>LR738712.1:873118972-873145853 GCA_902687465.1 Secale cereale | reverse complement strand
CATGTTTCGCCCCACCGTGGCCGCTGGCCCTGCGGCCGGGGCCAGCGTGAGACCACTGGTGGCATCCCATCGCCAGATAGGGGGAGCAAAGCCATCGTCGCCGCCATGGATTGCCACCAGGGGGTCTCTCGTGCCGTGTGTCGCTGACCAGCCGCATGGGCCCTATCGGCTAGCGGCGAACGCAACCACCAGCTGTCGCGCCGCCACCCCGCCCATGAGCCATGGCAAGGAGGCCGACCACGACCCAGGTCTGCCCACGACCCGCAGCGCGAGAGGCAGATCTATGCCGGCAACTCTGAATGTAATGACGAATTCTCACATCAAGCCCCGAAAAGAAAAAAACATCAACAAAGTTGACATTGTTTTGCATGCTAACATGCATTGTCAGATCTGGCTGACATAACTACAGCCACGAGAAGACTCAGGGATTGATCGAGATCGTACTAATTAACTAAGAGAGCCTACGGGTCTCAATGTGATACAGACATTGTTAATCACAGACTTAGCAGACTTAGCTAGCTACGATTTATAAGACTTTGGAACGATCGAGGTCCTTACTAACAAACTCATTGATTTGATTACCTATGTACTCCCTTCGTTCCAAAATAGATGACTCAGCTTTGTACTAAAGTTAAAGTTAGTACAAAGTTGCCTCATCCATTTTGGAATGGAGGGAGTAGCTAGCAACTAGTACGTGTCGTCACAAGAAGTTTGTAAACCATAGTCTAGCAGCTAAATTAAGGGAGAACACACAATCAGCAAGGATTGAAATGTCATGACTTTTACAACTGAAAGAGCAACTGATAGACAGGATATTGTTGAAAATAGTAAGCAATTTTCAAATCAGGTAATCATGGGCTTTACAACTGATATACAACTAAATTAAATAACATATATCCATGGGTGGGCCAATGGCGATTTAAGTACCAATATCCAGCCATTTACAGTATAGCTCACCATCCACATAACCCGCTGGCGAGTGTGATGAGTTCCGACCTGTTGTAACATATCGTTATGGATGAAAAACATGAAGAATGGCTAGATATGATAGCTATCATAACCAATCAAGTTAGGAGAGGGGAGAGACATTTTTAGACGAAATCTATTTTTTTTTTAGAAAAGGAGGAAGACCCCCGACTTCTGCATCTGGACGATGCATACGGCCATTTTATTAATTATTGACACAAGACCTTACATAGTCATACAACAGTAAGACTAAAGTCACTGTCTAAGTAACATGCCAACATCTGTCGCTACTCCTATCCAGTTGATGAAGGGGCGCTGAAAGTCTAGGCCTAATATCAAATAGACCTCGCAGCCAAACCTAACATCTAAGACTTGAGGTCCCAACCAGGACGCCTGCCGGGTATGGGCACCCACCAGTCCGGCGTGCACCTCAACCAGGACGCCTGTCGGGTATGAGTCCGCCGCAGCCACCTGCCACTAATCCATCTTCAGAGCTGTACTGCTGCATCTACCTTGCCCGGTCTAACTGCCGCCGACGCCACCACGACGCCACACAGCGTCACCCTCCTGTGCGAGTCCATCTCCGTTCATCGGGCGCCGAGTCTCCACTGCTCCATGCCGTCGAGATACGCATTGTCAACAATGGGCAAGATGAAACACCGCTCCTCCTCTTGTCGCCTCCAGCCAGCACTTGCACCAAAACGATGCCCCCAGGATGGAGAACGACACCGAAGGCACCGTCATCGTCCGATCCCGTAGACCCAGATCTAGGGTTTCCCCCGGAACTTCCCGATTAGGTTGATGTGACCTGCAATGACGATGCCTCGAGAAGGGAATGACGTCTGAGACGCCGCCATCATCCTCCAAGACCGCAGTCAGGCGCGATTTTCACCGAAAGCCACGGCTTCCCGACCTCGCGGCTGGCTGGAACCGAGTGCAACCTCGCTACGAAGACGTACGTCGCCGTCGGCACTCCGGCAGAGATGAGATCCGCCGCGTCAACCCGCCCAGGTGCCTTCGGCACCGGGCCCGCCGCCACCGCGGCCCACGCATGCGTCAGCGGCGGCAGGAGGAGACGCTAGAGGGTGCTAGCGGCTCTAGGGTTTCGGTGCCCCTGGCGTTGTCCAGGGGGAGGCGACGCGAGGGGGTGCGAGGATGGGCAGTTGAGACGGGATCTACATACCAACGGACTTTTCACCGTCCGATCTATGTATCTCTCAACATGCCCCTTTCCATCACAAATTGATTTGGAAATTATAAATTTCTCTCAAGATCAAGATTTTCTTTTGGACCTTCAAAGAGGTGTCATTCTCACAAAAGACAATCTAGCGAGGAAGAACCAGAAGGGTAGTCGGAAATGCTGCTTTTGTAATTCAAATGAAACAATTGGACGTTTACTTTTTGACTGTCACCATGCAAAACGATATTTCGAGGATAGTCTATCTAGCTACAGGTCTAACTCCGCCGAGAACAGTTTCCTAGCTATATGCTAGCTAGGAACGTGGCTTTCTCATCTACTCCCTCCGTAAACTAATATAAGAGCGTTTATATCACTACTTTAGTATTCTAAACACTTTTATATTAGTTTACGGAGGGAGTAGATGACAACGAAAAGAAAATCACTTTGGTGGGGATAGCTGCCTTATGTTGGGCTATTTCGAAATGTCGTTTTTTTTTCTCGAAAAGGGGGTAAACCCCGGCCTCTGCATCAGAACGATGCATACGGCCACCTTTATTAAGAATCCAAAAGAGTGCAACAAAGGTCTAGTAGTCTGAAACAAACGCTCACGCAGAGCAATAGAGCAAAAATAAACAAAGGCCACAACCCGGCTAACAAGGGATAGATAGGAAAACTAATTGCCTATCCTATTACATGACCGCCATCCAAACCGGTTGAAGATAACCCGAGCTACCGTCTCCCACCGGCCAGACCCAGTAACCAAACGCTCCCTGGCCTCCGTCGGAGTGAGTAGCGACCACATACGGATCAATGTTGTAGCGCGGAATATAACCTGCAAAAAATGAGTATTCGATGCTCTGTTAAAAACCAAATCATTTCTGCAGTTCCAAATTGCCCATAATAAAGCGCAAACTCCTACACGAATATGTTTCGCTGTAGCGGGCTCTATCCCGTCTAGCCACGTCCCAAATAACGTGCTAATCGAATTCGGAGGACTGATATTAAATGCAATTTGGACTGACCGCCATAAAATTTGTGCCAACGGACATTCGAGAAAGAGGTGTTTGATAGTTTCGTTCCGGTCACAAAAGGAGCATCTCGTAGAACCCGTCCAATTACGTTTCGTCAAATTATCCTTAGTTAAAATGACTTGTTTGTGGACAAACCACATAAACACTTTAACCCTCAAAGGAACTTTGACGCTCCAAACATATTTGGACGTAGGGATAGAACTAGAGTTAATAACATCTAAATACATAGATTTAACCGTGAAATGTCCATTCCTAGATAACCTCCAGCTCAACTGGTCTGGACGTTGAGATAACTGTACCTCCATAAGTCTTCTTACAAGATGGAGTCATGCTTCCCAACGGTTTCCAACAAGCGCTCTCCTGAATTGAATGTTAAGTGGGGTGGACTCAAAAACTGTGGCCACAAAGGCTTCTCTTCGTTGAACAATACGATAGAGAGAAGGATATTGAATTGCGAGAGGCGATTCCCCTAGCCACGTATCCTCCCAGAATCTCGTGGAAGTACCGTCTCCGACAAGGAATTTGGTCCTGTTAAAAAAGACTGGTTTAACTTTCATCAGTCCTTTCCAAAAGGGTGAGTCTCCCGGCCGCACCGTCACTTGCGCCAAGGTTTTAGAGTGAAGGTACTTATTACGCAAAATCTGGGCCCATGTGGCTTCCGGCTCCTGTGACAACTTATACAGCCACTTGCTAAGGAGACATTTGTTTTTGACCTCAAGATTCTCTATGCCCAGACCCCCTTGATCTTTCGGGCGACAAATGATATCCCATCTAGCTAGTCTGTATTTTCTCTTGAGTTCTCACTCTGCCAGAAGAAGCGTGACCGATAAAAGTCTAGTCTTTTCCGAACCCCAACAGGAATCTCGAAGAAGGATAGTAGAAACATGGGCATACTTGTCAGGACAGAATTAATCAGAATTAACCGGCCCCCATATGACATCAGCTTGCCCTTCCAGCAACTAAGTTTCTTTTCGAATCTATCTTCGATACGCTTCCATTCAGCATTTGTTAGCTTACGGTGGTGTATTGGTATGCCCAAATACGAAAAGGGTAACTCCCCCAACTCACACCCAAACAATTGTTTATAAGCGTCTTGTTCCTCCTTCGCTTTTCCAAAGTAGAACAATTCGCTTTTGTGGAAGTTAATCTTCAGTCCACTCAATTGTTCAAACAAACAAAGAAGCAATTTCATGTTTCTCGCTTTGGCCAAATCATGCTCCATGAATATGATGGTATCATCGGCGTACTGCAGGATAGAGACACCTCCATCAACTAGATGAGGAACCAGTCCACTAACCTGACCAGCTTCTTTAGCCCTGCCAATGAGGATCGTCAGCATGTCAACCACTATGTTGAACAAAATCGGTGACATCGGATCTCCTTGGCGTAGTCCCTTATGAGTTTGGAAATAGTGACCTATGTCATCATTCACTTTGATCCCAACACTCCCTTTTTGCGTGAAGGATTCTACCTGGTGCCTCCAGGACTGATCAAAACCTTTCATACGCAAGGCTTGCTGAAGGAATGGCCATTTAACTTTAACGTACGCTTTTTCAAAATCCACTTTGAAAACAACCCCGTCTAGTTTTTTCGTATGGATCTCATGGAGTGTCTCATGTAGGACCACAACCCCTTCTAGGATGTTTCTGTCCGGCATGAAAGCAGATTGGGACGGCTGCACCACAGAATGCGCTATCTGCGTGAGTCTATTGGTCCCGACCTTGGTGAAAATTTTGAAACTAACATTTAGAAGACAAATAGGCCTAAACTGTTCAATTCTCACAGCCTCTGTTTTCTTCGGAAGCAAAGTGATAGTTCCAAAGTTTAGCTGAAATAGTTGAAGCTGTCCCGAGAACAGATCATGGAACATCGGTAGTAAATCCCCTTTAATGATATGCCAGCATCTCCTATAAAACTCTGCCGGAAAGCCATCAGGCCCCGGGGCTTTATTATTCTTCATTTGACAAATTGCTTCGAACACCTCTTTCTCCGAAAAAGGGGCAGTTAGAATCTCGTTCTCCTCCACTTCTAATTGAGGAACATCCTCGATTCTAGACTCATCCAAGGACACATAGTTATCCTCAGGAGGCCCAAAAAGCTGCTTATAATAATTGGTAATGTAGATCTTTAGGTTTTCTTGTCCTAAAATCGTTCCCTCGTCTTGCTCAAGCTGAAAAATCCTTTTCTTCCTATGCTTGCCATTAGCGATCATATGAAAGAATTGGGTGTTGGCGTCCCCTTGGGTTACCTTCCGAACCTTGGCTCGAAGTGCCCACTTCAGTTCCTCCTCTCGCAGGAGTTCTTTCAATCTCAACTCCGCGTCAACCTTGACACGAAGCTCAACGGAGTCTAAAATAGTGGACTCAGCTTTCACCTCTAGGGATTGAATGAGTGCAAGGAGCCTTTCCTTTTCAATCTTATAAACCCCACTAAGATGCTTCGCCCATCTTCTAAGAAAACTCCTCAGATGTCTAATCTTGTTTTGCCACCTCTCAATAGGAGTCTTACCTCCTGCAGCTTTAGCCCATTCCCTGGCAATCAGATCCAAGAAACCTTCTCTTTCAAACCACGATAATTCGAAGGAGAAAGTGTTTTTATTACCCATATGAGTCGGTTCTCCCGAATCAACCAGTAGGGGCGTGTGATCTGAAACACCACGAGATAAAGCTTGGACTGTTACCATAGGGAATTTCTGCTCCCATTCGACGCTTGCAAGAACTCTATCTAATTTCTCAAACGTCGGGTTTGGTAGGGCGTTAGCCCAAGTGAATTTTCTACCCGAAAGCTCAATCTCCCTCAGATCCAAGCTTTCAATAATAGTATTGAACATGAACGTCCACCTGCCGTCAAAATTATTATTGTTCTTATCCTCTCTCCTACGAATAATGTTAAAATCACCCCCACGAGGATCGGAAGTTGCTCAGACCCACAAATACGGACCAGATCAGCTAGAAAGTCTGGTTTAAGTTCTGGTTGCGCGGCTCCATATACCGCCACCAGTGCCCAGTTATACCCATCAACCTTGGATTTAACCCTAAATTTGGCGGCAAAATCTCCCATGACTACACTGCGGACTTCCAACTGGTTGCACCTAACCCCGAGTAAGACACCTCCTGATCTTCCTCTCGGAGGAAGGCAATGCCAATCAAACTCTGCACCTCCCGATAAGGTACTAAGAAACTGGGATGAGAAGTTATCCCGTCCAGTTTCGGAGATCGCAATGAAGTCCAGCTTATATTCGTTAGAGGCATCCGCAAGAAACCTTCTCTTAGCCAAGTCCTTCAGACCTCTGCTATTCCAGAAGATGCCTCTCATAGTTCATCATGGAATTTTTTAGTAGTACGGATTCTAGCACTTCTACGCACCGCAGATGCGGGATAAATTTTCCGCGTCCACTTACGTTTAGGCTTGTTCCCTCCTTCCACCCTATCTCCACCTTCGGGCGCAGTGGACCTAACCAGCTGATCCTCACTCGAAAGCATGCCCCCTGCGGACAAACAATCGCCTTCATCCTCGGTCTCAAGGGTATTCGGGTCAAGATCCGCGCAAAAATTATTCAGCACATTAACTCCCAATGCCTGGATGTCAGAATCATTCATAGGTCTAACCGCTGCTAGATTACGAATCATCTCTAAAGCGCGTTCCGCTTCAAGATCTAAGATATCATTAACAGACCTGGAAATTTCACTATCATTACTACCAAGTGAGATTCCCAGTAGGTTGGCATTATGAATAATTTCCTCATTAGAAAAATGCATAATGGAATTAGAAGTATTGACCGACATACCCGTAGTGACCTCTATGTCACGAAGCTTAGCCGCCCGCATGGCGCACCTGAGCTGCATGTCGTCAACGTCCGGCTGCTCCTGGAGGCGACAGCTCAACCGTCGTCCCTCAGACACCGGATCCGGAATGCCTCCAAAAGCAATAACGTCCTCCCGAGAAACGACGTCCGGGGAAAGGCCTCCAGCCCCACCCCCAACGCGCTTCTGCGCAGAAGCACCTGAAGACCTGAGTGGGAACTGGGCCTCCTGTCCCAGGTCCCCACCCAAAGGAGCAGATGAGGTATCCACGTGCGCAGCACGCATAGCCGGCGATCCGGCCGGAGACCCGCGAGGGGAGTGAGCAGCGGGGGTCACCTGCCCCCCCTCTCCCTCCGCCTCCTCGATCTGGCAGGGCGAGTCGTTAAGACCCCTGGGCGAAACCGCAGTGCACCTTCCCAGCGGCTGTACAGGTGAGGAAGCCTCCTTCCCGGCACTCGCATCAGCCTGGGGAGAAGGAGAGATCTGGGCCGCCTGCCCTAGACCCCCTCTGAGATCTAGATTATCACCAGCTGGCGAAGTCCTCCCGGAAGACAGACCACTCATGGTGGTGGGAGCGGCCGCGGAGGAGTCATCCTGCCAGCACACCTCCCTCCCCACGCCGGAAGGGATGACAGACTGAGTAACCCCCACGCCATCATCAAAACAATCCTCAGCCTCCATAAGGTCCAGGGGCGGAAGCGTGTGCTCTAGAATGTCGTCAGACTCCACCCGATCACACCATAATCGGGGAGGAGCCGATGCCGGTTGAAACGACCCAAACCTCAGAGTGTTCATCGGAACCGACGCCGAGGTGGCAGCCCCAGTCGTGGGCTTCTGAGGTGTACTCCGTGAGCCATGGGGCAACTCATGCCCAGAAGCGTCCCATCGCCCTTCCGAGCTACCTGGGCCATCATCCTTCTCATGCATATCCACATCGATGCCTGTCATAGCCTCTGCGAACAGCTCACTATCCTCGAACTCAATCTCAAGAGTATAAACCTGCCCCCGATAAGTCCACCGCCCTCATCTGGCACCGCCTCAATGTCCAAGACACTTACCAGAATGCGAGCCACTCCATTAGCTCTAGTAAATGCCATGTCCACCTTCTCAGTTTTCCCAACCAGAATTCCCAGGCTAGCCACCACTCTAGCATCGTGGAGCGGCTTTGAGGGAGCCCCCGAGAAACGCAACCAAACCTGAGAGAGAGGCTTGCCCTTAGGCTCAACTTTCTTCCACCCATGAAACTCAAGAATGCACTCTGTACCTGGAACTCGACATAACCCGAAGCTTAGAACACGCTCCAGGTCCTCTGTAGTAGGAAAATCAACCTTATACACATTAGCCTCCATTCGAACCAACTCCCACCGAAAGTTACATGGAGCTAACTCACTAAGTCTCTGAATGATCTGGGCCTCAGACACACTGCCTTTCGTCACTTTGACCGTCCCCGTGGTAGTACTCTGTGTCTCCTCAGGTATCTCCCTCGCACTGGGCGACTCAAAGAACATCAACTCAGCGCAGCAAACTCCAAAAATATGCATAGTCGGTATCTGATCACACAAGATCGGACAATCTCCCGAGTCATGTGCTGGCTTTAGGCAAGTGTCACACAGTAGAGTCACGCATTCAGCGATGAAATGACCCTTCTCACCACAACGGTAACACATCATTTTTTCTTTCTTGCGGGCCCACTTAGACACTCTCTCGCCCTCAATCTTGTCACCTGAATCCTCAGCCGCCGTCTCAGCGGACACAGTCTGCGGCACATCTGCAATAGTCTCCTTCGTCACCCCAACCATCGGAGTGCTGGGCACTTCTGAACGCTGACCGGGTGCCGGGACCTCTGGCGGAGCTGGCTGCTCCACGATGCTGGGATGGGCGGGCTGGCGGAAGCGGCTCCTCCCACCGCGGCCACCCCTGAAACCACGATAACCACCCCGCTGCCGGTAGTCTGGGCCAGAAGCCCCCTCGACGAAACCACCCGGCGGACCCGAGAATGGTCTCTCATCAGAGCCATCACTCCTCCAAGCATATCCGCGGCCGCCTCCCGACGACGACGAACCACGATGTTGTCCATCGCCATAAGCATTGTACCCATCATCCCCCCATTGTCCCCTAGGGAAACCATGGCCGCCTCGGTAAGCCGGCGCGCGAGCATTCCCTGTACCTCCATCTCCCCCGTGCTGCACTGGAGGGTTATTTGACTGTGCGGGCCCCAATCTGGACTGTTTCGGTCTCGCAACAACGTGCGGCGGCGGCGCCGCCAGGGCCTGCTGTCCTGGCCCCGAGGTCTGAACTTGCTGGTGAGTAGACTTGCGGGGGAGGTTCCCAGCTGCCCCAGGCTGGGGAAGTCTAGCCCCGTGCATGCCTCCCCGCCCCGCCGTCCCAGACCCATGGACAGAGGCCCCCGACGTTCGGCTCACCGGAGCAGCCGTCCCCTTCCCTGCTGTTCCAGGCGCCGGCGCGGCGGGCGGACCCCTTGCTTGTCCCACCATATCCCCGAGAGGGGGGATCCTCACGGCACGCCCAGCTCCGGCCGAAGGGAACCCCGGCGCCGCGCGACGAGAAGAAGCCCTAGGCGGCGGAAGCAAGGTGTTCGTAGCGATCGAAGAAATTTCCCGTACGAGCGATACGCAGTCGATAGATGATGCATGATGGATCGGTTTCTGGGCCTCATACCGAGTACCCGAACCGCTAACCCGCCAAGCACTGCCCGCAGGCTGGGCCTCATACCCAGTCCTGCCACCACATGGGCTGAATCTATTTTCACAAGGCCCATTCTGGCCCAGGAGCGCGCTCAATTGCCGCTCTCTGCGATCTCGGATCAAACCTGACGAAGGCAACGCCTGCGCCGGCGCCGCCGGCGACGACACAGGCCGCCTGGCCTTTCTCTTCTTCTTACCAACAACTTCTATCCACGAATCAGGCATGAAGAAATCGGACAAAGTTAAAGGTTTAAGACATACCTTAGGAATTGGCCCCTTCCATGGCCGCGTCGCAGATGCCGAAGTCCTCCGGTGTACGATCCGACGAACAACTTCGATTCGATCCTCCGGCGACAGCCCTTGCCGCGCCGGATCATCCGCGGGCACTACCGCATCCACGATCGTCGCTACCTCGTCAACCGAATACCCGGGGCTGAAAGCTTCACAAATCAGGTCTGACGGCGTCGGCGATTGCGTCTCCGGCGAGACCTCGGCGTCGTCGTCAGCATCTTCCTCGTCGTCTGATGACATAAGCGCCCAGAACCGACCCCCAGCATGCCCCGTCGGCGCCCGGGGCGCCTTGGTCGCCGCCGGCCGTGCCCGAGTCGCCCAAGACGCCCGAGCCATTAGCGCTCCTGTTAGCGCTCCTTCAATATGCCACCGTAAGTCATTTCGAAATGTCGTAATGGTAAAATATTTAAGAAAACAAAATATTCTGCATTTATGCGGGCTATTTTCAGAGAAACATATTGGCTGTGTTTCTGGACGCAGCTGCAGCATGAAGGTACAACAAGTGAGTTCTTCAGCTGACGAGCTCATCATTAGAGATCATCGCCTTGGCGATTGCTACTAAGAGCATCTCCACTCGTTGGCGCCCCAGGAGGTCTTTTTTTCGCCGGTTGGGGTCGCGCCGGCGGAATTTTTTTCTTGGGGAGACAAAATTTCCTAGCCGCCCCCCACCCAAGACGCATTCCGAGGACGCGTGGCGGCACCCCGCAGCTCGACACCGGCTATGCCACCGTCTCCAGCACCGTCCAGGATGCCCGCCACCATTCGCCGCGAGCTCCTTGGCGCGGGCCTCGCCGCGCTCACAGTGCCCTCTTTCCACGTCGCGGTCCTCCTCGCCCATCCGCGCCCAGGCCGGCGAGGCCGGTCCGCTCGTCGAGGCGGCCCTGCAGGTCGCTTATTCCCGCACGCCGTGTGGTCGGGCAGCACCAGGTTCATCCATGCGTCCGGGGCGCGGTCGTCGAAGGAGTGCTGGTTGGCGACGACGAACTCGCGCATCTCCCGGAACTTGGGCGCCAGCGCGTACGCCACGATCGTCGTGCAGCTGCAGTGCCTACACCGGGCCTCGCCCTCGACGGACGTGACGCCCCGGCGCAGCAGCAGGCTGTCCAGGGTGTCGTGCCGCGTGGGCCGCTCCATGGCCCACGGGAACGACGCTAGCGGCCCGTCCGCGGCGGCGTCGAAGTCGGACGGCGGCGATGGCCGAGGGTGGAGTCGTTGAGGCGGCGGCGGGTGGCGGACGCCAGCAGGGAAAGAGGGGGGGGTCGGCGGAGAGGGGCGCCGTGGCTTGGGCGGCGGGGTCGGGGCGACGGCATAGATGGATCCGAGGGTGAGGGCGACGAGCGGGATTTGGTGGTGACCGGACGGCGAGGGGATTTGGTGGGGAGATAACGAAAAGAGAGGGCATGCAAGTGGGTGGGACCCGGAGAAAAAGGGAGGAGAGAGAGAGGGAGGCTGACAGTGGGCCAAATGCATGCAAAATCTTCTCTCTCCGCTTCCAAGTGCTCCCCGATGGGCAGGGTTTGGTCTGGTAGTGCCGGCGCTAGTTTTGGCTAAATCCGGCGAAAATCGAGAGCCTGGGGGTGTGGCTGGAACATATTTTTACCGCCGGCGATTAAAAAGTGGTCCTAGGGGGCTTCTTGGGGGGACGGCTGGAGATGCTCTAAGGACAGGGAGGAACCATGCCAAAAGAGAGGAAGCGAAGTGACTGTGGCGTTGGTTTCAAAAACACTATTCTCGTTGCTAATGTTTTCTTTGGTGCTGATTGTACTCGGCAACGGAGCAGGATGCTGGGCTGCTTTGTTTTTACAGTGGGCACGCTGGGGTTTGAAAGTTGGCAAAAATTCTAGAGCTGTTTTCTGGTCCAAAATAATAGCCACTAGATTTTGAAAATTAATGGTCATTTGTTTAGTCCGACAGTATACATATGATTTCGGTAATCAACAACTACTGGCCATTATTTTATCATATTAAGGGTAATATCATCAAAGAGATAGACTTATAATAATTTTTAAAAATCATAATATAAATAAAATTAGTAATCTAATTAATTCCTGATATTAATTAAATGTGTTCATCATTATTCTTACAGTACTGTTAGGTTAGGGTTCATGTCTAGCTATTTCACCGCCGAGTCAACCATTTCGTGAAAATAAATGTAAATTTCATAATTAATAGTGCAATTACCAAACTACTCTGAATCTAATAGCCATTATTTTGGGAATAAAACCTCTCAATTTCTGTTGGCGACGACTGAAAGGCCCCGGTAGGGTGGCCGAAATTCCGGCCAGTCACCGCACATGCCTTTGGATCGGCCCCGCCTAGGCCCTCCATATCCGTCAGATTTGGTAGTTGTCTTCTATCTTTGCTCCCCGCAGTCAATGCAGAGAGGCAAATCCCCCACGACACACACAGCTCTGTTTTACCCCGGACGCCTCCACTCGTCGCTACAATAACCGGCTGCCGTTTTGCAGCCTGCTCGCCGCCGTCTGCCGTTCCTAGCTTCGTTGCACTGTCGGTTCCAGCAACCCCGACAACGGTTGTAGCGTCATCGTCCAACACTGATCACAGCACAGCGTCGCTTCCTCTGGCTCGCCGTCGTCTTCCTCCACTGATCACAGCACGACGTCGCCGTCGAGCTGCACCACTGTGCTCATTGAAAAGCACATCTCGGCCCAAACAAAGCCGCCGTGGTCGGTTGCAGCAGAAAAAACTGCTGTTCCAGCAAAATGACGAGAGCAACTACAAACCCAATAAAAGCTTGAAGCAAAAAATTATCCCAATTCCCGCAAAAAATTACTCCCTCCGTAAACTAATATAAGAATGTTTAGATCACTACTTTAATGATCTAAACGTTTTTATATTAGTTTACAGAAGGAGTACTATGGTTCCAGCAAAACGATCGGGCAATTAGTAACTCCGGTAATCCTATGAAGCAAAAATCTACCCAGAGCCAGCAAAATTAACTACGGTATTCCTTTTAACGATGAAGGGATAAAGCGGCGTGAGGTAGGTGGTGAGAGAGAAGCAACGGTGGGCCCAGCCCATGTGCACAAGCCATTCACTTTATCCTTTATATTCAGAAGAAGAAACGTATGTGGGTCACCCACCACTCCACCAGCTCGTGCTTTGCTTGGCCTTCACTTCTGTAACTGTAAGGCTGTGTGCTCGTCTGCTGGACTGACATGAGGATGCTCAGGGAACTCCAAGAAGTTGGTGTCCTTGAGCTTCAGACAGCTCAACGCAGGTAACTAAACTTGCATCACCGTGTATTTCTATTTTTATTTATTTAATATATGGGAGTTACATTCGATTTCCAGCCCGCACAACACTGCGTTGAGCCCACACTTCAGTCGAGCTTCTCCCCGCTTTATCCTTCCCTACGTACGTGCTTGCTCTATCTCTCTAGATCACCTTCTGATCATGCTCGCAAGCGCCATCAGATCCCGCCACCGTTATGCTGTATTCGCCTGAAATGGCTGTCAGCTAGCTAGCTAGGCCTGCCTGCCTGCCTGCCTATCGGAGACGAGGAACACGACACCTTACATATGTATTCGCCGGATTTCCTGCCTAGCTTGTGTGATCATAGCTAGTTTTTTTTCAAGAGAGAGCCAGAGAGATAACGAAATGAGTCTAACGAAAGAAAGGAGATTAATTGTGGGACCATGCATTAATTCGAGAAAGACAGCCCAAGGCTGACAAAGTCGTCGTCTGTCATCCGTCCATGGTCCTACTTACTGTTCCAATTTGACTGCCTGTCGGGCAGTCTGGCTGCCCTTGAACAAGGCTTGTAGAGGAAACCACATGTGCGGTCTCCTTCTTTCTAATGCCTAGTTAGTTGTGCATCAAATTACTAAAATTCTATTTATATTTCAGTTAGTAAAAATTAGTTCCATCTTCGTGTAAAAAATGCTACACCATCAAAACCAACCATCCCAATGCAATTCCAATTCAGTACTAGCATCAATCGGTTGTTTTTTAGAAAAAAGGGACAACAACCCAGTTTTCTCCTTCAATTCATACTTTCCTTGCAGCAATTTAACTTGGTGTTTAATTACATCAGCCCACTGTCACGTGCCCACCAATTCGTCAATGAGTGGGAGCTTAAGGGCATGGTGGTGGCCAGCTTCTCCTTGCAAGTCTTCCTCCTCTTCTTCTCCGGCTTCCGCAAGCGCTACTCTTCGCGAGTACTCAGCGTGTTGCTGTCGCTCGCCTACCTATCGGCCGACTCCCTCGCCGTCTACATCCTCGGCCGCCTCACCCTCCACGGCGGCAGCGTCAGCAACCACCTGGCCCTCTTCTGGGTGCCATTCCTGTTGCTCCATCTCGGCGGGCAAGAGACCATGACAGCCTTCTCCATGGAGGACAACGCGCTGTGGAAGCACCACCTTCTCAGCCTTGTCACCCAGGTGCCCATGGCCACCTACGTCGTCAGCAAGCAGCTCAGCGCCAGCGGAGACAACGATGACCAGTGGCTCGTGGCGCCCATGGTGCTCGTGTTCGTTGCCGGGACGGGGAAGTATGCCGAAAGGATCTGGGCACTCAGGAGAGCTGGCTCAGTGGCGCCTGGAACGAGCCGCTCTACCTCAAAACTCGTTTCGCGTGCGTCCAACGATGCTGTCTGGGATACGCAGGGGTTCTACGGTCAGCTGTGCTTTGTGATTTCCAAGAAGCAGGAGAGGAATTTCGAGGTCATCCTGGATGTGGCAGCCCAGGCCTTCAAACTGAGCCTCCACTTTCTGATGGACATGACCCCTTCAATCTCTCTGCTTCCAGAAGATACCAAGGACATCAAGCAGGCGGTAGAGGTATTCCAATCATCAGAGGACAGAGTCCACATGGCGTACAAGCTGGCTGAGATCAACCTCTCCTTGATCTATGAGTACTTGTACACAAAGTTTGGCACGCGCCATTTCCACATGCTACCATTCTGTAACGTCTTCCACCGGATCGTCGCTCTTGCCCTGCCATCGGTGGCGCTTGGGTTGTTCGTGAGGGGAATGATGACCGGTGGTCGAAAGGGGCATGTCCATGACGCAGATGACATCATCGTATGTTACATGCTGCTTGTCAGTGCCGTCCTACTGGAGACATGCTCAATCTTCATGTCATTTATCTCTTCATGCTGGGCATACAAGACCATCATTTCGTGTTCGCTAACATGCCCGTTGTGCCGAGATATTCCCGGTGCAATCGCAGGGTTGCTCTGGGTAGCCAGGCGTCTCCATCCAGGAAACAAAGGAGAGTGGTCGGTGAAAATGGCACAGTACAACATGATCCAAGGATGCATCAAGGCGAAACAAGAAATTGGCTTGCTGAGGAGGGCCATGCGTTGGCTTAGTATCATCGGTGAGCCCCGGGCCATCACGCATATCAGCGTCTCTCCTGAGCTCAAGAAGCTCATCCTTGATAAATTGCTAGACATAGCGGCCACCCCACGCGTCTAGGAATGGGACATTGGCGTTGGCAAGTTCCGTGGCCAGTGGGCGCAATGGGTGGTTGAAACGAAGCAAGACCGGGCAAATCATGATCAGGTGTTGCAAATCTGTAACATCCAAGGTTTGGAGTTTGTGTCGAGTGTGCTTCTCTGGAACATTGTGACGGACATATGCTTGCTCGCCACCGACGACGATGTTGTCGTAGACGGCGGTGATTCTTCCTCCCACGACGAGGAGCACTTAGAAGACGGTGGTTCATCTCACCATGAGGATGTACAAGGCAGCTTGTCGGAGCTGAGAGGCCCTATCAAAGAGCTGTCAGACTATGTCATGTACCTCGTTGCAGATTGCGGCGCAATGTCCGGCAGTGAAGGTCATTACGTGGTGACTAAGGGCCAGAAAGAGGTGTGACGCTGGCTCCTTGAGAAGCACGGAGGAGGATCTGCTGATCGGAGGAAGGTGATCGAGGAGATTCGTGACGAGGACAGCACCTTCTTCCATGAAAACTACTACCCCGTGCTGGACCGAGCTCGCCGGGTCGCCTCGGACCTGCTTAAGGTTGGAGAAGCGGGCGATCGTTGGGAGCTCATCTCCGCGGTGTGGTTAGAGATGCTTTGTTACGTTGCGTACAACTGTGGGGCTGCGTTCCACTCCAAGCATTTGGCCACCGGTGGCGAGTTTGTCACGCATATCAAGATGCTCTTGTTTATGGTAGGCGTGCCTTTTCTCGGGGATGTGAAAGAATCATTGTTTCCTCAAGCCGAGAATATCTATTCGTAACATTTTTGTGTATTTTCAACTTTCCTATTTGATCTTAACCCAGCGGACTCCATGTGTTTGGATTGTACGTGTTAATTTCCTATTTGAACTTTTACTCCATATATTTGGATTGTACGTAATTGTGTCTTCGAATCGGTGTCTCGATCTTATATGAGCGGGATGCAATTTAAGCCCTGTTTTGATCCATAGGACTAACTGTTAGTTCACTAATTTCACTTCTTGAAGGATCCAAACAGACAGACTAATAGGAGGACTAATTGTTAGTCCAAGGAGAGACTAAGTCTTAAGCTATCACTATGTTCTCCTCTCAAAACATGGGGGCTACAGGTAATATGCATATAAAGGAGGAACGTCTTCAAATTATCAGTTTTTAGCAAATCAGGAAGATTAATTTTGTGACCCGGCGTTGGCAATAATCATGACCCGGTGTGTACAACAGTCATGACCCGGAATCATCAGTTTTTTATAACCCAGAGATTTTGGAAATTATAACTCGGCAAGTTCTACATCTTTAAGCCGGCTGAATATCAGATGAGTATTTCAAAGACCAATATTTTTTGTTAAGCATTGGGAGCTGAATCAAATAAATTATTCTTCGCAATATTTCTCTGTGAGAAACCAACGTCAGCAAATTGATTATGAAGTTGGCCTGTTGACCCGGATTTTTCAGAAGAAGTGCCAGGATTTTTTTTGCATTGGCAAAATTTGAACATATCAGCTGAGAAGATTTGCTATAAGATCATGGATACATATCAAGGAGGAAATGACAAGGACTTAAAGATGATCAGGTGTCGGCTTACAAGAATTGTTAACCCGGAGCACAACCTGTCAAATTTGTTCTTGTGTTTATGTTGCAGGATCAGTTTAACATGGATAAATCCAAATTAAACTAGAGGCTAATGTCGGAGATATACCCCACGGTATGACCCGGCCAGAAATATGACCCGGCCGGACTTGGCGACTCACCAGAGACCCGGCTGGAGCTTGGCGACTCACTGGCGATCCGCCCAGACCTGGCGGTTTACAGGCAACCCGCCTGGACATTGTGACTCACTGGTGACCCGGCGGGCGGGTCGGACGGGTGACAAGGCCCAGGAGGCCGACTCATGTTATGGTGGGCCGGCTTAAGATAAAAGGCATGATGAATATTTCCCTTACAAGGAAGCAAGACACGGACTTGTATCCGTTTGTAATAGAAGATAAGTTAGTCCTAATCCTACTAGGACTCCATATGTAACCCGCCCCTTCAACATATATAAGGAGGGGCAGGGCTCCCCAAGAGGGGCAAGGAACAACAAACAATCTCTAGGGCTAGACACAACTAGAGGACAGCCGGCTTATGTGGCGACCCCCTCATGATCATAATGAGACCTAGCCACAAACAACATGTAGGGCTATTATCGGATGATGTTTTCCGGTGCCCGAAGCTGTCTAAATCCTTGTCTTGTGTTGCGTCTCTCGATTCCGCTCAACCCCTCTCAAGCTACCACATAGATGCGTCGGCCTCACGACTAAGTCCTTATACTAAGACATCTGCCGTGACAATTCCACGACAGGGTTTGAAGTTTCTCTGGTCGTTTTGCTGGAACCGCAATTTTTCCTGCTGCAACAAAATATTGGTTTTGCTGCAACTGACCACGGGAGCCTTTTTTTGGGCTGAGATGTCATTTTTTGTTGAACACAGTGGTGTAGGTCGACGATGACGGCGAGCCATAGGCGGCGACGCTGTGCTGTGATCAGTGGTAGACGACGATGGCGTGATGCGAGCTATGGACGACGACGCTACAACCGTTGTTGGGGTTGCTGGAACCGACAGTGTAACGATGCTAAGAACATCAGACGGCGGCGAGCAGGCTGCCACAAAGATGTGTGTGCAGGGAGCAAAGATAGAAGACAACTGCCAAATGTGAGGGATATGGAGGGCCTAGGCGGGCCGATTGAAAGGCCTATGCGGTGACTGGCAGAAATTTTGGCCGGCTCACCGGTGCCTCTCAGTTGCCGCCAATAGAAATTGAGAGTTTTTATCCCAAAAATAATGGCTATTAGTTTTAGAGTACATTGGTAATTGTACTATTAATTAAGAAATTTACATTTATTTTCACGTAATGGTTGACTCAGCGGTGAAATAGCTAGAGATGAACCCTAACCTAACTGTACCATAAGAATAATGATGAACACATTTAATTAATATCAGGAATTAATTAGATTATTAATTTTATTTTCATTATGATTTTTTAATTATTATACGTTTATCTCTTTGATGATATTACCCTCAATATGATAAAATAATGGCCAGTAGTTGTTGATTACCGAAATCAGATGTATGCCGTTGGATTAAACAAATGGCCATTAATTTTGAAAAGCTAGTGGCTATTATTTTGGGAGAGAATTCCTTATTTGTCCCTTTCTTAATATTTGCTTCACTTTTTGGCCCAACAAACTTTTTTCTTCCTTTTCTGACACTTAAACTACATTTTGTTCCCTATGTGACACTTCTGTCAGTTTTGGTTAGTAATAGCGTTAAGTCCGACATAAAAAGACGCTTTTACTCCTAGTGCAATATGTGACCAGATTAGTCACGTGTAAACAAAGATGTGATGTGATATATTTTGTCGTTGTTGGATAAATAAAAAAATAGTACTATATGACTAATCATAAAAAAATATTGCAGGGGATTTTAATAATAATATAATGAGGAGAACAATGACTATCCATTCAGACTCTTCTGTAGCATTTAAATCTGTGCAGATTAATCTTATGCTTTATAATTTAGACCTCGACATGTCAATGGGTGATGTCCCTTGAGCTGTGTCCGCGCCTCAATTTGCGGCAAACGCTCATGCCTCCGCCTAGTCGTTCCAAAAAATGTCTCCATCGCTACCATGCATGTATATAAACGAGTCAATAGGATAGTTGTAGATGAATAGGATGCAACTATTATTGTATTGATAGGTGCATATGCACAAGTATATATAGTACATAGGGCAAGTCATATCCTCAACTATACCAAAGTAGGAGACTTGGGGTACAAGAATACAAGTGCTAAATACATATCTCAACACCCCCCCGCAGTCGAAGCGACACCATGACTGACGCAGAGACTGGACCGAAATTCTTCAAAGGACGTCGTAGGCAAGCCTTTGGTCATGATATCGGCAAATTGTTGGGAGGTGGGTACGTGTAGAACACGAACAAGGCCGAGAGCCACCTGATCCCGAACAAAATGGATGTCAAGCTCAATATGCTTGGTGCGACGATGATGAACCGGGTTGGCGGAGAGGTAGACGGCGGAGACGTTGTCGCAGTAGACAACCGTGGCCTTCTCAACAGGACACGAGAGCTCGTGGAGAAGCTGCCGAAGCCAGGAACACTCAGCAACTGCATTGGCCACAGCGCGGTACTCAGCCTCGGCACTGGATCGAGAGACAGTGGGCTGCCGCTTGGACGACCACGACACCAGGGATGGTCCAAGAAAGATGCAGTAACCCGAAGTGGAACGTCGGGTATCCGGGCAGCCAGCCCAGTCGGCGTCAGAGTAGGCGACCAGATCAGTAGCAGTGGAGGCGTGTAGAGTGAGACCAAGATCCATGGCACCACAGATGTAGCGAAGAATCCGCTTAACAGCAGTCCAGTGAACGTCTCGTGGAGCATGCATATGAAGGCAGACCTGCTGAACGGCATACTGGAGCTCCGGCCGAGTGAGAGTGAGGTACTGTAGGGCGCCAACAATGGACCGGTAGTGGGCAGCATCTGGAGCAGGAGTACCGTCGGTAGCAGAGAGCTTGGCCTTCGTGTCAACAGGCGTGGAGGCCGGTTTGCAGTTAAGCATCCCGGCGCGGTCGAGGAGCTCATGAGCGTACTTCCGTTGATGAAGAAAGAAACCAGCAGGACTGCGCACCACCTCAACACCAAGGAAGTAGTGCAACGGGCCCAAGTCCTTGATGGCAAACTCAGCACGGAGGCGATCAGTAAGGCGTCGAAGAAGCTCAGTCGTGCATGCTGTCAGGATGATGTCATCAACATAGAGAAGTAAGTATGCCATGTCAGTGCCCTGGTGATAAACGAACAGCGAAGCATCGGAGCGCGTAGAGCGGAAGCCAAGTTGATGAAGAAACGCGGCGATGCGCTGGTACCAAGCACGAGGAGCCTGCTTGAGCCCATATAATGAGCGTGAAAGCAAGCACACATGATCAGGATGAGCTGGATCAACAAACCCCGTAGGCTGCTGACAAAAAACCTGCTCCTCAAGATGACCGTGAAGGAAAGCATTAGAGACATCCATCTGATGAACTGGCCAGGCACGAGAAACCGCCAACTGTAAAACAGTGCGAATGGTCCCGGGTTTGACAACCGGAGCGAAGGTGTCAGTGAAGTCCACACCGGCGCGTTGCCGAAAACCACGAACCACCCAACGTGCCTTGTAACGATCAAGAGTGCCATCTGGGCGAAGCTTGTGTTTGAAGACCCACTTCCCGGTGATAACGTTGGCGTGCCGGGGACGGGGAACAAGCTGCCATGTCCGGTTCCGCTGTAAAGCGTCGAACTCCTCCTGCATCGCGGTCATCCAGAGTGGATCGCGGAGAGCGGCCCGAACCGAGGACGGTAGTGGAGATGGAGCAGACGTCGATGCGGAGCAGACGTAGTCATCCGCATAACGTAGGCTCGGACGAAAAACACCAGTGCGCGAGCGCGTGACGGGCCCGGCCTGGGGAGGCGCTGTGGACGCCCCGTCGAAGGCCGCCGTGGCACCAGCATCATCCGCTGGAGAAGCGGATCTGACCGGCGATGAGGCCGCTGTAGAAGCGGAGCTGACCGGTGGCGAGTCGGCAGGCGCGCCAGCGGGTGATGGTGGCGGAGACCCTGCGGGCGACGGAGGCGGGGTCGAGTCAGCGCCTGAAGAGGCTGACTCGGCGGACCCTGCGGGCGGCCCGTCGGCTGGCCCAGCATGCGGCCCAGCATGCATGGTCGAGGACCGGGACGACGTCGACGCGGCGCCTGGCGAGGGTGACGTAGAGCCGGAGGAGCGGGCCGCGGACGGCCCCGAGCCCGAGGAGGGTGCTGCAGGCGGGGGGGCCGGAGCCCCCAGGGCCAGCAGCGGGCGACGACGCGGCGAAGGACCTGCCGCGGGGCTGGAAGACGGTGCCACCTGTTCCTGTGCAAAAGGGAACACAAGCTCATCAAAGTACACGTGCCGGGAGGTGATGACACGGTGAGACACAGGGTCATAGCAGCGATAACCCTTAGTGTTGGCCGGGTAACCAAGGAAGACACATGGGACGGAGCGAGGAGCGAGTTTATGAGGGGTGGTGGCGGTAGTGTTAGGATAGCAGCGGCAACCGAAAATATGGAGACCGTCGTAGGAGGGTGGTATGCCATACAGGAGGTGGTGAGGTGCGTAGTGCCAGCGCGGATGACATGGTCGAAGGTTAAGGAGGAGGGTGGCGGTGGCAAGAGCGTCAGGCCAAAACCGAGAAGGCATGTAGGCATGAAACAGAAGGGTACGCACACACTCATTGAGGGTGCGTAGGATACGCTCGGCGCGGCCGTTCTGCTGGGAGGTGTAGGGACACGTGAGACGGAAAACGGTGCCGTGGGAGGAAAGAAGGTGGCGAATGGCGTGGTTGTCAAATTCTTTTCCGTTGTCGGTTTGAAGTGCGATGATGGGGCGCCCGAACTGTGTGGATACATAGGCATAGAATGCAACGAGAGTGGCTGCAACATCGGATTTCCTACGAAGAGGAAATGTCCACACAAAGTGAGAATAATCATCCAGTATAACAAGATAGTAAAGGTAACCAGAATTACTGGGAACTGGAGATGTCCATACATCGCTGTGAAGTAACTCAAACGGAAAAGAAGCAACTGTGGAGGAGGAACTAAATGGAAGGCGATTAGGCGAACATGTTTGCCTAAGCGGCATGCTTCACAAGAGTGAGCTGCCGTTTTATTACAGGAGAACGAAAATCCTCTCATTATTTTACGAAGGGAAGAAGTGCTAGGATGCCCAAGGCGAGCATGCCAAAGGTCGACGCCGGCGGAAAGAGCTCGAGGACCACCTGATGAAGACGACGACTGAACTGGGTAGAGGTCGCCGGGACTGTCACAGCGGTGAAGAATCATCCTGGTGCGAGCGTCCTTAACAGAAAAACCAACTTCGTCAAATTCCACAGTTACGGAGTTATCACGGGAAAGATTACGAACAGAAATTAGGTTCTGAATGAGATGCGGGGAAACAATGACATTATTAAGAGAGAGAGGTCGAGAGTTAGAGGGAAAAGAAGCAGTACCGACATGAGAGATAGGAAGACCAACACCGTTGCCGATGATGATACGAGAGGGAGTGGAAGTGGGGTGAACGGAGGAAAGGTTACCCGGGTGAGCGGACATATGAGCGGCGCGGGTCGGGTAGGGTTAGGGTTTTAGGTGGCGGCGGGATAGGAGGGCGGCTAGGGTAGGGGATGGCGGCGGGGTGGGGAAGGTGGGGTTTGGTGCAGCGGCGGCAGGGGTGGGGGTGGTGGCGCGGCGGCCGAGGGAGGCGGCGGCGCGGGCAGCGGGAGCGGCGGCGGCGGCCAGAGGAGGAGGCGGCGGCGCGGCTAGGGCTGGGAACAGAGGTTAGGCTGATACCATGTAGATGAATAGGATGCAACTATTATTGTATTGATAGGTGCATATGCACAAGTATATATAGTACATAGGGCAAGTCATATCCTCAACTATACCAAAGGAGGAGACTTGGGGTACAAGAATACAAGTGCTAAATACATATCTCAACAATAGTTGGGTGAGTATTCCACCAAGAGCGAATTAATCCGATCGATTAAGAGCGAGCTTCTACCAGTGTCGTGCGCAAGTGAGGTGCCGGCTGGACGTGCGTGCACTGTTCCAGGCAAAATCAATCAAGCTGCTAGCTTGCATGCTTCTTGTCTTAACTTTGCATATACTCGTGCGTGAGCAACTGGATGATTCGGCCGGCACCGACGAACATGTAGATATTGCTGGATTTCTGCGCCACAGACGCGGCCGTGGCATTGCTGAAAGTACCCAGTGCTGGCTCCTCTTGGCTGCGTCCATGTGGTTGGGTCCTCAGCTCCTCGCCTGTGCTATTTGCCTCCGTACCTCTACTGTCGAAGAGTTAAGTGTTGTGGGGATTTTCTTTTACTAGTGACTCAAAGCAGGGGTAAAACTGACCTTTCATGTTGCATTTCACGGTGTTAGTGGACAAAACGGACGGAAGTGTCGTGAAGGGAACAATGTGAAAATTAAGTGTCAAAATGGGGAAATTAATTTTTTTAGGGTCAAAAAGGACACAAATTTTAAGAAAAGGCCAAATAAGGAATTCTCTCTTATTTTGGACCAGAAAACAGCTCTAGAATTTTTGCCAACTTTCAAACCCCATCGTGCCCACTGTAAAAACAAAGCAGCCCAGCATCCTGCTCCGTTGCCGAGTACAATCGGCACCAAAGAAAAGATTAGCAACGAGAATAGTGTTTTTGAAACCATCGCCACAGTCACTTCGCTTCATCTAATATTTTTTTTTTGAACGAATGCTTAAGTCGAGCCCAGCTTTGAATTAACAAAGCCATCAATCGGAAAGGATTACATCAACCGCCAAACTTACAAAGACAGAACAAAAAACCAGCTAAAACGATACATAGTGATGTGCAAGTAGCTAATAGGCTTCCTACCGTCTACAAGCAAAGATGAAGAAACTTAAGAACAAGACCAGCTTGAAGACAATAAAGCCCTCCACCGAGTGCAATCCACCCCGTCGAGACACCAGCAAGCCCTGAGGAGATCCAACTAGCATGTAAGGGTAACGCTGACAGCTCCATAGACTCCGGCCGAACCGTTGACAACCTCCTACATCTCCGAAGGGGCTCCCTAGCCCCTCGCCTGGCTCGAGGCGCTGATCTGTCGGACGATGCAAATGCTCTCCCAAGAGCAAAGGTGTACACCGACGCCATTGCCGCCCGGAAAGCTTGACCAGGGCACCACCAATACGCGTCGTCGAGCTCCACAAAGGCAAACAAGATACTGAGAGGGAACCAACACTCAAGGAGAAGCAAAAAGCACGGCGGGGCTGCTGATGACAGAGCAACGATGGTGGGAAGCCACTGAACTTGGAGAAGAACCTCCAAGACACCACCAACTCCGACCATGTCGCCGCCAGACGCCCATCAACCAGACCGAAATTGCCACCACCCCATGCTCACCGAAGGCGGCACCCCCATGAAGGTGACGGCGCCGCGAACGTCGCTGCCGCCCAATCCAGAGGGATTTGGGTTTTCACCCCGGTTTACGAGCAGGGGAGAGAGGCAGAAGGGGGAAAGGGGGCACCTTGACGGCGCCTACAGGTAGGAGACGGCGCCCTCAGGCGTCGCCGTCGTCGTGGCCGGCATAGCCAGCCGAGGATTTCTCCCGGCCCCACATCTCCCCCACCCCTGCCACAGACGTGGCGCCGGCGACCTGGGACAGCCGGAAACCAGATCTGACAGGGCCGAAACGGTGGGGGCGGAGGCGTCAGATCCCGGCGGGTGCCCCCGCGGCCACCACGCCCCACAGCCACCACCCGCCGTCGCCTTGCCACCCGCGTGGCCAAGAGGAACGGCCAGCACCAGCGACGGCCGCCAGTTGAAGATGGCGACGCACCACCACCCGAGGCCGCCGCCCCGGCTCCAAATCCCCTTGCGCGAAGCAGGCGGACAGATCCTCGCCACCACCCTACCCGGCGGACGCGCGGCTTTCCAGCGACCCCCTCCGGTGGTGGCGAGGGAGAGGGGAAGGGGGGAGGGGGGCTGGCGGCGGCTAGGGTTATCGCCGCCCGAGTCGCCCCTGCGGGAGCGACGCGGGGGCCAAGGGGGGATCCTTTGGATCATCTTGATCATGTTCTCCCTCACCTTGGATGGGCAGCTGGAACCGCTTCTTCTCATTTCGCATGGTTCCTCCCTGTCCTTAGTAGCAATCGCCAAGGCAATGATCTCTAATGATGAGCTCGTCTGCTGAACAGCTCACTTGATGTACCTTCATGCTGCAGCTGCGTCCAGAAACACAGCCAATATGTTTCTCTGAAAATAGCCCGCATAAATGAGGAATATTTTGTTTTCTTAAATATTACTATATCATTACGACATATCGAAATAGCCCAGCATAACACAGCTATCCCCACCAAAGTGATTTTCTTTTCGTTGTACATATATGGAAAGTAATTCAAACTAATCGGGAAAAAAAAAAGATGAGAAAGCCACGTTCCTAGCATATAGGAAACGTATTCGCAGAAAAAAAGCATATAGAAACTGTTCTCGGCGGTGTTAGACCTGTAGCTAGATAGATCATCCTCCAAATATTTTTTTGCCTGGTGACAGTCAAAGATTAAATGTCTGATCGTTTCATTTGAATTACAAAAGGAGCATTTCTGAATCCCCTTCTAGTTCTTCCTCACTAGAATTTCTTTTGTGAGAATGACACCTCTTTGAAGGTACCAAAAGAAAATTTTGATCTTGAGAGGAATTTTTAACTTCCAAATCAATTTGTGACGGAAAGGGGCATGTTGTTTCAACATATGGAGATACATTGATCGTACCGTGAAAAGTCCGTTGGTATGTAGATTCTATCTAAAAATGTCTCTCCCCTCTCCTAACTTGACATTGGTTATGGTAGCTATAAGATCTAGCCATTCTTGAAGTTTTTCATCCATCAAAGCTTGCCTTAACAATATGTTACAACGGGTCGGAACTCATTACACTCATTAGACTCGGCACCGAGTCATGTGGATGGTGAGCTATACTATAAATGGCTGGATAGTGGTACTTGAATGGCCTTTGGCCCGCCCATGGATAAGGCTATTGGTTATTTCAATTTAGTTGTCTTTCATTTGTAAAGCCCATGATTTAGCTGATTTGAAAATTGCTTACTATTTTTAATAATATCCTGCCTCATTTAACTTTCTGGTTAGTTTATGCTCTTTCAGTTGTAAAAGTCATGACATTTCAATCTTTGCTGATTGTGTGTTCCCCCTTAATTTAGCTGCTAGACTATAGTTTAGAAACTTCTTGTGACGACACGTACGAGTGGCAAGCTACATGTTTGGGTAATGTGAACGCAGGCTCTTTCGATAGTTAATCAAATCAATGAGTTTGTTAGTAAGGACCTCGATCGTTTCCAAAGTCTTCTAAATCGTAGCTAGCTAAGTCTGCTAAGTCTGGGATTAACAATGTCTGTATCACATTGAGACCGGTAGGCTCTCTTAGTTAATTAGTACGATCTCGATCAATCCTCGAGTCTTCTAATGGCTGTAATTATGTCAGCCAGATCTGACAATGCATGTTAGCACCCAGAACAGCGTCAACTTTGTTGATGTTAGCTTGATGTGAGAATTCTTCACTACATTCAGAGTTGCCAGCACAGATCTGCCTCTGGCGCCGTGGGTCATCGGCGACCTGGCTCGCGGTCGGCCTCCTTGCCATGGCTCGTGGTCTCGGTGGCGGCGCGACAGCTGATGGTTGCGTTCGCGGCTAGCCCACAGGGCCCTTGCGTCTGGTCGGCAACACACGGCGCGGGAGACCCCCCTAGTGGCCATCCATGGCGATGGCGATGGCTTTGCTCCCCCCCTCTCTCTGGCGATGGGCTGCCGCCAGTGGTCTCGCGCTGGCCCCGACCAGCGGCCACGGTGGGGCGAAACTTCTGTTTCGAGGGG
>LR738712.1:873075012-873118823 GCA_902687465.1 Secale cereale | reverse complement strand
GGTGCGGATCTACTCAAAGTCGCGGCCTTTGGTGGTTCTCGGGGCGGTCTAGGTGTGGAGCGGCCGCTCTGCCGGTGGGAGGCGCGTTGGTCTTGGGCTAACGACACGGCTCTGGTGCGGGTGGGAAGACATGGTCGCTTGGGCGGCATGGCTGTGGGTGGTTGGCGGAGCGAGGATGCGACGGAGGGGTAGGAGCACCGGGGTACACCACTTGCCTAGTCCATGTACTGGCCAATGGAGCCAACGGCCGTGGATGTCGTTCTCCTCCTTCAAATATCCCTCGTGGTGCTCCCACTCCTTTCGTGCCACTCCGGGTGAAAACTTGATTTTCAATATCAGACTGTGGTGGCTAGCTGTGGTCGTATCCTTCATGAAAGCATCGTCTTGGAGTCCTCGCCCCGGCTGTGTCCGTGTCACCGCTCCTCGGTGGATTGCTCATCTTGGTGCTGATCTTCGTTGGCCCAAGCGGTTCTTCTTTACTTAACATTAGGCTGCTTGGTCGTCGTTGGGGTGGTGTTTCGGTGCCCGGCATCTTTGTATCTCGCCTTGGGTGTGTTGTTGAGTGTAGTGGTGGAGTGCGTTTATATCTTCATCTCCAATGTTGTGGTGATGGTTGCTTTATATATAAAGCGGGGAAAACCCTTTTTCATCAAAAAAAATTAGAACTTCCAAAAATGAGTTATTACGCCAACTTACGTTTTCTGGAGCCCCGGTAGTTAATAGAGTGCATACAGCGAAGTTGTGAAATTGAGATAAACGCGTCATCAGTGCCTAACTATTTTCTGTTTCTTTAGTGGGTAACTAAAAGTTAAGCACATGGCCCTCCGTGCCAAGCTCTCCATAAAAAGCTGCTTCAATGGGGCAAATGGAGCTCACTGATCAAACTGAAGTGATGGGTCTAGGCTTTAGAGTAAATAAAAAGAAAACATTATAGCTCTGTACTTGACCATTGTTGATTGATGCCAACCACCTCCATAGAGGGGAGATGCTTGATCCAGTGTCTATAAAATGGCCTATGCATCGCTCGGTTACCTGTGAGCCAAAGCAAATACATGGTGTTAAGAAGAAACCAATATAAATATTGTAGGATCACTTGGGAATGGTAGGTCTTGGGATTGCAAACACATATGCCTTTGTACATGATCTTTCTGGAAACCTTCGAACGGCTAGTCTCGGCTCAAGTGTTGAGTAAATAGGCAATTTTCCGATTAATTTAATCCACGAATTAACTACTAGCATGGCATTGACACAAATAATAGCATACTGATATTCAATCATGTGAGCACATACTACGCTAATTGTAGACAGATCTACGTATAACGCTAGCATGCCTAAAATAGAAAACAGTAGGAGCGGGATAAACGAGTTATACCCTCCAGTAGGCCATGCAGAGGCCGCGGCGGCGGTGACGGCAGCAGCGTCCTCGGCTGCCTTCTTGTCGGCTTCGATCTTCTGGGCGGCGGCACGTTCGGCGTCGGTGGCCATGGTGATGACGAGGGCGACGCGGACGTAGATGAACGGCGAGCAGTCGCGTAGTCGCTTTCCAAAAACCTATTCGCCCCTCTCCCGTACAGGATCCAGAGAGGCGAGGCTTCGGAGACCTGCTCTCCCGTCGACCGTGTACACGGCGGACGGGATGGAGTCACCGGCGGCAGCAGCAGCAAAGGGACGACGGCGGGCGTGGAGGCAGATGCGTTCTGTGTTGCAGCGGCTAGGGTTGGCAGCGCCCCACATATATATGTGCGGCCGCGCGTGGAGAAACGTGGGCCGAACCCACGTCCAAGTCGGTAGCCCACGATCCAACGTCTCAGATCGTGGCCCTACCTGTCAAAGACTCTCCGTTCCTGACCGGCAAAAAGAAGCGCATAGGAGTGAGCTCGGCTCGGCTCAATCCCGCAACCCGCGGCGCGGCGCGGCGCGGCGCGGCGAGGCGAGCGGAGGAGGAGGAGTGCGCGAGGGCCTCATCTCTTCTCAAGCTCCAATAGCATGAGGGAGAGAATCCCTTATAAACCACTCCAACTCTCCTTCCACTAGCATGGTGGGACTAAACTTCCCACCACTTTGTCATGCCACCTACATGGGCCCTTAGAGATCAAATCTGAAATTGTCATATGGGCTCTAGGCCCATCTCAGATTTCAACAATCCCCCACCAGATCTCGAGGGCCCATTGTGTGCTCTTGTCCCAATTACTGTTTCGATATACCAGTGTTAGTGTTTCAGCGAAGACCTGTTAAGGTTGAGCTTCACCTAGAGCAAGTAGCTACACTCCTTCACAACTGAACAATGGACTAAGCCTTGAATTGTCAGTTTGGCGTAAAGAAGTTTCACCACATGTCTTACTGATACTAGGCTGCCGAAGGCTGACCCCTCGGGTGGAGCATATAAGTCACACTCCTGGCCTGTTCATGAGCTTACTAGAGATCACCCCAATCTCATAGACTGTGACCAGCAGTCGGGCTCATATAGGTGTGTTCCTCCAAAGATCGCTCTGTAGGATAGCATCTTGCTTATACATATAAGCCTTGGAACACATTAAGACAGTAGTCATCCTCCCATACAGTATTGAGAGTATTGCATCTCCAGCGGAGTGGGTTAGTATAGTTACTCTCCTCAGTTCACCACTGGCTTGTTTTCCCAGGTCCTACTTCACGGGATCTCCGATCACATAGGTTGGGTTACCACCATGGCAACTCATGTGGGTCTCATGCCCATCTCCCTCGATGCATTATCTATCACAACACGTGATAGCCCTTTTGTAAAGGGATCTGCCAGATTCTTAGCCGTATGGACATATTCCAACGCTATCACTCCGGAGTTTCTCAATTTTCTGACAGCTTTTAATCTCATTCTTACGTGTTTGTTGGACTTCATGTTGTCCTTTGAACTCTTCACCTTGGTGATGACGGTCTGATTGTCACAGTTCATAAGGATAGCCGGAACCGGTTTATCAACCAATGGCAAGTCCATCAAGAGATCTCGAAGCCATCCCGCTTCGACACCAGATGTGTCTAATGCTGTTAATTCTGCTTCCATTGTCGATCTCGTTAAGATCGTTTGCTTGCAAGACTTCCAGGAAACAGCGCCACCTCCAAGAGTAAACATATACCCAGTTGTGGCCTTCATCTCATCAGCATCAGAGATCCAATTCGCATCACTATACCCTTCAAGTACCGACGGGTATCCGGTATAGTGAAGTCCATAGTTCATAGTACCCTTTAGATAACGCATAACTCTTTCAGCAGCATGCCAATGTACATCACCCGGTTTTGATACAAACCGACTCAGTTTGCTCACAGCAAAAGCGATGTCAGGCCTCGTAGCGCTAGCTAGGTACATCAGTGAACCAATGATTTGAGAGTATCTCAATTGATCTATAGCCGTGCCTTTGGATTTTCGAATCAACACGCTAGGATCATATGGTGTTTGAGATGGTGTGCAGTCCGAGTATCCAAAACGACTCAACACCTTCTCAACATAATGGGATTGCAAAAGTGTAATCCCACCCTCATTATCTCTCAGTAGCTTGATGTTCAAGATAACATCAGCCACACCAAGGTCTTTCATCTCAAAGTTCTGAGATAGAAACGACTTGACCTCCTCAATTACTTTGAGGTTGGTTCCGAATATCAGTATGTCATCAACATACAAGCACAGTATAACTCCTTCGCCCCCACCATGGCGATAGTATACACATTTGTCAGCTTCATTAACAACGAAGCCAACAGATGTCAGTGTTGTATTAAACTTATCATGCCATTGCTTAGGTGCTTGTTTCAGGCCATATAAAGATTTTATCAACCTACACACTTTTCCTTCCTGACCGTCTATCACAAAGCCATCTGGCTGTTGCATGTAGATTTCCTCGTTTAGCTCTCCATTTAGGAAAGCTGTCTTAACATCCATTTGGTGGACGAGAAGACCATGCGAGGCCGCCAACGAGAGTAATACTCGAATGGTGGTCAGTCTGGCCACAGGTGAATAAGTATCAAAGAAATCTTCCTCTTCCTTTTGGTCATAGCCCTTGGCCACAAGCCTAGCCTTGTACTTTTCAATCGTACCATCGGGCCTAAGCTTCTTCTTGAACACCCACTTACATCCCAATGGTTTGCAACCATAGGGACGCTCAGTAATCTCCCATGTCCCGTTAGCCATGATGGAATCCATCTCGCTACGGACCGCTTCCTTCCAGTAGTCAGATTCTGGAGAGGCATACGCTTCTGAAATAGAAGTGGGAGCATCCTCTGCCGCCTTCTTGTCGGATTCGGCCTTCTCGCGGGCGAGACGGTCAGCTTCGCTTGGTGAAGCCATGGCGATGAAGAGGACGACGCGGACGTAGACGAAGCAGACGGACGGAGGCGAGCAGTCGCGTGATCGCTCCCCAAAAACCTAATCGCCCCTCTTCCCCGTACAGGAACCGGAGAGGCGGGGTTTCGGAGGCCTGCTCTCCCGTCGACCGTGATGGAGTCGCCGGCGGCAGCAGCAGCAAAGGAACAAAGGCGCGTGAGGCAGATGTGATCTGATTCTCGTGGCGGCTAGGGTTGCGTTAACGCTGCTTATATAGGCGGCTGGGCGGAGAGACGTGGGCCGAACCCACGTCCGAGTCGGTAACAGTCCCACGATCCGACGTCTCGGATCGTGTCGTGTCCGTTACGTATTCTCCGTTCCTGACCGACAAAAATAAGCGCGTAGGTATGAGCTCGGCTCGGCTCATTCCCGCAACCCGCGGCGCGTCGTGACGAGGCGTGGCGTGGCGAGGCGGGCGGCGGAGGAGGAGTGCGCGAGGGCTCCTTCTCTTCTCACTCTCCAATAGCATGTAGAAGAGAGACCCTTATAAAGGAGTCCAACTCCTTCTCCACTAGCATGGTGGGACTAAACTTCCCACTTTGTCATCCCACCACCTACATGGGCCCTTGGAGATTTTTCTGAAATTCTCTTATGGGCCTAAAGCCCATTACTAAATTCAGCAATCCCCCACCAGATCTCAAGGGCACATCGTGTTCCCTCGTTCCATTCACTGTTTTAATATACCAGCATTTCAGTGAAGACCTGTTAAGGTTGAGCTTCACCTAGAACAAGTAGCTACACTCCTTTACAACTGAACAATGGACTATGCCTTGAATTGTCAGTTTGGCGTAAAGAAGCTTCACCACAAGTCTTACTAGTACTAGGCTACCGAAGGCCGACCCCTCGGGTGGAGCATATAAGTCACACTCCTGGCCTATTCATGAGTTTACTAGAGATCACCCCAATCTCATAGACTGTGACCAGCAGTCGGGCTCATATAGGTGTGTTCCTCCAAAGATCGCTCTGTAGGATAGCATCTTGCTTATACATATAAGCCTTGGAACACATTAAGACAGTAGTCATCCTCCCATACAGTTTTGAGAGTATTGCATCTCCAGCGGAATGGGTTAGTATAGTTACTCTCCTCAGTTCACCACTGGCTTGTTTTCCCAGGTCCTACTTCACGGGATCTCCGATCACATAGGTTGGGTTACCACCATGGCAACTCATGTGGGTCTCATGCCCATCTCCCTCGATGCATTATCTATCACAACACGTGATAGCCCTTTTGTAAAGGGATCTGCCAGATTCTTAGCCGTATGGACATATTCCAACGCTATCACTCCGGAGTTTCTCAATTTTCTGACAGCTTTTAATCTCATTCTTATGTGTTTGTTGGACTTCATGTTGTCCTTTGAACTCTTCACCTTGGTGATGACGGTCTGATTGTCACAGTTCATAAGGATAGCCGGAACCGGTTTATCAACCAATGGCAAGTCCATCAAGAGATCTCGAAGCCATCCCGCTTCGACACCAGATGTGTCTAATGCTGTTAATTCTGCTTCCATTGTCGATCTCGTTAAGATCGTTTGCTTGCAAGACTTCCAGGAAACAGCGCCACCTCCAAGAGTAAACATATACCTAGTTGTGGCCTTCATCTCATCAGCATCAGAGATCCAATTCGCATCACTATACCCTTCAAGTACCGACGGGTATCCGGTATAGTGAAGTCCATAGTTCATATTACCCTTCAGATAACGCATAACTCTTTCAACAGCATGCCAATGTACATCACCCGGTTTTGACACAAACCGACTCAGTTTGCTCACAGCAAAAGCGATGTCAGGCCTCGTAGCGCTAGCTAGGTACATCAGTGAACCAATGATTTGAGAGTATCTCAATTGATCTATAGCCGTGCCTTTGGATTTTCGAATCAACACGCTAGGATCATATGGTGTTTGAGATGGTGTGCAGTCCGAGTATCCAAAACGACTCAACACCTTCTCAACATAATGGGATTGCAAAAGTGTAATCCCACCCTCATTATCTCTCAGTAGCTTGATGTTCAAGATAACATCAGCCACACCAAGGTCTTTCATCTCAAAGTTCAGAGATAGAAACGACTTGACCTCCTCAATTACTTTGAGGTTGGTTCCGAATATCAGTATGTCATCAACATACAAGCACAGTATAACTCCTTCGCCCCCACCATGGCGATAGTATACACATTTGTCAGCTTCATTAACAACGAAGCCAACAGATGTCAGTGTTGTATTAAACTTATCATGCCATTGCTTAGGTGCTTGTTTCAGGCCATATAAAGATTTTATCAACCTACACACTTTTCCTTCCTGACCATCTATCACAAAGCCATCTGGCTGTTGCATGTAGATTTCCTCGTTTAGCTCTCCATTTAGGAAAGCTGTCTTAACATCCATCTGGTGGACGAGAAGACCATGCGAGGCCGCCAACGAGAGTAATACTCGAATGGTGGTCAGTCTGGCCACAGGTGAATAAGTATCAAAGAAATCTTCCTCTTCCTTTTGGTCATAGCCCTTGGCCACAAGCCTAGCCTTGTACTTTTCAATCGTACCATCGGGCCTAAGCTTCTTTTTGAACACCCACTTACATCCCAATGGTTTGCAACCATAGGGACGCTCAGTAATCTCCCATGTCCCGTTAGCCATGATGGAATCCATCTCGCTACGGACCGCTTCCTTCCAGTAGTCAGATTCTGGAGAGGCATACGCTTGTGAAATAGAAGTGGGAGCATCATCCACGAGGTACACGAAGAAATCATCACCAAAGGTCTTTGCAGTCCTTTGTCTCTTTCCCCTACCAAGGGTTTCCTCGTCATCCTCCTCAGGATTTTCATCATGTGTTCGTTCATAGTATTCCATAGGAATGGCAGGCTCAGGAGTCTCCTCAGATTCCTGTCTAGAAGTGCTTTGCTTATCTCTCATAGGAAATATATCCTCGAAGAATGTAGCATCCTTAGACTCCATAATTGTACCAACCTTTTGGTCAGGTACCTCAGATTTCACTACTAGAAATCTATAGCCAACGCTATTCTTAGCGTAGCCCAAATTAACGCAGTCCACGGTCTTCGGTCCAAGCTTGCGCTTTTTGGGGATCGGCGCATTGACTTTCGCCAAACAGCCCCAAGTACGCAAGTACGAGAGTGTTGTCCTTCTCTTCGCCCATTTCTCATAGGGAGTGATCTCATTGTCCTTTGTCGGAACTTTATTCAGGACATGACATGCCGTCAATATAGCCTCCCCCCACCATGCCTTGGATAAACCCGACGTATCTAACATGGCGTTAACCAAATCAGTTAGAGTATGGTTTTTCCGCTCGGCAACCCCGTTTGACTGGGGTGAATAGGGAGGCGTCCTCTCATGAATAATGCCGTGTTCCGCACAAAAGGAGTCAAACTCACTCGAGAAGTACTCTCCACCACGATCTGACCGAACTCGTTTAATTTGTTTTTCAAGTTGTTTCTCAACTTCTGCCTTATAGATTTTAAAGTAGTGTAGAGCATCATCTTTAGTGTTTAATAGATAAACATAGCAATATCTAGTGGAATCATCTATCAATGTCATGAAGTATTTCTTTCCACCTTTAGTCAACACACCATTCATCTCACAAAGATCAGAATGTATGAGTTCTAATGGTGCCAAGTGTCTCTCCTCCGCGGCCTTGTGAGGCTTGCGAGGTTGCTTAGCTTGCACACATGAAAGGCACTTAGAACCTTTGGCTAAAGTGAAACTCGGGATTAAATCCAACTTAGCTAGCCGCGTCATAACACCGAAACTAATGTTACAAAGACGTGAATGCCAAACTTCTGATTCATTAACATTCGAATGAATATGGTTCACGACTTTATTACAAAAATCTGCGAGGGAAAGGCGGAACATTCCTCCGCTCTCATAACCTTTTCCAACAAAGAGTCCATATTTCGTAACAACTAATTTATTAGACTCGAAAACCAACTTAAACCCTTCTCTACATAGAAGGGAGCCACTAACGAGGTTCTTCTTGATGGCGGGGACATGCTGCACGTTCTTCAGCTGCACGATCCTTCCCGAAGTAAACTTCAGATCGACCGTGCCAACACCATGAACAGAAGCACTCGCGCCATTCCCCATCAATACGGACCCGTGGCCTGTGACCTGGTAAGAAGTGAACAATGAAATGTCAGCACACACATGAACTCCTGCACCTGTGTCCACCCACCAATCGTTGGGCTGAAACACTGAAAAAACAGTAAATAAATTACCATACCCAGATGCACCATTGTCATTGTTGCCCACAATCATGTTGACAGACTTGGAGTCCTGTCCTGGCTTCTTGTACTTGTTTGGGCACTTGTTGGCCCAATGTTCAGTCGAACCACAAGTAAAGCAGCCCTCATCCTTCTTGTTCTTCTTGAAGGTCTTCTTACCCTTCTTCTTAAAGTCGGCATTGTGTTGGACACCGTTCTTTCCCTTGGGCTTGTGGGAGTTGGAGTTCCTCTGGTTCACCATGTTGGCGACAGAAGTCCCCTCAACTGCTTTCCCGTTCGAGTCCTTTGCCCTTGAGTTCTGCTCAACACTCAGATGGCCAATGACATCCTCCACTGAGAATTCACGCCTCTGATGTTTCAGAGTAGTGGCAAAGTTCCTCCAGGAATTAGGAAGCTTAGCGATTATGCAGCCCGCGACAAACTTGCCCGGTAACTCGCACTTCAGAAGCTCAAGCTCCTTAACAATGCATATTATCTCATGAGCCTGCTCCAACACAGGACGGTTTTCAACCATCTTGTAATCGTGGAACTGCTCTATAATATACATCTCACTCCCAGCATCGGTGGCCCCGAATTTAGATTCGAGCGCCTCCCACAAGTCCTTGGCGACATGCACATGTAAATATGCGTCGACCAGTTTATCTCCGATCACGCTAAGAAGTGCTCCGAGAAATACGACGGTGGCCTCCCTGAACGCCTTCTCCTGTTCAGGAGCAATCGTTCCCGTGGGCACACCGACGACCCAGAACACGTTCATAGCCGTGAGCCATAAAGTGGTCTTAGTCTGCCAACGCTTAAAATATGTACCGGTAAACTTATCCGGTTTCAGTGCAGCGGCAAAGCCACTTGTCGAAAAATTCCTACACATAATTGGTTTTTGGATTGTTGAGTAAATAGGCAATTTTCGGATTAATTTAATCCACGAATTAACTACTAGCATGGCATTGACACAAATAATAGCATACTGATATTCAATCATGTGAGCACATACTACGCTAATTGTAGACAGATCTACGTATAACGCTAGCATGCCTAAAATAGAAAACAGTAGGAGCGGGATAAACGAGTTATACCCTCCAGTAGGCCATGCAGAGGCCGCGGCGGCGGTGACGGCAGCAGCGTCCTCGGCTGCCTTCTTGTCGGCTTCGATCTTCTGGGCGGCGGCACGTTCGGCGTCGGTGGCCATGGTGATGACGAGGGCGACGCGGACGTAGATGAACGGCGAGCAGTCGCGTAGTCGCTTCCCAAAAACCTATTCGCCCCTCTCCCGTACAGGATCCAGAGAGGCGAGGCTTCGGAGACCTGCTCTCCCGTCGACCGTGTACGCGGCGGACGGGATGGAGTCACCGGCGGCAGCAGCAGCAAAGGGACGACGGCGGGCGTGGAGGCAGATGCGTTCTGTGTTGCAGCGGCTAGGGTTGGCAGCGCCCCACATATATATGTGCGGCCGCGCGTGGAGAAACGTGGGCCGAACCCACGTCCAAGTTGGTAGCCCACGATCCGACGTCTCAGATCGTGGCCCTACCTGTCAAAGACTCTCCGTTCCTAACCGGCAAAAAGAAGCGCATAGGAGTGAGCTCGGCTCGGCTCAATCCCGCAACCCGCGGCGCGGCGCGGCGCGGCGCGGCGCGGCGCGGCGTGGCGAGGCGAGCGGAGGAGGAGGAGTGCGCGAGGGCCTCATCTCTTCTCAAGCTCCAATAGCACGAGGGAGAGAATCCCTTATAAACCACTCCAACTCTCCTTCCACTAGCATGGTGGGACTAAACTTCCCACCACTTTGTCATGCCACCTACATGGGCCCTTAGAGATCAAATCTGAAATTGTCATATGGGCTCTAGGCCCATCTCAGATTTCAACAATCCCCCACCAGATCTCGAAGGCCCATTGTGTGCTCTTGTCCCAATTACTGTTTCGATATACCAGTGTTAGTGTTTCAGCGAAGACCTGTTAAGGTTGAGCTTCACCTAGAGCAAGTAGCTACACTCCTTCACAACTGAACAATGGACTAAGCCTTGAATTGTCAGTTTGGCGTAAAGAAGTTTCACCACATGTCTTACTGATACTAGGCTGCCGAAGGCTGACCCCTCGGGTGGAGCATATAAGTCACACTCCTGGCCTGTTCATGAGCTTACTAGAGATCACCCCAATCTCATAGACTGTGACCAGCAGTCGGGCTCATATAGGTGTGTTCCTCCAAAGATCGCTCTGTAGGATAGCATCTTGCTTATACATATAAGCCTTGGAACACATTAAGACAGTAGTCATCCTCCCATACAGTATTGAGAGTATTGCATCTCCAGCGGAGTGGGTTAGTATAGTTACTCTCCTCAGTTCACCACTGGCTTGTTTTCCCAGGTCCTACTTCACGGGATCTCCGATCACATAGGTTGGGTTACCACCATGGCAACTCATGTGGGTCTCATGCCCATCTCCCTCGATGCATTATCTATCACAACACGTGATAGCCCTTTTGTAAAGGGATCTGCCAGATTCTTAGCCGTATGGACATATTCCAACGCTATCACTCCGGAGTTTCTCAATTTTCTGACAGCTTTTAATCTCATTCTTATGTGTTTGTTAGACTTCATGTTGTCCTTTGAACTCTTCACCTTGGTGATGACGGTCTGATTGTCACAGTTCATAAGGATAACCGGAACCGGTTTATCAACCAATGGCAAGTCCATCAAGAGATCTCGAAGCCATCCCGCTTCGACACCAGATGTGTCTAATGCTGTTAATTCTGCTTCCATTGTCGATCTCGTTAAGAGCGTTTGCTTGCAAGACTTCCAGGAAACAGCGCCACCTCCAAGAGTAAACATATACCCAGTTGTGGCCTTCATCTCATCAGCATCAGAGATCCAATTCGCATCACTATACCCTTCAAGTACCGACGGGTATCCGGTATAGTGAAGTCCATAGTTCATAGTACCCTTCAGATAACACATAACTCTTTCAACAGCATGCCAATGTACATCACCCGGTTTTGACACAAACCGACTCAGTTTGCTCACAGCAAAAGAGATGTCAGGCCTCGTAGCGCTAGCTAGGTACATCAGTGAACCAATGATTTGAGAGTATCTCAATTGATCTATAGCCGTGCCTTTGGATTTTCAAATCAACACGCTAGGATCATATGGTGTTTGAGATGGTGTGCAGTCCGAGTATCCAAAACGACTCAACACCTTCTCAACATAATGGGATTGCAAAAGTGTAATCCCACCCTCATTATCTCTCAGTAGATTGATGTTCAAGATAACATCAGCCACACCAAGGTCTTTCATCTCAAAGTTCTGAGATAGAAACGACTTGACCTCCTCAATTACTTTGAGGTTGGTTCCGAATATTAGTATGTCATCAACATACAAGCACAGTATAACTCCTTCGCCCCCACCATGGCGATAGTATACACATTTGTCAGCTTCATTAACAACGAAGCCAACAGATGTCAGTGTTGTATTAAACTTATCATGCCATTGCTTAGGTGCTTGTTTCAGGCCATATAAAGATGTTATCAACCTACACACTTTTCCTTCCTGACCATCTATCACAAAGCCATCTGGCTGTTGCATGTAGATTTCCTCGTTTAGCTCTCCATTTAGGAAAGCTGTCTTAACATCCATCTGGTGGACGAGAAGACCATGCGAGGCCGCCAACGAGAGTAATACTCGAATGGTGGTCAGTCTGGCCACAGGTGAATAAGTATCAAAGAAATCTTCCTCTTCCTTTTGGTCATAGCCCTTGGCCACAAGCCTAGCCTTGTACTTTTCAATCGTACCATCGGGCCTAAGCTTCTTTTTGAACACCCACTTACATCCCAATGGTTTGCAACCATAGGGACGCTCAGTAATCTCCCATGTCCCGTTAGCCATGATGGAATCCATCTCGCTACGGACCGCTTCCTTCCAGTAGTCAGATTCTGGAGAGGCATACGCTTCTGAAATAGAAGTGGGAGCATCATCCACGAGGTACACGAAGAAATCATCACCAAAGGTCTTTGCAGTCCTTTGTCTCTTTCCCCTACCAAGGGTTTCCTCGTCATCCTCCTCAGGATTTTCATCATGTGTTTGTTCATAGTATTCCATAGGAATGGCAGGCTCAGGAGTCTCCTCAGATTTCTGTCTAGAAGTGCTTTGCTTATCTCTCATAGGAAATATATCCTCGAAGAATGTAGCATCCTTAGACTCCATAATTGTACCAACCTTTTGGTCAGGTACCTCATATTTCACTACTAGAAATCTATAGCCAACGCTATTCTTAGCGTAGCCCAAATTAACGCAGTCCACGGTCTTCGGTCCAAGCTTGCGCTTTTTGGGGATCGGCACATTGACTTTCGCCAAACAGCCCCAAGTACGCAAGTACGAGAGTGTTGTCCTTCTCTTCGCCCATTTCTCATAGGGAGTGATCTCATTGTCCTTTGTCGGAACTTTATTCAGGACATGACATGCCGTCAATATAGCCTCCCCCCACCATGCCTTGGATAAACCCGACGTATCTAACATGGCGTTAACCAAATCAGTTAGAGTACGGTTTTTCCCCATCAATACGGACCCGTGGCCTGTGACCTGGTAAGAAGTGAACAATGAAATGTCAGCACACACATGAACTCCTGCACCTGTGTCCACCCACCAATCGTTGGGCTGAAACACTAAAAAAACAGTAAATAAATTACCATACCCAGATGCACCATTGTCATTGTTGCCCACAATCATGTTGACAGACTTGGAGTCCTGTCCTGGCTTCTTGTACTTGTTTGGGCACTTGTTGGCCCAATGTTCAGTCGAACCACAAGTAAAGCAGCCCTCATCCTTCTTGTTCTTCTTGAAGGTCTTCTTACCCTTCTTCTTAAAGTCGGCATTGTGTTGGACACCGTTCTTTCCCTTGAGCTTGTGGGAGTTGGAGTTCCTCTGGTTCACCATGTTGGCGACAGAAGTCCCCTCAACTGCTTTCCCGTTCGAGTCCTTTGCCCTTGAGTTCTGCTCAACACTCAGATGGCCAATGACATCCTCCACTGAGAATTCACGCCTCTGATGTTTCAGAGTAGTGGCAAAGTTCCTCCAGGAATTAGGGAGCTTAGCGATTATGCAGCCCGCGACAAACTTGCCCGGTAACTCGCACTTCAGAAGCTCAAGCTCCTTAACAATGCATATTATCTCATGAGCCTGCTCCAACACAGGACGGTTTTCAACCATCTTGTAATCGTGGAACTGCTCTATAATATACATCTCACTCCCAGCATCGGTGGCCCCGAATTTAGATTCGAGCGCCTCCCACAAGTCCTTGGCGACATGCACATGTAAATATGCGTCGACCAGTTTATCTCCGATCACGCTAAGAAGTGCTTCGAGAAATACGACAGTGGCCTCCCTGAACGCCTTCTCCTGTTCAGGAGCAATCGTTCCCGTGGGCACACCGGCGACCCAGAACACGTTCATAGCCGTGAGCCATAAAGTGGTCTTAGTCTGCCAACGCTTAAAATATGTACCGGTAAACTTATCCGGTTTCAGTGCAGCGGCAAAGCCACTTGTCGAAAAATTCCTACACATATTAGGTTTTTGGATTGTTGAGTAAATAGGCAATTTTCCGATTAATTTAATCCACGAATTAACTACTAGCATGGCATTGACACAAATAATAGCATACTGATATTCAATCATGTGAGCACATACTACGCTAATTGTAGACAGATCTACGTATAACGCTAGCATGCCTAAAATACAAAACAGTAGGAGCGGGATAAACGAGTTATACCCTCCAGTAGGCCATGCAGAGGCCGCGTCCTCGGCTGCCTTCTTGTCGGCTTCGATCTTCTGGGTGGCGGTGGCCATGGTGATGACGAGGGCGACGCGGACGTAGATGAACGGCGAGCAGTCGCGTAGTCGCTTCCCAAAAACCTATTCGCCCCTCTCCCGTACAGGATCCAGAGAGGCGAGGCTTCAGAGACCTGCTCTCCCGTCGACCGTGTAGGCCGCGCGTGGAGAAACGTGGGCTGCTTTAGGAGTGAGCTCGGCTCGGCTCAATCCCGCAACCCGCGGCGCGGCGCGCCGCGGCGAGGCGAGCGGAGGAGGAGGAGGAGTGCGCGAGGGCCTCATCTCTTCTCAAGCTCCAATAGCATGAGGGAGAGAATCCCTTATAAACCACTCCAACTCTCCTTCCACTAGCATGGTGGGACTAAACTTCCCACCACTTTGTCATGCCACCTACATGGGCCCTTAGAGATCAAATCTGAAATTGTCATATGGGCTCTAGGCCCATCTCAGATTTCAACATCAAGCAGTTGCACTTGAATTAGATTCTACGAAATTCAAGCTCCAGTTTTTCTGCTTGGCTGCCACTTGGAATTTGCACGAGCCAACATCAAAGAAGGAAAGATTCATGAATGCCACCCCAAAGGAGACAAGTCAACAAATACAAAGGAAACAAACGTAAAGGGCCTAATGATAAGGGATCGGGCTTGCCTGCTCTCTCCCCGTACTCCCATCGGTGCTCTCATTTTGTCCTATGGCTGTCTTTTTTTTCTTTTTCCTTTTTAATGTAACCATCTCCCCCCTTATTTTAAGCGGGTAGGGCCGGACCTTATTTTGTTCTAATCAAATCAAGCCACATACGCGGGAGCACGGATGGGCACACACGCGGGAGCACGGATGGGCACACACGCGGCGAGGAGGCAAGTCTCGTCCAATGATAAGAACATGCAGCCAAGGCTTCCACTGTACCTGCACTTGCTCCGATTGGTAATCTCTATTATGCGTGTACATGGGAAAGGACAGATGCGTCGCTGTAGTCGCTCGCTGCATGCGGGGACAAAGCAAAGCAACGACGTTAATTAGAAAAATGCAAATCAGAATGAACTTAAGAAATGCATCTATATATTAGCCATTTGTCAAATGCTTATGTAGAACACCACTGAAGCAGCAAATCCAAGTCCAAAAGCATGCATGACAAGTGGTGTAGTATATTGCCCATTGGTGCTTGGAGAGTTGGAGTTGGAGGAGCAAGGCGAGCACGATCGAATGTGAACTTGTGAGGCCAAACAGACTGCATGGCGACGCGCATACTCTCACCCAAATGAACGCGCATCCGCATACCCTACCCCTATGAGCATCTTCAAAAGACGAGTAAATAGCATAAAACTACGTACTACTTAACAGGTTAGGGTTCCAAAAAACTACCGGCTTTTAATTTTTCTCAGATAACTACCAAGTGGGTGGTCGGCTGTTTCAAAAAACCCAAATCATCAAGTTGATAGTGATTATGACATGTCGGGCCCGCACCTAAACGAACCGTCTGGTTGACTGTTTGGTTGACCGTTAAGTTACAAGTGGGGCCCACATGTCAGTGTCTCTACCTCATTTTCAAAAAAAATCTTCAATCCCCCAGTTCTTTTCCAAATTTACAAATATGCCCTCACTTTTTACAAAACAGCCCCTATAAACATTTCTATAAAGCAATCGGGTCCCTGCTATTTTTCTGAAAAAGCAATCGGGTCCATCTAGTTTTTCTAAAAAAGCGATCGGGTCCCTGTTCATGGCCGCCGCCGCACCATGCCTTGACCCATACCGCCGCCGCGCCATGCCGTGCTCCATGCTACCGCCGCACCTGCAGAGACGGCCGCTGCTGCTGCTCCTTTGCAGCCGTCGAGCCGCGACGGCCGCCGCTGCTGCTCCTTGCAGCCGCCGAGCAGCGACGGCCGTCGCTGCTGCTCCTTGCAGCCACCGAGCGAGGACGACCTCTGATGCTGCTCCTTGCAGCCGGCGCGTGATGGCTTCTGGCGGCGCCCCGTTCGATCTTGCGCATGCGCCCTGGTCGTCGGACCTAGTCGCTTCCGGCGGCGGCTAGCTGGTGGCTTTCGGCGACGGCGGGCTGCTGGCTTCCGGCTGCGGAGGAGAGAGGGAGGCCGGGAAGGAGTGTCGTGCTCGAGAGAGAGAGAGTTCAGGGGAGGGAGAGAAAGAAAAGAGAAGGAAGAGACACTAACATCTGGGCTCCATTTGTAAGTTAACGGTCAAACAGACAGTTCGTTTAGGTGTGGGCCCGACCTGTCATAATCGCGATCAACTTTAAATCACTTGATGATTTGGGTTTTTCTGAAACAGCCGACCACCCACTTGGTAGTTATCTGAGAAAAATAAAAAATAAGTAGTTTTTTGGAACCCTAGCCTGTAAAGTAGTAGTTTTATGCTATTTACTCACAAAAGACTGAGCCGACATATCATCTTGAGATTTACGAAGTCAGCATAGGTGCCTCGTCATCGACGGGAATGTCTCCTCCCACTAAAAGTGCATCCCCGAAATTACTGAAATAAATTCAGTAATAAGGCGAGCACCGGGACTTGAACTCTAGTGGGTTGGGGATATCACTGTCCCTCTAATCATCTAAACAGACTGCATGGCGCATGTTAAGTTTTAAAACACTAAGAGAAGTGGTGCTACGTGCCTCCGGTGGTGGAATTAGGAAAGCTGATCAAACTTCTCACGGAAAGTAAAGGTGACATTGAAGGAGCAGCAATTTTTTCGCTAAGGTGGCAAGCCTGCAGTGGTGAGAGGCTACTTTTTTGGGGGTAAGCGAGAGGCTACTTGTGTAGAGCAATAAGTTAGTGGGATCATCGTTTAAATTATTACATTATGTAGGATTCCTCAAAAACACTGGTAAAGGAATATTAAACATGACAAGTGCAAAGTAGATGATCAATCTATGTTTCTATTACTATACTTTGTAATCAAGGTAAGATGGACTTTATTGTTTCTAGAGCGAGTACAAACATGACATGAAAAGCGATTGTTCGTTCTCCTTTAGACCAATGGGACATAGCTTCAAGCACTAATCGATGAAACAACTAGTGGTTTATTTTCAAAATCCAAAAAAAAAAAATCAGCCCTATTATAAAAGTTCATCAGAAGTACAAAGCACCTCAAATATAGTAAAAAATACATCGAGATTTCTAGACCATTGAACGACCACTACCGCCGCCAAAACTAGCCACCAACGCACCTTTGCCACTAGCAAGTCAAAAAACGCTTCGTTCTATCCCCCGAGCGATGGTCAGCCACGAGAGGAGATCTCATCCTCGCAAAAAAAAAAAAAACTGCTCGATCCCCTTCGACCCGAACGACAGCTAGGGTTTCTAACCAGCGCCGTCGCCGGCGCCGCCCCTCCACAGCCGCGCGCCCAGCCGCCGGCGCCGCCTCCCGCGTCCTCCGCCCCGCTGCAAGGGCCGCTACCCCTCCACCGGCGCGCCCCGCCGCGGGTGCTACCTCCAGCCGCCCCGCCGCGACCTCCTCCCTCCATTCAGTAGATGCTCCCCTTTCCTCCCACTATTTTTTCTCTGTTGGTAGTGACCGAATTCATGTGAAGTGATGAACAGTGGTAGTTTTTTGATATATTGATACATATTGCTTGTCAAATTGTTGTATATTGATGGAAAGTGGAATGTATATTGTCGTATGTTGTTGTACAATGACTCGGTTATTCATGAATACTTGGTACATTTTGATGTACATTGGATGGTTGCTTGCCGCAGATTGCTGCGTAATTGCTTGTTGGACTGTTAGAGTACGTAATGGGCCTGGGCTGGCGGTATAGCCCGTTAGTCTTAGGGTTAATTAGAGATCAGGGTCGCTTACTTAGGGGTTAAGTAAGCCTTGCTTGGGAGTCAAGTAAACCTCTCTATATAAAGAGAGGAGATGTATCAATCTAATCAAGCAAGAATTAAGAAGGAAATCCCTTCCCTCTTGCCCGGCCGTGGGCAAAAGGCCCCCGGCCGGCCCTCTCGCGCCCTCCTTCTAGCAGCGCCATAACAATTTGGTATCAGCTAGCTTCGGTTCGATCATGTAGTCGCTCTGTTGTGCGTGTAGATGGGAAAGGACAGATGCGTCGCTGTAGTCATCATTGCACCAATTGGTCATACCACTGAACGGGCTTCTCTTTCCTCGTCTGCTCTTTGTTGTAGACACCAGTCTCTCGCTGCATGCGGGGACAAAGCAAAGCAACGACGTTAATTAGAAAAATACAAAGCAGAATGAACGTACGAATGCATCTATATAATAGCCATTTGTCAAATGCTTATGTAGAACACCACTGAAGCAGCAAATCCAGGTCCAAAACCATGCATGAAAAGTGGTCTAGTATATTGCCCATTGGTGCTTGGTGTTGGAGGAGCAAGGCGAGCACGATCGAATGTGAACTTGTGAGGCCAAACAGACTGCATTGCGTATGTTTTTTCTAACACAGTACATACGTGCATACACTCATCCTTATGAACGCATACACGCACAACCAATCCCTATGAGCATTTTCGAAAGACTGAGCCGGCATATCATCTTGAGATTTACGAAGTTATCGTAGGTGCCCCGTCGTCAACAGGAATGTCTTCTCCCACTAAAAGTGCATCGCCGAAAATCCTGAAATAAATCCAGGAATAATGCGAACACTGTCCATCTAACCATCCAAACAGACTGCATGACACATGTTAAGTTTTAAAACACTAAGAGAAGTGGTGCTACATGCCTCCGGTGGTGGAATTAGGAAACCTGATCAAACTTCTCACGGAAATTAAAGGTGACACGGAAGGAGCAGCAATTTTTTCGCTGAGGTGGCAAGCCTGCTGTGGTGAGAGGCTACTTTTTTTCGGGTAAGCGAGAGGCTACATGTATAGAGCAATAAGTTAGTGGGATCATCGTTTCAATTATTACATTATGTAGGATGCCTTAAAAATACCGGCAAAAGAATATTAAACATGACGAGTGCAAAGTTAATGATCATTCTATTACTATACTTTGTAATCATCGTAAGATGAACTTTATTGTTTCTAGAGCGAGTACAAACATGACATGAAAAGCGATTGTTCGTTCTCCTTTAGACAAATGGGACATAGCTTCAAGCACTAATCGATGAAACAACTAGTGGTTTATTTTCAAAATCCAAAAAAGACTCAGGCCTATTATAAAAGTTCATCAGAAGTACGAAGCACCTCAAATATAGTAAAAATTTATCGAGATTTCTAGACCATTGAACGACCACTACCGCCGCCAAAACTAGCCACCAATGCACTGTCGTCGCCGCTCCCCTGCCAGATCTGGTTTGATCTTGTCCATGATAGCCGGGAAGTCTTCGTGCACATAACCCTAAGGACCAGTTCACTGGAGTCGTACATAGTCGTTGTTGTTGAACCCTTTAATAAATCTAAAACAACCGACACTGAATCTGAGTCGACGGCATCCCTCCACCTAGAAGTCGCCCACACACGGAGCTCCCTCTCGACGAGCACGCCCGGCGGGTAGCGCAGCTCTGGCACGACAGGCGGATGGTGGAAGGTCGGCCCGTTGAACTGCATCTTCGCTTGGGTGGAGAGGGCTCTGTCGCTTGGGTGGAGAAGGCTCGAAGAGAATGGATCGGATCTGGCTGTGGGTGGGAGAGGAAGAGAGGCACCCCATTTATAGGCCTGTGGGTGGGAGAGGAAGAGAGAAAGGATGAGAACGGTGCGTGTGTGAATCCGGGCGCGTGTGTGAATCCGTTACGTTTTGGCTCTTAAAGTTTTGCACGAAAATGATGCATCGGGCGCGTGCGTGCATCTGAATCACTGCCGTAATGGCCTAACTACGTGCATTGCCACCTAGCTCGCCTCGCTAGCCTAGCTCGCCTCGCCACCTAGTTCGCCTCGCTAGCCCACTGGATAGACTAACTAGCCTAGCTGCCTCGCTGCCTCGCCTCGCTCTGAATCAGTATGTGCATGCACGTCCGGCTCGCCTCGCTCGCCTCGCTCGCATGCATGCACGTCGGGCTCGCTCGCGCATGCAAACGACGTCGCCACCCTTCCCATGCATACAGGCCTGCAAAGGCTGAGACGGCCTATTAACTGCGGTCTCAGGCCCAGACAACGAGACGGCCCAACGGTCCATCCAGCGCGCCCGGTATTTCTTTAGAAAAAATAATCTTCCAGCCAATCAGATTGCATCCCGCGGATCGCCCCCCTCCTCCCCGCAGATTCCTTCTAGAAGGGTTAGATCGACGGCCCTGGATCGCCGCTAGGGTTAGATGGACGGTCCTTGTTCAGCGCTAGGGTTAGCGGGGTTTGGGAGGGGTTTGGAGCAGTCAAAGATATGTTTGACCAGATTTTAAATGAGCATAATAAATTAAATAAAAATTAGAAAAATGAAAACCCTGTGCACATAGTCTTCTTATGTCATATATTAATGATTTAAGTTGGTAAACAAGGTTTACATGCATTTAAACGATAAGTTCATGTGTATTATGTGATATCTCGAGTATCTCGAACTCTCTTGCATGAGGTGAAGAGAAGTGTTTTGGTGAAATGAACATGAAAATTTCAAAAAACTCACCACAACTTCATTTTGGAGTGATTAAGAAGGATCCAGGCTTAGTTTTTCATTTTGATATTTTAGACTTGTTTAAATCTTGGTCAAAGTTAAGTTTGACCAGAATTCAAATGAGCAAAACAAATTCAAAAAAATGAAGAAAAAAAACAGCGCACATAGTCTGTATATATATAATGTGTAGGAAAGTTATTTGGTTGATTTAGACAAGGTCGAAAAAAATCTTGCTTACAAATGAGGCTGTTTACCCTACCTTTGGACCCCACTTTTTAGCACATTTTTCATGAAATTTCCAAAACCTCACCACAGCTTCCTTTTGGATTGATTAAGAAGGATCCAGGCTTAGTTTTTCATTTTGATATTTTAGACTTGTTTAAATCTTGGTCAAATTAAGTTTGACCAGATTTCAAATGAGCAAAATAAAATTCAAAAAAGGAAAAACATAGGTCCAACATCCATATAGCATGTCAAATTTGAAGTTCTAACATAGGTCCAACATCATTTAAACATACTTCTAACATAGGTCCAACATCACCCAACAGAAAATACAACATTATTTATAATGTTTCATAATTATTCATAAATATCGTTGGGGCTTCTGTCTGTTCCTTGAGCCTCTTGCCATCACTTTGCTCCTCGTGCACCTTATGCTCATCGCTTTTTCTCTTCTCCTCTTGGTTGTCGGTACCTTGCGCATCTTCTTCAAACCTACCATAGAGCTGTGCAAAACATAAAGGGTAATGAGATCATGTCAAGTGATGAATGTGCAATAGTATTTGACCCTTGCAAGATTTACATACCTAGCAGAACTCACAACAACAGAAGGTTGGTCACCATTTGAAGCCTCACTTGGATCATCATGATCAACATTTGGAGCCTCACTTGGATCACCATTTGGAGCCTCATTTGGATCACCATGATCAACATTTGGAGCCTCACTTGGATCACCATGATCAACATTTGGAGCCTCACTTGGATCACCATTTGGAGCCTCACTTGGATCATCATTTGGAGCCTCACTTGAATCATTATTTGGAGGATATTTTGGATCATCGTCAAAATCATGCGGCTGTTGACCATCATCATTTGGAACCTTGTCAAAATCCTCATCTGATGCAACCGGGTGACCATCATTTTCATCATCTGTTGAGGCAACCGTCTGCTGACCAACATTTTCATCGAAGCCTTCATCGAAACTCTCTCCGAATGCTGGATCTACTGTGTTATCACAATACTTACCGAAATGACCAGACCCACCACACCTTGTGCACTTACGCTTCCTCGCTCCAAGTCCAGCCCCTTCGCTGCGAGGTCTGATCCGACTCTTCCTTGGTCTACCTGCTGCTCTCTTCAGAACTGGAGCGCAAAGCTTGAATCCAGGGTCCACCATGTCCCATTGTTGTTTTCCCTCCATAGCAGGCAAGGCGTAAGCATATGTGGCTTTGAACCTTGCAACAGAGTAGTAATCATGCACATACTGCTGTATGTTCCCTGCTGGACCTGGGAGAGAAGTGATGAAAAACAAGGCATGAATGCATGGCAACCCAGTTATCTGCCATTGCCTACAACTGGAAGTTCTAGCTTCTAAATCCACTGGATATCTCTATTCCCTCATCTCTTTATCCAAATATGATATCTCTGCTGTGGTACCCGAGCAAAGAGTCATGTTCATTTCCAAGCCTGTTGTTTTCTGCTTCAGTTCATTCATCACGGCTGGAATGATAATGTGGCCCATGAATTTTGCCTCGGCTATTCCTGCACGATAATGAAATTTCTGCATGTATTCTACCCTTATCCTGTCAAGCAAATCCACCACATAATGACCCGTTAGTTTCCGGATCGTTGAGGTGAAAGACTCTGCTAGATTATTGTGCACATAGTCAACTTTGCTCAGTTCACTGAATTGGCTTCTGGCCCATAACTTGGAGTGGTGTGTCTTCAAGTATTCTTTCACTTTGGGATTCATGTATAACTGTCTCAAGTGGTACTTGTGCTTCTTCACACTGCAAGTCAAAGATGCTGGCCATAAATTGTCGGTATACACCTTTCCTTTGACTTTCTTCATGAAATTTGCAGCAAGGTGACACATGCATTCCCTATGCTCTACTCCAGGGAACACATTGTCCACGGACACTTCTAAACCTTTGCAGGCATCTGTATGAATGACCAACCCATTGGGATGTGCAATAGCCCGTCACAGATTATGCAAAAACCAAGTCCAACTCTCCTCAGATTCTGTCTCCAGCACACCGTAGGCAACTGGAAATACAAAACTGTGTGCATCAACTGCACAAGCTGCTACTAACTGTCCTTTAAACCTCCCTGTGAGAAAAGTGGCATCAATAGCCAAATATGGCCTGCAGCCTGCCAAAAAACCCCGGCGACAAGCCTCAAAGAAGACAAAAACCCTCCTAAAGCATTCCTTGGTCTTTGTCACTCCCCTGAATGTGTACTCCACGGTGTGGTGATCAATATCTACAATACTACCTGGGCTGGTCCTCTCCACTTCACCTTTGAATGAATACAACAATTGAAAACTTTCCAGCCAGTTACCATAAATAGAATGCATAGCATGTTGTTTACGATTGAACAACCTCATGTATGGTAAATCTATCTTGAACTTATCTTTAATGTTTTTCAGCAATTCCTTTGGACCCACTTGCTGGTTTTCTTTCACCCACTTCTTTACTTCTTCTGCCACCCATCTTGACTTGGCTCTACTGATTGTATCCTTCCTAAGGGTTGATTCCTGGCATGTGTGCTTAAAAGGGTTCACTTTGACCTGAACATTAGTGCCTATTTCGCATTTTAGATGCAGGCAGCCTCCATGGACAACTCTCAGTAGGACAGTGCACTCTGTAACGTACTTGATCGCTCTTGTCAACTTTGAAAGTACGTTCTACCTTGATGCAGTATGTCACAAGTGCATTTCTACACTCAGTCATGGATGCAAAAACGGTACCTTCTTCCATATGAGGGTTCAAAGGGTCCCATTCAACAGCTGCAAGGTCTTCGTCCTCACCCACCGCGTCATCGTCCACACGGACTGCATTGTGAGCCCCATCTTGGTTTTCAGCCCGAGGTGCCCGTCGTAAATTCTGAATAACATCAGAATATAGCTTCTCTTCATCAACCCCATAATTGTAGTCATCAGGCTCCACTTCTAGGCGGACCCTACTGCAGTTGCTCACACTTGTCGAGCCACCACGTCGCCGTGCACCAGCCGAACTATTCTTGCTAGAGATTCCATTACGACGACTTGGTTCTCCCCGAGAGGAGTCCGTCTGACAGCGGTTAGACTCATTTATGGAAGAGGAAAATTAAGGGCTTGGCTGGCCGCTGGACATGGACAAAGCCGGAACAACAAGGACGGCTGCCAGCGAAAATTTAGACTAGTTTTAAGTTCCATATAATTGTATAAATTTGTGATTTCATAAGTGATGTATCCGTTTGTGAAAGATTTTTTTTAAAGTGTGGTTGCTCACTGTCAACGGACAGGCGCGTCCGTGAATCAGCCGTGGAAGCTAACCGAAACCAACCTCCGTCACCTACAACAACGACCTCAAGCGCGGCAGCAACATGGTCAACAAATTACCCTGCCCCAGCACAACGCCACCGCAGCCCGTATATTTCAACGCCGCTGCATTTGGTGTCACACATGAGTAGGCAGTCTCTTATGTATATTTCAAGTCGATGCCTTCACTTTTGTGTATTGCAGCATGCTACACGTTCTCACAGACATGCTGAAGAACTTGGAGGTGCTGCCTCCGTGGTCTTCTACAACAACACCATCGTTGTTACTTGACGTTATGCATATGAAGTGTTTGCCAAATGTGTCAAACATGCAGAACTTGGTGTACCATCACTACGGTGTCACCTTCTCTTACTTCAGAGTACGGCCACGCTGTATTATCACCATAGATGACTGGAACGGATTTTAGAGATTAGAAAAAGGATCATGCAAAAAAACAAATGCGTTCGCCATCCCGAGACCTACCATTCCCAGAAGGTAAAAGGAAGAGACGCTTTTCTCAGCCATCTAACAAGCTAGAGATCTCATGAAGAGAGAACTTGGTACCAAAATGATGGAATAGCATGAGATACTACTAATTTGCTTTATATGCACCCAATACAAACCTCCACTCTTTAGCACCATCATTTGCTTTAGTTCTCAGGTTAGCGCAATGATGCACCTGCCATTTTCAAGCTATAAAGTATTAATGTACTGTTTGCTCTAAATTTGAGACCTACCTCTTCACTTGGCAGCAGGCCATGTGGTGTTACCTTTTTTTTCTTTTGCATAGATGTGGTATTAACTTTTAGTTAGCCACTAAATTTCCAAGAAAATAGGTAGACACATGTTTTTTATCACTCTGGCTGTGTTTTTCCTCTCCGCCCTCGGCCCACTAGAAGGCAAAGCTATTGTCCTCTTTCTGGCCCATGCCGTGCCTCTTTGCTTGGACATTTGGTTGAACAAGTTTTTTTTCTCGATTCTCTTTTTTTTGTAGGAACTGGAAGGGCTTGTTTTCACAAATTTTGGAACTTTCTGTATTTTACCGCCCAAAACATGAAGCAAATCTGAATTCAAATTTGTTTGAGTTCACCATACAAATTTACATGAAATTATTAATGTCCAAGTGGCTACTGCAGCTTGCTCTTCCCGCCGGTCATGGGTTTGAGTTCTCTCTTCCGCACTTTGTTTTTAACTTTTGTTATACACGAAGGGCAGCCCAAAATAATTAAATTTTGATGTTCAAATTCTGTATTCTTCAACATTAACACTCTCTTTGGGGAGGCAGGGAAAAATTCGGTAACCAGCCGGTTACCAGAAATCTCGACCGGAGAAAATCCCTGGGTTGCACCACTCTATCATCATCTCCGGTTCAGATCACTCGAACAATCATGTTTAGTAGTTTTCCCTCAACCTCATGAATCTCTATTCACTAGTACTGATAGAGCCTTTATCACACATGGTCAAAAAGCGCCACCGCACACGGTACTCTGTTCTGTGCGCAAGGGTTAGTCACTGATTGAACGGTCAAACGCACACACCGTCGAAACCATGCGAGGTGGGTGTAAACATGGATGCATCTAAAATAACCCAACCGTGTGGGGTAACAATTTCAGGATCTTCAAAATAGAAGCCACCGGTAAAGGGTGCCTCCTCTGACACCATACTCGGCATAGTCTACAAAGACACCATGTGCGATGTGCATGTCACACATAACTTTTTCCTAACTTGTGAGATTGAGGTGGCCACTATATTTTTTTCTAAGCAAGCGTGATGTTTACATCACACATTTTTTGTCTATAGGACACACAGGTTTTTTCACGACCTTGGGTCATATATACTACATCACACATATTGCACCCTACCGTATGAAAAAAAAAGTCTCTCTCATAAACACAACATCAAAATGTTCAGTACTTGAAGACAACAAGATGAAAACCCATTTTCATGTCAATTTCATGATATACTAAATATCAAGACAATTGAATGTTCAGTATTTGAAGACATCAAGACACTCCTGTTCTAGTTTAGGAGTGCCTAAAAGACAAATACATAGTATTGTTGACAGTATCAAGACTAACAATAGTAAAACTAGGAAATGGAAACCCATCTTCAATGACTCTGTCAGTTAACAACTTCGTATGAATAAACCTTCACATAAATCTGCTGAACTATTCACTCGTCATTTCTGTACTTGAGTCTGGATGAAGGTAGCAGCCAAGTCCCTGAAATTAGCGGACTTTGAACGTTTTTGACTGGTCGATGCAGCTCAGGGACGTGGCCATGGTGGCGTTTGCGAATGCTGGCTTGAAAGGTTTGGCCTTGTCAATGTTGGAACACAAGGTAGCACTTGGAGTCAGGGACTCAGGGTGAACATTAAAAGTTGGATCCAACTGACCTCTAGGAAACTGTAGAAAAACTACAAGTCATGAAGGCATTCACGCAGTGCTCGGCATCATCAAACTAACATAGAATCAAGAGAACAGGTCGAGCCGCACACCAGGCCATGTACGCTAGAAGACCGAACTAACGAGCCCCTCATGACGAGTACCAGCAACTTCGTCAGATCATGAGCATCAACCCGCCAATATCCGTTTGGTAGTGATTCTCTTCCACTTGAGAAAAGAGGACGTGTCGAATGTTCATTGTTGCTTGCGATTCGTGAGCCTACAGATTCCCTATTGTCATGTTGAGCAAGGGAACATGTTAGGCATACCAAACTAGTCATGCAACCATTGTGTTTGTTAATACCTTGCATATGAACTACTCTTAGTCATTATCCTGAGAGTTGACCGAAAGTCATATACAAAGGTGAATGTGTTCACCATCCCGAGACCTACCATTCACAGACTATCTTCAAAAAATAGTATTACTCCCTCAATCATCTAAAAAGTTGAGATTTCATACGGAGAGAACTCAAAAACTAGAATCATTGAATAGTAGTACAAGGCAGTACTAATCTGCTATATAAACAACCTACGCCAACCTCCTCTCTTTTTAGCACTTTCAATTTGCTTTGGCTGATACATGTAGGCCATTTTATAGACACTGGACCCATCCTTTCCTCCATATGGACATGGTTGGGGTCCGTCTTAGCCCTGGCCACGTATAGATCAATAATTAAGTTCATATGTACTACTATCTACAATAATGCTCAGACCTACCTCTTCACATTGATAAATCTGTTATGCTCATCCTGTAAAACAATTGTATGTAGAGATTCACATCAGGCCAACACAAAAAATGCAAATGGTAATTACGCACAGATATCTCATTTGGTTGATTAAAACGAACCGATCTTTCTTCATCGATCATTTAGAGTGCACTATTCCTGTGTTCGTCTCCTCAATGCATTGAATATAACTACCTACGTTTTTTTGAAGAAAGGGAGGAAGACCCCCCTCCTGCATCTGGACGATGCATACGGCCATTTTATTAATTATTGGAACAAGACCTTACAAACTCATACAACAGTAAGACTAAAGCCACCGTCTAATCAACATCTATCGCTACTCCTATCGAGTTGATGAAGGGGCGCTGAAAGTCTAGGCCTAATACCAAGCAGACCTCGCAGCCAAAACTAACATCTAAGATTTGAGGTCCCAACCAGGACGCCTGCCGGGTATGGGCACCCACCAGTCCGGCGTGCTCCTCAACCAGGGCGCCTGCCGGGTATGAGGCCGCCGCAGCCACCTGCCACCAATCCATCTTCAGAGTTGTACTGTTGCATCTACCTTGCCCGGTCCAACTGCCGCCGACACCACCACGACGCCAGACAGCGTCACCCTCCTGCGCAAGCCCATCTCCGCTCATCGGGCGCCGAGTCTCCGCTGCTCCACGCCGCCAAGATCCGTCGTCATCAATGGGCAAGATGAAACACCGCTCCTCCTCTTGTCCCCTCCAGCCAGCACTTTCACCAAAACGATGCCCCCAGGAGGGAGAACGACACCGAAGGCACCGTCATCGTCCGATTCGGTAGACCCAGATCTACGATTTCTCCCGGAACTTCCCTATCAGGTTGACGTGACCTGCAACGATGATGCCTCAAGAAGTGAACGACGTCCGAGACGCCGACATCGTCCGCTAAGACCGCAGTCAGGCGAGATTTTCACCGGAAGCCACGTCTTCCCGACCTCGCGGCTGGTTGTGACCGAGTGGAACCTCGCCACGAAGACGTACGTCGCCATCGGTACTCCGGCAGAGATCCGGCATGTCATCACCGGGCCCTCCACCCGCCGCCGCTCGGCGGAAGGCCTCCCCGCGACGGATCCGATTGGGGTGTTGGATCTGCAGTCACCACCGTCACCATCCTGCTTCAGATGAGATCCACCGTGTCCAACTGCCCAGGTGCCGCCCAGGTGCCTTCGGCACCGGGCTCGCCGGCAGGAGGAGGCGCTAAAGGGTGTTGGCGGGGCTAAGGTTTCGGGGCCGTCTCTAGCATCTTAAAATTGGGGGAGAATTTCACTTCTCCGGCCTCTGCACCAACTAGGATGCATACGGCCTTTTAAGTAGGAGTACTAGGATTTTTAATATCGGTTATGCACTGCTCCTAGTCCTCAATAAATGTGTGAGTGCCGGGAAAGCCTGGACCTCAAGAATAAATAGAAATCTAAATTCGCCTCCATGAGGATTTGAATCCAGGTGTTGGGTTTGTACATTGATACGTCCAAAACGTATCTATAATTTCTGCTTGCTTCATGCTTCTTTTGTGTGATATTGCTATGATATTTATGCACTTCCATACACTTTTGATCATATTTGGACTAACCTATTAACTCAGTGCACCCCAGTGCCAGTTTCAATTTTCTGCTGTTTTTGTATTTCAGGTTTTCCCATCTATCTATACCTATACTAATTAGAGACTCCCTAAAAATTACCACGTTAATCAGAAATTAGGAGCCGTTAATCTTGTGGGACCAATTTATAACGGTTCAGATTCACCAATATAATTATGGGCAAAAAGTATTCAATAAAAGATAATCGTTTCTCATAGTAAAAAAATCAGGCACTGTTTCTCGCATCCCAAGAAAGATCTGACGCGATAGTTACTTTCTACTTGAATCGTGCCTAAAAAGTAAACTTGAATCAGTGTTAAAAATAAATAGATCTCACGTTCTACAACTAAAAATACCATGACATAATTTCCTTCTACTTAATCACGCTACCTTAAATAGAACATGTCACGTAAAAAAAAGTATCACGCCCTGAATCATCCTTAAAAAGAAAGAGATATCACGCCCTGAATCAAGAAATATCATCATAGAATTTCTTCTCCCTTAATCACGATACAGTAAACAGGAGATGTCACGTAATCTCCATAAATCTCTCATCTCCAACCCTCTTTCCAAAATTCTGCAGCTTTCCTTCTGTAACACGGTAACACCAGATCTCCATCTAATCTCTCATCTCTTATGATGTACCTTTCTTTCCCTAACACGATAATGGCCAATCTCCCTCTAATTTCTCATCTTCTAAACTTTTTTGCGCAGAATCCTCGATCTTCCGCTCCCTCGCGACTTGAGTTCCATCTGCAAAGCCTTTGCTGAATGAAGGACCAGACCGCTGAGGCCGACCCAGATCCAGTCCACCAATGCATCTACTTCGGTGGAAGCCATGGATGGAAGGACGTGCAAATTTCTATAGCTTTCCTTCTCTAGCACGGTAACACACTTGATCTTGATCTAATCTATCGTCTCTTAGGCTGTATCTTTCTTTCCCTAACAAGATAATGAATAATATCCGTCTAATTCCTCATCTTCTATTCTTTGCTGCACATAATCCTCAATCTTTCTCTACCTCACGACTTGAGTTCCATCCGCGATACCTCCGCTGGAAGAAGGCCCAGATCGCAGACGATGGCCCTGATCCAGTCCACTAACGCATCTACTTTGGTGGAAGCCATGGATGCAACATCATGCGTATATAGGGATGAATCGTGGACCAGCAATGGTGCATACTATGTCAAGTTATGGGGTAGAGATATACGCTGCTTTCTTCAAGATGCAGCAAACAAGCGATCTACTCCCTCCGTCCCAAAATAAATGACTCAAGAGGGAGTATTATTTTTTCTGTTGACCAAACCCATTCCATCATTAACGGGAGGACCACATGTTCTTAAACATGTCCAAATAATTTCTCTGTTTCTATTTTCTTTAATTTATCTCCATGATCCTTTTAATTATCTGCATAATTCTTCTAGCAAAATTCAGCCGGGATTACTAGGTACTGAACGTATAAATTTCCCAAGGTCTGGTATGTTATTTACTTGGTTGTTATACATGCGGGTCAATTTTTCTTGATTTGGTTTTCTTTTTCCATGTGCAGGGTCAATTTATTATTCGTTCAAAGTGACAAGAAAATGAAAATCCTATAACTTTACCTGACTAGACGAAGTGCCATCCTGCCAGCGCTGCCGTCATCACCCATTCACCCATCCAAGTTGATGTTGTTGACTTTTGCCCCGAAGGAGACATGATGGTTTTTCACCTCATTCTATTTATATCGTTTTGATTAGTTGACTTTAGACCCTGTACTTTGACCCTCTATATTAGGTGCATATCACGACTCGAGATCTCGCTTCACTGTAGGCACTGTTGTATTTTGTACTATACGGAAGTTGGAGCTGGAGGAGATGGACACGTATTGATATCAATCTCCTCCAACAAATATCCTGGGAGAGAATAAAATATTTTATCAATAGTTACGAGGTGAGATAGGGTACCTCTATATTAGGTGCTATATATGCACCTCTCTGCTTGCAGCAATATAATTTATTTACTATTCATGCTGCTTCAGTTCGGTTTTGGTTTGTTATGGGAACAAGAACATAGTTGATAGTTGAGAAGGCTCTAATTGTTTTGATTGTCTTTATTTCAAAAGTTCTTATTGACAATAACACTGAAACAGAAATGAAATCATACCCAATCTACATAAGATACACATTTAGTACCATTAGGACCTCTGGCATATGTGTACATGCCAGCTACTAATCATCTTCACGATACCCACTGATATGTCTACATGGCGCAGTAGAGTTCTTGATTTCTTCGGGTTGGTAATTCTGCTTAGAACTAATATTTTGATAGATTAGCAATATTTAGGCAATAACGTGGCCACTATAGGATATTGCAAATTTTTGGATTATGACAAGTAGGTAAAATAGCAGCTACCTCGATAGCTAGAGAACAAATACATTGTTATTTTCCTCTTATTTTAGAATATTCTTTATGGACACGAACAATGTTAGAATTAGCTTTTATTTTCTACTCCCTCCTTTTCCCAAATATAAGTCTTTCTAGAGATTCCAATGAGTGACTACATACGGTGCAAAATGAGTGAATCTACACTCTAAAATATGTCTACATACATCCGTATGTTGTAGTCCATTTGAAATGTCTAAAAAGACTTATATTTAGGAACGAAGGGAGTATACTTCTAAGGTTCACACTGTTGACTTTATTACCATTTTTAGAAGCCAGGGGCTGCATTTTTTATCTAGCGTTTTTGCCTATGTGGTTCCTCGACATAGAACATCATGCCTTTTGCAACTTGCAACCTTTCCAGAAGTATCTGTATGCCTTTTTTTCTCAATACATTTTTTTCAAAAATGAAAAATAAAAGAATCTTAATTCCACGGCAAACATTTGTTTGCACTTTGTTTCACATGGCCTTTAGCAGCGCGTATTTGATTTTTAGTGGAGCTTTAGAAGAATGAGAAAGCGTCCATAGAGATGCAGCTGGACTCATATAGAATATTGTGTGGTACACCAGGAAAGTATCCTTTTGAGCTCGAGCTCAGCTGAGCCCGGATGAATAGTAAATTTGTAAAAAAAGTATTTTTTACGAAATCAGAATTTTTTTGTGGTATACTTTGACCAATGTTCTAAGTGTTTGCAAATTTTCACAATGAGATCACATTCATGAAAGGTGTGGCAAAAAAACAAAATCGGTGTTCCAAAATGCATTTGAAAGTAGCATTTTCAAAACATCGTTTTTTTTTGTCACGCCTTCCTCGAATGTGGTCTCATGATAAAAATTTGCAAGCAGTTAGATTTTTAAAAAGTTCACCACAAAAAGAATTAAGAATTATTTGAATTTGTTTTCATTTATTTTTATTTTACTATTTATGCGGGCTCATTTGAGCCCGAGCTCAAATACCCCACGTCCGGTCACCAACAGTATTAGTGGTTTCCATCTCGAGTAGTGAGAACATTTATGTTGCCCTATAATGGTTATACATAGTTGTGCATCGTATGTTCTATCAAACTCTAAAATCTCTATTGCTGAATAACGTGAGCAAAAACTTCATGAATCTTATGGATTATTATGTTTACGTGCTGAGCTAAGAGATCATAGGGTCTCAACGGCGGTGTATTAATAACCTGATTATTTTTTACTTACTCCATTATTGTGGTATATTATGTGTTTAGAGTGATAGCTAGCCCGTGCAAGTGCACGGGTTTGCGACTAGTTACTTAAATTGCTAGAGAAAATCCCGGAAAATATATCAAAAATCAGCGCTCTAGAAGCTTCCACGCGCCAGAAGTGGGGCCAGAGGGGAGCCAGGGGCAGCCCAGGCGGCCAGCCCAGGCGGCCCCACCCCTGGTCGCCTAGGGAGGGCGCCTGGGCCCCCCTCTCCGCTTCTGGTGACCCCCTTCGGCATATATTTACCTCCCGTCGCGGAAACCCTGATTCCAGAACCCTTTTCTCCAGAAGCTATTCCGATCTCCGCCGCCATCGCCACCAAGTTTCGGGGGACCAGAATTCCTGTGCCGGCATCCTGCCGGGACGGGGAAGTGCCCCCGGATTCATCTCCATAGACGTTGCTTCCTTCCTCCATGATGCGGGAGTAGTTCCTCCTCGGGGCTGAGGTTTCTAGCAGTAGCTATGTGGTCAATTCTCTCTCCCATGATGTGATCTTCATTGTGATCATAGGCTATGTTAATCTAGGGTGATCCCATGATATTTCCCCTTCCTCTATGTATTGGATTGATGTACTCACTTGTCTTTATCTAGTATAATCCCCGAGACCAAGGTGACATCGGTCTATTGGACATGGATTAGAAGAATATTTTCATGAGTGATTTTCTCTTTTGTGTGTTGATTGAAGATTGAGAGTCTCTTGGTGCTTGTCTTTGACTATCCTTGAGATATGTTGTGGTGATTGTGGTACTCTCTTTGGATGGCCGCGGTGACATTGGGAAATCCATAGATTGAGAACTACGAACTTAGAGGTGTGCTTTTGTAGCCCTACATAATTCTCGTCCTCTCTTGACCACAAAGGAATGACCTCCGAGTGCATGTTTTATGGGAAATATCATGTGATTCGATTATGTTAATGTTGTTGGGAGTTACCACTAGTGAAAGTATGAAGCCTAGGCCTTGTTTCCACCATTGCAATACCATTTGTGCTCACGTTTACCAATTATTTGCTTGCTGCCATTTTTATTTCAGATTCACAAATACATCTTTTGCCATCCATATCACTTGCCATTTAACATCTATTCGCCGAACTAGTGCACCTATACATCTGACAAGTGTATTAGGTGTGTTGGGGACACAAGAGACTTCTTGTAACTGTTACCTCTGAAATGGTGAACCTGTCTCCGACACTCCTCCCAGTCGTCGTAGACTTCGGAAACCTTACCCTTGTACACGACATATGACGGCATCGCTATGCACTAGCCAAACGAAACGTTAGTACCAATTCACAGACAATACATAAGCAATATATAAGTATGCAACAAAAGGATCGGAAGAGAAAAGCAAGACATTAATAGCATCGATTACATCTCAGTTGAACGACTGTCCAAACCAAAGAGACATACAAGTTCATTAAAGTTTAATTACAACATGAGCCAATCGATGTTTCAAAACTAGACATAGCATCCCTACTTTCGACTCGACTCAAGGGACCAGAGCGTGGATGAAGCCGCCGTCGATCGTGGGAGTCATAAAATCGCGGGCGTTGTCAGTCTGCATTTGTAGCATTGTGTCTATGTCACTGTTGGACTGTTGATTTCTGAGGTAGAACTGCCCCGAGGTACGAAGGACATCTTGATGGATGATTTCCGCAAACTCCGACTAGATGCGAAAGAATTCTTGTCTGATGTCCGCGTCCTGGATTGCCAACAAGCTCGCGGCCCAATCTTTGAGTTTATCTGGTAGCAGAAGGTGATGATGGTCCCGTACGATCGCCCGCATATGATGGATGGCGTAGTAGGCACCCTTCTGACCGCTAGGCGGCTGCTTGACGCAGCAGAACGTCGTATTGTGGGCGAACACATGCTTGCCGTACTTACGAACTGGCCTGGTGAAGGTGCCTCCAGATTTGGCGTAGCCGGGGAGAACATCATCAAGAACTTTCTTGACATTTGTGTAGTCTACCTTCGACAGACGGTCCGAGTCGAAATACGTGGCCATGGAATATTTCGGGCTTAGGAGGATGAGTGTGCAATGTGTGTCACTGCACAAAACACAGAATGTTAAAAGAAAAACGATCGAAATATAAGAAATCATATGTTACGGGGTAGTTGAGGGGATGAATTACTCGGGAAAGTAAGGCACGAGGAAGTTATCCTTATCTCGGTTTGCCAGAATGACACCTTCGAGGTAAGAACTCGCGACTTGCCGGTCCCCAGCACTGCCCAAGATCTTGGCACGCATGTAGAAGGGGTCGACTATCACGATGTCCAGGGTCTTGTCTCTAATGATCCGCATCTCCATACTCAGCGAAAATAGCCGAACGAAGGTGTAGTGCAGCGGATGAAGGTTAAACATAGCGAAGATATCATCAAACCGCAGGACGATCGTACCCCCGATGGAGTTATCCACAAAGCCCTTGCCCTCTGGCACCTTGGCCGCGAAAACCGGGTATGCCACATCCTTCTCTCTGAGATGCCGCTTCTCCAAAGAAAGAACACTGTCATGCAGACTCCGCATAGCGCCGGTTGCAGCATTGAGCATATTAGTCAGTAGCATCGGCCTACCCGCCACATGCACCCTCCTCATTATATCCTTAGGTGAAGGTGGCCCGTCCTGAGCACGGATCGTACTCGGTGCCGGCTGGCTCGCACCCTCACTACTAGGAAAAGGCCTACTAATGGCGCACCAGTTTTGGCCATTAATGGCGCACTACTGGTGCGCCATTATATGCCTCCCAGGGGGCCATATATACCCAGGTGCTTCGGCATACTAATGGCGCAATATATAGAAGTGCGCCATTAGTAAAAAAAATTTCAATTTTTTTTCTTAATCTCAGGTCATTATGGCTTAATATGGGGTCAATTTGCTTAATCTCAAGTCAAATCGCATTCTGTGGTCAAACTTCCCATAAGGTCACCCATCCTCACACTACTCCAGCCCGAGCACGCTTAACTTCGTACTTCTATCCAACCCCAGCACCAGCTCACTTCACAGGCCCTCGTTGATATATCTATCATATCAATCCTATTAACCCTTCTTGATGTCTAGGAGTTTGTTAATGTTCATGAGTATGATCAAATTTTGAAAATATATTTCAAACTTTCCGGTCATATTACGTATCATATTTTGGAAAAAAAATCAAAAAAAAAATTCGAACTTTTTTAATTTTTTTCTGTTACTAGTGGCGCATCTAGCAAACGGTGCGCCACTAGTAAGTTTGAATTTTTTTGCCTCTAGATCTTAAAAGCCCCGTAACTTTTTTCCTGTTTGGTTTTTGGGGATTTTGAAAATGGTTAACGGGGTGGCTGTACCACCTCCCCCATCCGTCGCTTCTGGAGCATTGATCGCCAGGTGTTCGACCACAAACGTGTCGGTGCCGCTGAACGGGTTCACGACGCCTTCCTCCTTTGTCCAGTCCCAGCGTGCCCCTTCGTCGAACACGGCGTCACGCTTGATGTGCACGCGCCCAGTTGTTGGATAGTAGGCCCTGTAGTCCTTTGTGCCGTGCTCGTAGCCAACAAAGATCATCGGCCGGCTGCGATCGTCTAGTTTCTTCAGTCCGCGGCGCGTGTCCTTCACATGCACCACACACCCGAAAGTGCGCAGGAAATGCACGTTTGGCTTGCGTCCATGCCATGCCTCGAATGGCGTCACGCTGTCCAGGCTCTTGGTGGGCACGCGGTTCAGCGGGAACACCGCCGTCGTGACCGCTTCGCCGCAGAACTCGCCGGGGACGCGCTTGGCCTTCAGCAGACTCCGGGCCATGCCCACCACCGTGCCATTCCGGCGCTCCACCACAACATTCTGCTGTGGTGAGTACGGGGCGGTGAGGTGGGGGCTGACGCCCAGCTCAGCGCAGTACGCCGTGAATGAACCGGACGTGAACTCTCGTCCGTAGCGTCCGCAGCTTGCGCCCCGATTCAGACTCCGCGAGAGCTTGTACGCGCTTGATTGCCGCTGCGGCGTCATAATTTGATGCGAGAAGTACGAGCTACATGAACCTTGTGGCATCGTCCACCAGCAGAAGGAAGTATTTCTTCCCGCTCGGCGTCGTCGGCGAGATTGGCCCGCAGAAGTCGCCGTGCATGAGCTCCAGCCGCTCCTGTGCACGGTGCTTGGCCTGTTGTGCGAACGTGGAGCGCCGCTGCTTGCCCGCCAGGCACGCGTCGTAGAGCTGGTCCACATGCTCGACTACGGGCATGTCGTGCACCATGTCCTGGCATGTTAGCTTGCGCTGGGCGTCAAACTTGAGATGACGATAACGCGCGTGCCAGGTCCACGCCGTGTCGCCGCCGCTGTGCGCTGCAAGACATACTGGCTGCGCGATTCGTAACGCAATAGAATACATGCAATTTGGTGATCTCTGTACCTTGGCGAGAAGACAACGCTTCCGGTCGCGCACGCGCAATACGCCGTCCTAGATCAGCTCTCGTCGAGCTGGCCTAGGCTGATTATGTGGGAGCGCAGCAGCGGGATGTAGTACACCCCGGTGATCGCGCGGTGCTCGCTACTTGCTGGCTTCTCGCCCCTCGTTGGTTACCCCAAGTGGAAGGTTTGAGATGCAGTGTAGCGGAAGTTTTCCCTTAGCAATACCAAGGATCGATTTCCCTGAGACTCCCAGTTTCAACAAGAAGGTGTCAACTGCTAACGGCGCCAGATATTAGCAATCAACGTGGACCTGCACACATATACAAATAACTTTGCTCCCAACGAGTACAGAGAGGTTGTCAATCCCTCCGGCCTTGTAGTTTACAAAAGATCAAACGCAAATGATAGTAGTGATAGATAATGCTGCAATGGTAAATAAAAGCGGAAAGTAAATAGTGGATGTGATCAATGATGGTAATATGGACCGGAGTCTCATGATGTTCACTAGTGATGTCTCTCTCCCAAAAGACGATAAAACAGCTATGTGAGGTAAACGAATTACAGCTGGGCAATTGACAGAATTATGTGCGCAAACCAATGCTAATTATATTGCAAGAAAGGTAGAGGTTCAAAGCATGGGCGGTACGCCAAGGTAAGTAGACCGAAATCCATCAATATCTACTACTAATCATCCACCTTGAGATATCTATCCAGAACATCTCGCTGGTATTAAGTTGCGAGTCCCACTCATAGTGTAAACTCAAAGCAACAGACAACTGCATTAAAAGAAGTTTGCGTAAAGTAAACAATCCTTGCACCCGCGGGCACAAGCACCGTTGTTTTCCCCCTTGTGGCAACATCACATCCCCTAGACTCATGTTTCTATCACTCAAGCTAGTCATCGAGGGGCATGAACCCACAATCAAGCATAACGTTCCCTCTTGGAGTCACTACCTACTACTTGGCCAAAGCAATAAATAACAACGGAGAACATGCAAGAATTACTTACGAACATAAATATAAAAGAGGTGAATCAAATATATTACTCAAACACAATCTGAACATAATCTCATAATCCATCGGATCCCAGCAAACTCATCATAGCAACATCATAAGGATTACATATGTGCCTCGATCATGTAGGGCAGCTCACGAGGACTAATTAGTGAAGCACAAGAATGGGAGGAGAACATCACATAGCTACTGGTCATGGACCCATGGTCCAAGGGAGACTACTCACAACTCATCCGGGAGGCGTCCATGGTGGTGGAGAAGCTCCCGGTGGTGATCCTCCCCTCCGGCAGGGTGCCGGGAAGGGTTCTCCTGGTGCTCCCGATCTTGGAAGCGGCGGCGGCGGCGGAACAGAGATGAGATCGTGAAAAAGGGTTTTCGTCTCGAGGGTTTTGGGAGACGGTCTAAATATATGCCAAAGGGGGGCACCAGACGAGGCTTGGGGGGGCCAGGCGCCCCCCCGACGCGGCCCAGGGGGGGCGCGCCACCAAGGCGCCTAGAGCCCTGGTGCCCCCCCCCCCGGCTGTACTTTGGCTACCGGGAACCTTCTGGAACGCTGATTTTTTATATAATTTTTCCGGTATTTTTCTGGCAGTTCTCGTAATGGGAAAACCTGAAATACAAAACAGCCGAAAACAGAAACTTGCACTGGGATGCACTGAGTTAATAGGTTAGTCCAAATATGATCAAAAGTGTATGGAAGTGTATAAATATCATAGCAATATCACCCAAAAGAGGCATGGAGCAAGCAGAAATTATAGATACGTTTTGGACGTATCAACATCCCCAAGCTTAATTCCTGCTCGTCCTCGAGTAGGTAAATGATAACAAGAATAATTTCTGTGGTGACATGCTATTAACCATATAGGACTTTTTCATAGTCACATGACAAAAGCTTACTGAGACAATGAATCTATAGTAATTAAGTTGCCTCATGAGAAAATCACAAAGAACTGAAAGTTTTACAATATGATACTGAAACATCAAATAGATTTGTAATGAACATGGTGTGCAAATATTATAAAGTGATATCTCGCTTGCCCCCTTTAGTGAAGAAAAACATAAATGCAGGGGCACCTCCAAGGTTTAAGTGATGACTAGATACAATGATTTCAGAATAAACGATATCACAATCATGCAAAAGACAATGCTACTTTGGGACAATGCACATTACACTCAGAATGACAATCATGCTCTCAGTAGTTGGTGCTTTAAAAGAAAGTGGAGACTCTCGAACCGTGGCTTTTGTTTGCAAGGTTGAAAACCCGTAGTCGGAAACAAAGACAAAACATGTACCAGAGCTCTTGGTTTTAAAACAGAGGTAATAATAATTTTTTTAGATCATGCATGTTTCGTCAACGAATGCTAGTAGACAACTCAATCACTTCTTGAGATGGACAAGTTTCGAGGAACGGCTCCCGAATGAGGACGATCACATCCTCTTAATCTCCTTTGTTTATCACTGCCAAAGTTTTCTGATTTCTCATGAACAAAGCGTGAAGGAGGGTTTGTTTGTTATATTAATTTTGAGCCGGGCGCACTCAATGCCAGTTCCTTCTCGTATTATGGGTTTGCACATTATACATGCAATCCCGGGGTGAAGCTTGTCCAACTTAAAAAGATTATGAATTAACTACTACTTCCTCATGGACTTACAACAGAGGCACAAAATAGGAATGCATTTTTTTCTTTGAATAATTTCGAGATGGTACATGCAAGTCTCCGTTAGGAATGACAGGTAAATACCATGTAGGAAGGTATGGTGGACTCATATGGCATAACTGGTATAAAAGAATGTGGATGCACAAGCAGTTAGTCCGCTTAGTACAGGTGGAGGTTAGCAAAAGACTGGGAGCGACCAACTAAGAGAGCAATGACGGTCATAATCATGCAGAGCGACAAAGCAACATTGAATCAGGCATGGAAGTTATATCGCTACTCAGAAACAAAAGATCATCAAGGCTTGACAGACTTTCTTTACAGTCTTAAATATGCATGAGCATACGCCAAGTCAATCAAAATAAATTCTTGAAGGAAGATATTACTAAACCATACCACATCATAGGCAAACAAATCATGTTGGTACTCCAATAACACATTGGGAACCCCCCAGCTATTTGAGACTAACCATAAGAAAACATGAACTACTAAGCGCCATCAAGCACGTAGCATCTTTATCATAGACATATCAACCAATGCAACGGAAGCAAACTCTCTTAATAAGATAAGCATGATAACTAAAGAGATTTCAAGCAACCAACTAAACAAAAGCTCTTTAAAAAGATAAGCATGAATACTAAGAGCTAAGCATGATAGTATCTATTAAAAGACAAAAAACACACACAGCAAGGATAGACATGAAAATTCTATGTTATGTTCTAGGTAGAAGTGGAGCGTGTTTCTCTCCCACATAAAGAAAGCTGAGTTCCGACTCGTTATGAAAAGCTAAAAGAAAACTAAAAGGAAAACTAAAAGCAAGACGCTCCAAGCATAGCACATAACACATGAAGTGATTAAAATATAGTGGAACAAAAGACGAACTGATAATGTTGATGGAGAAGGGGATGCACGGGGGCATCCCCAAGCTTAGACGCTTGAGTCTCCTTGAATATTTCTTGGGGGTGCATGGGGGCATCCCCAAGCTTGAGCGTTTGACACTCCTGAATCTTTTTATCATCTTCCCTCGCACACTTGAAAACTCCCTTCATACATAACTCATCATAATCTGATTAGCGAGGTGAGTACCCATAATAAAATAATTGTTCCTTGCTGGAAATAAGGATATTCTTGAAGGTCTACTATTTCTCAAGATTGCCAAAAGGTTTTTGCAAAGAAAAAGCAAGCTCTAGGTTTGCAAAATGAAGGAAAGGCAAAACAGGACAGAATCTGTGAAAAACAGAACAGCAGGTAGTAAATGATTTTTTCGGGGCACTTCTGCAACTCTAATAAAAAAACTCAAAACAGACGCACGAAAGACAATTATATAGAGCACGCTATCGAAACAATTCAGACCAAAAAGATGATCTGGTGATTTTATACGAATTTTTCTATCCAAGGACAGAATCTGTTTCCTGGACAGCACGTCACAACTTTTGAACTTTCTTGCAATCAGATGCTATACTTGGCACAAAATTGAAAAGCAAAGATACAATGATGATGCTACTGTAGTAACAACATCAAGACACAACAAAAACAAAATAAAATTTATTCATTGGGCTGCCTCCCAAAAGCGCTTTCTTTTATGCCTTTAAGCTAGGCATAATGCAAAGAGATCAAGTCGTACCAATTGAACCATCATTGAGATCATCAAAAAGCTCTTCAATAATACAACTAGTCTTAAGAGGACTTTCAAATAAAGGCCTCATAGAGATACTTCTAGGGAGAAGACCAAAAGGATAAAAGTAAAGGGAAGATTCTTTTATAAATTCATCAAAGAGAGGTGTTTCTTCCAAAGTCTTTACAGTTTCAACCCCTTTGGCAATAGATGGATTATTTTTAGAACGGGGAGCCTTTGGAACGTGAACGAACTTAGGCTCCCACTTTGCCGGAGTTTCTTCCTTTTTGGTTTTGATTGAGGAGAAATTAGTTCCTAGAGTATCAAAGATTTCCTCAATCTTGTCTATCCTAGAAGAGTCCAAGTCATGGAATTTGACGGTCTCCAAAGTTTTGAAAATTTTATGCATGGAGCTATCAAGCCTATTCAAATTCCCTTGGATCTTACGATCCAACTCATTTATCTTATTAATGCTTGGCATCTCTAGCTCTATTTTTTCAAGTTTTTTCATAATGTGAGCTAGGGTGATGTCCTCTTGAATGCTAACAACAGGGGGATTCCCAACAAGATTTTCAATAATACTAAGAGACTCCCAAACTGGGGCTTCTAGGAAATTCCCATTGATAGCAGTGTCTAGAATGAACCTATTCCAAGAAGTTATTCCAACATAAAAATTTCTAAGCAGGATAGTAGTAGGTTGCTTCTTGGCCGCTCTTTTTTGAGAATCATTAATTCTATACCAAGCATCTTTCAAACTTTGCCCACCTCTTTGTTTGAAGGTGAGAACTTCTGCCTCGTCAAAGACAAAAGGACCCGACATAATGACCACTAAAGAATGAGATAACTATTTTTGTGATTTTCGATAAAAGATACTAAAACAAAACTGAAAGGTAAACTAGCAAGACTAAAAGCAAAGGTAAAAGATAGCGTGCAACTCCCCTATCCTGAAGAGTGGAGTCCCCGGCCACGGCGCCAGAAATTACTTTCCTTGCTGGCTTCTCGCCCCTCGTTGGTTACCCCAAGTGGAAGGTTTGAGATGCAGTGTAGCGGAAGTTTTCCCTTGGCAATACCAAGGATCGATTTCCCTGAGACTCCCAGTTTCAACAAGAAGGTGTCAACTGCTAACGGCGCCAGATATTAGCAATCAACGTGGACCTGCACACATATACAAATAACTTTGCTCCCAACGAGTACAGAGAGGTTGTCAATCCCTCCGGCCTTGTAGTTTACAAAAGATCAAACGCAAATGATAGTAGTGATAGATAATGCTGCAATGGTAAATAAAAGCGGAAAGTAAATAGTGGATGTGATCAATGATGGTAATATGGACCGGAGTCTCATGATGTTCACTAGTGATGTCTCTCTCCCAAAAGACGATAAAACAGCTATGTGAGGTAAACGAATTACAGCTGGGCAATTGACAGAATTATGTGTGCAAACCCATGCTAATTATATTGCAAGAAAGGTAGAGGTTCAAAGCATGGGCGGTACGCCAAGGTAAGTAGACCGAAATCCATCAATATCTACTACTAATCATCCACCTTGAGATATCTATCCAGAACATCTCGCTGGTATTAAGTTGCGAGTCCCACTCATAGTGTAAACTCAAAGCAACAGACAACTGCATTAAAAGAACTTTGCGTAAAGTAAACAATCCTTGCACCCGCGGGCACAAGCACCGTTGTTTTCCCCCTTGTGGCAACAGCACATCCCCTAGACTCATGTTTCTGTCACTCAAGCTAGTCATCGAGGGGCATGAACCCACAATCAAGCATAACGTTCCCTCTTGGAGTCACTACCTACTACTTGGCCAAAGCAATAAATAACAACGGAGAACATGCAAGAATTACTTACGAACATAAATATAAAAGAGGTGAATCAAATATATTACTCAAACACAATCTGGACATAATCTCATAATCCATCGGATCCCAGCAAACTCATCATAGCAACAGCATAAGGATTACATATGTGCCTCGATCATGTAGGGCAGCTCACGAGGACTAATTAGTGAAGCACAAGAACGGGAGGAGAACATCACATAGCTACTGGTCATGGACCCATGGGCCAAGGGAGACTACTCACAACTCATCCGGGAGGCGTCCATGGTGGTGGAGAAGCTCCCGGTGGTGATCCTCCCCTCCGGCAGGGTGCCGGGAAGGGTTCTCCTGGTGCTCCCGATCTTGGAAGCGGCGGCGGCGGCGGAACAGAGATGAGATCGCGAAAAAGGGTTTTCGTCTCGAGGGTTTTGCTAGACGGTCTAAATATATGCCAAAGGGGGGCACCAGACGAGGCTTGGGGGGCCCAGGCGCCCCCCCCCCCCCCC
>LR738712.1:873059969-873075002 GCA_902687465.1 Secale cereale | reverse complement strand
CCCCCGACGCGGCCCAGGGGGGGCGCGCCACCAGGGCGCCTGGAGCCCTGGTGCCCCCCCCGGCTGTACTTTGGCTACCGGGAACCTTCTGGAACGCTGATTTTTTATATAATTTTTCCGGTATTTTTCTGGCAGTTCTCGTAATGGGAAAACCTGAAATACAAAAACAGCCGAAAACAGAAACTGGCACTGGGGTGCACTGAGTTAATAGGTTAGTCCAAATATGATCAAAAGTGTATGGAAGTGTATAAATATCATAGCAATATCATCCAAAAGAGGCATGGAGCAAGCAGAAATTATAGATATGTTTTGGACGTATCACTCGCCGGTCTTGCACGCCAGCAGAATGGTTCCCCGACCGCAGATGTTGACGACGGAGCCGTCACCAATTTGACGGTGCCGGTGACGGCCGTGTCGAGCTTGGCGAAGACGGCGCGATCACCTGTCATGTGGTTGGATGCGCCCGTGTCTAAGTACCACACGCCGCTTCCGGCGCCGCCGCTCCCCTCATGCCCGAGGTGGACCTGTACAGCGTCCTCGACGAGGTGGACCGGCGTGGCGTCCGCGTCGACGGGGTTGTGGTCGGAGAGCCTGCAGGTTTGGGCCATCAGCGGGCTCTACTCTTCGTCCTCGCCGCCAGCCTGGACGAGGTTCGCCAGCTCCTTGAGCCGGGCCTTGCACTCACGCGCCCAGTGCCCCACCTGCTTGTAGTACCGGCAGATGTCTTTGGACTTGTCCCCGCTGCTGGTGCCGCGGCCACCGTTCTGCCCATGACCGCCGCGTCCGTGGCCGCGCCCTCTGCCGCGCCCACGGCCACGGCCGTTGCTACCGGACGAACCGTCCCCTTCTCGCAATTTCAGGCGCGCGAACCACTCCTCCTCCGTGAGGAGCAGTTTGCCACCACCGGCATCACCCCCGGAGGGAGTGCCGTCCAGATCGTACCTCTCCTCGGCGGCCTTCAGCCGCCCGATGAGCTCCTCGAGCGCCAGGGTGTTAGGTCGACCAGCGTCTCTGTCGCACACGCCATCTGCTAGTAGGCCTTGGGAACGACAGAGAGGAACTTGCGGACGACGGCGGGCTCGCCAATCTTGTCACCAAGCAGCTCAAGCTGAGTTACCAGAGAAGATAGGCACATACCAAAGTCGTCGATGCTCTCGCCGTCGTTTAACTTGATCGCCTCGTACTGGCGGCGCACAGACGTCGCCTTGGCCTCACGAACGCGCGCCACGCCCAGCCGCATTGTCTTGATCGTGCCCCAGGCATCCTTCGCTGTGGTCTTGACGGCGAGCGTGGACACCATCTCCGGCGGCACGGATCGCAACAGGCACTCCATTGCCGTGCGGTCCGTCTCGCGCTCCGGAGTCCCGTCGTTGACGGCGACCCAGAGCTGGCGCGCCTCTAGCATGACTTGCATCAGGAGGGCCCAATCGGCGTAGTTTGTGCGCGTCAGCATGGGCCAGGCCTCGCCGGTGTCGCGGACGACGCATTGGTGTACGACCACGGCGCCACCGCCGCCGTTTCCTGAATCCACAACGCTCTTCCCCGGGCTGTCAGGTCCTGCTATCTCCACAGGTCACCGAGCGAACCGAGCTCTGATACCAATTGTCAGACAGACCTCGATGACACGGGCTCCGGTGATAACCGGAGGTAGACACGAGAGTGGATGCGAGAGAGAGAGAGAGTTTTTGCGCCGCATATAACTTGCACCTTTTCTGTTTTCCTTCCTCTCTTATTCAGCATACAAGCTCTAACTGAAAGCTAAAAACGGGGCACGAACAGGTCGCGAGTACTGCCATCCCAGCACTCCCCACTCGTCGCCCGTCATGGCGCCATGACCGTTCAGTCGTGCCATCCCACGATCGGGTCAGGGCGCCGCAAACTTAGCTAGCTACGGCCGAGTCGCAACTCGGTTATTGACTGACGAAACTGAAGCAAACTAGCTACTGTCAAAACTGAAACTGTTCGACACCTAAAACCCTACTGAAACCTGAAACTATAGATTACGGCAACATCAAGGAGATTGATGGCATAGTAGCATGACCATGCTAGGCGCAGCTCAGTTAGGTAGAAGACCGGGACCGACGAAGATGGCGCCGCCACTCCTCCTCGGGGCACTTCACCACTGCGCTCGAGGTCGTCCCAACCAGATCGACCGGCATGAACGGAGAGCTGCGAGCCCTTCTGCACGTCCTGGTTCAATCCGGATGCCGAGGATGCCAGAACGGCGGTCACGCGAGCTCGGTGCCGATGCGGATGAGGCCATGCCAGAAAGAGGAGGCAGGCGACACCGGCGGGGAGAGGAGGGGGCGGGTGATTCGTCGAGGCCTCGAGGGGATGCGGCGGGGAGAGGAGATGTGAGTGCACGGCTGTGTTGTGCTGTGAGAGTGAGAGGAGTGGTGGATTTTCTTTCTTTTTTTAAGAAAAGGAGTGGTGACATTAATTTTCTAGTGGAATGCCTAACAGGCAGCGTTTTGGGTACCGCTCGAGAAAACCGGTTACCGAGCGGTAACCGCGTTTCTCGCTGCCCCCCGATAAATGGGCCTCTCGGGCAAATAAATTCGGCCTTTTTTGAAAAAAAATCCGGCCCAGCGAGAGCCCGAGAGGCCACAGCTGCGACGATGCGTCTCAGTACTCACACACCCAAACGCGAACCCTAGAAGCCGAACACCGCAGTATCTCTCGTCCCTTCTCCCCAAATCGTTTCCCACAAAAACTTGGCGGCGGCGGCGGCGGCGGCGGAGGTGCCCAATCCACGGCGGCGGCGGAGGCTCTCGTCCAGCTCCAGCGCGGCCGTTCTTTCGCCTCTCCACGGCCTCCTGGGGCGGTCCCCATGGCTGGTGTTCCATGGGGGATGGGGCGTGGTGAGGGCAGTGGAGATGGCGAGATGCGTACAGTAGGGATGGCTGTCGTCGCCGGCGTCCATGGCGCGGTTCATGCGTCTATCGCCGTCGGTCAGGGCACGGGGGATGTGTTCCTTCATGGCCAACCAAGCAGATCCGCAAGCAGAGGTCATGGCAATGGCAGTGCGACCATCCCTGTTGACAGTTTATCAGGAGGAGGATACACGGACGACATAAATCGGAGCGGATATGCCACCGGAGGGGCTCGTTATGGTGGCATAAGCAGAGGCCCGGAGGTTCCTTTACCAATTCCAACACCAAAGAAAGGTTATTTCTTCAGATTTCAAGATGTTTTTTTTGATTGACCAGTTATATTTGGTATATTTTATCTCTAATTTCCTGTCCAGTTTGTACTCATTTTGCTTTGAATCAAATGTTATCCAAACATAAAGAGCAGAATGCAACCAGATAATCAAAGAATTAATCCTCACTGCTGGTCAGTTTAAATTATCTGAATCGGCCTGCAACTTGGTTATTCTTTTAGGCCCAGACCAGTAGTTGACGGTTACTCTACTTTCGATATGTTCCCGATGTAGGAGTTGAAGATTAGAACATGCCAGCCCAGTTTGGGCATTATTAATTTTACTGACGCATCTCTCTCTACTTTCGATGTGCTCCCAGTGTATTCATACAGTTCTGCATGACTTTAAGCGTGCACATGTTAAAAAATGGTTTCTAGATTGAACGAGAAACAATCTGGATTGGATGATGTAACCATATAGCAGATCTGATGGAACTAGATGCGTTGGAAATTATAATCATCCTCTTTCCTCCACTCCTATTATTCAACAGTATGGTATGGTGGTCTACTATGAATGCATTGGGATGTTAATTTCCATGTCCAGTAGCCACTACTGCAAGTTGTACACACGTCCTTGATGGCGTCGAGATGGCAAACGTGACAAACCACTCACTATAGTTTTATGTTTTGTTTCAAGCATTATCAATTACTCCCTCTGTGCCAAAACAATTCTTTATCAGCTCTCAAGCTGATTTTATTTTCACAATGATGGTGGTTTCAGCTACTATGAATCTATGATACACTTCTTACCTATATCAGCAGCTAATATATAACCAACAAATGAAAATGTTTTCAGAAGGTGTATATTTAACATGTGGATGTTCACTCACCTGCCATGATATACCTTCGAATTCGAAACTTTAACCTTCAGATTTCAAGATGTTTGTTGATTGACCAGTTATATTGCTATATTTTATCTCTAATTTCCTGTCCAGTGTGTACTCATTTTGCTTTGAATCAAATGTTATCCAAATTACATGCAAAATCATTACATTGCTTCTGTATTTTTACTTAAGGTAATGCAAATGATGTAACAAATGTATGGTGTCATGGGAAATCGTTGGAAGGAAATGCATGGTCTTGTTCATATTGTGGGAATGTTAAACTTGATGGGGGCGCAACCCGATTCAAGCAGCATTTAGCAGGACTGGGCCCTGAGTGTTACTCTTGCCTGAGTGCGCCTCATCATGTAGTTGATGTTTTTCGGAAAGGCATTCCAGATGGAATTGACAGGAGGAGGAAGGCCAAAGAAGGAAAGAAAAGAGTTGTAGATGAGGTCAACCATCTGAACAATTTAGGTGCATCAATACATATTGATTGTGAAGATGAGGACAATGAGATACTACGGCAGACCCTACCGAATTCATTACGTGAAGGTCATGGGAGAACTAGTGGTGTTAGAGGAACTGTAGGCAGCTCAGGGGGTGTCAAAGGGAGCAACTCAAGTGGTGTCAAAGACTTCTTTGATGTTGATTTGGCATACAGCAAGACTAGGCCGCAGCAGACAATGGAGGCGTGTATTAACAAGGCAGAATATGAATCAAGGATTGGGAAGGCTTGGGCCAAATGGTTTCATGCTAATGACATCCCTGGGCACAAAGCCAATTGTCCGTACTTTGTAGGAGCCATAAAATTGACTCAAGACCTTGGCAAAGGGGTGCCTGCCCCTAAAGGGATAGATATTCACTAGTAGAAAACAGGGCATTGGTCCAGCCCATTAGCCCCGGTTCAATCTAGAACCAGGACCAATGGGGGTACTGGACCCGGTTCGTTAGCCCAGGGGGCCGGCCGGGCCACGTGGGCCATTGGTCCCGGTTCGTCTGGACCTATTGGTCCCGGTTGGAGCTAAAAACCGGGACCAATGGCTCTTGCTCCTGGCCCACCACTATTGGTCCCGGTTGGTGTTATGAACCGGGACCAAAGGCACCCCTTTAGTCCCGGTTTGTAGCACCAACCGGGACCAGTGAGTTGCCTATATAAACCCCCTCACTCAAGAGCAGAGCTCACTGCTCTGTTTTTTTTTCTGGCCGAGGGGGAGAGGGGTTAGTGGTGCTCTAGCTCACCTCCTATGCGCACAACGTGTTCGGTGGAATGCTCGAGCCACACTAGTTAAGCTTTTCTCCTCTCGAAGCTCTATTTTCTCCGAGATTTGTCTAGGTTTAGCGGTCCGTCACGTCCCGTCCCCGTCTTCGCCGCCGTCGATCGCCCCCGCCGATCTCGTCACCGGCACCACCGTGGTGAGCCTCTTGTTATGTCCATGCTTTTCTTACTTTTATTATTGCTTTAGATAGATATTTGTCTAATTTTCTTACGTTTATTATTGCTTGTTATTATATAGTGCGATGGTTTTGATATCCGCCCACGTGGGCCCTCGTCCGGCCCCGACGACACTTTTCACTGCTGGCCGATTCCAGAAGGATATGCTAGGGTGATGGTCGACGAAATAATGGAGGGATTTGAGGAGCTCCAGATTGACCACCCTACCGGTGAAGGGGAGACTCGGCTGGGTTCTTCACTGAAGACTCCATGCCTATGGCGGAAGGACCTAATCAACATTCTCAACTGGACGCCTCCGCCTCCTCCTCCTCCTCCGGCGAGTCAGGGCACTCCGCCTCCTCCACCGCCTCCTCCTCCGGCGAGTGACCATCAGGGCACTCCGGCTCCTTCTCCGGCGCGTGGCGGCACTCCGCCTCCTTCGCCGCCGGCGCGTGGCGGCACTCCGCCTCCTTCGCCGCCGGCGCGCCCGAGCAGCCAGCCTGCTCCTCCTTCTCCGCCTAATCAGCAAGGGCGGAAGAGATCTGCTGCCGCTCCGGCTGCTCCTGCTCCGGCGCGTAAGCAAGTAAAAAAGACAGCCGCTTCGTCTGGTCCGGCGATGTTTACCAGTACAGCCAGAGGCGGGAGGCGATGCAGATTCGGTCCTTCTCTCACGCCTCTAGAGAAGTTACTGTACGAGAGGTCCGACGAGGAAAACACGAAGATCGCTCAAGGCCAAGTGAAGGACTTTTTTGAAGGGTTGAAAGCACAGAGACATCCACCTCCGGAGGAGAAGATAGATGCGGTGAAAGCAAAGCGCACTCTTGTTGCCCTGAAGCAACCAACGCAAAGTAAGCCGCAGGACAACTATGACCGCATGATCCAAAAGACATATCAAGCAGCGAAGCGGTCGGGAAGTACTAAAAGTGATCAGAGGTTAGCAGAAGGGCGAGCTGGGAAACAAATTGCCCAGCTCGGCGAACAAGCGGACCAATCGTGCCCCCCGCTCAAGGTGTCTAGCGACATGGTCGCTAATGATCCGAGGATGGTGCCCGGTTATACCAATCTTGCAGATTACGCGTCCGACGATGTACACTATGATTTCTTGGAAGTGCAGATAGAAAGATACGAGTACAAAAAGCCTCTCGTCAAAAATGAAAGATCTCTATCAACGAATATGCGAAGATTGCATGATTGGTACTTGAAAATCTGCAGAGAGTCTGGGGGGAGGGATAACTTGTATTTGAGAGTTAAACCGGAGCATGACCTCGTTGGAATTGACCTGTTGCCTTTTCCATTTGAGGAGTTCTATCAGTTTTTCAATCAATTGGCCCTCGATAAAGCAACAGTCACCTGCTACTGTCTGTAAGTAGTACTACTTCTGTCATTAAGTCTCTCTATATAGCTGACCTTCATTGCATGTATTTATAATTATCCTCACTATATTATGCAGATTGAAGATCGTCGAATTGAAGAAAAGACAAGTAGGTGATATTGGGTTTATTAACACATACCTCATAGATGCAACCGAGGTTAAATTGCGTCCCGACGATACCGAGACCAACTTGCTACGATCGTTGGTGGTAAATGAAAACAAAGATATAATACTCTTTCCTTACAACTTCAAGTGAGTGTTACTGTCTTGTGCATATTTGGTTTCCCTTATATATCAGTCAAGGTTATAGTGATGTAATTGATGATCTCATGCATTCGTGCGCAGCTTCCACTATATTCTCTTAGAGATTAAGCTTGAGAAGGGAGTAGTAACTGTCTTAGACTCTAAACGTAAAGATCCCGAGGAGTATGCGGACATGACTCAAATGCTAGCCAGGTAAGTTAAATCGATCAATATTATCCACCATGCATATATATCAGCAACTTCATTTCTGATATCAACTAATTGTTTTCATTGTCTGGCAGGGCTTGGAAAAAATTCACCAAAAAAGCTCCGGGACTGCCGAAGAAGCTACAATTTAGATACCCGAAAGTAAGTACTATATAGTAGCATGTCCCGCGCGCGCATCTCCTATATCTTGATTCAAGCGCTAGTTTCATCCATACCAATTTGGCATTCTTGCTTATCAGTTTGATTGACCTCTATTTCTTGTAAAGTGGTTGTGGCAGGAACCCGGGAATGATTATTGTGGATACTACATTTGCGAGTCCATCCGCCACACGACCTGTGAGCGGGGCTACACTGATGAACAATTTGAAGTGCGTAAGCAATCAATAATATTCACAAATTTATAGCATCATTTCATGTATTGACCCCCTACTTCAAATTAGATGTTTCCGATGCGGGATGAACTCCTAACACCAGATCGTCTGCGAGCAATTCAAGAGGAATTTGTGGCATTCTTCCTTGAACACGTGATCGCTGAAGACGGAGAATACTATGTGGACCATGCATCCATATGATAGGAGATTATTTTTGTAAGAGATAATTATTGTATATATGTGCCCGGTAGTGTCGGATAGATATACGAGAACTTGTTGTTCGACCAATCTCTCGGAGAAGGAGAGGTGGTCGATATTACTTCTCTCTGTATGCATATATATATATGTTGATTATACGATCTTCTGTTTCCTTCGTTTGCTTAGTAGCTAGCAGCTAGCTAGCTAGCTAGCGTGACTCTAGTCCTCTCTATATACGTATGTGTAGTATGTAGCGTCGACCAAGCACGGACATAAGAGAGGACACTTCTCTCTATTAATTAGCTAGCTAACACAATATATGAAACACCTAAATTAAACCCCCAAAACCTAAAACCCCCCCTCCCCTTTCAAAAAAAAACAAAAACCACAGCCACAGAAATGCTGACGCGTGGATGCCTTTTGGTCTCGGTTGGTACCACCAACCGGGACTAAAGCCCCTCCTGCCTGGGCTCGGTGCACAGGCCACGTGGACACCCTTCTGCCCCGGTTCTGGATTGAACCGGGACTAAAGGGTCAGAGCATTAGTACCGACCCTCTTGTCCCGGTTCTGGAACCGGGGCTAAAAGGCCCAAATGAACCGGGTCTGATGACCCTTTATCTACTAGTGATTGATGGACTTTATTTGAATTCCAACTATGAAGAATTGCAGCAGTATGTGGCCAAGTTCAAAGACGATTGGCCCACATATGGTGTTACTATCATGTCAGATTCGTGGACCGGCCCTTCTCGGATGAGCATTATAAACTTTATGGTGTTCTCCAATGGGCGTATGTATTTCCATAAATCTGTTAATGCCACTGGACACATGCAAAATTCTAAGTTTGTTTATGAGCACATGAAAGAAGTGATCGAAGAGATAGGGCAGGAACATGTTGTCCAGCTTGTGACCGACAATGGCTCTAACCAGGGGCGGAGCCAGGATTTGGGTATAGGGGGGGCCAAGTCAAGTTTATAACTTTTTTTTCTAGACCGTAAAAATACTATCATACTGTAGTATGCGCTACACGTTAAAAAAATGGATACACTTGTATGAGTTTAAAAATTACCTCTACATTTGTCAATAAGATGATTTTTTTTAAATAATTTCACTAGAGGAGAACTTACCTGCTGATTTGTTTGACGGATAAGATCATGCAATACCGAAGTAAGTCTCCCGTTTGGTACTTAAAAGATAGATTAATAGTTAGAGTGTTTAGGGGCACTTCCCACCTGATATGGTCCTTCAGATATATAAATATGTCGAGCTTTATCTTGCTTGTCCGGTGGCAGCTCCGAATTTGACATGTTTTTGCTTGTTCTGCAACATTTACCTTGTTTGTCGTATCCTGATCCTGAGTGTCCATTCGACTGGGGTTTGTAACTTGCACGTCAACCTCATTAACAATTTTAGTAGGTCCAGAACTTGAAGCAATCGTCTGAAAAAATTAATCAATCTTAACGGTGTGGTTGGTGGCGCTTTTCTCTTAGTAGCTGCTGAATTGCAATCTTGCAATTAGCTATATTGGACAAGTTGGTCATAGGAAATTTTTGCATCAGAAATAAGAATTCATACAAGTTGCATCATGATCAGGATACTTTTTTAGACACATACAAGATAGGAATTATTCATACAATCATAGCATCACAAATCATACAACCGAAACAAGTATGGGCAAAAATCTGATGTATAAGTTCAACAATGATACAAGAAGAGGATTGAGATTAGTAGATGCATGGATGTGATGTACTGTTGTGTTGAGCCTTGGATTCTTGGCTACTTTCCGCTGGTTGGATCCGGAAGATTTGACAAGTGAAGAAGGTTGTGTAGCGCCGTCGCCGTTTGAATAGGATCGGCAGCAGCAGGGCGGGGAGAGCGAGCAGAGGCGCGGGGCGTGCGAGGGCATGAAACGGTGGTGACTAATTTCGCGTACTAATCCACCTATCCTGGCTAATCACATGAGAACACAACGGCCAGGCCAGCAGACCAGAGCTAATCGCCCATCCTGGCCGCTAGTGGGCTTCACATGGGCTTTTTCTCTTTTTTCTAAAATTAGCGTTAGGGGGGCCGTATATGTATAAACCTGACGAATACGTACGTTCCTATCGCTAATTGCGTAGCATCGCTCGATCGTTAGGGGGGGCCAGGCCCCTGCTCGCCCCCCCTTGTCTCCGCCACTGGCTCTAACTTCAAGAAAGCATGTCTTGATCTTGTTGTCGATTTCCCACACATCACATGGCAGCCATGTGCGGCTCACACAATTAACCTCATGTTAAAGGAGATGGGATGTTTTCCTGAGATTAATACAGTGGTCAACAGTTATAAGAGAATCTGTAGATTCATGTACAATCATTCAACTTTGCATGCTCAAATGCAGAAGCACATAGGTGGAGAGTTGGTGCGACCGAATGCCACAAGGTTTGGAACTAACTTTATGTTCCTAGAAAGCTTTTGGGATAAGCAAGAGAAATTCAAGGTCTGGATGACATCTCCTGAGTGGAAAAATAGTTCCTGGAGTTCCGAGGTTGATTATGACTACACATATGATTGTTTGATAAGTAGGAAATGGTGGGATGATGTGAAGATGGTGTTAGATGTAATCGGACCAATATATACAATACTTCGATATGCTGATTCACAGAAGCTTGGGTCACTTTATGGATTTATGACAAGGATGATGCATGCTAGGCATCACTTGAGTTCTTATTTTCCTGAAGAATCTCTAGACCAACAGGAGTACCTAAAGGTGATCGACAAAAGGGTCGAGCATTTATACCAAAATACATTGATGGTAGCAGGTAATAGTTATTGCTGCCATACTGATGTTATTCTTGCTGCCATATAGTTCTAGATAACATGCTAATTATTCTTATTGCTATCATACCTATATTGTCGCTGCCACAAAGTTCTTGCTGCCCTGCTATTTTTCCTTGCTGACATGGTAATAGTTATTGCTGCCATAGTTTTTGTTATTCCTGCTGCCATAGTATTGTCGCTGCCATATAGTTCTACATGACATGCTAATTATTCTTATTGCTATCATACTTACATTGCCGCTGCAACAAAGTTTTTGTGCCCTGCTATCTTTCCTTGCTGCCATGGTAATAGTTTTGCTAGTATTGTAGCTGTCATACTATTGTCACCATCTAATTCCCGTTGTCGTGCTATCTTTCCATTCTAAAGCTGGTGTTCTTGACCCGGAAGGACACTACAAGTATAACTTAGGAACAAGTCTATCACACAAGAGGGCACTCAATGCAGCACTTAGGAAGTTGGCTAGTCCTTCGGAGTTCATTAAAATGATTCCTGAAATTGACATGTATACCAATACAAGAGGGGCTTTCGAAGGCATGTACCCTCGTAATGCAGCCAGCCAAGTGTCCCCAATTCAGTGGTGGCAAACATTTGGAGATTGTACACCGTTGCTTCAGAAGTACGCTATTCGGATTGTCTCTCAATGCACCTCTTCAAGTGGTTGTGAACGAAATTGGAGCACATATGCTTTGGTGCATACACTAGTGAGGAATCGTCTTGGTTTTGAACGGCTGCACAAGATGGTTTTTTGCCACTACAACCTTGGGCTGCGAATCCGCCTAATTCTTGGTGAGCCTAAAGAGAAAGAGGTTGATCCATGCGCGTTGTTGTTGAATACCTCACTCTATGTCTGTGATAATGAAATCATGGGTTGGTTGGGGCCAACGGATGACTCCATGCCTTCAATGGATGAGAACAATGACTATGATGGTGATGCCTTCAATCCGGTTGTCGTAGAGGTGGGAGTGGGACAAAGAAAGAGATCTAGAGTAAGTAGGATGGAAGAGGAGGAAGAGGAGGAAGAGGAAGAAGAGGAGGAAGAGGATGAAGAGGAGGAAGATGAGGAAGAAGGTGATTGCCCTTTAGTTTAGATCAACACTATATGATTTATGTGGTTCAAGTGCTAACTAGTAATTTTTTTAGCTAATAATGATGTGATGCTTCCCAGCAACAATGAACCTTTGCGGAAGTCTACTAGGAAGAGGAGGAAGAGGACGGTAATAATGAAGTGCTAGCTTTCTTCGTTTGCTTGCTGCCACCCAAAATTGTGTTTGCTTGCTACCATCTAGTGACATGCATCCATTTATTCTATTTTGAGAACAAATACTATAGAAAAATCTGCTTGCTAACAACTTGGCATTTAATTTGTTCACTTGCAGCTTGATTCTCTGTAAGGGTCGAGGAAGGAGACTTGCAAGTCTAAAAGGAATCGAATGGTCGGTGTGTTGCTCGATGCTATGGACTATGTAATGGACTGAATTGATGTTGTGGGGCTGCAATATGGACTATGGACTGAATTTACTTTGTTGTGGGACTGTAATATGGACTATGTACTGAATTTACTTTGTTGTCGGACTGTTATGTGTAGCTTCATGTGAACTTCTAATCCTAAGTCTAGTTTCCAAAGTTTGAACTATGTTTCTGTTGGTATTATGTTCCTAGATGTGTTGTCGGTCTCTGAAGTATAGTCTGTTGCTATATGTGCTCTGAAACTTGCCGATATGCTATAAATACAGCAGACATGCTGTCAAAAATTCGAATTTTTTAGTTTTTGGTCAAAAAAATTTGAATTTGAAATTTCAAATTAAATTTCGTCCGAAATTCTCTCGGAATTTCGCGGTAACCGTGGTATCCGCATCTCCCAGTCACCCACGAGAAAAATGACCTCCTCGGTAACCAAAATCTTGCTAACAGGTCATTTTTTTAGTAGAAAACAGGTTATTTTTAGATAGTACACCAACAAATAATACTCTGAAACTATGATATATAACTCATTAAAATTAGATTCACTCTAAAAATGCAGTTAGTTTTCTACGTTAGTTTTCTTGCTGGATCAGCAAATCAGTTTAGGCCGGCTACCCTATGAGCGATTTTTCAGGGTGGGTTGCATTGGAGCATCTCTAGAAGACCCCTTAAACCGCAAAACAAAAATGCAGTTTACAGTTTGCGGAAAACGCATTTTAAGAGTCGGTTTGAGCAGTGGCCGAATAGACCCCTTAAATTTAAAACGTAAAACTGAATATTCACATATATTTTTTCCCTCATCTTCTTCTTCCTCTCGCTCGTGTCTACAATCAGCTAGCTTGCTTCTACAAAACCGGCGGGCAGCGCATCAAGTGGCCAAATACAAAGCCATCGCCGTCCAACTAACTCGAAGCGAGCAAATACGTAACCGTTCGGTGACCAATTTACGAAGCCACCGGCGACCAATTTACCAAGCTGAAACAATTGATTGATTTCAGCTAGCTAGCTAGCTCCTTCCTCAGCCGATTCAGCTAGCTAGCTAGCAAGCTCGCTCCTTCCTCCGCGGATTCGAGCTCGTAGCTAGCTAGCTCCTTCGGGCGGACGAACGGCCGACAGGCGCAGCGGATGGTCGACGGGCGGGGAGGCCGGGGCGGATGGCCGGCGAGCGTGGCGGTTGGGATGGGCGCGGCGGCCGTGGACAGGCGGACGTGAGTGATTCATGAAGGTTGCTGGCAGTTGGATTCCCATCAATGGGCTTTCGCGTATACAGGGCCCGTTTGGGTTGCCTCCAAAATCCTTATTTTCACAGGTTTGGTGGGGATGTTTTCCGCGCCTCTTAAAAACATTTACGGGTCCGACGTGTTTACATGGTCTGATCTGGCATCATTTTTCGCGCGGACCCTATTTTGACGGTTATTTTGCAGATTGAGGCATTATACGGGGTCTACTAGAGATGCTCTTACGCACAGACGTGAGGAGGCTCAATGAAAAGAGTAGGACAGAACGAGCAAAATGGAACCTTATGCATGCTTCAGATAGGAGAGATACAAAGTTGATTTTCATCTTTTAATCAAAATACATTTTAACTAAAGTGTGTTTAATTTATTTTGGGTTGTCACGTGCTATCTTTTCTATAAATGCAGAATTTTATCTGCATTATATTTGTTTATGCAATTAGTAAATTTTAAATAGCCCGTGGCAACGCACGGGCATTCTAATGTAGTGCCCGGCATCATCAAACTAACACAGGATCGGCGGAACAAGGTCAAGCCTCACACCAGGCCATGTATGCTAGAAGATTGGAGTACCAGACTAATCAGCCTCTCATACCAAGCACCAACGTCTTTGGCAGATCATCAGCCTGCAGCCTTGTTCGTTTCATCAGGATTGCCTTCCACTAGAGAAGAGAAGATGTGGCCATTGTTCATTGTGATGCTGGAGATTCTCCGGAGACTTGTTGAGCAGGGACTCATCTTCAGCATGCCAAGTTAGTCATGGAATCAGTCTGATTGTTGATACCTCATGACAGATCTCCACTACGTCATCACCATGGGTGACTAGAACGTATATTAGAGAGTTGCATGAAGATCGTGTAGAAAGATGAATATGTTCTCCATCCCGATACCTACCATTCCCAAACTATCCTCACAAAAATATATTACTACCTTGATCATCTAAAAAGCTAGAGATTTCATAAGGAGAGAGGTCGGAAACCAGAATGGTGGAATGGCACAAGGCACTATTCATTTGCTATATATGCATCCAACGCCAACCTCCTCTCCTCTTATCACTTTGTATTCGCTTTGGCTCATGCATAGACCATTTTATAGCCACTATAGAGCCATCATTTGTCTATATGGACAAGGTTGGGATCCGTCTTAACCATGGCCAGGTATGGAGCATTAATTAAGTTCACACGTGCTAATACAGTAAATTTTAGACCTACCCCTTCACTTTGATAAATCTGCTATGCGTGTTCCGTGAAAGAATTGTATTTTTTAAATCAAACCACCAACTTTATTCATTTGAAGCAATGAGTACATCGTTTGTTAGAATGTACAATTCCATCTGAAGGCTCTTTAAACCAATCAATATATTCGGATGAAAATGAGCCAACCTAGCAAGCTCATGAGAGATCTTATTTGCAGCTCTATTACAATGCTTGAACCTAGAAATAGGAACATTACAAACGAAATGATGACAGTCGTCAAAAAGCGCCACCTCCGCACCCGCTGATTGTCCTCCATTCTTCATGGCTTCAATGACCTCCAAATTACCATAATTAATGATGATACGACCTCTACCAAAACTTTGCATAGGTGATAAACAGAACGGAGAGCCAAAGCTTCATCTATTAGGACATTTGGACACTAATCGAACCTTCCAAC
>LR738712.1:873009849-873059889 GCA_902687465.1 Secale cereale | reverse complement strand
CACACACACACATACACAATGAGTTTGACTTTGTCATCCATTAGGACCGCCCAACTAGTGCCCCCAAGCAGGATCAAATGATTCGTCAACATTAAGTTTGACAAAACCACCAGGGGGCATGATCCATCCCTCTTTTTTTCATGGTAGCATTTGGAGAAGAAGACATGACAAAGCCAGCCGTAAGCTCAAGAATCCCCGTAGAAATTTGTAAGGCACTCTGAATTTTCTCCTCAAGGGACATCTTATGTCTTTCCCACCACAAATACAAGACAGTAATTGCAATCATCTCCTGAACATTCTGAACATCCACCATGGAAAAATCCTGATCTGGAAAAAGAAGTCGGAATTCCATAATTGCCTCCTGTCGGGGCTAAATCCGGCAGATCTTGGGTAGGGGGTCCCGATCTGGTGATCTCTTCTAGATGGTTAGAAAGACACAATGTTTACCCAGGTTTAGGCCCTCTCGAGGAGGTAAAACCCTATATCCTACTTCTATTGTATTGGTAGTGATGTGGTACAAAGTACAAGATGATCTACCTCGAGATTGTATGAGTGAATCAAATCTCCCCTCTACAGACAAACCCCTCGTGTTATATAGGCATCAAGGGTATCTAGGGTTACAAGTATGACGGCTACATCTAGGGATAAACATGCTGATTATTCAAATATGCCTTAAAGTGTACGCAAAGTCTACATGGGATTTCACCTTGAGTACATCGAGGGTCGAGGTAACACATGGCCAAGTCTTTGGTGGTTGGTGGGGCCTCGACCCTGCATGTGAATGGTAGGCCGACGTGATGAGTTTCCCTTAATCCAGGACACTGTCAGTAGCCGCAGGACTAGTCTTCAGGACGAGGACGTTGATCTACTCATCGGAATGGCGTCGTCTTCCGGTATTTGGCTTTGTAGGTGAGTTCCATATTCCGTGTTCGGTCTAGGTCTGAGGACTCCTTGGGATTCAGAATCCTTCATGAATTATTTATATTTTATCCCCGGCTTTCTTTTAGACTACAACCATGAGTAAGTTTGAGCAATGATGCACTCTAGATGGTAGTGGCAAATTTAACAAGGCCCTCTTAGGAATAGTTTATTTATATCGTATCCAAAGACCCCCTTAGCTTAACAGCGAAGTCTTGTCATGAGGGGGTAGTGGTCATACCCTGACAACTTTCGACGGAAAAACTGAACCGCCACAGCTTACCACAGAATCGAGAGGTCTAATCAATTACCCTTACGCTGAGAATACCCCGGCTCGTGGTCATTTTGAAAAGGATGAAAACTCCAGTGCCATTCATGTTGGTGTTTGTGAGCATGGTCCGGTTGTGGTTGCTAATATTACTATGTTAATGGACTTTGTTATTCCTGATATGCCCAAGGACAACAATATGTCAGTTATCCTTGGAAGACCTTTTCTTAATACTGCGGGGGGCTGTTATTCATTGTAATAAAAGCAAGGTCACGTTTCATGTTAATGGCAATGAGCATACGGTTTATTTTCCGAGGAAGCCAAATAAAGAAAATAGTTTCAATTCTATCAAAAAAGTTATAAGTATCACTATTGGAGACTTTAAATTTCCACTTCTGATCCCAGAAAACAAACATCAGACTCTTATGATTGGAACCATGCCTATTCTAGTTGAGGTACTTAGTGGTATATAACATTCTACGATTTTACGTCACTCGAAAATACTTCGTTAATAAGACTTGATCAACCTTGTTAATGGATTCTTTTTTAGGAGCATATGGTCGATGAATTCCGTAAGCACAACTTTATGTAACTTAGTTTATCCTTTGTTAGTCTTTTAAAATAAAGTTTAGTAGAATGCCCTGTTTATCATATTTTCTGAATTTTAATGCAATAAAAAATGTCCCACAAATAAAAGTCATGGAAACAAATCCAAAAAATGCAAAACTTGTCGAAAACCCATACAACTTGGGATAGTGCCTTGAATTGGCCACACAGGGCCATGGAAACAAAGTTGGGCCATTTCAAGGACGTTGAGAAAGAACGTGGCCTTAGACGAAGCCTTTTGGCCTACCCGAACATCCTCCATTAAACATGGTTTATTTTTGGACTTCTTTGAAATGACCCCACCTTCTGCAAGAAGGTGGGCATGTCCATTGTAGACATCCATGCCAAGATTTGAGTGACTCCTAAGACCATATACACGTTGTGACACGTCCAGCCATTTATAGACCTTTTTTCACCAAAAAACTCTAAGAAATAGTAAACTTGTCAAAAACCCAAACTACTCGGTATGGTGCCTAAAATTGGTCATACATCCTTGAAAAACATTTAGGGCCATTTGAAGGGTGTTAAAAAGTTACGTTATCTTGAACAGAGTCTTCTGGACTACCCGAAGACCCTGCGTTGAACAAGGATTTTTACTGGACATTGTTAATATGACCCCAACTTTTTCCACTTGGTGGTCATCCCATGGTGGGCCCCCATGCCAACTTTGAGCGATTTCTGACACATTATGCAAGTTGCGACATGTCCCGCCATTTATCGGTCTTTTTCATCAGGACTAACTAAGGAAAATCGTAATATTAGTACAAAACTCAAACAACTTGGTATGGCATCTTGAATTAGTCATATATGGAAAAAATTGGGGCCAATACAGGGATGTCTAGAAACAACATGCTCTAATATGGAGCTTTGTGTCCTACCCGGATACCCTCCATTGAACATGGTCTTTTTTTGGACGTCCATGAAATGACCACAACTTTTGCAAGTAGGTGGGCATGCTCATATGAGGCATCCATATCAAGTTTGAATGATTTCTGACACCCTATCCAAGTTGTAACACATCCAGCTATTTATCGACCATTTTTCACCGACAAAACTCCAGAAAATGTTAGAGTTGTGTCGAATATTGTGTACAAGGTATGTTACAGTTGGACTCTGAGTTGTATTGTGTTTAGATAGGATATGGAGTCGTGTCCAAGTAAGACACTTGTATCCTAGGCCTCTCATATATAGCGAGGGTAGACACATGATGTAACCTATGCCAACATAATAGCACGGGAACGCAGGGGAAGCCGACGACATGTGCCGGCATCCAGGGCGATCGGGTGTGGTATTGTAGCGGTGTCATGGGGAGGAGCACCCATAGTCAGACCCCCGGGATATAGTCATATCGGTGAACCTCGTTAACAAATCTCAGTGTCGAGCTTGTTTGATTGCTTGGTCCTCGGATGATCAATGGTATGCCTCATATTTATTCTAACAAGTGTTAAGCTAGGTTATTTTGAAGGTCATGAAAGTAGATCTAGAGGAAGAAGATGCATCGACATAAATCTGCGGGAAGCGATCGTAATACGGGATGAATATCATCGGCGAGTTAACATCGATGTAGGATTGGTCGTGCTATGATATTTGAGCAGTTGTGAGAACGAGATGCGGATATGAGGCGAAAGCATCGGCGGCCGCAGACGTGCGGCGATTGATCGTGTTGATCCATCGGGCGAGCGTATAGGCAGCGCGGCTGAAGCCAAGGCATGCGACCCATGGTGTGTGCTGGCCCAGCGGGGCTAGCTGGTGCGTGTGGCAGCGTGCTACATGGCAGGGCCGATCGACTCACGATATTTGTTTGGAGACCAAAACGGGACCGAGTCCCGGAAGGAAGTCGTCTCACGGACGAAGTCTTGCATGCTCGCTTGAAAGGCTGGTGCAGGCAGCCGAAGAAGAGACGTACGACGAGACAAGAGGCGAAGCAGATCAATCAGCAGAAAGGAAATCCATCGAGCGATACGTACTAGCTGGGACATTGACAAAGCAACAGCCAGCATGGGAGGTTGAGCCAGAGCTACTAGACGTGAAGATCAGAAGCTTTTCGATTAAAATTCAAAAAAAGAAGGTTTTTGATTGGAATTTCTAGCAGTACATGGATGTGTAGTGTACTTGTGCATCACATGGAGATTGCTCATGTATTTTTCACAAGGTTAATCGTACGAAGAACCATGGAGTCAACTGATACCTGGTTTGTGGTGGAGAAGTTCAACGGAACTAAAAAACCTTGGGTTATGGCAGATATGGGTGAAAGATTTGTTGGCACAACATGGATGCTTGAAGGCGTTGCAGGAAGTCATGTCAGCCAAGATGGAATTGTCATGTGATTGATGGAAATTCGCAAAGGATGATCTGGGAGCCTAGGTCGGACTGGACAGTCTGATTGATCGACGAAAGTCGGTTGGTACAGAAGATGGTGGTAGCATCAGTGACGACGACATAGGAGCGTGATATTGATGGTGATCGACTTCTGGGGCGTGGAAACATGTGGCGCAGGCCCAAGGGCTTGTGTGGTTTCGACAAGACTATGGCGCGGGGTTGATTCAAGACGGTGCACATGAGAGGTTGGAGTCAACGGGGTGCGAGGGTGGACTGATTATCTACCATGGAGTCATGTTGAAGGTGGAGCTGGATTGTGGGGCTACGGCATAAATGCACAGAGAGTCGAAGCCTATTCGACGGCAAAAAGCGAGTAACACGTAGTTCAGACTGGAGCCCAATGGTTTTATGGAAGCTTGAAACTCATCATAGATCGATGATGATCGACGGTACTCTGCAGTGGGGGTTGAGTGGTGTGGTTTCACGACCCTAGAGACTCGACCAGGACAGCGAAGGCTCGACACGGTAACAGCGCCGAGGCGTGCGGTATGCATGGGAGCATGGAGACGGGTCAGGGCTCTGGTGGTCATACATGTGGTGAGAGAACTGCGAATTTGACTCGAAATGACTACAAGCAATGGTGAAACTCTTTCAAGTTTTTTATGGCGTTGGACGGATACTCTGAATGTTGGCAGCGCAAACTAGAGTAAAATGGAGCTTGATTTTGCTCGAGTGTTGACTGTGGTCAAGAAAATAAGGGACTACAAGTTGCAGGTGGAGTCATATGAAGTTTTTGGAGTAGCAGCCGTACTCATGGGATAAGATCAAGTCCAATGTACATGCAAATTTGACGCATTGGCGAAGTCAAGGTGGAGGAGAATATTCGCCAAGGTGGAGTTTGTTAGAGTTGTGTTGAATATTGTGTACAAGGTAGGTTACAGTTGGACTCTGAGTTGTATTGTATTTAGATAGGATATGGAGTTGTGTCCAAGTAAGACACTTGTATGCTAGACCTCTCATATATAGCGAGGGTAGACACAAGATTAACCTATGATAACATAATAGCACGAGAATGCAGGGGAAACCGACGGCATGTGTTGTCGTCCAGGGCGACCGGGTGCGGTATTGTAGCGGTGTCATGGGGTGGAGCGCCCATAGTTAGGCTCCGGGGATGTAGCCATATCGATGAACCTCGTTAACAAATCTCGGTGTCGTGCTCGTTTGCTTGGTCCTTGGATGATCAACGGTATGTCTCGGATTTATTCTAACATTTGTCTTAAACCATAATTTGACATGGTTCCTTGAATTGGTCATACAAGGCCATGAAAAAATGGGTCCATTTTAAGGATGTCGAGAAATAACATGCTTTCAAACGGAGTCTTCTGGCCTACGCGGACAATGTCCATTCAACCTGGTCTATTATTGAACATTCTTGAAATGACCCAACTTTTGCAAGCAGTTGGGCATGCCCATGATTGGCATCAATGTCATATTTGAATGATTACTGACACTTTATGAAGTTGCGCCCATTTATCGGTATTTTTAACCAAGAAAATTCCAGAAAATTCAAAACGTGTCGTAGGGCATGGTGACTTGAAATAGGTCATACAAGGGCATGAAAATAATTGAGACCATTTCGTGGATGTCGAAAGACAACATGCTCTCACACGGAGCATTCTGTCTTACCCGGACACCCTACGTTGAAGATGGTTTGTGTTTGGACATTTTTGAAACGACACCTTTGCGACAAGGTAGGCATGTTCATGATAGACATCCATGCTAGGCCTGAACAATTTTCGACACCGTATGCGAGTTGCAATACGCCTGACCATTTATCGGCATTTTGACCGAGAAAACTCCAGAAAATGCAAAATTAGTCGAAAATCAAAACAACTTTGCATGGTACCTTGAATTGGTCATACAAGCCATTGAAATAAATTGGGGTCATTTGAGGGATGTCGAAAAACAAAGTGATTTCAAACAAAGGCTTGATGTCTTTTAACGTACTTTCAAAATTTTGTTAGCCTTTTTTAGAAAATAGTCATGTTTTGACATTATAAGCAATTTTGAAAGTCATAAGCATATTTTTGAAATTAGTGTCAATTCTATAAAATGCAAATGTTCATATTAGCCTTCATAGGTGGTTTTATAGCATTTAGGTACCTGCTAAGTTTTTTTTTTGCTGAGTAAGACCCACCCAGAGCTGTATTGAAATTATGCAGTGATTGAGCGCACCCCCATAAAATTAGAAAACGACAAACATAACGGTGGGCACCGATCCATTAAGCACACCAGCATAGGATGAGGGTGCACGGGCACTGCCGCTACCGTCGCTGCCGCTCCCTCCGAGAGCCAGCAATAATTTTGGTTATGCAAACAAACTATTGACGGCGGAAAATCTCCATGCTCGTCCTAGCAGGACCAGCGCGCTAGCGAGAAGCCACACCAGCACTGCATCACCACTTGCGCAAGTTTCATGAATCACGAACACGTCGAGACACTGTAACCAACGAGAGCAAACAAATTTGGAGTCCAGAAGATGCAGAGAAGCGAGCAGACACCGAAAGCCAGCACACCGCTGCACCACTTCCCACTAACCTTCTTGAAATGCAGCTGGCGTCTAATCACTTGTTGGTTTAGTAAAATGACCAGTCTTTCTTTAGTCTAATATTGATGTAGTTAGAGCATCTCCAACGGACGCGCGGTACCATGGGACGTAAATTTTTGTTACTGCGCCAAAATAGCATTTTAGCACGCTAGGCTGGTGTTTTTGCTTTACCAGAAGCGCTATAAAATTGCACGCCGCAGGTAGCGCTCCAGCAGGCACGCTAAATTCCTCTACGCGCGTACAACACAAACAACATTTTCCACTCAAACATAGAACCATGAAGATCAAACACACACAAAATAAATCACCAATAAATAGTTTAATTATTATTACAACTAAAAAATAGTTTATTTTTAATACAACAAATAGTTCATGAATAACAAATAGTTCATCAGCTATACAACAAATAGTCAACAATACAACAAACATGCAACATCAAACTAGTTTTGTTGCCCATTCCATCACCCCCACTCCTCGACTAGATCCTTTTGAAATTGATCAAGCGTTTCTGCACATTAAATGGCATGATAGAAGGCAACAAACGGGCCACCCTCGCAGCCCTCCTCCACACTCGCACAGGATGTCCCATCAACTCATACCGAGAATAGTCTAAATAATGTCCACGCTTATTCTCGATGATCATGTTATGCATGATCACACAAGCATTCATGATGTACCAAAGGATCTTTGAATCTCAAAATCTAGCCAGTCCTCTCACATTAGCAATTTGGGCTTGCAAAATCCCAAAAGGTCTCTCCACATCTTTCCTATCTGCTGCTTGAGCATTGTGGAAATCAAGACTTTTCTTACCTTGCGGTGCCTTGAATGGCTTCACAAATGTTTGCCACCTTGGGTAGATGCCATCCGCAAGATAGTAGCAATAGTTGTATGTATGGCCATTTGCTACAAACTCAACCGGTGGAGTTTTGCCATTTGCAATCCTATTCATAAGTGGTGACCATTGAAGAATGTTGGGGTGTAGTGAAGCAGATCATGCACTATATCCAAGGCACGCTTGGGTATGTTTGCTGCTACATGGTGGGCTTGTTGGCTTCAGCGACATGGTTCTCGCCGGCAACGTTGACGACCGCAAAAGCACGTCGGGCGTGGTCTTCTTCCTTGGCGCCAGCGTTCTTCAGTTTCAGAACAACGAAAGAGAGAGAGCATCAGCTGCAACGACAGGAAGCAGCCAGCAAATCTTTGTTTCACGGAGAAAGAGGGTTCAAGGAAGTACGGCGTGCAGCATTCCGTCGGGAGGAAAGCACAGCCACGCAACTGGACGTAGCCCTCGCGCGCCGGTGTTCGGTGGCAATCAGAAAGCAGGCGCCAGCAGCTGTACATGTAGTCAGGATCGCTCGACGAGGGATGCAGCGACCTTTGAGTAGTTTTCCCCTCGGCTTCATTCTTATGTGGAGAGTCGGTCCTTAGGGCCAAAACTGGTCTCCATCAGTATGGATGCTTGATGGACAAAAATATCCTTCTAGAGGTATTGAGCGGGGCTGCGGCGGTGTACTGCGCCCGCCTTTCTGATACCTGCCATTCCCAAATATAGTGATAAGAAAATACAAATACTGGTTTATATTTTTAGCACCTTGCATTTGATTTGGGTCTTAGGTTATCCCAACGATGCACGGGTGATTTTATAGCCATTTCATCCAGCCTTCCCTGCAGATAGACATGGTTGGGACCGATCTTAACCATGGTCTGTATAGAGTTATAGAGTTCTCATGTACCCTTCATACTAAAATTTAGACCTACCTCTCCAGTTTGGCTGATGACCCTCATTGAACCAGTGAAACAATTGTTTGCAGAGTGCCTGGCAGCAAGCTCATGTGGCGCTATATTAAAATTATGCAATGATTGAGCGCACCGCCATAAAATTAGAAAATGACAAACATAACCTTGGAAACCGATCCATAAAGCACACTAGCATGAGATGAGGACGCACGCGCACCGCCGTCACCATCGCTGCCGCTCCCTCCCGGGGCCAGCAATAATCTTGGTTACGCACACGGACTATTTACGGCGGAAAATCTCCATCCTCGTCCTAGCAGAACCAGCACGCCGGCGAGAAGCCGCACCAGCACCGCATCACCACTTGCGCTGGCTTCATGAATCACGAAAACTTCGAGGTGCCGTAACCAATGAGAGCAAACAAATTTGCAGTCCAGAAGATGCAGAGAAGAGAGCGAACACCAAAGGCCAGCACACCGCTGCACGACCTCCCACTAAACTTCTTGAAATGCAGCTAGCCACTAATCACTCGTTGGTTGACTAAAATGAACCACTCTTTCTTTAGTCTAAAATTGATGTAGTTAGAGCATCTCCAACAGACGTGTGGTAGCACAGGATGCTAATATTTTTTACCGCTCCGAAATAGCATTTGAGGGTGCTAGGCTGGTGTTTTCGCTTTACCAAAATTGCTATAATATTACGCGCCGCTGGTAGCGTTCGAGCAGACGCGCTAATTTCCTGCTCGCGCGTCCAACATAAACAACATTTTCCAGTCGAACATAGAACCAAGAAGATCAAACACATACAAAATAAATCACCAATAAATATTTAAATTATTATTACAACTAAAAAATAGTTTATCTTCAATACAACAAATAGTTCCTGAATAATACAACAAATAGTTCATCAACAATACAACAACAAATAGTCAACAATACAACATCAAACTAGTTTTGTTGCCCATTCCATGACAACCACTCCTTGACTATATGCTTTTGAAACTCATCATGCTTTTCGGCACGTTGAATGGCATGATAGGAGGCAACAAACGGACCACCCTCGCAGACCTCCTCCACACTCGCACGGGATGTCCCATCAACTCACACACTGAGAATAGTCTAAATCTTGCCCATGCTCATTGTCGATGATCATGTAATGCATGATCACACAAGCGTTCATGCTCGCTCGACGAGCGATGCAGCGACCGTTGTGTAGTTCTCCCCTCGGCTTCATCCTTATATGGATAGTCCGTCCTTAGGGCGCAAACTAATCTCCATCAGTATGGATGATTGATCGATGAAAATACCCTTTGAGAGAGATTGAATGGGAGTATACTGCATCCGCCTTCCCGATACCTGCCGTTCACAAATATAGTGATAAAAATACGTATTGGTTTATATTTTTAGCACCTTGCATTTGATTTGGCTCTCAGGTAATCCTAACAACGCATAGGTGGTTTTATAGCCATTGCATCCAGCCTTCCATGTAGGTGGACATGGTTGGGACGAGTCTTAACCATGGTCGGTATAGTGTTATAAAGTTGTCATCTATCCTTCACACTAAATTTTAGACCTACCTCTACATTGAACCAGTGAAACAATTATTTGTAGAGTGCTTGGCAACAAGATCTTGTGGTTAGCATTCAGTTACCCACTGAGTTTTTCTTTTTCGACTAGGACCCAGAGCTATATTAAAATTATGCAATGATTATTGAGGGTACCCCTATCAAATTAGAAAATCACAAACCTAACCTTGAAAACCGATCCATAAAGCACCCCAGCATTAGATGAGGACGCACGTGCACCCCCGCCACCGTCACTGCCGCTCCCTCTCCGGGCCATCAATAATCTTGGTTACGCACACGGACTATTCACGGCGAAAAATCTCCATCCTCGTCCTAGCAGAACCAGCACGCCGGCGTCCTAAAAGGTTACTAAGAGCAGGACAATATTTGATGGTTACAAGCAACAATGTATTTAGGTCACATTCCTGCTGTTTGTGCTCATCCCACATACGTACACATTTTCCATTCCACAGCTGTAAAGGTTCTGCAAGTAATGACCTTAGGTACACGTCAATGTCATTGTCGGGTTGCTTAGGGTCTTGGATGTGCACTGGCATCATAATGAACTTTCGCTTCATGCACAACCAAGGAAGAAGGTTATAGATACATAGAGCCACTGGCTAGGTGCTATGATTGCTGCTCTGCTCCCCAAAAGGATTAATGCCATCTGCACTTAAACTAAACCATACGTTCCTATCATCACCTCCAAAGTCTCCCCCATCTTCTCTTAATTTTTCTCCACTGCGACCCGTCGGCGGGTGCTCTCAACTTGTCGTCTTTCTTACGGTCTTCCTTGTGCCATCGCATCAACTTGGCATGCTCTTTGTTTCTGAACAAATGTTTCAACCGTGGTATTATAGGAGCATACCACATTTCATTGGCAGGAACCCGCTTCCTGGGGCGTTCGCCCTCAACATCACCAGGTCATCTCGTCTGATCTTATACTGCAATGCAACACATACCGGGCATGCGTTCAAATTCTCGTATTCCTCACTTCTGTAGAGGATGCAGTCGTTAGGGCATTGATACGTCCAAAATGTATCTATAATTTCTGCTTGCTCCATGCTTCTTTTGTGTGATATTGCTATGATATTTATGCACTTCCATACACTTTTGATCATATTTGGACTAACCTATTAGCTCAGTGCACCACAGTGCCATTTCCTGTTTTCTGCTGTTTTTCTATTTCAGATTTCCCCCATATTAAAAGTGCTCCAAAAATTCCGGGAAAAATACAGAAAAAATCAGCGTACAGGAAGCTTCGAGAAAAATCAAAGTGGGGCCAGAGGGGAGCCGGGGGTGGCCCAGGCGGCCACCCGGGGCGGCCCCACCCCTGGCCGCGCCGGGGGGGGGGGGGCGCTTGGGGCCCCCTCTCCGCCTCTGGTGACCCCCCTTCGCATATATTTATCTCCCGTCGCGAAAACCCTGATTGCGGAACCCTTTTCTCCAGAAGCAATTCCGATCTCCGCCGCCATCGCCACCAAGTTTCGGGGGACCAGAATTCCTGTGTCGGCATCGTGCCGGGACAGTGAAGTGGCCCCGGATTCATCTCCATCGACGTTGCTTCCTCCCTCCATGATGCGGGAGTAGTTCCTCCTCGGGGCTAAGGTTTGTACCAGTAGCCATGTGGTCAATTCTCTCTCCCATGATGTGATCTTCGTTGTGATCATAGGCTATGTTAAATCTAGGGTGATCCCATGATATTTCCCCTTCCTCTATGTATTGGATTGATGTACTCACTTGTCTTTATCTAGTATAATCCCCAAGACCAAGGTGACAGCGGTCTATTGGACATGGATTAGAAGAATATTTTCATGAGTGATTTCCTCTTTTGTGTGTTGATTGAAGATTGAGAGTCCCTTGGTGCTTGTCTTTGACTATCCTTGAGATATGTTGTGGTGATTGTGGTACTCTCTTTGGATGGCCACGGTGACATTGGGAAATCCATAGATTGAGAACTACGAACTTTGAGGTGTGCTTTTGTAGCCCTACATAATTCTCGTCCTCTCTTGACCACAAAGGAATGACCTCCGGGTGCGTCTCCATTGCATGTTTTATGGGAAATATCTTGTGATGTTAATGTTGTTGGGAGTTGCCACTAGCGAAAGTATGAAGCCTAGGCCTTGTTTCCACCATTGCATTACCATTTGTGCTCACGTTTACCACTTGTTTGCTTGCTGCACTTTTTATTACAGATTTATATTACTTTGCTTTGCCACTCCTATCATCCATATTTTACCATCTCTTCGCGGAACTAGTGCACCTATACAACTCCTAGTTGTATTAGGTGTGTTGGGGACACAAGAGACTTCTTGTATCTTAGTTGCAGGGTTGCTTGAGAGAGACCATATTCGACCTCTACTTCCCTGAGTTCGATAAACCTTAGGTCATCCACTTGAGGGAAATTGCTGCTGTCCTACAAACCTCTACGCTCGGAGGCCCAACATAGTCTACAAGAATAGAAGCGTGTGTAGACATCAAGCTATTTCTGGCGCCGTTGCCTTGGAAGTAAGTGTTTGAAGGTATATCTTTAGATCTTGCATTTAAATCTTTTCGTTTCTTGTTTTTAGTTTCACTAGTTATGTTTATGGAAAACCGCACTCTTAGTTCGCTGCTTGGGGAAGGCCGCTTTACCACACCCGTGGTAGAGAAGTCTCCTCCACCTACTGAATGTATCCCGTTCCAAATACCACTTGGGATAACTGAAATAATTAGGAATGATTATTATGATGGGACAGTCAATCCTAGTATTCATTTGTTGAAACTTACAGAACTTTGTGAGTTGTTTAAGATTTCAGGTTTGACAAGAGATGGAGTCATGAGGAAATTATTTGCCTTGTCACTGAAAGGAAAAGCATTGGAATGGTATAGGCTACTAGATGACTCTCACCTGCTGGATTGGGAAGAGATCCAGTCTCTCTTTTACTCCAAGTTTTATCCTCTTCATGAAGTCCATGAGAATAGGAATTATGTTTATAATTTCTATCCTCATGACGGAGAGAGCATAGCTCAAGCTTGGGGGAGACTGAAAACGTTAATGCTAAAATGTCCTAACCATGGGCTCCCCAAAGATATGATTATTACTAATTTCTATGCGAGGCTCTCTCGACAGGATAAAGATTTGCTCGATGCTTCCTCTATGGGTTCTTTCACAAACGAAAATATTGATGCTAAATGGGAACTCCTTGAAAGAATTCAACGCAACACTGAAGATTGGGAGATCGACAAAGGTAAAGAGTCAGGTATAATTTATGAGTATGATTGCATTAAGTCCTTTGTTGAAACTACAAGTTTTAATAAGTTTAGCGCTAAGTTTGGGCTTGATTCTCAACTCCTTGTTGATTTCCTCAAATATTTTGCTTCACATCTTAATATGCCTAAGGAGGATTGGATCAAGCATCATGAACCTTTTAAAGAGATTTGCAAAGAAAATGAAATTGTTCAAGATGATTGCAACATGCATGATCCAATTCCTAAAAATGAAGTTTTATATAAGCATGTTAATTTTTGTGGAGTGGATAGACCTTGTGAAAGGCCTATGATTGAAGAAGAGAAGTATTGTAAGCAACATAAGCATGAAAGAACAATCACTTGGGTCAAAGATTTAAATGAAATTGCTAGAGAATTGTGTGACCTTTATCCTTTTACTTGTGAACTTTGCTGTATAGAGGGTCACTTTAATTTTCAATGCATGCACTTTCAAAACATAACTGTTAACCAGTTGTGTGATAACATGATCACCCCTGATCTTTATGATGAGCTTATGTTATTTTTGATGTGTGAAGAGTTATCAGAAAATACTTCTTGGCTAGATGTTAATGCCATAGGAATAAAAAAACACTTTGCAAAATTGCCATCTCTATTGTGTTGTTAATTGCCATAAAAATGATTACATAAGTAAGATTAGAAAGGAGGGAACTTTACCAAAGTATAAAAATGTCTCTTATATTTCTGCTAATAAAAAGGAGAGTTTCTCCCAAGTTTCCCCTATTGTTTCTAATGATAAACCAGGATATCTGGAGAAGCTTCATCTCCAACCACTCCCTCCTAAGGTGAAGAAGAAGAAAAAGAAGAGGAGGAGGAAGAGGAGCAAGAAGGAAGAAGAATGGGTATCAACCTGGCCTGAGCATATTCATCCCATCAACTTTTATCCTAACGGTTGTAAGTTTAAAGAAGAAGGTGAAGTTTATTGCCTTAATTATCATCTTGATGATACGTCCGTAGGTACTATTGAAGATGATTTTGATTATGATATGCATGTTACTTATTGTGATTGGGAAAATGATGATAATGCTACTTATGATCTTGAAAATCTTTTTGGTACCAACTCTGAAAGTGATGATATGGAAAGCTCTAAGCTTGGGGATGATAGGATTACAAATCCTTTACACACTAGTGATGTGATAATTGATAATTCTTTTGCTAGTAAGAATAAAGACAACATGTTTACAAATATAGTTGCTAGCAATGATAATGCTCTTCTCTACTATGATGATGTTATAACTCCAATCTATAGTGATTATAAAGGTACCTATGACATAAGGAGAAATTATCCTTATGAAACTTGTCATAATCATGGAGGGAATTACTCCCTTGTTGAACACCATCTTCCTAATACACAATTAATCTATAGTGTTCAAGTTGTTTATGATAGTCCTACTCCCACTATTACCAATGAGAAAGATTATGCTTATGTGGAGAGTAAGAGTACCTTTTTGCATGTGGATCATGGTAACAATGCTTTATGTGATGCTTATATTGTTGAGTTTATTCGTGATCCCACTGAAAATTATTATGAGAAGGGAACATATGCTTATAGATATTTCAATAATATCAAGTTCCCTCTCTTTATGTTGAAGGTTTTGAAGCTGCACTTGTTTTGTCTTCCTATGCTTATTGCTTTGTGCTTCACTGAATTATTCTATTGCAATATTCCTATGCATAGGAAGCATGTTAGGCTTAAATGTGTTTGGTATTTCCTTCTTGACGCTCTCTTTTGTTCTTCAACTCTTATTCCTACGAGAGCATCATTAAAGTCTTAAGCCTATCTTTATGGCTATAAAGAAAGAGCTCTAGGGAGACAACCCTTGTTATCTTTGCTTTCAGTTTGTTCTTTCAGTTTTTAGTGGTCTTGATGTTTGTTACTACTGTAGCAACATCATTGTATCTTTATTTTTCAGCTTTGTGCCAAGTTTAGCCTCCGATTGCAAGAAAGTTCAAAAGTTGTGACGTGCTGTCCAGAAAACAGATTCTGTCCTTGGACAGAAAAATTCGAATAAAATCACCAGATCATCGTTTTGATATGAATTGTTTTGACAGCGTGCTCTATACAATTGGCTTTCGAGCGTCTGTTCTGAGTTTTTTGATTTGAGTTGCAGAAGTGCCCCGAAAAAATTATTTACTACCTGCTGGTCTGTTTTTCACAGATTCTGTCATGTTTTGCCTTTTCTTCGTTTTGCAAACCTTGAGCTTGCTTTTTCTTTGCAAAAACCTTTTGGCAATCTTGAGAAACAGTAGCTCTTCAAGATTATCCTTATTTCCAGTAGGGAAAAATTATTTTATTGTGGGTACTAACCTCGCTAATCAGATTATGATGAGTTATGTATGAAGGGAGTTTTCAAGTGTGCGAGGGAAGATGATAAAAGAAGATTCAGGAGGGTCAAACGCTCAAGCTTGGGGATGCCCCCGTGCACCCCCAAGAAATATTCAAGAAGACTCAAGCGTCCAAGCTTGGGGATTCCCCCATGCATCCCCTTCTCCATCAACAATTATCAGTTCGTCTTTCGTTCCACTATATTTTAATCACTTCATGCGTTATGTGCTATGCTTGGAGCGTCTTGCTCTTAGTTTACTTTTTAGTTTTCTTTACCTTTGCTTGCTGTTCATAACAAGTTAGAACCCATCTTTCTTTGTGTGGGAGAGAAACACGCTCCACTTCTACCTAGAACACAACATAGGATTTTCATGCTTATCTTTGCTGTGTGTGTTCTTTGTCTTTCCATAGCTGCTGTCATGTTTAGCTCTTAGTTTTCATGCTTTTCTTTTTAAAGAGCTTTTGTTTAGTTGGTTGTTGAACTCTCTTGAGTTTTCATGTTTATCTTGTTAAGAGAGTTTGCCTGTTGCACTGAGTTGTGTGTCTTAACTTAAAGTAGGTAATTGAGGTTGCTATTTAATTTTAGTAGTAACTTGCAATAGTTTTGAGGTATTGCCATGAGTAATGTCTGAACTTTTGGTGTCAAGAGCTTTAGCCTATTAGTGATAGATGTCGTATTTTGGGCAATCCGTGTATATTTTCGAAAACCTACAAAATAGTTGAGAACTTTAGCTACTAAATGGATCACTAATCTTTGGAGGGATCAAATATTAGAGTACACTCACGTACCATGAGCCGAGGATGCGCAAGGATAACCAAACCCCCACACACTCCTCCTCGGGGTACTTGTCTCTTTGTGAACCTCCTAATTAGATTGAGAGTTACCGATAATAAGTGCATGAGTTCTTCAGACTAATGTGAGTATTCGAAAGTTGACACTTCCACCTAGCCATATTTTTCTAGCCTCTTCGGTGCCGTGCATTGCCCTTTGTCACCTCGAGAGTTGGCGCATACTTCGCCGGTGCATCCAAATCCTTGGCACGATACGCTCTGTCATCATAAGCCTCATTATATCCTTCCTCAAAACAGCCACCATACCTACCTATCAAGGCATTTCCATAGCCTTTCCGAGATACATTGCCATGCAACATCCATCTTCTCATGACTTGATCTTCATGTCATACATGCTTTTTGCTTCATCGATGAGCCGCATGCTAGTTGGGCCTTGCCCTAATCATTGCTACATGACGCGCTAGTATCATTGCATATCCTGCTACACCGGCAGAGGCATACATTTGCATACATCATGATAGTTTCATTTTCTTTATGTTGAGTACTTTTGTAAAGTGTGAAAGATCTTCTATACTTCTTGTAATACATAGAGTGTTGCCCCTAAAGTGAGGAAAAGATCCCAAAGAGGACAAAATAAAAAGATCCCAAAGAGGACAAAATCAAAAGATCCCAAAGAGGACAAATGAGAGTTAAATAGAAAGAGCCATTGAGGCCACACAAAAAATAAAAAATATATAGAAAAAAGAGAAAAAGAAATAAAAAGAGAGAAGGGGGCACACTACTATTTCTTTTGAGAGATCCACACTCGTACTCTATCTTATACCTTGTACTCCATAGAGATTATCATTCATGCATATAGCTATGTGGGGACCTTCACACTATAGAACTTGGCTTGTATATTCCAATGATGAGCCTCCTCAAAAGAGCTCTAGGTCTTCTTGAGCAAGCAAGTTGGATGCACCCCCACTAGTTCCATTGGAGAGCTTACCTTAGCTCATATGTGCATCCGTTGCATGGCAATCCCTACTCCTCACATCATATCTATCATTTGGCTTTCTCTCGCCCATGATTGTCCTCATTGATGTGAGCCTTTCACACTTTTTTTGTCTTCCCCCTCTATCATTTTTCTCTTTTTGCCATCCTAAGTGTCAATTTTCTTGCTTACGCTCATCCATTGCATGAGTGCTCAAAATATCGAAAGGGAGTGGATCATTTTGACTTGTACCTGGCTGTTGGTCTGGGGATGAGTCAAGATAAGATTCCAAAGAAGACCAAGTATGAAACTTCAGTAGATTAAGTTCTCAACAATACAAAAACTATGTTTTACTCTCTCGTATATCCCTATCCCCTTTCTTGCACGCAAACACCATTTGGAGACATTCGAGTCACGGACAGCGAGAGCTCTTGCACCTTTATGTTCTTATGTTGCTTGTTACAATGCTAATATGGACTCTTGCTTGTTACGACTTGAATTGAATTACATGCCTTGATTGCTTTACTTAAAAAGTTCTTATACGGTTGATAGCATGTCACCACAGAAATTATGCTTGTTATCATTTACCTACTCGAGGACGAGCAGGAATTAAGCTTGGGGATGTTGATACGTCCAAAATGTATCTATAATTTCTGCTTGCTCCATGCTTCTTTTGTGTGATATTGCTATGATATTTACGCACTTCCATACACTTTTGATCATATTTGGACTAACCTATTAACTCAGTGCACCACAGTGCCAGTTCCTGTTTTCTGCTGTTTTTCTATTTCAGATTTCCCCCATATTAAAAGTGATCCAAAAATTCCGGGAAAATACAGAAAAAATCAGCGTACGGGAAGCTTCGAGAAAAACCAAAGTGGGGCCAGAGGGGAGTCGGTGGTGGCCCAGGCGGCCACCCGGGGCGGCCCCACCCCTGGCCGCGCCGGGGGGGCGCCTGGGGCCCCCTCTCCGCCTTTGGTGACCCCCCTTCGCATATATTTATCTCCCGTCGCGAAAACCCTGATTCCGGAACCCTTTTCTCCAGAAGCAATTCCGATCTCCGCCGCCATCGCCACCAAGTTTCGGGGGACCAGAATTCCTGTGCCGGCATCCTGCCGGGACGGGGAAGTGCCCCCGGATTCATCTCCATCGACGTTGCTTCCTCCCTCCATGATGCGGGAGTAGTTCCTCCTCGGGGCTGAGGTTTCTACCAGTAGCTATGTGGTCAATTCTCTCTCCCATGATGTGATCTTCGTTGTGATCATAGGCTATGTTAAATCTAGGGTGATCCCATGATATTTCCCCGTCCTCTATGTATTGGATTGATGTACTCACTTGTGTTTATCTAGTATAATCCCCGAGACAAAGGTGACAGCGGTCTATTGGACATGGATTAGAAGAATATTTTCATGAGTGATTTCCTCTTTTGTGTGTTGATTGAAGATTGAGAGTCCCTTGGTGCTTGTCTTTGACTATCCTTGAGATATGTTGTGGTGATTGTGGTACTCTCTTTGGATGGCCGCGGTGACATTGGGAAATCCATAGATTGAGAACTACGAACTTTGAGGTGTGCTTTTGTAGCCCTACATAATTCTCGTCCTCTCTTGACCACAAAGGAATGACCTCCGGGTGCGTCTCCATTGCATGTTTTATGGGAAATATCATGTGATGTTAATGTTGTTGGGAGTTGCCACTAGTGAAAGTATGAAGCCTAGGCCTTGTTTCCACCATTGCACACCATTTGTGCTCACGTTTACCACTTGTTTGCTTGCTGCACTTTTTATTACAGATTTATATTACTTTGCTTTGCCACTCCTATCATCCATATTTTACCATCTCTTCGCGGAACTAGTGCACCTATACAACTCCTAGTTGTATTAGGTGTGTTGGGGACACAAGAGACTTCTTGTATCTTAGTTGCAGGGTTGCTTGAGAGAGACCATCTTCGACCTCTACTTCCCTGAGTTCGATAAACCTTAGGTCATCCACTTGAGGGAAATTGCTGCTGTCCTACAAACCTCTGCGCTTGGAGGCCCAACATAGTCTACAAGAATAGAAGCGTGTGTAGACATCAGGCATGCATGTATCTTTTGCACATCTAATCCTAGAGGGCAGAGAACCTTCTTTGCTTCGTACGTACTGACAGGCAATTCGTTATCCTTTGGAAGCTTCTTCTTCATTATTTTCAGTAGCTTCCCAAATCCCTTGTCGGATAAACCATTCTTTGCCTTCCATTGCAGCAGTTCCAGTGTGGTACCGAGCTTTGTGTTGCCATCTTTGAAATTTGGGTACAACCTTTTTTTGTGATCCTCTAACATGTGATTGAACTTCAACTTCTCTCTTGCACTTTTGCAATCTCTCCGTGCATTAACAATGACCCGGCGAAGATCATCATCGGGCACATCGTTAGCTGGTGCCTCTTGATCTTCAGCTACCCCCTCGTCTTCAGCAGTATCACCGTATTCAAAGAACATAGGATACTTGTCATCATCCTCTTCTTCTTCGTTGTCTTCCATAATAACCCCTCTTTCTCCGTGCTTGGTCCACACATTATAGTGTGGCATGAAACCCTTATCGAGTAGGTGTCAGTGAAGGGTTTTCACGACAGAGTAATCCTTCATATTCTCACTGACAGTAGATGGACAATACATAAAACCATTCTACTTGTTTGCCTCAGCCACCTCGAGAAAAAAAATGCAGGCCGTCAATGTAGACATTGGTGCGTCTGTCACCGTGCATCCATTGCCGGTTCATCTGCATGCATTATATAATATTACATAACATCATGAATAGAGAAGTGACCAAATTAATACAAGTTCATCATCACATTAAAACGAAAGTACAGTAGTGATCAAAAGTTATTACTCAAAAACTTAATGCATAAAGTTCATACATATATAGTTCTCATAGAACAACATATAGCTCTGTAGAGCATCTAATTAAAACATACATTGAAACTAACATGCAACTACGTAAAACATTTAAATGCAACAACAAATGCGGTCATAATCGCAACTAAGGTAACAATTGATCCAACAACATAATGATACCAAGCCTCATTATCAATGGCATATTTTCTAATCTTTCTAATCTTCAAGCTCATTGCATCCATCTTGATCTTGTGATCGTCGACGATATCGGCAACATGCAACTCCAATTTCATCTTCTCCTCTTCAACTATTTCCAATTTTTCTTTCAAGTAATTGTTTTCTTTTTCAACCAAATTTAACCTCTCAACGATAGGGTCAATTGGAATTTCTGGTTCACATACCTCCTAGATAAAAATATCTATGTCATGTTGGTTGGCATAATTGTCATAATCACTAAATGAAACAAATAGTTAGAAAAAAATATACCACATCCGAATTATAGACCGAACGAGGGTCGACGGGGGCGGATACCAAAAGCATGGCACTGTATAATAACAAATAATAATAAAAGTAAGAAAATTATACAAGTATCTATCTAAATTGTACAAGTAAGAATTTTTTTCTTTTAAAAAGAAGATAAGAACAAGATGCTCACCACGGTGGTGCCAGTGACGAGATCGGTGCGGTCGATCGACGGCGGTGTGGACTGGGACGGGACGGCACGGACCGCCAAATCTAGACAAATCATGGGGAAAATGAAGATTCGAGACCGAGCTTGGAGAGGAAAGCTTAAGTGTGACATTTCATCGAACACCTCATGTGCATAGGAGGTGAGAGAAGTGAAGAACACACCTCGCACACGCCGGCCGGCCAAAAAATAGAGGAGTGAGTGTGGGCAGGGGCGAGAATATATATAGGCTTCTTTTTCGTCCAGGTTGGTGGCTACCGGCGGGACAGAAGATAGACCTTTGGTCCTGGTTCCAGCCACCAACCGGGACTAAAGGGTTTGCACCAGGAGCGAGGCCCTTTCGTCCCGGTTTGTTTCTGGAACCGGGACCAACGGGGTCAGACGAACCGGGACCTATGGCACCCGAGGCCCGCCCGGCGCCCTGGCCTCATGAACCGGGACTTATGCACCCATGGGTCTCTGATCGTAAAAGAACCGGGATTAATGCTCTTATCTGGCTTGGACCAAAGCCCTGTTTTCTACTATTTTAGAGGTATTTTGAGCTTTCAGGCGAAGCCGTTGAGACTAAATTTGGATATGTCGGGTCAAGTTAGTATAATTTTTTTCTTCTCTAGCAGCTAGAGTAGGTTATAGGGGATCGATTATAGTTGTTGTAAGGAAAGCAGGTACACAGCACCCTCGTAAAGTTCAGAACGATCTCTTGGGAAGCCAAGCGTGCTGCACAATTATCTCGGCCTTGAAAGAGAGTTTCTCATATGTAGCCATGAATTGATTGAGGGCGGGTCATTGACCGAGCTTTCCATTCTCACAGACAAACCAATGATCCAAGCTGAGAGATTTTGAATTCTTGTCTCTTCCTATACATGAGGCACCAAGCAAATCTTGGATTCATGGAGCAACTGACTTAAATGAAGTAAAGCATGCGACACTCCTGAGAGAGGAAAGCAGAGCCACACAACTGGACATGGTCCTCCCGTGTTGGTGCTCGGTGGCAATCAAGAAGCTGGCGCCAGCAGCTGTACATGTAATCTTGGTCGCTCGACAAGGGATGCGGCAACTTTTGTGTAGTTTTCGCCTCAGCTTGATTCTTATGTGGACAATCGGTCCTTAGGGTGAAAACTGATCTCCATCCTCTTGGATGATTGATCGACGAAAATATCCTTTTAGAGAGATTGAATGGGAGTGTATTGCGTCCGCCTTCCCGATACCCGCCGTTCCCATATATACTGATAAACAATAATACTCGCATTGGTTTATATTTTTAGCATCTTGCATTTAATTTGGCTCTTAGGTCATCCCAACGACGCATAGGTGGGTTTATAGCCTTTGCATCCAGCCTTCCTTGTAGGTGGACATGGTTGGGACCGATCTTAACCATGGCCGGTATAGAGTTATAAAGTTCTCATGTACCCTTCACACTAAATTTTAGACCTACCTTCCAATTTGGCTAATGACCTACATTGACCAGTGAAACAATTGTTTGCAAAGTGCCTGGCAGCAAGCCCGTGTGGTTACCATTTAGTTATCCACTGAACTTTGTTTTTGAAGTAGGACCCAGAGCTATATTGAAATTATGCAGTGATTGAGTGCACCCCCATAAAATTAGAATGAGTCACACAGTTTAGGAGTGCATCCAAACGAAATAGACAATGACAATATCAAGACTAACATCAGAAAAATTAGGAAGCCCATCATCCAGAACTCTATGTACCTATCAAAAATAGCTTCATATGAAGTGTATGTCATCTATCGATGTTTTCATTGCTTTCGGGGTTTTTTCCCTTCTTTTTTCTCCGCCAATGCATAGCTTCGGTCTTTAATGACTTTGTTATTTGCTGGCATGATACTTTGTGTGTGTCTGTTAGTGTTGGCTGTGTTCATCTTCGTTATGCAGAGGCCGGGTGTGTGCTCACTATAATTGTATCTCTCGATGCTATATCTTGTGTCAATAAAGAACACTCTTTGTCGGAAAAATAAATAACTCTAGTTGTACTATCAGTATAAATTCGTTCATGTTTGATCAAATTCCACCCAAAGCATTGAAGGAGACACCGTATACAAACCAAATACATCATCATGGATTGTGTATACCCAATTCTAGAAAACCCGACGTACCATGTGAATCAGTAACGGGGGCTCGATTGGTATTACCGGGACGTCATGGTCGTCAATGCTGCCCATCTCCTGCATCATAATACAACTTCTCTAGAAGCATGCAAGGAACTTACTTGATTACAAGTTACATACCATGATTTGCTGTACATTATATGTTGAGGAATCAAGATGTAGCCACAATAGCCAAAGCTTTTCGAATAGAAGTAATGACAAAGGCTAAACCCGGAGAGACATGGCGCACCTCAAGGTCATTTATCTACATGAGTTCTGATGAAGATAGTAACCTGGACCTGAAAGTAACAGGCTCGATCCAAGACTGGTGGTTGCGAAGCTGACAATTGGGAAGGTTGAATTGATTGTTTTGCCCCATGTACAATAGTGGAAGATCAGCACATGGAAAGGGTAATCTCTGAAACCTGGATACAACTTATCTACCGAAAACGAAAGCAAACAACAAATTATTAAGGAAATAATGTAATGTTCACCGCCATCAAATTAATAGAGAATCACTTGTTGAACAAACCGAGCATCACACCACATCACCTGTGCTCGAAGGACGGACTCAACCTTGCCTACCAACCACCAGCACGTATGTTAGATCCTCGCCCTCCGATAGCCAATATCGCTTTGTCGGTACTCTCTTCCAAGGGAAAAGGGAAGGCGAGCCAAGTGTTTGTTGCGACTTGTGATTCGCGAGGCTGGATATTCCATGGCTTCCTTTTGAGCATCCTCCTAGTTGAACAGGGGCTCAACTTGACCATGTGAAGTTAGTCATGCAACAATTCCGATTCTTGATATCTTGTCGGATACCATCTTGTTGCCATAACAATGGGTGACTGGAATCGATGTTAGTGTCGAGCAAGAATCATGTACAAAGGTGAATGTGTTACACATCCTGAGACCTATCATTCGCAAACTATCCTAAATATCTGAGGTTTCAGAATGAGCGAACCCTGACCAGAATGAGTGAATGGCACAAACTTTTATTAATCTACTCCATCCGTTCCTAAAATATAAGTCTTTTTAGGGATTTCAAATGGAGTACAACATACGTATGTATATAGACATATTTTAGAGTGTGGATTCACTCATTTTGCTCTGTATGTAGTTCCTTGTTGGAATCTCTAAAAATACTTACATTTGGGAATGGAGGGAGTAGTATTCTGTATGCACCCAAAGCCAACCTACTTTCGGGCAAATCAAACATGTAAACCTCGCTAGGATGGTAAACCTACTGTAGTGAACACTGTAGCTATGATGCTACAGTAATCATAGACAACCTACCATTTTCTTTGTCTGTGTAACAATTAAGGGTTGAGTAGTGTGTCTAGGCTTGTGTCCGCTTAAGAGTCCAGTAACAGTGTGTCTAGTTTGGAGTTTTCTATCTGATTACCTAGCATTGCCGCTTGAGTTCATGTTCAAGTTAATTATGGCAGTGTAGTGGTGAAGGTGATGGGGTTCGTCACTGATTAAGACTTAAGAGTCTAGTTAAGTGTTTACGCTTGGGTCCCCGTAATACTCAGTGCTACTTTGTCGGGTTTGGAGTTTGCTAGCTAATTTTCTTGTGTTGATGCTTGAGTGTTCAGTAGAGTGTCTAGGATTTGGGTTTCTAGTTTGAGAAATAATAAAAGGAATCAGGAGAGCGGCTACAAGCTTTTTGTGGGTTTGTGGTATTTTGATGTGATTGACGTGTGGGAAAACTCAAAAAAAAAAAAAAGACACCCACACTCTCGATGAGGTGCTCGAGAGGATAACGGGCTCGGGGAGGATCTGATGTCACGACTTGGACGAGAGAGCCAGTACCACAAGAACCTCCCCGGATTACCACGAAACCCTAGCGCTACCAACCTGAAAACAAAAGGTCTATCCTAGATCATGGCTGATCATGGAACGTTATTCACCAGCTGACGTAGTGTTGGTTAATAAGGCCGCTCTCAGTGCTCCACCGTGGCACCATTTGTATGTAATAATACTGCCTCGACAAATATTATTCATGCATTCTTAATAAAAAGTAGGGTCTAGCTATTTGCCAAGTAACTGCAATCAATCGAGTAGAAAGAGCATGCTAGATGTCCATTCGGGGCGGCTCATGAAAGCTATTACTAGTCTTAAACAATAATAGAACTAAAAACTGTAGTATATAGGTAATGCCAACCATGAATGTTGAATTATCGATGCTGCACTAAGAAAGAGTTCCTGCCAGATTTGAGTTAGACGAGCGATGCTTTCATTTGTATCGTAACAAGCTACTCTTGTCGCCGTCGGAGTGTATGTAACAAGGCATGCTCAAATTCTTGTCTTTCTTCCTTGAATTTCTGTTTTTCTTCCAAGCTGTCCCAAGATGACGGCGGCGGTTCCAAGGTGAGAGGCGAGAGCAGGCTGGGGAGATAGCCCCCGAAAATGTTCCATTGACAATTCGATGGCGTTTGCGACAGCGGCAGCCGCTGGTCACATTGCGGGCAATCAGCGTCAGGGACCGCTCTGGAAAATGTTGTCTTGTGCTATGCTAGTACAATTCCTTATGATCCTTAAAGCACAGTGTCATTTCACGGTCGTCCAACCAGGCGTTCCTCGGCTGATTGAAAAGGTAGCCGTCGTCGACATAGAAGCTATAGCGCAGGTCCCAATGCACATTGTTGTCACCGTCGAGCGACGGATACGACAGGAGTACCCAAAACTGGAGCTTCCGCAAAGTGGTCTTCTTGCCCTGGAGTATGTCCACGGCAAGGCCGAGTCGCCCGTTCATCTCGAAGGTGATCACCAGCGGATCCCAGGCCGAGGGGTACTGGTTGTACTTCAAAGGTAGACGATGCGTGCAGACTTGCTCGGTTGCCACGTCAACCTCCAGCAACCCGTCAGGGTTCCGGGGCTTGCCTGGTTTTGTACGGCCGGTGGTGACCAAGTAGAGTTTGCCCTGTACAAGCACGGGGGACAAGGTGTGTAGCGGGGTGCACTCTGAAGGGTACGACCGCTGACGCCATCCACTGCCGGAAGCAACGCCGTCCAAGGTGAACACACTCTGGTCCACCTCGTTGTTCCCGCGGGCGAGATTGGGGGTCGAGAAGCAGAAGCGGAATAGCTTGCGCTCATTGGTGGAGGGACTGAAACCCAAGGCGAAGTGATGGTACATGGGGTACTGCATCGCGGGAGGCGCCGCCCCTGCGAGCATCGCCGTTTCGCCTGTGACGGGGTTGCAGACGAACACCGGCGCCCCGGCATCACCAACAAACGCGAAGCAGAGGAGGCCGTTGCAGACGTTGGAGAGACTGTAACCTCTCGGGATGGTGACGCGGTGGGGCATGGGGACGGGCCTTGATGAGGAGACGCCGAAGAAGCTGGCCTCGTCGGGCCTCCTAATCTTAGCTGGCCTGTCGGGCTCCCGCGTCTCCGTGACCAGCAAGGCCTCCGACGCGGCGGAGATGTAGCTGGTCTCCGCCTCAGCCTCGGCGTGGAGGCTGCGGAACCTAGGGTCGGCGACGACGCTGCACCATAGCCTGGAGACGCAGCAGCAGCGGATCACGTCCCTGGTGGGCAGCTTGAGGAGGATCTCCTGCACCATCTCGGCCGATTCCGGCGGCGGAGCAGGGGCGAGTCCCTTCATCGTCGACACCAAGATCGAGTTCGGACGCGCGGCTTCAATGAAAAAAAGCTAGGGCAACAAGGAGTCGCGCGCCTAGCTAGCTATCTAGCTTGATTACGTAAACGTAGACGTATACGCGGCAAACCGTGCTTAGCTCAAGGTTTTGGTTACCGAATGAGGCAATTTTATCGAGGGGGACGGATAAACGTGGTTACCACGGTTACCGGAAAATACCGAGAAATACCGAGAATATTTCGAATGAATTTTATAGTTGAATTTTGAATTCAAATAAATGAATGAATGAACATTCGAACCAGACACCTGTCAAAACAGGAATTAGGTTGCTACGAACATGTTAGAATCAACTCTCATGGCATTAATTAGATCCGATGCACTTTACTTCTAATAGAGCGTTTAAATTCCAAAATTTTAAAAAATGGTATTTTTTTGCTCGGTATAAGGATTTATCGAGGGGCACGGAAATATGCGGTAATCATGTGAAATCTTAAAATTTCGACCGGTAACCAAAAGCTTGGCTTAGCTTGGACTGCTACTTTGCTAGGATAACATCCGTGGTAAACTTTGGAGCTTTTACCACGCTGGCGGCTGGTCAACCGTTTGTCCCCTTCTGCACACAATTGCTAAGTCTGGCAGTGGATGACTCGTGAGGTCGTTCACTTGTGGGGGCCATGTAAGAGAGGAAGGACTACTTTCAAGCTTGGATAATGTAAAATCGATGTGGTGGTGCAAAATAGATGAGCAGCTCACCGTGCGCATGGAGCTCGTCCACCAGCGAGGCCCCCCGAACCAGTGACAACTGATAACACCGCCGCCACACACCATCACTCACTCCTCCTGGTGCTGCTTTTTTTTTTTTTTGAACTTCGGCGACCTTTATTAAATAATAGTCATATCAGTAACAAGGGAGGGGATCAAGAAATCAGGGGGTGCTCATGCCAAACCCCATTAAGCTTCTCTGTATAACTAGACCTGGCTAGCGAATGTGCTACTGCATTACTTTCCTTAGCACAGTGAACGATCGTCGCCCTGCCAAAAGAATTCAACATCTTTCGGCAATCATCAGTCAACACCGCAGCCGAAGCGCGATACTCCGAGGGGTCCATAACAGCTTGTACTATCTCTTGCGAGTCAGACTCCACGGTCAACGAGTAGATTCCCAAGTTCTCTGCCAACTGCAACCCTTCCAAGAGAGCGAATGCTTCCATGGTCGAGACATCCATGGCATGTTGTTTAAAGGAACACGAAGCAGCAATGAAAGCTCCTGAACTATCACGCAGTACAGCTCCAGTTGCTCCCGCGCCTTCATCCACATGGTAGCTTGCATCAACGTTTAGCTTAATCACGCCATTTGCTGGTCTGGACCATCTACTTTCTCGCACTGGTACATCTCCCTTGGTAGCCAGTGAGTTTGCCACAATACCACGGATACTCATGGCCGACCGAACTGGGCTACTAACAGTCTCACTATGACTGATTTTCCTGCGATCCCACCACAAATACCATCCAGTAACCATAACTGTCTCCACCCCATTATTGGTTGGCAGTTTTATCTCACCTGGTAGCTCGGAGCACAACAGTTTTTCAAGAATGACCGATCCAGATCGCTCATGGGCCGCGACATTCTCGATCGTCGTTCCCAAACCGAGTTCCCTCCACACAATCTTTGCGCGATCACAAGTAAACAACATATGGCGCAGATCCTCAGGGTCCTTGCAGCACACTGGACAAACCACTGGCGTCGACAAATGACGATCCGACAGCGTACAGTAGCATGGAACGATCCCGTGCAGCACTCTCCAATTGAATACATTCCCCTTAGGAGGCACCTCCTTCCCCCAAAGGACCTTCCAGACCGGGTGCGGGTCAATCCTTCCTGCTCCAACATTCAGCCGTGCCCTAGTTCTATACTTTGACTCCCATGTGGCATGGTATGCAGAACGGACGGCGAAACATCCTGACTTTGAGAAATGCCAGGAAATAAAATCGGATTGACCATGAGAGGAAAGTGGTATTTGCAATATCCTTTCCGCATCCACAGGCCAAAAAATTTCCCTTACTAATTGTTCATCCCAATTTACAGAGATTGGGTCAATTAGCTCTTGGACTTTCCGTAGTAAACATTGCCCCCTTGGGGTCATTACCTTCCGATCATGGCTTGTAGGGATCCACTGATCCTTCCAAATGTCAATAGATGCACCGTCCCCAGGTCGCCAGATCGCCCCCTGTTTAGAAGTTTTCATTCCAGCCATGATACTTTGCCACGTATATGATGCAGAGCAGGGCTCTGTGACGGTCCGCGATGCAGAGCAGGGCGTCGAGTCGCGGGTACTCGCCACGCACGTGGAACTCATCCACCAGCGAGGGCCTCCTACTTTGTGATGCATTCGGTCGACCGTGGTGTTGAGGTAATTTGTAATATGTTTCTTCTCCCTTAAGGACTGGCTTTCTCCGAAACAGGCAGAAGTTTCAATTTCATAGATGTGAGGGCCTACAAAAGAAATTGTGGCCTCGAGGAGGAGATGGCCGTCGGCATTGTGCTCTGCCGCTCCCGGAAAGAGTCCGCCCGACAACGGTCGAACTCATTGGTGAAAGAGGAAAAGGAAGGGCACAGAACGGCTGTTGGACGCAGACAGAGCCGGAACAACAAAGACAGTCAAAGGCAAAAATTTAGAGTAGTTTTAAGTTGCATGTAATTGTATGGATTTGAGGTTTCATAATTGATGTATCCGTTTATGAAAGAGGAAATTTCAGATATGCCCGCTCACGGCTCACCGTCAGCGGCCGCGCCTAGTGCGTCCACTATCTTATAGGCTCTCAGATTTGTGTTGTAGATGCTCTAAGCATAAGCCGTGGAAGCTATCCCAAACCAACCTAGATCACCTACTACAACGGCCTCAAGAGCGCGTGCGACATGGTCGACAAATTACCCTCTCCGAGCACAACATCGCCGCCACCTGTATATGATGCATTTGGTGTCAGGTGAGCACGCAGTCTCTTATGTATATTCCAACTCGATGCCTTCACTTTTGTGTATTGCATTAGTGAATTGTAGAAAACATCGACATTGAATGTTAGAGTTGTAGAAACCACACTTCTTCAATTTTGTGTCAAAAACCACTAATTATGGGGCTAATTTTAGCAAAAAAAAAACACTACTCGCCTGTTTAAGCCGTTTGAGCACAATTATGATGGGTGGGTCCCATGTTTGCTGACGTGTCGTGATTGTTCGTGTGAGACTGCGTTAGATGCGGTTAGTTATAAATTTACAAAACAACCCCGAACCTTTTCCTTTGAGACACTTCAATAAAAGATAAAAAAACAAGCAACACCATCTGCAGGGAGGCGTGGTGGAGTTACTGCTGGTCGTGCCCCGACCGGCGCAGGGGAGGCACGGTGGAGCTGTTGCAGGCGCGCATGCCGCTGCTCGAGCCCCACCAAGGCGAGAGCCGTGCAGTGACAAAAAACTGGATGCGGGAGCCGAGGCGGGAACTAGGCGCTCTAGGCTCGCTGCCTCTCCAGATCGAAGGCTGCTCGACCTCACCATGCTCTGCCTCGCCGAGACAGCGGGAACTTAGCTAGTGCGAGGAGCTCACCCTCTCGTCATCACCATTCCAACCACCATGGGTCGGCTTGATTATCGAGCCTAAGCAGCTGCAGCTGAGCACGAACTGATTCACCGGCACCATTGCACCAGGGCTCTCCAACTTTACCATGGGACGTTGTGGAAGGGAACCGTGGCAGCCGCTGGAGGATGTATCTTTATTCCTAAAGGAGCAGTTTGTAGTCTTTGTTTCAGGTTTTTTTTTCGTCCTGCCTCCCACTTCGTCTGGTTATATTTCGCCTGGTTTATTTTCGTCCGGTTTATTTTTGTCTCGCATCCCACCATCATATCTCCTCACGTTGATTTTTTTACCCTCACAATAAAAACTTTTCAAACATTTTCAAAGTTTCCTAACTAGACACGTTATAAACGGCAGGAACTGATAGCACATTACCAATAAATAAAATTTAGTTTGATGACGATCAATTCCAAATCCTAATTTGCCTAATGCACCGATCTTTGCCTTTTCTAAGTAATTGTTTGGATAAGGAGGATTAGCTACGGATATATCTCTACTTATAAAAGATGAGTCCGTACATCGTTGGTTGGTACCCCTGGCTAGCCGATCGAAGGAATGCATCGCCTCTACCGATTTCTTTTCAAAAGAGTCCACTTCCTATTTCTGATCGAAGGAAACAAATTTCTTGCACTCTCCCTTATCTGGTTTTCTAGCGTGGTTTTCTTTCCTACCAAATACAACATCCTCCGTCCACGCTCCCTCTCCTCCCGACTTAGGTGCGAATGTGCGAGGGCTAGGTCAAAATATCGATGGAACACAGCTGCCGCCACACTCCCACTCCCGCTCCAACGCCACCATATCCCATTTGCTAGCCTCCTCCGTGGCCAAATGGCTGGGCGATGCGCACGGCGACGACGGTGCTAACACACACGTTGAGGGCGTTCGTGCAGCCGTGGACCACGCCCGCGGCAGCAGAATGGGATGATAGGGACCAGCCGCCACGCTTGACCGGAGGTAAGCGCGGGCGCAGCCATGTAGAAGGTGCCAATGCGCCAAGGCAAATGCGGAGAACGGCGCGTGTCTGTTCTTATTTCTTGAGCAACCTTTTGACGTACGATCGTCAGGGCGTCGTCGATCTTGCTTCATCTGCGCATCCATGCCGGCTGCTTTCATCTCGCATCTGTGGTTTCTCTGGTACCTACAGCTCGGTCATGCGCTTTGGCGGCAATGTTATCTGTAAGGTGTGCTTATGTGTATTCATATGGATGAGTGTATGCGCACATGTATGAGCATTATTTTTTTGCATGATATATGTATGAGCACTTGTGTCTGTACCGTGTAAAAGAAAGACAGCTGCTATACCGATAAGAAATCTTTTTGACACGTACTGGATATAAGAAACTTCTAGAAAAAGAGGCGTCGCAACAAGCTTTTGGGAGGTGGACGCACGCACGATTAGAGTTGGACGGCTGTCTGCGCCAACACGAAGCTTCAAATCAGCCGTACAATAAATAATTTCCTAAAATGAAGACATAAAAAAAGAGTTTTTATCATTTATGCCACCGGTTATGTCTCACTACTCAGTTTTGCCATTAGAAGTTACAACTACTCAAAAATGCAATCGATTCGTGAGATGCATGCTCAAAAATGCCACTGGACATCATTAATATGATCTCAAATCTCTTTTGCCATGTTATATAATGACATAAATACCTATAAACCAACATGCCAGCTCTCCCTCTATCTGACTACAATAAAGTGTGGGCCCCACTTGTTCCAAAGAGTATTCTTATTTTCATGTAAAATTATTTGCTTGGTTACTCCTGACAAGTGGGGCCACACTTATCATTGTGAGATAGAGAGAACTGACATGTGGGTCTAGGCTTATTTTTGTCATATAACATGGTCAATGGGTTCGACGTAAAAATAAGAATGTCTAATGGAATTTTTGAGGAAACATCTAATGGGATGATGGCATTTTGAGGTATCTAATGGCATTTTTGAGCAAGCATCTCACGAATCGATGGCATTTTGAGTAGTTGTAACTTCTAATGGCAAAACCGAGTAGTGAGACACAATCGGTGGCATAAATGATAAAAACCCAAAAAATAATTATACCCTTTATCGATTCGTTCCTCATCTCTTGGCTCGATCCCCTGTTCCGCCGCCGCCCGACCCGAGCGCTGGCCGCTGGCCGCATCGCCGCCACAGAGAAGCAGCGCCGCCGCCGCTCGAGTCCACACCCAGCATCGCATCTGCACGATTCCATACCTCCACGCGCCGCAATAGTCCACAGCCCACGCCGCCTCCTATCAGCGCTCGAAGCCACTCGTCCACCGGCCGCAGGAGCTGCCGCCCGAGTCCACGGACGGAAGACAGGGAGATGGCGGGAGCGCCGGACATCGCCTCCGCACGACCATTACCTTGGATGCTGCTACCTCCACAATCTGGCGGCTGGGGCCGCTGCTTCTCCACGTCGTCAGACTGCGGCAACTAAGGTTTGAGAGATCGAGCTTCAGAACTCCCTGCTGTGCCTCTCTTTTATTTTTTTTCTTTAAAGGACCACACGACGTGTTCCATTACATAATAGTACTGGGTATATCGCTAGATCATAATGTTCAAAATTCAGAATTCCATTGCCTTCACACAGTGCCAATTGTGTTTCCCATAACTTGTGAAAAACTAACGTGCCACATCTCAATGCCTTGTTGTGCTGTTAGAGCTGCAAATGAAATCTTGCATTTAGAGCGTTGCGAGTCACAACGCATACTGCAGAATATGATGTCGACTTTGGCTTAGCTCAGTATTACAAAATTATTCAGAAATCAATATGCATGCTGCAACATTATCATTTAGATCAGGATGTATTCCTGAGAACCCCGATCCTCTGTCTGCAACCATTAGAACAGACAATTTTATTACCTCTGTCATAAAAGGCACAACCATGTATTTTGCGTTGAGGCCATTAGTACCAAATTAATTATGTATTATAATAAATTAGCTGTTTGAAACTACTGATGGTTCGATACAATTTCAACTTTTTAGCATTATAATAAATTCACTAATGGCATTTGCTACTTTAACACAACGAGTCGATGGATCTAACAACCATTAAAAAGTTGCTCAGTTCTCGTAGACCAAGTGCAGACTACTTGGCTGGCGTAGATGGTTTTGTTGATTTTGCATACACTGGAAAAAGTTTAGATGCCAAGGTCCATTGTCCATGTGTCAGATGTGTCAATAGGAACTTGTTAAAGCGAGACACTGTATATGATCATTTGGTGTGTAATGGAATGCTACTTGGATACACAGTTCGGGGTTGTCATGGTGAAACTGCAGGATACAACTCCTCTAACAAACGAAAAAGGTCAAAAGAGGAAGGCATAAACTCTAATATGCGCCAGCTAGTCCATGATGTTTTCGGGAACATAGATAACGGGTCTCAAGTGAATGACATGGATGACCCAAACCCTCCAGAACATGGACCAGATCCTGAAACCCAAGCCTTTTATGACTTGTTGAGAGATGCAGATGTACCTTTGTGGCACGGGTGTGAACTATCAAAACTTTCTTTCCTTGTACTTCTGTTCAACATAAAATCCACTAACAAGTGGAGTAATAAATCAATAATTGATTTGTTAGCGGTTCTGCAGCAAGCAATTCCAAATGGTAAGAATTTACCTGGAACTTTTGCCGAGGCCAAGAAGATCATTGGAAAGCTTGGGCTTAGTTATGAGAGAATTCATGTTTGTGAAAAAGATTGTCAGCTTTTTTGGAAAGATAAGGCCAATGATGACTTTTGCTCAGTATGTGGATCATCAAGGTGGAAAAACAAACCTGATAAAACCATGCTAACTAACAAGGAAAGGAAAAAAAACAACCCCGAAGAAGGTTCTCCGGTACTTCCCTATTAAGCAAAGGCTTAAGAGGCTTTTTATGCACAAGAAAACCACTATTGCATTAAGATGGCATGATGAGGAACGCATAAAAGATGGAGCATTGCGACATTTAGCTGATTCAGCGGCATGGAAGGAGATTGACTCTAAGTATAAGCACATTAGATCAGATTCTCGTAACATTAGATTCATAATCACAGCTGATGGATTCAATCCATTTGGTAAGCTGAATTCTAAACATAGTTGCTGGCCTGTTGTCCTAGTACCCAATAACCTTCCACCATGGTTGTTCATGAAGGCCTCTTCTCTTCTGCTTACTCTGCTTATTCCTGGTCCAACTTACCCTGGAAAGAATTTCCATGTATTCATGCAACCAGTTTATGAAGAACTAACCGAGTTGTTTATGATAGGAACCCATACATATGATGCATCTCGAGGTGAGATGTTTCAACTTTATGCTGTTGTGTTGTCTACCGTGAGTGACTACCCCAGGCTAGCTCTCTTTGCAGGATATAGCGTAAATGGTGAGTTTGTTTGTTTTCCATGTCGTGATGAAACATGTTCTAAGCGCTTGAAACATGGGCAGAAGTACTGTTTCATGGGGCATCACCGATTTCTGCACCCAGATCACAAATTCCGCTTTGATGCTAGATCATTTTATGGGTCTGAAGAACATAGAGCGGCACCTAGTGCTTATGCAGAAACTAGAGTTGTAGATCAAATAAAATCAATTTCAGATTTTTAGAATTCCAAAACATGGAAGTGTGTCGGTGGCCTATTCAATTTGCCCTATTGGGACTTCAATTTACTTCGTCATAATCTTGGTATCATGCATATTGAGAAGAACGTATGTGAGAATATATATGGAACACTTCTAGGAATAGAAGGCAAGTCCAAAGATAATTTAAAGGCACGACAAGACCTACAGCACATGAACATTAAACGAGAGCTGCATCCACAAAAAAACCTAATGATAAGTATTATCTTCCACCTGCTTCCTATAACCTATCTAAAGAAGGGAAGCAACAATTTTGTAAAGTCCTTCATGGTGCAAGGGGTCCGAATGGGTTTTCAGGAAACATCTCAAGATGTGCAAATGTTGTTCAAGGGAGAATCTCAGGCCTTAAAAGTCATGATTGTCATATACTAATGCAACACTTTCTGCCACTTGCTATCCGAGGTCTACTCCCAGATCATGTCACATCTGTGTTGTTCGACCTGTGTGGGTATTTTAGAGAAGTGAGTGCAAAAAGTCCTATACATCAGCGATCTTGAGAAGTTGGAGGAGCAAATCATAATGACATTATGTCATATGGAGAGAATATTCCCACCAGGCTTTTTCACTGTTATGGTGCATTTGGTTATGCATCTTGCAACAGAGGCAAAAATAGGTGGTCCAGTGTGCTACCGTTCGATGTGGTTTGTGGAAAGGTAGGCTAGCTTCTTATATAAATATGGGGATGCATTACATATCTTTTAGGAAAATATTCTTCAATAATTTTCTTCTTCCTTCTGTTTGTGTTTATTTAGGTATATAGGTAAGCTGAAGTCAAATGTCCGTAACAAAGCTCATCCCGAAGGATCTATCGCTGAAGCATTTTTGGCAGATGAGTGCATGACATTCTGTTCAAGATATATTGTCGGTTTTGAGACCAAACATAACTTGCCTTCGCAGAACGAAGATAACGAGGAGTGGGTTGGGCATCATGATAATGCACATGGATCAAGATTATTTCCTCATTCTGGCAATCCACTTGGAAAGCCTAGGAATTGTGTACTGAGTGGTGTGGCAAAAGTACAGGCACATAGATATGTCTTGTTCAATTGCTCTGATGTGAATTCATACCTTAGGTAATATCTCATGCTTATAAATTGTCTTAGTTACCCTTTTCCCCTACTTGACCTCTGTCTATGAATTACTTTGCAGAGCTCATGCTGATGAGATCACTAATGGACGCAATTTAAACCCTGATGCTGTCGAGAGGATTCAAAACGACAAGTTCCACGAATGGTTCCAAGCTCATGTAAGTGCCATATTTTGCATATACTATACACGTATCACTACATTTAGTTGTAATCGAATTCTAAATATTTAGATAAAGAAATTGGAGAAGGAAAATGGCATCCACAACATTGAAAAGGATATTAGATTGCTCGCCCGAGGCCCAGTTAATGCAGCCAAAAGATATTGCGCTTTCAACTCCCGAGGCTACCATTTTAGGCCTAAACGCTTGGATAAAGAAACACAAAATAGTGGTGTCATGGTAACTGCAAAAACATCTAGTTATGATTCAGCACGTGATGCCAATCCTGTTTTACGTGATGTAACATACTACGGGAGGGTAATTGATATTGTCGAGCTAAACTACTCTGGACAGTTTTCAGTGGTGTTGTTTAAATGTGAATGGGTTAATGTGTTCTCAGAAACAGGAATGAAAAAAGACAAGTACGGTTACACACTTGTCAACTTCTCACATCTAATACACAAAGGTGAAAAGATCGAGCATGGGCCTTTTATTTTCCCTAATCAGGCGAATCAAGTGTTCTATGTGGAAGATGAATTGAATCCAGGTTGGTCTGTGGTAATGAAGTTGCCAAAGCCTAGAGATGTATATGACTTAGGCAACATGGAATGGGAAGCGCGGACAGAAAATGAGCCATTCCATGTTTCACAGCTTGGAGAGATTTTGAAGACAAAGAACAATGAACAACATTGGGTTAGAACAGACGTTGACGGGACAATAGTGGATGCTAATGATGCTTCGAGCAACGAAGAATAGTTGAGGTTAGTAGCAATATATTCTTGTGTTTCCATATTCAATTTGCAAGATGTGATATTTACCTCTAATATAATTTGTTGTTCAATCTTTCTGTTCTTCAATTATGTTTTGTGCATTCTTTCTTTTATGCTAAGTTGACACTTTCATATCAGATATGGAATTTTAGTGATAAAAGTAGCAGAAAATGTCTCTTATATTTTCTTGTTCATGTTTTGATATTTTGGCTGCATGCTACATGTTCAGACTACATGCTACATGGAGGCATGGAGGGGGTGGTTGGCTATGTGCTTTGTTTTGGTACAAAACATCCTACTCTTCTCTGCTTGCTGGCTTTCTACTGACTACTTGACCAACTTGCTTGGTGATATACTGCTGTGTGAGACCATGTGTTGGTCAAAATTTAGTATACTCTTATATTCATGCTTGGTAATTCGGTCAGCTGTGACACCGCGTGATTGTTTGGAACATCATTTTGTACTTTGGTCAACAACAGTTCATAATTGAGATACACGCAGCATGTTTGGAACTTTAGTTTGAACTTTGGTTAACAGTTCAGAATTGGCATACTCTTGCAGTGTTCAAAAATCATGTTTTCCGATCACATGTTGCCATTTTTTATAAAGTTTTAATCTATCCTGAAGCTGTATGAATGTTTTAGTTTCTCTACATATACTTAACTTGCTGATGATTAGATTAGATGGTCAAAAGTCTAGATGAAAGTTCAATATTGACTGAAGTCTCATGTACCAAGTAGAAAGTTCATTGTTCTGCCGACGACTCTCAGCTTTCTCATGATTTTTTCTCTTTGTACCCAGCTATCAAAATGCATTCAAATTTAGGTTTTCATTATTCCAATTACACGAAATAGTATCTACTGAATATGTCTCCCTATCTGGACAATTTGAGCAAAAAAACGTATATACTATTATCTCTTTTCTAGGACTGAATTTGTCTTATTTTGCTAATTTCTAAAACTGATTGGCCCACCTCAATGATAGGTAGCACGAATTAGTACGTTTTCTTTTTGGGAAGCATCTATTAGTACTTGTTTTTACTTATTTTAGCCAGGATTCTGGATCAGGGTGGTCCAACAAATAAAAAGTCACCGATATAACATGTCAACATACAGTATTCCTTTTATCAAAAAGCGCTTCCCGAATACAACACGTCCACATACTTTTATACTTCATCATAAATACGGATCAATAAATCTTCAAAGCATATTAAATTAATTAAGTGCAAAAGTACTTAAAAGTAGCTAGCACACCTTTTAATTTTAACAAATTTTGGGAGCAGAAAACATTTTTTTTCTAATACCCAAAAGAGTTGCACATCTTTTATATTAAGATTAGAGTAAAAATATTTACAAGATTACGAACACACACATCGTACAAAGCACAAAACTTTGAATTTGCACTCTCATCCAGTCTTCGAAAATAGGGTCATACGTACCCACGTATAGGGAAACAATATTTTTTAGAATTTTGTATAGGGAAGCATCTTTTTTAGAAGAATATACAGGAAACAGTGACCTACTAGTTTGAGTCCTACCTTCTGTGGCCTTTGGGGCTACGCCAATTGTTTTATCCAAATATATCCCGCCAGTAAGCAAACACGCATCCTCTAAACTTATATACGTAGCTAACATGTGAATGACACAAGCGCATAACTATTAGCTCAGAGACCACGTGCTACGATGGGATCGACCTAAAAATTGATCGCATGCATCTTGCAAAAAGTCTTCTCATGACAAGAAAGAAAAAATCCATCCAATATTATTACGTGTGTAACATTTACCTACATAGATCACCTATGTGTTACAAACTTGTAACACAACACTGCATATCATATTTGCGTTACAATCTTGTAACACTCGCTCAACCGGCATAAATAATGTGTTACAACACTGTAACACATTTTACGCATGTGGAATATGTGTTACAACATCGTAACACTTCCCATAGGATGTGTTACAATTAGGTGTGGACACAAATGTTGTGTTACCGGGATTTCAACCAGTAACACATATTTTCTTGTGTTACCGGGATGTGTTACCAAAGCTAATTCCCGTAGTAGTGGATGTATATCCACCCATTATCAAGCTCTGCATGCATCACTCTGATGCAGAGGGCGGGGCTAATCCTCATTTTCTAAGGAAAAAAAACCAAACTCCACCCTTTGCATTTTCTTTAGCTCTCAGGTAAGCGTAGTGATGCATAGTCCATTTTATGGTCAACAGATCCAACCTTTCCTATATACGGAAATGGTAGGGATCGATCTTAAACAAGGTCAAGGATGGAGCAATTAAGTGTATTGACTCCTCTGAATTTCAGACCTACCTCTTCACTTGGGTAGCAGGCCATGAGTTTTTAACTGATAGTTAGCCATTAAAGTTCCAAGAAAAAAGCTAGGCCACCTTTGATTTGAAGGAATTTTATAGGATAGGATCTCTATAAGAAAATTTCCTTTAGAATTGTTTGGTTTGTAGAATAGAATCCTACTTCCAAGGAATAATTCTTCCTATCCTCCACATTTCATCGGAAAATAAACATTAGTCTAGATTCAATGGAGAGAAAAACCTATGATTTGGACAAAAAGACATCTCTTTTCCTATTTCTATTCGTAGAATTTGAGATACATTTCATCTCATTTTCTATGACTTCCTTGTTCTTATGGCTTTCCTACCCTATGAACGAAAGGAGGCCTTACATTAATAACTTGTCTTATTGAACCTGTGTTTTATATTATAAACAAGTAGAGGTGGCCGTTCATACCAATGGGACAATAAAGATTATATCTAATGTACCAATCATTGGATGTTTATATATCGTGAATGGCATGTTCAATGCTTTGGACCACATCACTAAAATCACTATTATCTCCACCTTCCATCCTTCCGACAATCATCACACATCGAAGCTCTGATTTTTTGTCGCCCTCGATGTAGTTGATCATCTGCGCCCCCATCCCACCAAAAGACTAGCTATCGTCTTCATTCTGGCCTATTTCGTACCTCTTTGTTTGTCCATTTGGTTGTGCCACTCCGTCTTTGTTATCTGTTCAAATCTCTCCAATAATCATGTGTGTGGTTTTCTTGGAATCCAATGAATCTCTATTCACTAGCACCGATAGGCCCGCAACTCAAAAGGTAAAACAATGATAGGCCGTTCAGTGTTTCCAGGCGGTCAAAAAGTTCCAGCTCAATGGGTTATTGGTTTTTCTTTCAAGCATTGGTTACTAATTGATGGGTCATAGCAGCACTAGCAAGATGACACATCCTGCTTCATCAGATGGCTCGCTTGAGAACTGCATTACACCTACCTTGATTGACCAATTTCTTGTCTCTCACGAACATGACATGAAAATTATCGCGATTAGTATTTGAAGATATCAAGAAGACTGGGCACACAGTTTAGGAGTGCATCCAAAACAAAATAGAAAGTATTTTTGACAATATCAAGACTAACAACATCAAAACTAGGAAACCGATCTTCCACTTGTTTATTCCATGGGAGAAGGGAAGACTAGCTAAATGTTTGTTTTGACTTCCAATTTATGCGGCAGAAGATTCTGTGGCTTCCTGTTGAGCAGCTTATGGTTGAGCAGGGGCTCAGCTTCAACATACCAAGTTACTCATGCAACAATTCTGATTGTTGATACCTTGTTGCTCATCAACCTGTTGTCATCACCATGGGTGACTAGATTGAATGTCAGAGAGTCAAGCAAGGATCAAGTATGGATGTGGATGTGCTAACCGTTCTGAGACCTACCATTCCCAAATTATCCTAAATAAATCTATTTTACTTCTCCGATCATCTAAAAAGCTAGAAGTTTTAGAAGCAGCGAACTCCTACCAGAAAGATTGAATGGAACAATGCGCTATTCATCTAGAGTATATGCACCAAAAGCCAGCCGCCTCTCTTTTCAGCACTTTGCATTTGCTTTGGATCATGCATAAGCAATTTATAGCCACTAGAGAGCCGTACTTTCATCCATATGGACATGGTGGGGATCCTCTATCTATGGTAAATGAAGTTCACATGCGCTATCTATGGCCGAGCATAGAGCATAGAGCAATAATTAAGTTCACATGCACTATTTATGGTAAATTATTGACCTACCTCTTCACTTTGATAAATCCGCTATGCTCATCCCATGAACCATAATCACACATTAATGAATGTAACCCTAAAGAAATAGATCCATGTAACCCCACTCATCAGACCCTCTTAATTCAACGATCTAGATTGCTCCAATAAGCACTCAACACGTTTAGCGTGTAAAGAACATCCATGTTAACCATGTAATTAACGTGAAACTAATATTCTACTTGATATCAACATGCAGCTAATACCATATATTTATTAATATTGACATGTGCATTGTACATACACATTTACTAATTCCCTAGAAAAAGAATGTCACACCAGTTTCACAGAGATTTTACCACGTATGAGCCTCTGTTGTCATCCCAAATAAAACAACAAGTCATCAGCCCAGTACTGCTTACACTTTCTTTCTAGCCTCATTCTTCCCCTTGGCCCTCGTATGTGCATCTCACGTGTGCCGCCTCCTCCTCCAGCCTGGCGTCGGAGCTCCGGCGAGATCCTTTTGCGCCCAGCCCCACCAAGGTACGCTTATGTTCCTCCCCATCCATAAACTCCCTTGTCCTTTCTCCACGTTCGTTGTGGTGAGCGGGGCTGAAATCCTGCGCGCAGCCAAGGTAGGCATGGTGGAGTTCCTGAAGGAGGTCGTCAAGGGGGTGGAGATGCACGCCACAAAGGTGGAGAAGGCCGTCGATGCTGAACCCCAGAGCTTGCTTGAGACACAAAGAATGGTGCACGAGACCCGTGGCTGTCGGTATTCTACTGTATTAAACAAGACATTTTGTGATTTCTGGTGCACTGAATTGACTTCAATACATTTGAAAGAACGAAGGTTAAGAAAGAGTTGGAAATAGGTAGTTTGTAAAGACACTGTTAAAATTTAACAAGTTCTTAAATAAAAAACATTTGTTAGATGTCTTGCTAGTCAAAAACGGTGATCGGTTTTCTAAATAACAGCATCTAGACACGAAAAGTGCCCAAAGAGCTCGTGCTACAGGGAGGTCATTTTAAAAAAATTCCCACAGCGTGAATTTTTTCAAAAAAATACAAATACGAATTTCAAAAATTTGCCCTTTACTTTGCTGTTGGCTGTGTTTTTTTTTGTACAGCCTATAGCTCCCAAATTTTTAGACGAAATTTCACATGTTCGTGCAGAACATATATAATTTTTGAAGTTTTAAATAGTGGGCTATACAGCCTAACTATAGCTTTTTTTAGACCAGCTATAGCGGTTTGAAGACCTGCCGCTACAGCTAGGCCGTTTTAGAGCTGACCAGGAATAGCCGCTAATAGCGCTATAAAGACCGCACGTACAGCCCGCCGCAACGACGGCGAATCTTTTCTTTCTTCCGAGCACGAACTCGGCCACCACAGTTCTAGTTACAACGATCGGCTCGGGGCTTTATAAAGCCGGGCCTGCGCTAGACACGACCCATGCACTTCCACCATAGCTGGCGCCTCGATCGGCCCGCTCCGCTCGTGGCCACCACGCGCACGAACAAGCATGGCTCGTGGCGAGCCCGCAGCGATCACGCCCACCTCGCAATCCCACAACCACCTAGCCTACGCTACGCATGCTTGCTGGGCACACACACGCACACTCCAGGCTAACTCATGCACGCGCACACACACCCTTGCCACGGACCTGACGCGGTCCCGTCCGCGCCCGGTGCGCGCACATGCGCCCGTTCCGCTCTGGTCGTAGCTTATTTCCAACACTCACCCCCTAAGCCACGGCTCAGAGGAGAGCTGGCTTGAGATAGTCACTGACCTCCACGACAAGAGCCGTCATGCTTGAAGTGACCGCGCAGCCCCCAGTTGTTGCGACAGCCTCCGCCACCCGCCGCCATGCTGCCAGCGCTGTTGTCGTCGAGGTTGAGTCTGCCTCCGCCCTGCCGACCCTGCCAAGCCGTCCACTGCACCGCCGTCATCATCAGCTGCCCGTCCGCCCGCTCGCCGTCAGCTTGCCCACGCCAGCGTGATCGCTTGTCGAAAGCTTTCGGGAGACGGAGCGCCTCCTCGAAGGTCATGGTGTTGACTTCGTAGAACTGCTCAATGCTGCCAACCGCCACGAATAGCGGGTCCGGCAACGAGTCCAGCAGCTTCTTCACCATCTCGGCGTCCCCGAGCGTCGTACCGAGCCCCGTGTACCGAGTCGCCATGCCACCAATCTTGTTGGCAAATGCGTCTAGCGACTTGCCGTCCGCCATGCGCATATGTTCGAATTCGCCGCGGAGGGAGGCTAGCGGCACCGCCCGGACTCGATCACCTTCGACGAAGTGGGTCGTCAGGCTGGCCCAGACCTCCACCGCCATCATCTTCGTTTACACCTGCATGAGCAGGTCCTTAGAGAGCGCCCGGAGCAGGTAGGCTCGCACCAGCTTGTCCTTCTTCGCGACGACCGCCGCTGCCGCGTCCTCCGCCGGAACGACCGGCTCCCACATCCCGGCCGCATCCAGGTTGGCCTCCACCTTGATCCCCCACATGGTGTAGTTGTCACCAGTGAGCATGGGGACGGAGATCGGCAACGAGCTCCCCAATCCGCCGGCATACGACACGAGCAACATCGCCGGCGATCACCTACCGCAACGAGGCTCTGATGCCAATTGTTGGAAACCTAGCTCGCCCTAGATCTCTTCCTTCCCTCCGCGCACTTCTCTCTGGCTCGGACCGAGGAGGGAAGGAGGGAGGAAGAAGGATACGCGGTGGACACAGAGAGTTTCTCTAGCGCACGTACGCCCCGTCGCAAGGATGATGAACCTTTTCTTTCTTACGAGCACGAACTCGGTCACCATAGGCCTAGTTACAATGATCGGCTCGAGGCTTTATATAGCCGGACCTGCGCTGGGTACGACCCACGCGCTCCCGCCCTAGCTGGTGCCCCGATCGGCCCGCTCCGCTAGCGGCCACCACACGCACAAACGTGCATGGCTCGCGACGAGCCCGTAGCGATCCCGCCCACCCCGCAATCCCACGACCACCTAGCCTATTCCACGCACTCCCGCTGGGTGCACACACACACACTCCATCCTAACTCACAAACGCACACCTTGCCACCGACCCGACGCGGTCCGGTTCGCGCCCGACGTGCCCGTGGGCGCACATGCACCCGTCCCACACTGGTCGTGGCTTATTTCCGACAAAGCTTGGGTTTGAGTGGTTCCTGCTTGAGCACGCCCTGGACCGGCAAGGGGACGCGGGGAACTTCCTCCTAGTCGGTGTGTACGTCGATGACCTGCTGATCACAGGCACAAGCAACGACGACTTTAGCAAGTTCAAGGCGCAGATGGGCAAACTCTTTCAGATGAGTGACCTTGGTCTCCTAAGTTATTACTTAGGATAAAGTGAAGTAGACCGATGGCGAGGCCACGCTCTGTTAGGCCGGCTACACGAAGAAGGTTCCCGGGCTCACCGGCATGGATACGTGCAATCTGTTTCACACGCCAATTGAGAATCGGCTGAAGATTGGGAAAAACAAAGGGTGGAGACACTGTCGACCCAACACTGTACCGAAGTGTGATCGGGAGCCTCCGGTACTTGGTGCACACACCACCCTGACATTGCAACTACGTTGCACGGATACTTGGATACGTATCGGATACACGATACGGGGATACGCCCGATACGTCAGTTTTCTAAAAACATGGATACGGGGATACGTTCACCTATAGATGTTACATATATTAATTATTATAAATATGAAGAAAAAATTAAGGAGTTTCTAGGTCAAAGCATGCCTCAATACTATCACTCCTTTCATTTCTTGCACTTAGTCCACTTCCATTAATTGGCAATGAGATTTGATCAGGTTTGCTGTTCAAATCAATGCATCGATTCTTCCTTACTCACCTTTCAATTGAATAAAAAACATTGACATACATGTTTTCACATGAACTCACGCCCATGTTGAGAATCTTCAAAGGTGCGTCTTTATTATTGAGGGGATTTCACGTCGAACGAGGGGTTTCAGGTATCCAAAACGTATCGCAGAAGTATCCTAGGAGTATCAAACATTATTTTCTTTTTTTAATATCAAAATATCGAGGGATACTTACGGGATACGTATCGGGAAGTATCGGCGCAGTATCCGAGTATCGGGGCAGTATCCGGCGGGATACAGGCACTTTCTGAAGTATCTGTGCAACGTGCATTGCAAATGTTTGTGAGCCGGTTCATGGAGTCGCCATATGCAGGGCACTAGGGTGTAGTGAAGCAGATCATCACCTGGTCCTCGTAGAAGCAGAAATTCGTGGCACTCTCTTCGTGCAAGGCAGGATATATTGCGGCGGCGGCCGTGACATGCCAAGGCATCTGGCTGAGCCGTTTGCTCACTGAAATGTTGGTCACTGATCCAGTGAAGTCAAGCTGCTGGTGGACAATAAAACGGTGATTGCACTCAGCCCGAATCCTGTCTATCACGATTGGAGTAAGCATATCGACACTCGCTTCCATTTCATCCATTAGTTTATCAATGAAGGAAAGGTCGACATCGACTTCGTCTGCACCAGCAGTCAGCGTGCTGACCTCACCACAACACTTGGCTACGTCAAGTTCATCGAGATGACGAAGATGCTGAGCCTGTTCTCAAGCACGCCCGTGACTTTCGTACTGTTTGTTTGGTTTGTAGTAGATAGCACGCCCCTGCGTCCGCTCTCATGGGATGGCGCGAGATCATGGCGGACATGCAGCTTCTGTGGACTTCAAGGAAGTATGGATTTCGTCCAGAGAAAAGAACAGCCACGGAAGTTGACGTGGCCGTTGCCCCTGTTGCGATGGTGCTCGGTGGCAATCAAGAAGCAAGCACCAGCGCTGTACATGTAATCCTGGTCGCTCCACGAGGGATGCGGCGGCATATGAGAAGTTTTCCCCTCGCCTTGATTCTTATGTGGACAGTCGGTCTTGAGGGCTAAAACTCATCTCCAGCAGCGAGGTGGATAGAGCCCCGACGCGAGCGTGCCACTTCTTTCCTGAAGGCTATCAGCGCCAGCGTCATGAACGTATCCATCTTTCGTATTGGCGGACCATCCATGTCAGGAAAGTGTACACGATCCAGAAGGAGGCAGCAGGGCCGTCACGATCGTGCCTGACCGTCATAACATTTTTTGTTTCGCGTAGTGTTCCCGATACCTGCCGTTCCCAAATATAGTGATTGGTTTCTATTTTTTTAGCACCTTGCATTTGATTTGGCTCTTAGGTTATCCCAACGATGCATAGGTGATTTTATATCCATTGCATCCAGCCTTGGTTGGGACGAGTCTTAACCATGGTCGGTATAGCGTTATAAAGTTCTCATGTACCCTTCACACAAAATTTTAGACCTACCTCTCCTGTTTGGCTAATGACCTACATTCAGCCAGTGTAACAATTGTTTGCAGAGTGCCTGGCAGCAACCCCATGTGGTCAGCATTTAGTTACCCGCTGAGATTGTTTTTTCGAGTAAGACCCTGAGCTATATTGAAATTGTGCAGTGATTGAGCGCACCCCCATAAAATTAGAAAATGACAAACATAACCTTTGGAACATATCCATAAAGCACACCGGCATGGGATGAGGGCGCACGGGCACTGCAGCCACCGTCGCTGCCGCTCCCTCCTGGAGCCAGTGATAATCACGGTTTTGCGCACAGACTATTGAAAGTGGAAAGTCTCCATCCTCATCCTCGCAGGACTAGCACGCCGGAGTGAAGCCACACGGGCACCGCATCACCACTCCCGGAGCCGGTTAGCTTTTTTTTCGAGTAGGACCGAGAGCTATTCTGAAATTATGCAGTGATTGAGCGCACCCCCATAAAATTAGAAATGACAAACATGACCTTGGGAACCAATCCATAAAGCACACCGGCATGGGATGAGGGCACACGTCCACCACCGCCACCGTCGCTGTCACTGACGCTCCCTCCCGGAGCAAGCAATAATCATGGTTATGCACACAGACTATTGACGGCGGAAAACCTCCATCCTCGTCCTAGCAGGACCAGAACGCCGGTGAGAAGCCACACCGGCACCGCATCACCACTTGCATCGGCTTCATGAATCACCGAACACGTTGAGGCGTCATAACCAACGAGAGAAACCAATTCGGAGTCCAGAAGATGCAGAGAAGCGAGCTAGCTTCTAATCATTTGCAGAGAAGCGAGCTAGCTTCTAATCACTTGTTGGTTGACTAAAATGAACCAGTCTTTCTTTAGTCTAAAACTGATGTCGTTAAGCCAAGTCACTTTTATAACTATAAGCACCAAACCTATTAGAGCATCCGCAAAGGCTGACTCTATGGTCCCTTCACACAATCTAGAGTAAATAGTCCTCCCTCTGTAAATCAATATTTTAGCGTTTTTTTAACGAAGACGCCAGATGCGTCCGGCTTTAACTTAATAAAGCCTCCAACAGGCAGCGTAGCACGACACAAGTCTTAGTACAGCACCAACCAAAAGACTAACCGGCCCTCGCTAAATAGGGCGAAAGCAAAGCAGGCTACTAGCATATTACATGGCCAAAGCCCGTACAGAATACGCAGGCTCGTCTAGCCGCAAAAGGCACCACATCCTCAGTCGTGGTCGAAGGCGCCCTAGCCAACACATACACTTGCATCAGGCGGTCTTGGGTTAGAAAACAGCCCTCGATAGTTAGCTTGTTCCTAGTTAACCACATAGCCCAGAGCAATGCCCCTACACAACTCCACAACACCCGTTTGGCAGGCCCCTGCATCGCATCCAAAATCTGACTAAGCTCGGCCGCCGATCTAGGGTCCCATTGGACGCCCGCCGCCGCTCGGACCGTGCTCGACGCGAATCTCGCCAGCGGGCACGTAAAGAAGAAGTGGTTGGCATCCTCTGGTGCACCACCCAACGCACAAGGGCCGGTGGTCGGGCCATTACATTTGGCTACGTTCAGGGAGGTGGGTAGCTTATCACGGAACAATTGCCAAAGAAAAAGTTTGATTTTCAGAGGCATCCCAGCCTTCCACAGTCCCCTAATCACAAGCTGCGACGGCCCTTGGCACAGCTTGTGATATAACGATTTGACCATGAACTTGCCAGAACTCTTGAGAGCCCAGCTCACCGTGTCTGGCCGGTCCGATAGAGCTGTTGAGTTAATCAGCTGAAGTAAGGTTGCTAGGCTAGCTTGCTCCTGCCCACTTAGTTCCCGTTTGAAATGGATTTCCGGTGGCGTTGCCACGAGCGCCTCCGCCACGGACTGAGACGGGTCCACGGCGACGTCATACAGATCCCGGAATTCGATCCATAAGGGCTGGACGCCAATCCAGAGATCCGTCCAGAAGCGGGCGGACCGGCTGTTCCAAATCAAATATTTTGCCGCCATGGCAAATGCTGGTTTGATCGACTGAAGATCATTCCAGAAGGGAGATCACCTTGTCCGGCCCTCGGAAAAATTCCCGTTAGGGAAGTATTTGGCCCTTAGAAGCTCGACCCAGAGCCCCGGAGCCCCCTGGACAATTTTACAAATCCATTTACACATCAACGCAATGTTTAGGATTCGCGTGTTGGTGATCCCAAAGCCTCCCAAAGCCTTGGGACGACACACCCACGCCCATTTAACCATATGATATTTACGGTTAGGACCCGTTCCTTCCCAAAAGAATTTGGAGCGGGGTGTGTCCATCTTGGCATGGACCCCTTCTGCTAGCAAAAAGAGGTCCGTGGCAAACATGGGTAAGGAGGAAAGGCTCGAATTGGTGAGGACAAGCCTTGCGGCTTTCGATAGGAATTTACCCCTCCAAGGACAAACCCTTCCCCTCACTTTGGCACACAGAGGTTTCCAATCCTCAATCCCGGGCCATTTGGAATCCACTGGGAGGCCAAGGTACGTAAACGGAAATTTACCCACTTTGAAGTTGAGCAAATCAGCTATACATCGTCCTTCCTCCGGCTCCACTCCCAAGTAGAGCATCTCACACTTGTGGAAGTTAATTTTGAGGCCCGACATGAGCTCAAAACTAAGAAGAATCGCCTTGACCGCAGCGATGCTATGATGGTCCGGACGAAACAACAGCAGCGTGTCGTCCACGTACTGCAAGTGCATCACTCCCCCTGGGATGAGGTGGCCAACCAACCCTTGGATATGGCCTGCCGTGGCCGCTTTCCTCGGCATAGCGGACACCGCATCGACAACAAAGTTGAACAAGAACGGGGACATCGGATCACCCTGCTTGAGTCCACGTTTGTTTCGAAAGGAGTGCCCTACTTCTCAGTTCACCGAGATTGCAGTTTGTCCTCCCGAGACCAGCTGCATTACTCTGTGCACCCACACCACCGAAAAACTGCGGCTAAGAAGGACCTGACGTAAAAAGTCCCAATTAACCCGATCATACGCCTTCTCAACGCCTAGCTTCAGAAGAATGGCTGGTTCCTTAGTGCGTTTGAGTTCATGGACGATCTCTTGTAGGGCTAACGGGCCCTCTAGGATGTTACGGTCGCAAATGAACGCGGCTTGGTTGCGGTGGATCGCGCGGTGGGCTACCGGGACTAGTCGCGTGGCGCAAGCTTTTGCACAAATCTCAAACGGAACATTAATGAGCGTGATCGGGCGAAATTGTCTGATGTTGTCGGCCCCTTGGACTTTCGGAATAAGGGATAGGACCCCAAAATTTAGGCGCGCTATATCTACCGTCCCTCGCATAAACCCATTACAGATCGCAAAGATTGGGCCTCTAAGAATCGACCAAAAGCATTTGAACATGGCCACCGGCCACCCATCTGGGCCCGGCGCCGTATCCGACTTAAGGCCCATCAAGGCAGCGTCAATCTCTTCCAGAAGGAAAGCAACCCCCAGCTCGTCATTTTCCCCATCCAGAATGCGTTGGGATTCGTCCCAAACATTCGCGCGAAGGCCAGCCCCCCTGGGCCTCGCACGACCCCATCAAGTTGAGGTAGAACTCGTATGCATGACGAGAGATGTCCGCTTATCGCAACAACATCCCCTGCTCCGATTGCAACCTGAGGATCGCGCATTTTCTACGGCGACCATTTGCGTAGGCTTGGAAGTACTTGGAAGTACTTGGTATTTGCGTCACCTTTAAGAGTCCATTTCAG
>LR738712.1:872964412-873009779 GCA_902687465.1 Secale cereale | reverse complement strand
CCCCCGACGACGCCAATACTCTTCCTCTCATCGCAACAACGCCTCGACATGGCCCTCCATGCTGTACCGGTGCGCCCACTCCTGCGCCGAGAAGGCGCGCGCGTCGGCCTCCGCGTCAATCCTAGCAATTTCCTCGAGGATCGACGCCTTGAGCACTTTCGCATCCCTCCCTAGGTTTGCGCCCCACCCCTTCATACTAGCCCTGAGCCGCACCCCAACCGCGTTCCAGAACTCCATCGGTCCACTCTGGGGCCCGACCTGGTTAACGCTCGCCCACCACTTCTCTTTGAAGGTTTCATCGAAACCTGGCGTTTCAAACCAGGCCGTCTCGAAGAAAAAGCGTGGGCTACAACGTTGACTGTCCTCCCCTGAGGCGTAGAGCAGCGGGACATGATCCAAACCAATTATGGTTTTTGCGATCAGCGAACAGAGGGGATATCCCATTTCCCACTCCGGCGACATAAACACCCTATCCAACACCGAGCGGACCTGGGTTAATTGCTTGTTTGTCCACGTAAATCTCACGCCAGACCTGCCCACTTCCCTAAGTGCCATGGAGGCAATGGCAGTATAAACATGGTCACCCTAGGCCAGTTTATATTACTGTTGTTTTTGTCTCTTCTCGAACGAATCAGGTTAAAATCCCCTCCCACGAGGACAGGGATCGCCGTGGCGGTCACCGCATTGACCTTGGCTTGGAGTTCTCCCAAGAACTCCGCCGATCGAGAGTGATCGGCCGACCCGTAGACCTAAATGACTACTAGCTCCCGAAACGATGCACGCATGCGGAAATGGGCCGCGATGAAGAAAAGCCCCACGTCCCAGGAGATGATCTCATACATAGCACGGCTTAAGCCCATAAGCATAACCCCCGAGTGCCCGACCGTGGGAACGTGCTACCACTCAAAACTCTCGAGCGGTTCAATCGAGAGCAGCTCGTGAAAGCGGAACTCGGCCTTGATTGTCTCTTGTAAACCCACGATGTCAACGTCCTCATTGTGCATATAATCTTTAAGCTGAGTACGACACCCCGCGTGGCCAAAACCCCGAATATTCCAAAAGAGAACTCGCATCTAGATCACACGGTTATGAAGACGGACACCTCTCAAGGTGACCGCTTTTGCCACGCGCCTAGCCTTGCCTCAACTTGGCGAGGAAGAGGGGGCAACCCATATTGCATGTCCTCTCTCATCGGGCACAGAAAGAGTAGCAGCATCCCCTCCCTCTGGGGCCCCTGTCTTCTGTTCTGCACGCGTTGCAGCCGCGGCCGTAAGCGCTGCCTGCGACAATTCCATGGCTCGAACTAACGAAATCAGCTCCCGAGCATCCCCCACACAGGAGGGGACAGCCCCGCTCGCATCCAACACCTCAGGCAAATGCTCGTCAGAAAAGGAATCTAAAACCGTGAAGCGTGGGGGAGGATTACAAGATATGTCCATATTCTTCTAAGCCTGGAGCAGCTGCGCCCGCTGCAGATAAGGCATGTTCCCTTTGGCCCCTTTGGAGCGCGAGCTAGTGCGCACCGGCGCCACTAGCACCGTCTTGGTACGCTTGGCCTTGGAAATCGTCGCCGCCTTGGAAGCCTCATGCAGCAGTGGGGCGGCAGAGGGAGGCGCAGTCGGGGCCGCCAACGCCATGACCGACTGCCGCAGAGTCGGGGGTGCGCCTAGCGGCTCCATCAGGTGCACCGCCTCCGCGCACACCTTGCGCCCAGCCGTCTTCTTCATCAGCTTCTCAGATCCACTCACAGTGGCACCACGGCCGCCCGATGCCGGGGATCGAGCAGAGATGAGGAGAGAGGGGCTAGGGGAGCGAGCCCGCGGGGAACGGCCACCACCCGCACCCGAGATCCTAGCAGGGTCCGAAACCAGGGGCGGGGAGGTCACCGAGCCCAAGTTGAACCCATACTGGTTCGGAATCGCGAGTTCCACCCCGGCAGGTCTGTCCACAGCCACCACCCGAGGCTCCACCACTGCGGCCACCAGCGCAGCGGGGCCCGGCGCCGAGACGCCTAGCTTGTCCAACGCCGCCGTGTCAATTGAGTCGTCCTCCATGCTAGCGTCTGGATCCTGGTCCTTGTCATCTGGCTTGTCCGAGTCCTTGTCGTGGTTGCGCGGGCCCTTGTCGCTGGACGGCGGAGGAGGGGGAGGCAAGGCAGGTGCAGCTTTGCGCCCCGCATCTAGCCCGGCTCGAGCTTGACGTTGTAGCATTCACCATTGAACCATATCTGCACCGAGCCGCACAACTTCACCATACGTATTTGAGCGTTTAGATCACTAAGTGATCTAATATCTCATATATTGCTTTACAGAGGGAGGAACACACTGGTACCTCCAATCTGGTTTGTTAATATAACCAAAGCCTTGCTTGCGCGGATCCTCAGTTGCCTTACGTATGAACTGTAGCTTGATCACTGCCAATTAATATAAGACGTTGATGACATATGGTCAGACAGTGCCCGGCCGGTCCTCTGCGATCAAGACACCGATGCCGCCATCCTATGGTATAAGTTGACGTAGGAAAGGTGGTCTTTGAAAGTCCACGAGGCAATGAAGTTCGGGAACGGCCCGGTACGAGTGACTTGTACGTGGTGGCAGCCCCAGTAAAGGGATGAGCATAAGCCGGCGATGGCAATGCGGACCAAGTTGGGAATGATGAACTGGTCTATATGGCCTGGCTTGAAGTCAAACCAGTCGTCCAGGGTGTCGATTTGTGCAACGAAGCCTCGAATAACACGAAGAAAACCACCAAGTCAGTGCCGGCTTCAGGGCGGCTGAAGCCTTGAAGGTTTAGAGCTCAAAATTGCAGTCATAGAGGACGTTGTGGGTGAATTAAACTGAAGTAACGTAAAGCCGTAAATGAAATTGACGCAAATTATTAATCTAGAGGGGCTACGCAAAAGTTGTTGATTCCTATATGGAGACTGTCAAGTGCCTATAGCGCAGCCGACGATGCTTCGAACAGCAAAACGAGAGCAATGACAAGCGTGCTGATGCCCAACACTTGAGTAGATATGACCCATTGTACTGTCTAGTGCGCTGCCCAATCTCTGTGATGACCATTGGCGTGCAAAGGCACATGTCTTGGCTATCCTGAGACCTACCATTCCCAAATGATCTTCTAAAAACTCTAGTGGGTTCTTTTTTAGCACCATGCATTAGCTTTGGCTCCCAGGTTCTTGCATTGATGCATAGTGCATTTTATAGCTGATTGATTCAGCCACCTCTATGTGGAAAGGATTGTGATTGATCTTAACTATGGTCAAGTTTAGAGCTATAAGGTTCTCATGTACTCTCTGGTCCAGACTATAGATCTACCTATTTAATTTGACCAGCAAAAAGGCCCGTGCATTGCAACGTGATAATAAAATCATGGTCTTGAAATCAAATTCCAAATATTCACACTACATGTATATACACAAATTTGAATATTTATGCACAAACCGGCAAGCATGCAGATGTAAGACGCGTTCATTCTAACATGCTCACAATGGATCGATGTTGGACTTGATTCTTGAGGCGTGTATTTTTTTTGTACATCGTCGATGCATGTACGTGAAATATGAATAATTCAAAGGAATGCTCTTTTTTTTTCTTTTATGGGTGGCGAGGTAGTTTACATTAACTTTAAGGGTGGTTTCGATGACAGATGAAACATTCACAGAAAAAATTAACGAAAAGTCTTTTTTTCACTTATGGTGGTAGGGTGGATAATTTACTTGAACTTTAATTTGGGGGTGGTTTTAGTGACAGGCGAAAAAAATCGAAGCAACAATTAACGAAGAGTTTTTTTTTTCACTTACGGGTGACATGATTAGTAAATTACTTCAACTTTATGGGCAGGTTATGGTAAGTGGATGGACTAAAACATCTAAGAAACCCATCATCATTTAATATTAAGGTACAGACTAATGAGCTACATTCACCCCTTTGTAAACAATTGTTTGTAGAGAGGATGGCAGCACACCCATGTTTTTTTAGAGAACAGGCGATTGCCTGGCTTGAGTGAACTTAAGCCCTTAAAGCGTTATACTCCCTCCGTCCTAAAATTATTGTCTTCAATTTGTCAAAATACGGATGTATCTAGTCATGTTTTAGTGTTAGATACTTTACTATTTAGACAAATATAAAACAAGAATTTTGGGACGGAGGGAGTACAAGTTAGGTCCGAAATAAATGGCAGAAAATAAATAAGTTCGATACAAGCCTCAAGAGGCCCTTGGCTCACAAACCAAAACTAATAAACAAGAGAAAACTGCTAGCATAGTGCTTCGACGACCAATAGCGGCTCAGACACTAGGTAAGCTGCCCTTAAAGTTAATGCATGAGCACGTCAATCACCTCCACCTCCTGTGGTTTTATCAATGGCCTCCATAGCTGTAAGAAGATAGTCAGTTTCTAAAGTGCATCAGCCAGGTGCTTTAGACGGGGTCCCCCCCTTCCCTTGCCTTTGGGGCCCCGGACCTGGAGCCGCCTCCGCCCTTGGACCTGGCCGCTGTGACCCCTACCGCGGCCGGCTCCAAGCTTCGGGGTGGGTCCTCTCCGCTGGTGGCCGCGCGTCAGAGTGCGAGGCTCAGTCAGTCCCGGGTCCTCCTGGATGGCCGTGTCCCGACGATCTCGGAGAAGGCCGTCATGCGGGCTGCAGCTCGCGACCTGTCCTCAGGTACCCCATCCATCCCCTCTGTTCCTTCTAGTTCTGGTTCTCGGTTTTCTGTGCTTGTTTTCGCTCCGCTGTCTCATCTGGCAGAGGTGGCCACCGATAGTCGCATTGTGTTTCGTGGCGAGAAGGGGCCCATTCTTGAGCAGATTTCTGCTATTTGCGCCAAGGAGAGGCTCGATGGGGCGTTGGCAGAAGCCCGTGCTTGTGCTGCGCGTGGTGAACCCAACACCCCGGCGCACACTGACCCTGGTCATAGAGAGACCAGGGCTGGTGAGGCACCCCCTGTCACTCAGGTGATTTTCGTTTATGGTCCTGTGGACCTTGCTCGCTCTGCTGTATTCCTCGCTGAGCTTAAAAATAAGGTTGAGAGGTGCACCACCCCGGTCGTGGTGGCCTGGGACTTCAACCTCATTAGATGGGCTTCTGATAAAAGCTCGCCTAATGTTGATCGGGTCCGCATGCGTCTATTTAACGACTGCATTGCGGACCTTGCGCTCCGTGAGATAGCCCGCGTAGGGGCTAGGTTCACGTGGACGAATAAGCAGGCGAACCCCATCCGGGGTGTTTTGGATCGGGTATTTGTGTCGGCTCAGTGGGAAGTGATGTTCCCATTGTGCTCTCTCAAGGCGGTCACTCGGATTGGCTCCGACCATACCCCCCTACTTTTCTCGTCGGGCAATGTGTCTCCCCCTAGGACCCGCCGTTTCCACTTTGAGACTTTTGGGCTGGATCAGCCGGGCTTCTTTGAGTTGGTGCGCGACCGCTGGCTAGAGGCGGTCGCGTCCCCGCCCCGTGTGTTTTGTGCTGTGGATGTGTGGCATCACTGTGCTAAATTGTCTCGTCAGGCCATGAAGGGCTGGGGGCGAACCTTGGTGCTGAGCTGCGATTTTGTAAGGGGGCCCTGCTGGATCAGATTAAGGTTTTGGATGACCTTGCTGATAGGCAGGGCCTGTCTCCTGACGACTGGCTTAGGAGATACGGCCTCGAGGCCTCGCTCATGGACATCTACAAGAGTGAGGAGCTCTTCTGGCAACGGCGTGGGGGCTTGAACTGGCTCCTTAAGGGGGATGCGAACAATGCCTATTTTCAGGCGATTGCTAATGGCCGCAGGCGAAAGTGTGCTATTCCTTTTCTCTGGGATGGGGATGTCCTTCTGGAAAGCCCAGAGGACATCTCCACCCATATTTACTCCTTTTATAAGGAGTTGTTCTCGACTGAGCCGCGTGGAGGCGTCTCCCTCTGCGCTGACTTCTGGCCGCCTGCAGAGCAGGTCTCTGATGCGAAGAATGCGGAGCTTACTCTCCCTTTCTCTCCTGAGGAGGTGGGACGGGCGATTGCTTCTATGAAAGCCTGCTCGGCCCCGGGGCCGGATGGCCTTCCGGTAGTCTTCTTTCAGAAATTCTGGGAGATCTTGCGCCCGATCATTATGCCCATGTTCCACGAGTTTTATATTGGAACCTTGGACATGGCTAGGATTAACTACGGTGTCATATCCCTGATCCCCAAAGTAGTTGGGGTGACGGATATCCGCCAATTCCGACCGATCACGGTGATCAACGTGTTGGAGCGAATCTTTGCAAAGGTTTGTGCCACTCGTTTATCACTGGTGGCGGAAAGGATTGCTCACCCCCTTCAGTCCGGCTTCCTGAAGGGCCGGCGGATCCATGATGGAATTCTTGCCCTTCACGAGATCGTTCACGAGGTGGCGTCGAAGGGGCTCAAGGGGGTTTTCCTCAAATTGGACTTCCAGAAGGTGTATGATCGTCTGGATTGGTCCTTTTTGAGGTTGGTGATGGAGCGACGAGGCTTCGACGTGAGGTCGTGTTCCTGGATCATGCAACTGGTTAGATCTGGGGACACTGCGATCAACATTAATGGTGAGATGGGACCCTTTTTCCAGGCGTCCAGAGGAGTAAAGCAAGGGGACCCTGTTTCTCCCTTGCTTTTCAATCTCGCAGTTGATGCCCTTGCGGGCATCTTAGATAAGGCCAAGTTGGCCGGCCACCTTAAGGGTGTTGTTAGCCACCTCATCCCGGATGGGGGGGGGGGTTACTCACCTGCAGTATGCGGACGACACCATGATTATGGTGGAAGGCTCGGACTCTGACATTGTTAATCTTAAGTTCCTTTTGCTCTGCTTTGAGGAAATGTCTGGACTTAAGATTAACTTTGATAAGAGCGAGGTGGTGGTACTTGGCTATTTTGAGGCTGAGCAGCTTTGGATCGCAGATAATCTCAACTGTAGGTTGGCGTCATTCCCCATATCTTACTTGGGGATGCCCCTGGCCGAGTCCAGTATTACAGTGAGTGGGTACGATCCGCTAGTGGGGCGAGTAGCGTCCCGTGCGGAGCCCTGGTGCGGTAGGTTCACCTCTAAGGGCAGCAAAACTATCCTCATTAGCTCTAACCTTGCCAGCCTCCCCATGTATATGATGGGGATGTACATCTTACTTGAAGGTGTACATAGCTCCTTCGACAAGGAGCTGGCTTGGTTCTTTTGGCAGGCAGGGGACGGTCGGCCCAAGTACCACATGGTCAAGTGGGCTGACATCTGTTTGCCTAAGGACCGAGGTGGGTTTGGCATACCCACATCCCGCCGGATGAACGTGGCGCTCATGCTACGTTGGGTTTGGCGGATCTTGCGGGTAGATGGGGGGCTGTGGTTTCAGCTGGTTGAGGCCAAATACTTGCAGGGCCAGCCCCTCTTGGCGTGTTCTCAGTCGGCTGGTTCTCAATTCTGGAAATCTATTCAGGCCATCAAGGAATAGATTAGGTTGGGTGTGCGCTTCTCGGTTGGCAATGGGTCTGGGACCCAATTTTGGTTGGACCCCTGGCTTCAGGGCGAGCTTCTCCGCCTACGGTTCCCGCGTCTCTTTGCGATTTGTGCGGACCCGGGTATTCTAGTCTCTGAGGCGGCTCTGGAGGACGGATGGAACATTGCGTTCCGCCGCTCCTTCAGACCTGCTAAGGTCAGGGAATGGGCAAACCTGAGGGAAGTAGTCCCTCTTCCTCTGTCCCTGGACCTTGATTCGGTGTCGTGGAGCCTTTCTCCTTCGGGCGATTTCTCCGTTAGTTCGGCTTATCAGGCATTATGTAGGCTTCCGGTTCTACCGTGGCTATCCCCATTGTGGAAGGCACCGCTACCTTTGAAGATCAAGATTTTTGTTTGGCAGCTTCTTCGAGACCGTCTCCCTTCAGGGACCGAGGTGTTGAAGCGCCATGGTCCGGGCAATGGACTGTGCCCTTTGTGCCATGTCCCGGAAACGGGAACGCACATTCTTTTCTCGTGCATAGCAGCGCAGGCACTTTGGTGCTTTGTTCATGAGGCTCTTCGGCCGGAGTGGGAGGCCACTGACCTCGCAGGGTTTCTGCAGGTTAGGGCCACCCAGGTTGGCCGTAAGCGCCGACTGTTCTGGCTTATCTTCGCGGCTATGATGTGGACTCTCTGGACTACCTGCAATAAGATGGTGATTGAGCGGGTGTTCCCGCGACGTGCTTCTGACTCGTTCTTCGAATTTCTTGCCTTCCTGCAGCACTGGCATCCGCTCGCTAGGCCGAGGGATCGTGATCGTGTTCAGCTTCTCTTGGACGCCCTGGTGTCTTCTGCGCGCCGGCTCTCCGACCGCTCGTCTGCTACTTAGCTTGCCCCTGGAGGCCTTTGTTTTTTCCTTTCTTTTGGGCTTCTTTGTGTTGTGGCCCCAGCGTTTTCTCCTTTCTTGCTGACTGTACCTGAGATGTGGCTGTATGGACTTATGCTTTATCTATAAAGCGGGACGAAAGCCTATTTCGAAGGAGGTGCTTTAGAAAGGAGCCTTCAATTAAGGCTTTGTTGCGAATTTTCCACAAAGACGATAATAAAGGAGCATACCCATGTGGATTCGCTTTTCCTTACCCACAAAAGTTCCAAAAGAAATAGCTGCCCATTAAAGTTCAAAGAGAATAGTTAGCCACTAATGACACATTTTATAAAAAAGTTTCAAATCTGCCATATGCACTATATTAATAATTAAACTAATTCACTAGTTGTTTCATCAACCAACGTTTGAAGCTACCACTGGCCTAAAGGGGCACACACAATTCCTTTCCATGACTTGTTTGCGCTCATTCTAAAAGAAAATTGTCTCCTTTTACCATAGTATTAATTACAAGGTATAGTAGTACGATGATCATCTAGTCTGAACAATTTTTGTTTGCAATTTCTTGAACATAAAAAAATATATAGTGACAGTATTTTAGGGCCTCCTGTATAATGGATTAAGTCCCTCTTAAACAATATTTGTGAAGTATCGATGTCCATCATCTTCATCACTTCGATGGCCCAAATAAAAAACAATGGTGACGCCCTCGGCCTTATGTTGGTTCCGTGGCTCTTTTCAAGTGAGAGGCAGATACTTAGATGAGATCTTTTTTTTATAGAAAAGGAGGATGTCCCCCGGCCTCTGCATCTAGGAGATGCATACGGCCACTTTATTGATTATTCTGGAGGACCTTACAAAGTATTACAACAATATGTCTGAATCCGTCATCTTGGCAACATATGCCGCTACTCCTATCCAAATGATGAAGGCGTGCTAGCTGGGCCACTACCCAGACTACTCATCTAAGCCTAACATCAAAATGATGAAGGTGGTGCTAGCTGGGCCACTACCCAAACCACTCACCTAAGCCTAACATCAAACGCCGGAAGCCCCAGCCGAGCCACATACCAGATCTAGGATACAATACGGTGAGACGCACTCGTGTGTCGCCGCCATCTTCCACAAGTCCGTCTTCAGATCATATTGAGGCTTCTACCTTGTCTGGCCACTCTGCCATCGACGTCACCATGACGCCAGACAGCAACCTACTCCTGCGCGAGTCCATCTCCGCAATTGAACTCCGAGCCTCCACAGCGCCATGCCGCCGATCTCCGCCGCCATCAATGTGTGAGATGAAGTACCGCTCCACCACGGCAGGTACAAGGTAAGGAAGGGCGAGGTCCCCATCGGAGACACGGCCGGAACGGGCCGCCACCAGGAACCAGACAAGCTCGCCATGCACGCCCAGCATCCCCATGCCCAAGTCGGCGCCTTCAAGATGGTGACGACGTTGTGACGCAGCCGCCGCTTAGCCACCGGAGCTAGGGTTTTCACCCGAGCGCAGGAGAAGGGGGGAGGCATGAGAAGTTGAGCCTCGGCGCCGCCACCAAGGAGGGAATGGCTTCCGGGAAGCCATCGACGCGGTGACCGCCACCGGCGGTCAAGGGTTTCCCCCGGCCAAGCACCCTGCCGCCACCTCTGAACCAGCCACAGCATCAGCAGCCGCGTGCACGCCGGAGATCCAGGCCGGCCGAAGGTCATGCGTCACGAGCAGATCAGATCGCCTCAGATCTGACGAAGGGAGCCTTGGGCCTCCCCGCGCCACGACCATCGCCCACCGGGACCTCGCTGCCCGCGCAGCCGAGGGGACCCGGCCAACCTCACCGACGAGCACTCCCCGCCGCCGAAGAAGCGCCGTCCGCACCAGTGAGGCCGCCGCCTCAGATCCAGGCCCTCACCATCGAAAGGGAGCGGCCAGAGGCCTCGCCGCCGCCCTCACAGGCAGCCGCGCGGGGGCCCCGGCGACCGCCTCCGGCAGCGGCGAGGAGGAGGGGAAGGGGGAGGTGGCAGCGCGAGGGAGCCTGATGTCTACACACGCTTCTACTCTTGTAGACTATGTTGGGCCTCCAAGCGCAGAGGTTTGTAGGACAGCAACAAATTTCCCTCAAGTGGATGACCTAAGGTTTATCGAACTCAGGGAAGTAGAGGTTGAAGATGGTCTCTCTCAAGCAACCCTGCAACTAAGATACAAGAAGTCTCTTGTGTCCCCAACACACCTAATACACTTGTCAGATGTATAGGTGCACTAGTTCGGCGAAGAGATGTTAAATGGCAAGTGATATGGATAGCAAAACAAAGTAATATAAATATGTAATAAAAAGTGCAGCAAGCAAACAAGTGGTAAACGTGAGCACAAATGGTATTGCAATGGTGGAAACAAGGCATAGGGTTCATACTTTCACTAGTGGCAACTCCCAACAACATTAACATAATCGAATCACATGATATTTCCCATAAAACATGCAAAGGGGACACACTCGGAGGTCATTCCTTCGTGGTCAAGAGAGGACGAGAATTATGTAGGGCTACAAAAGCACACCTCAAAGTTCGTAGTTCTCAATCTAAGGATTTCCCAATGTCACCGCGGCCATCCAAAGAGAGACCCACAATCACCACAACATATCTAAAGGATAGTCAAAGACAAGCACCAAGAGACTCTCAATCTTCAATCAACACACAAGAGAGGAAATCACTCATGAAAATATTGTTCTAATCCATGTCCAATAGACCGCTGTCACCTTGGTCTCGGGGATTATACTAGATAAAGACAAGTGAGTACATCAATCCAATACATAGAGGAAGGGGAAATATCATGGGATCACCCTAGATTAACATAGCCTATGATCACAACGAAGATCACATCATGGGAGAGAGAATTGACCACATAGCTACTGGTAAGAACCTCAGCCCCGAGGAGGAACTACTCCCGCATCATGGAGGGAGGAAGCAACGTCGATGGAGATGAATCCGGGGGCACTTCCCCGTCCCGGCAGGGTGCCGGCGCAGGAATTCTGGTCCCCCGAAGCTTGATGGAGATGGCGGCGGAGATCGGAATCGCGTCTGGAGAAAAGGGTTCCGGAATCAGGGTTTCGGGGGAGCCTCGGGGGGCCCAGGCGCCCCCCCCCCCGGCGCGGCCCAGGGGGGCGCGCCCACAGGCCGCCTGGAGCCCCTGTGGGCCCCCCCGGCTATACTTTGGCCGCACGGTAGCTCCTGGAACGCTGATTTTTTATATATTTTTTCTGGATTTTTCTGGGCAGTTCTCGAAACGTGAAAACCTGAAATACAAAAACAGCCGAAAACAGAAACTGACACTGGGGTGCACTAGATTAGTAAGTTAGTCCAAATATGATCAAAAGTGTATGGAAGTGTATGAATATCATAGCAATATCACCCAAAAGTGGCATGGAGCAAGCAGAAATTATAGATACGTTTTGGACGTATCAACATCCCCAAGCTTAATTCCTGCTCGTCCTCGAGTAGGTAAATGATAACAAGAATAATTTCTGTGGTGACATGCTATTAACCATATAGGACTTCTCATAGTCATATGACAAAAGCTTACTGAGACAATGATTCTAAAGTAATTAAGTTGTCTCAAGAGAAAATCACAAATGACTGAAAGTTTTACAATATGAAACTGAAACATCAAAAAGATTTGCAATGAATATGATGTGCAAATATGATAAAGTGATATCTAGCTTGCCCCCTTTAGTGATGCAAAACATAAATGCAGGGGCACCTTCAAGGTTTAAGTGATGACTAGATAGAATCATTTCAGAATAAACGATATCACAATCATGCAAAAGACAATGCTACTTTGGGACAATGCACATTACACTCAGAATGACAATCATGCTCTCAGTAGTTGGTGCTTCAACATAAAGGTAAAAGAATGGTTATGTGCTAGAGCTTTTTATTTTGAAAACATGGAAGCAATTGTGTCAACGGTAGTAGTACTTCATATGTGTCATGCATAAAACATCCTATAAGTTGCAAGCCTCATGCATCGAATACCAATAGTGCTCGCTCCTTGTACTAATTAGCTCGGATCCCCATGGGTTATCATTGCATTGCATATGTTTTAACCAAGTGTCACAAAGGGGTACCTCTATGCCACCTGTACAAAGGTCCATGGAGATAGATCGCATTTGATTTCTCGTTTTTGATAGATCTCAACTTGAGGACATCCATACCGGGACAACATAGAAAATAGATGATGGACTCCTCTTTAATGCATAAGCATATTCTCATGAGAGATTGAGGATTAAGGTCCAAGCTAAAACTTCCACCATGATGCATGGCTTTGGTTGGCGGCCCAATGTTCTTCTCTAACAATATGCATATTAATTCAACCCACGGTAGATCACCCTTACTTCAGACAAGACGAACATGCATAGCAACTCACATGATATTCAACAAAAGTGTGACAGTTGATGGCGTCCCCAGAAACATGGTTACCGCTCAGCAAGCAACTCATAAGAAATAAGATACATAGGCAACATATTCTTTACCACAATAGTTTTAAGGCTACTTTCCCATGAGCTATGTATTGCATGGTTAATTTGCTTAGTGCAGGTGGAGGTTAGCAAAAGACTGGGAGCGACCAACTAAGAGAGCAATGACGGTCATAATCATGCAGAGCGACAAAGCAATATTGAATCAGGCATGGTAGTTATATCGCTACATAGAAATAAAAGATCATCAAGGCTTGACAGACTTTCTTTACAGTCTTGAATATGCGTGAGCATACGCCAAGTCAATCAAAATAAATTCTCGAAGGAAGATATTACTAAACCATACCATATCATAGGCAAACAAACCAAGTTGGTACTCCAATAACACATTGGGAACCCCCCAGCTATTTGAGATTAACCAAAAGAAAACCTGAACTACTAAGCACCATCATGAAAGTAGCATCTTTATCATAGACACATTAACCAATGCAACGGAAGCAAACTCTCTTAATAAGGTGAGCATGGTAATTAAATAGAGTTCAAGCAACCAACTAAATAAAAGCTCTTGAAAAGATAAGCATGAATACTAAGAGCAGAGCATGATAGTAGCTATTAAAAGACAAAGAACACACACAGCATAGATAGACATGAAAATTCTATGTAATGTTCTAGGTAGAGGTGGAGCGTGTTTCTCTCCCACATAAAGGAATGCTGGGTTCCGACTCGTTATGAAAAACTAAAAAGAAAACTAAAAGCAAGACGCTCCAAGCATAGCACATAACACATGAAGTGATAAAAATATAGCGAAACGAAAGACGAACTGATAGTGTTGATGGAGAAGGGGATGCACGGGGGGCATCCCCAAGCTTAGACGCTTGAGTCTCCTTGAATATTTCTTGGGGGTGCATGGGGGCATCCCCAAGCTTGAGCGCTTGACACTCCTGAATCTTTTTATCATCTTCCCTCGCACACTTGAAAACTCCCTTCATACATAACTCATCATAATCTGATTAGCGAGGTTAGTACCCTTAATAAAATAATTATACCTTGCTGTAAATAAGGATATTCTTGAAGTTCTACTGTTTCTCAAGATTGCCAAAAGGTTTTTGCAAAGAAAAAGCAAGTTCTTAATTTGCAAAGTGAAGGTAAGGCAAAACAGGACAGAATCTGTGAAAAACAGAACAGCAGGCAGTAATTGACCTGTTAGGGATACTTCTGCAACTCAAATCAAAAAACTCAGAACTGACGCACGAAAGAAAATTATATAGAGAACGCTGTCGAAAAAATTCAGACCAAAAAGATGACCTGGTGATTTTATACGAATTTTTCTATCCAAGGACAGAATCTGTTTCCTGGACAGCACCTCACAACTTTTGAACTTTCTAGCAATCAGAGGCTATACTTGGCACAAATATGTAAAGCAAAGATACAATGATGATGCTACTGTAGTAAACAACATCAAGACACAACAAAAGAAAAATATAAAAACTTTATTCATTGTGGGCTGCCTCCCAAAAGCGCTTTCTTTTATGCCTTTAAGCTAGGCATAGGACTTTAATGATTCTCTTGTAGGAATAAGAATTGAAGAACAAAAGAGAGCATCAAGAAGCAAATACTAAACACATTTAAGCCTAACATGCTTCCTATGCATAGGAATATTGCAATAGAATAATTCATTGAAGCACAAAGCAATAAGCATAGGAAGACAAAACAAATGCAGCTTCAAAACCTTCAACATAAAGAGAGGGAACTTCTTATTATTAAGATATTTAGAACCAAGCCTCCCTCTCTCATTATAAATTTCAGTGGCATCATGGATGAACTCAACAATATAAGCATCACATAAAGCATTGTTACCATGATCCACATGCAAAAAGGTACTCTCACTCCCCACATAAGCATAATCTTTCTCATTGGTAATAGTGGGAGTAGGACTATCATAAACAACTTGAACACTATAGATTGGAGTTATAACATCATCATGGTAGAGAAGAGCATTATCATTGCTAGCAACTATATTTGTAAACATGTTGTCTTTATTCTTACTTGCAAGAGAATTATCAATCATCACATCACTAGTGGAGATAGGATTTGCAATCCTATCATCCCCAAGCTTAGAGCTTCCCATATCATCACTTTCAGAGTTGGTAACAAAAAGATTTTCAAGATCATAAGTAGCATTATCATCATTTTCCCAATCACAATAAGTAACATGCATATCATAATCAAAATCATCTTCAATAGTACCTACGGATGTATCATCAAGATGATAATTAAGGCAATAAACTTCACCTTCTTCTTTAAACTTACAACCATTAGGATAGAAGTTGATAGGAGGAATATGCTCAGGCCAGGTTGATGCCCATTCTTCTTCCTTCTTGCTCCTCCTCCTCCTCCTCTTTTTCTTCTTCTTCACCTTAGGAGGGGGTGGTTGGAGATGAAGCTTCTCCACATATCCTGGTTTATCATTAGAAACAATAGGGGAAACTTGGGAGAAACTCTCCTTTCTAGCAGAAATATAAGAGACATTTTTATACTTTGGTAGAGTTCCCTCCTTTCTAATCTTACTTATGTAATCATTTTCATGGCAATTAACAACACAATAGAGATGGCAATTTTGCAAAGTGTTTTTTATTCCCATGGCATTATCATCCAGCCAAGAAGTCTTTTCTGATAACTCTTCACACATCAAAAATAACATAAGCTCATCATAAAGATCAGAGGTGATCATGTCATCACACAACCGGTTAACAGTTATGTTTTGAAAGTTCATGCATTGAAAATTAAAGTGACCCTCTGTACGGCAAAGTTCACAAGTAAAAGGATAAAGGTCACACAATTCTCTAGCAATTTCATTTAAATCTTTGACCCAAGTGATTGTTCTTTCATGCTTATGTTGCTTACAATACTTCTCTTTTTCAATCATAGGCCTTTCACAAGGTCTATCCACTCCACAAAAATTAACATGCTTATATAAAACTTCATTTTTAGGAATTGGAACATGCATGTTGCAATCATCATGAACAATTTCATTTTCTTTGCAAGTCTCTTTAAAAGGTTTATGATGCTTGATCCAATCCTCCTTAGGCATATTAAGATGTGAAGCAAATGATTTGAGGAAATCAACAAGGAGTTGAGAATCAAGCCCAAACTTAGCACTAAACTTATTAAAACTTGTAGTTTCAACAAAGGACTTAATGCAATCATACTCATAAATTATACCTGACTCTTTACCTTTGTCGATCTCCCAATCTTTAGTGTTGCGTTGAATTCTTTCAAGGAGTTCCCATTTAGCATCAATCTTTTTGTTTGTGAAAGAACCCATAGAGGAAGCATCGAGTAAATCTTTATCTTGTCGAGAGAGCGTCGCATAGAAGTTAGTAATAATAATATCTTTGGGGAGCCCATGGTTAGGACATTTTAGCATTAACGTTTTCAGTCTCCCCCAAGCTTGAGCCATGCTCTCTCCGTCATGAGGATAAAAATTATAAACATAATTCCTATTCTTATGGACTTCATGAAGAGGATAAAATTTGGAGTAAAAGAGAGACTGGATCTCTTCCCACTCCAGCAGGTGAGAGTCATTTAGTAGCCTATACCATTCCAATGCTTTTCCTTTCAGTGACAAGGCAAATAATTTCCTCATGACAAACTCCCTCGATACACCTGCAAGCTTAAATAATGAACATAGTTGTGACAGATATAGCAAGTGTTCATCGTGATGTCTGTCTCCTGCATAACGATTAGCCAAAACATGATTGATAATACCAGCCGGTATTTTATAGGGCACAATTTCAGTAGGAGGAGGAGCAACCACCACAGGTGTGGGGTGTCCTCCCGCAAGCAACGATCCAATAACAAGGTTTTCCATAAGCATAACTAGTGAAATAATAAAAATAAAACAAGAAACAAAAAGATTTAATTGCAAGATCTAAAGATATACCTTCAAGCGCTCACCTCCCTGGCAACGGCGCCAGAAATAGCTTGATGTCTACACACGCTTCTACTCTTGTAGACTATGTTGGGCCTCCAAGCGCAGAGGTTTGTAGGACAGCAGCAAATTTCCCTCAAGTGGATCACCTAAGGTTTATCGAACTCAGGGAAGTAGAGGTTGAAGATGGTCTCTCTCAAGCAACCCTGCAACTAAGATACAAGAAGTCTCTTGTGTCCCCAACACACCTAATACACTTGTCAGATGTATAGGTGCACTAGTTCGGCGAAGAGATGTTAAATGGCAAGTGATATGGATAGCAAAACAAAGTAATATAAATATGTAATAAAAAGTGCAGCAAGCAAACAAGTGGTAAACGTGAGCACAAATGGTATTGCAATGGTGGAAACAAGGCATAGGGTTCGTACTTTCACTAGTGGCAACTCCCAACAACATTAACATAATCGAATCACATGATATTTCCCATAAAACATGCAAAGGGGACACACTCGGAGGTCATTCCTTCGTGGTCAAGAGAGGACGAGAATTATGTAGGGCTACAAAAGCACACCTCAAAGTTCGTAGTTCCCAATCTAAGGATTTCCCAATGTCACCGCGGCCATCCAAAGAGAGTCCCACAATCACCTCAACATATCTAAAGGATAGTCAAAGACAAGCACCAAGAGACTCTCAATCTTCAATCAACACACAAGAGAGGAAATCACTCATGAAAATATTGTTCTAATCCATGTCCAATAGACTGCTGTCACCTTGGTCTCGGGGATTATACTAGATAAAGACAAGTGAGTACATCAATCCTATACATAGAGGAACGGGAAATATCATGGGATCACCCTAGATTAACATAGCCTATGATCACAACGAAGATCACATCATGGGAGAGAGAATTGACCACATAGCTACTGGTAAGAACCTCAGCCCCGAGGAGGAACTACTCCCGCATCATGGAGGGAGGAAGCAACGTCGATGGAGATGAATCCGGGGGCACTTCCCCGTCCCGGCAGGGTGCCGGCGCAGGAATTCTGGTCCCCCGAAGCTTGATGGAGATGGCGGCGGAGATCGGAATCGCGTCTGGAGAAAAGGGTTCCGGAATCAGGGTTTCCTCGACAGACCTTAAATATATGCCAAAGGGGGGCATCGGGGGAGCCTCGGGGGGCCCAGGCGCCCCCCCGGCGCGGCCCAGGGGGGGCCGCGCCCACAGGCCGCCTGGAGCCCCTGTGGGTCCCCCCCGGCTGTACTTTGGCCGCACGGTAGCTCCTGGAACGCTGATTTTTTATATATATTTTCTGGATTTTTCTGGGCAGTTCTCGAAACGTGAAAACCTGAAATACAAAAACAGCCGAAAACAGAAACTGGCACTGGGGTGCACTGGATTAGTAAGTTAGTCGAAATATGATAAAAAGTGTATGGAAGTGTATGAATATCATAGCAATATCACCCAAAAGTGGCATGGAGCAAGCAGAAATTATAGATACGTTTTGGACGTATCAGAGCCCTAGGTCGCCCCCGAGTCGCCCTCGGGAGAGCGACGCGAGGGACTTGTATCTTCTGTAGTTTGCTGAGCACTTAGATGAGATCCTTACCTAGAGCGAAGTAGTCAATGGCGTATTTAATCTGCTGAGTTCATGGTGATTCTAACGGATGCTAGAGAAATGAAGAAAGGTCATGTACAAAAGAATATGTTCGGCATCCCGAGAGTTGTGATTCCCAAATGATAAGAAATGCTATATTGGATTTTCATGTTAGCACCTTGCGTTTACTTGGCTCCTAGGTAATCACAACGATGCATCTGTGATTTATAGCCACGAGTGTTGGCACAGTCCCGTACACCGAGTACTTTCCGGCGTACTTTGTACAATGCGATTCCACGACCTGTGCTTTCGGCCGTCGATCACATGTACACACAAGCTGGCTTCTTCCTGGAGATACACACGTAGAGAATAAGCACACACACAAAGCTGGATCCGCGTCGTTGGGTTCAACCGACACACCTCGTAGCGCGTCGTGGTCTCTCGGTGTGACACCACCGGGCAACCTTGCGTTGTGGTCTTCTAGCGCCACATATTCACCTGGGCTTACTGGCATTATCAAACTATCATGCCTTGTGTCGTGGTCTTCACCCGAGCGCTGCTTCCCTTTCCCCTTCTTCTTGCTGCTGCTCGTGGATCCGCCTTGCTTTTCTTTCGATAGGGCAATCCATTGCGCCTTTGTCAGCATCAAGTGCTCACTCGCCTCCGCGTCGCTGAAACTGAGACGAATTCTCTCGTCATGGGCCTTGAACCTTCCGACGAGATCCTCAACCGTGAGAGTTTTCAGGTCGAGACATTGCTCGATCGACGTGATGATCTGGATGTAGCGTGTCGGTGCAGCACTTAAAAAACGTCGGACGATCGCAACTTCTTCTAGGGTTGAACCATTGCTGCATATGCCGCTGACGAGGGTCTTGAGACGGGAGGCAAACTGATCAACCGTCTCACATTCATCCTGTTGGGGAACGTAGCAGAATTCAAAATTTTCTACGCTTTCACCAAGATCCAACTAAGGTGACATCTAGCAACGAGCAAGTAAGAGTGCATCTACATACCGTTATGTAGATCGCGTGCGGAAGCTTTCGAAGAAGCGTGGTTGAAGTAGTCGTACTCTTCACGTTCTTCGTCACCGATGATCTAGCGCCGAACGGACGGCACCTCCGCGTTCAACACACGTCCGTTACAGCAACGTCACCTCCTTCTTGATCCAGCAAGGGGGGAGGAGAAGTCGTCAGAGATCCAACAGCACAACGGCATGGTGGTGGATGCAGTGGAGATTCCTGCAGGGCTTCGCCGGGCGCCCTGCGTTGAGGAGACGGAGGTGTGACGGGAGGGGGAGAGGCGCCAGGGCAAAGGTGCGGCTGCCCTCTCCCCCCCACATATATATAGGGGGCCAGGGGGGGTGCGCCGGCCCTGCAGATGGCATCTGCAGGGTGGGGCGGCGGCCAGGGGGGAAATCCTTGCCCCCCAAGGCAAGTGGCGCCCCCTCCGCCCTAGGGTTTCAACCCTAGGCGCATGGGGAGGAGGGCCCATGTGGTGCGCCAGCCCATTAGGGCTGGCCACTTCCCCCTTGCGGCCTAGGGGCCCCACCGGGATGGGTGGCCCCACCCGGTGGACCCCCGGGGCCCCTCCGGTGGTCCCGGGACACTCCCGGTGACCCCCGGAGATCACCCGATGGCCGAAACTGGACTTCCTATATATCATTCTTTACCTCCGGGCCATTCCGGAACTCCTCGTGACGTCCGGGATCTCATACGGGACTCCGAACAACTTTCGGGTTTCCACGTGCATGTATCTCTACGACCCTAGCGTTACCGAACCTTAAGTGTGTAGACCCTACGGGTTCGGGAGACACGTAGACATGACCGAGACCACTCTCCGGTCAATAACCAACAGCGGGATCTGGATACCCATGTTGGTTCCCATGTGTTCCTCGATGATCTTCATCGGATGAACCACCGTGTCAAGGATTCACTTAATCCCGTATGTTATTCCCTTTGTCCATCGGCGGTACTTGCCCGAGATTCGATCGTCGGTATTCCCGATACCTTGTTCAATCTCGTCATGGCAAGTCTCTTTACTCGTTCGGTAATCCATCATCCCGTGACTAACTCCTTAGTCACTTTGAGCTCATTATGATGATGTCTTACCGAGTGGGCCCAGAGGTACCTCTCCGTCATACGGAGTGACAACATCCCAGTCTCGGTTCGTACCAACTCAACAGACACTTTCGGTGATACCCGATGCGTACCTTTATAGCCACCCAGTTACATTGTGACGTTTGGCACACCCAAAGTATTCCTACGGTATCCGGGAGTTGTACAACCTCATGGTCTAAGGAATAAATACTTGACACCGAAAAGCTTATGCATTACGAACTAAACGATCTCGTGCTATGCTCAGAATTGGGTCTTGTCCATCACATCATTCTCCTAATGATGTGATCCCGTTATCACTGACATCACATGTCCATGATCAGGAAACCGTGATCATCTGTTGATTAACGAGCTGGTAACTAGAGGCTCACCAGGGACTCATTGTGGTCTATATATTCACACATGTATCGCTGTTTCCGTACAATACAATTCAAGCATGAATAACAGACAATTATCATGAACAAGGAAATATAATAATAATACTTTTATTATTGCCTCTAGGGCATATTTCCAACAGTCTCCCACTTGCACTAGAGTCAATAATCTAGTTACATTGTGATGAATCGAACACCCATAGAGTTCTGGTGTTGATCATGTTTTGCCCGTGGAAGAGGTTTAGTCAACGGGTCTGCAACATTCAGATCCGTATGCACTTTACAAATATCTATATCTCCATGTTGAACATAATTCCGGATGGAGTTGAAACGGCGCTTGATGTGCTTGGTCTTCTTGTGAAACCTGGGCTCCTTGGTAATAGCAATAGCACCAGTGTTGTCACAGAAGAGAGTCATCAGGCTTGACACGCTTGTAATGACTCCTAGGTCGGTGATGAACTCCTTCATCCAGACTCCTTCCCGCGCTGCTTCGGAAGCAGCTATGTACTCCGCTTCACATGTAGATGCTTCCACGACGCTTTGCTTGCAACTGCACCAGCTGACTGCCCCACCATTCAAAATATACACGTATCCGGTTTGCGACTTAGAGCCATCCAGATCTGTGTCGAAGCTAGCATCGACGTAACCCTTTACGACGAGCTCTTCGTCACCTCCATAAACAAGAAACATATCCTTAGTCCTTTTCAGGTAGTTCAGGATGTTCTTGACCGCTGTCCAGTGTTCCGTATCGGGATCACTTTGGTACCTCCCTACCAAACTTATGGCAAGGTTCACATCAGGTCTGGTACACAGCATGGCATACACGATAGAACCTATGGCCGAGGCATAGGGAATGACACTCATCTTTTCTCTATCTTCTGCCGTGGTCGGCGAGTGAGCCTTGCTCAATCTCATACCTTGCAAAACAGGCAAGAATCCCTTCTTGGACTGATCCATATTGAACTTTTTCAATATCTTGTCAAGGTATGTACTTTGTGAAAGACCAATGAGGCGTCTTGATCTATCTCTATAGATTTTGATGCCTAATATGTAAGCAGCTTCTCCAAGGTCCTTCATTGAAAAACTTTTATTCAAGTAGGCCTTTACATTTTCCAAGAATTCTATATCATTTCCCATCAGCAATATGTCATCCACATATAATATGAGAAATGCCACAGAGTTCCCACTCACTTTCTTGTAGATACAGGCTTCTCCATAAGTCTGTATAAAGCCAAACGCTTTGATCACATCATTAAAGCGAATATTCCAACTCCGAGATGCTTGCACCAGCCCGTAAATCGAGCGCTGGAGCTTGCATACCTTGTTAGCGTTCTCGGGATCGACAAAACCTTCCGGCTGCATCATATACAACTCTTCCTTGAGGAAGCCATTAAGGAATGATGTTTGACGTCCATTTGCCATATCTCATAATCATAGAATGCGGCAATAGCTAACATGATTCTGACTGACTTCAGCATCCCTACGGGAGAGAAAGTCTCGTCGTAGTCAATCCCTTGAACTTGTCGATAACCCTTAGCGACAAGGCGAGCCTTATAGATGGTCACATTACCATCCGCGTCTGTCTTCTTCTTAAATATACATTTGTTTTCTATGGCGTGCCTATCATCAGGCAAGTCCACCAAAGTCCATACTTTGTTTTCATACATGGATTCTTTCTCGGATCTCATGTCTCCAAGCCATTTATTGGAATCCGGGCCCGCCATCGCTTCTTCATAGTTCGAAGGTTCACCGTTGTCTAACAACATGATTTCCAGGACAGGGTTGCCGTACCACTCTGGAGCAGAACATGCCCTTGTGGACCTTCGAAGTTCAGTAGTAACTTGATCTGTTTCTTCATGATCATCATCATTAGCTTCCTCCCTTGTCGGTGCAGGCACCTCAGGAACATTTTCCTGCGCTGCGCTACATTCCGGTTCAGGAGGGGTGACTGTCACCTCATCAAGTTCTACTTTCCTCCCACTCACTTCTTTCGAGAGAAACTCTTTCTCCAGAAAGCATCCATTCTTGGCAACAAAGACTTTGCCTTCGGATCTGTGGTAGAAGGTGTACCCAATTGTTTCCTTTGGGTATCCTATGAAGACGCATTTTTCCGATTTGGGTTCGAGCTTTTCAGGTTGAAGTTTCTTGACATAAGCATCGCAGCCCCAAACTTTTAGAAACGACAGCTTCGGTTTCTTGCCAAACCAAAGTTCATACGGAGTCGTCTCAACGGATTTTGACGGAGCCCTATTTAAAGTGAATGCGGCAGTCTCTAAAGCATAACCCCAAAAAGATAGCGGTAAATCGGTGAGGGACATCATAGATCGCACCATGTCCAACAGAGTACGATTTCGACGTTCGGACACACCGTTACGTTGAGGTGTTCCGGGCGGTGTCAATTGTGAAACAATTCCACATTTCCTTAGGTGCGTGCCAAATTCATGACTTAAATATTCACCCCCACGATCTGATCGTAAGAACTTTATTTTTCTGTCACGTTGATTCTCGACCTCATTCTGAAATTCCTTGAACCTTTCAAAGGTCTCAGACTTGTGTTTCATCAAATAGATATACCCATATCTACTCAAGTCATCTGTGAGGGTGAGAACATAACGATAGCCTCCGCGAGCCTCAACACTCATTGGACCGCACACATCGGTATGTATGATTTCCAACTAGTTGGTTGCTCGCTCCATTGTTCCGGAGAACGGAGTCTTGGTCATCTTGCCCAAGAGGCATGGTTCGCACGTGTCAAATGATTCATAATCAAGAGACTCTAGTAGTCCATCTGAATGGAGCTTCTTCATACGTTTGACACCAATATGACCAAGGCGGCAATGCCACAAGTATGTGGGACTATCATTATCAACTTTACATCTTTTGGCATCTACACTATGAATATGTGTATCATCACGTTCGAGATTCATCGAAAATAAACCATTGACCAGCGGGGCATGACCATAAAACATATCTCTCAAATAAATAGAACAACCATTATTCTCCGATTTGAAAGAGTAGCCATCTCGCATAAGACGAGATCCAGATACAATGTTCATGCTCAAAGCTGGTACTAAATAACAATTATTAAGGTTTAAAACTAATCCCGAGGGCAGATGTAGAGGTAGCGTGCCGACGGCGATCACATCGACCTTGGAACCATTCCCGACGCGCATCGTCACCTCATCCTTCGGCAGTCTCCGTTTATTCCGCAGCTCCTGTTTTGAGTTACAAATGTGAGCAACTGCACCGGTATCAAATACCCAGGAGCTACTACGAGTGCTGGTAAGGTACACATCAATAACATGTATATCATATATACCTTTGACATTGCCGGCCTTCTTGTCTGCTAAATATTTGGGGCAGTTCCGCTTCCAGTGACCCGTTCCCTTGCAATAAAAGCACTCTGTCTCAGGCTTGGGTCCATACTTTGGCTTCTTCCCGGCAACAGGCTTGCCGGGCGCGGCAACTCCCTTGCCGTCCTTCTTGAAGTTCTTCTTACCCTTGCCTTTCTTGAACTTAGTGGTTTTATTGACCATCAACACTTGATGTTCTTTCTTGATGTCCACCTCCGCTGATTTCAGCATCGAATACACCTCGGGAATGGACTTCTCCATCCCCTGCATATTGAAGTTCAACACGAAGCTCTTGAAGCTTGGTGGGAGCGACTGGAGGATTCTGTCAACGACCGCTTCATCTGGGAGATTCATTCCCAGCTGAGACAAGCGGTTGTGCAATCCAGAAATCTTGAGGATGTGCTCACTGACAGAACTGTTTTCCTCCATCTTACAGCTATAGAATGCGTCGGAGACATCATATCTCTCGACTCGGGCATGAGCTTGGAAAACCATTTTCAGCTCTTCGAACATCTCATATGCTCCGTGGTGCTCAAAAAGTTTTTGGAGCCCCGACTCTAAGCTGTAAAGCATGCCGCACTGAACCAGGGAGTAATCATCACTACGCGACTGCCAGACGTTCAAAACGTCTTGGTCCGCATCGGGAGCAGGTGCATCACCTAGCGGTGCTTCAAGGACATATGATCTCTTGGCTGCTATGAGGATAATCCTCAGGTTACGGACCCAATCCGTATAGTTGCTACCATCGTCTTTCAGCTTAGTTTTCTCTAGGAACGCGTTGAAGTTGAGGGAAACCTGAGCGTGGGCCATTTGATCTACAAGAGATATCGTAAAGAATTTAGACTAAGTTCATGATAATTAAGTTCATCTTAATCAAATTTTAATGAACTCCCACTCAGAATGACATCTCTCTAGTCATCTAAGTGATACACGATCCGAATCGACTAGCTCGTGTCCGATCATCACGTGAGACGGACTAGTCATCAACGATGAACATCTTCATGCTGATCGTATCTTCTATACGACTCGTGTTCGACCTTTCGGTCTTCCGTGTTCCGAGGCCATGTCTGTACATGCTAGGCTCGTCAAGTGAACCCTAAGTGTATCGCGTATGTAAATCTGGCTTACACCCGTTGTATGCGAACGTTAGAACCTATCACACCCGATCATCACGTGGTGCTTCGGAGCAACGAACTTTAGCAACGGTGCACAGTTAGGGGAAACACAATTCTTGAAATTTTAGTGAGAGATCATCTTATTTACTACCGTCGTTCTAAGTAAACAAGATGCATAAACATGATAAACATCACATGCAATCAATTTAAAGTGACATGATATGGCCAATATCATCTTGCTCCTTGGATCTCCATCTTCGGGGCACCATGATCATCTTGTCACCGGCTCGACACCATGATCTTCATCATCATGATCTCCATCATCGTGTCTTGACGAAGTCGTCACGCCAACTATTACTTCTACTACTATGGCTAACGTTTAGCAATGAAGTAAAGTAATTACATAGCGTTTATTCAGTGACACGCAGTGTTAGAGATATGCCCTAGAGGCAATAATAAAAGCATTATTATTATATCTCCTTGTTCATGATAATTGTCTGTTATTCATGCTTGAATTGTATTGTACGGAAACAGCGATACATGTGTGAATACATAGACCACAATGAGTCCCTGGTAGGCCTCTAGTAACCAGCTCGTTGATCAACAGATGGTCACGGTTTCCTGACCATGGACATGAGATGTCAGTGATAACGGGATCACATCATTAGGAGAATGATGTGATGGACAAGACCCAAACTCGAGCATAACACGAGATCGTATAGTTCGTAATGCATAAGCTTTTCGGTGTCAAGTATTTATTCCTTAGACCATGAGGTTGTACAACTCCCGGACACCGTAGGAGTACTTTGGGTGTGCCAACAGTCACAACGTAACTGGGTGGCTATAAAGGTACGCATCGGGTATCTCCGAAAGTGTCTGTTGAGTTGGTACGAACCGAGACTGGGATGTTGTCACTCCGTATGACGGAGAGGTACCTCTGGGCCCACTCGGTAAGACATCATCATAATGAGCTCAATGTGACTAAGTAGTTAGTCACGGGATGATGGATTACGGATCGAGTAAAGAGACTTGCCATAACGAGATTGAACAAGGTATTGGGAATACCGACGATCGAATCTCGGGCAAGTACCGTACCGATGGACAAAGGGAATAACATACGGGATTGAGTGAATCCTTGACACGGTGGTTCATCCGATGAAGATCATCGAGGAACACGTGGGAACCAACATGGGTATCCAGATCCCGCTGTTGGTTATTGACCAGAGAGTGGTCTCGGTCATGTCTACGTGTCTCCCGAACCCGTAGGGTCTACACACTTAAGGTTCGGTAACGCTAGGGTCATAGAGATTAATGCACGTGGAAACCCGAATGTTGTTCGGAGTCCCGGATGAGATCCCGGACGTCACGAGGAGTTCCGGAATGGTCCGGAGGTAAAGATTGATATATGGGAAGTCCAGTTTCGGCCAACGGGTAATCTCCGGGGGTCACCGGGAGCGTCCCGGGACCACCGGAGGGGCCCCGGGGGTCCACCGGGTGGGGCCACCCATCCCGGTGGGGCCCCTAGGCCGCAAGGGGATGTGTGCAGCCCTCTGGGCTGGCGCACCACAAGGGGGACCCACCTCCCCATGCGCATAGGGATAAAACCCTAAGGGGAGGGGGGGCCACCACTTGCCTTGGGGGAGGGGGACTCCTCCCTGGCCGCCGCCCCCCCTTGCAGATTGGATCTGCAAGGGGCTGGCGCCCCCCCTGGCCCCCTATATATATGTGGGGGGGAGAGGGCAGCCGCACCTCAGCCCTGGCGCCTCTCCCCCTCCCGTCACACCTGCCAACTCCTAACGCAGGGCGCCCGGCGAAGCCCTGCTGCGATCTCCACTGCATCCGTCATCACGCCGTCGTGCTGCCGGATCTCTGACGACTTCTCCTCCCCCCTTGCTGGATCAAGAAGGAGGTGACGTTGCTGCACCGTACGTGTGTTGAACGCGGAGGTGCCGTCCGTTCGGCGCTAGATCATCGGTGACGAAGAACGTGAAGAGTACGACTACTTCATCCCCACTTCGTTGAAAGCTTCCGCACGCGATCTACATAACGGTATGTAGATGCACTCTTACTTGCTCGTTGCTAGATGTATCCATAGTTGGATCTTGGTGAAGACGTAGAAATTTTTTGAATTATGCTACGTTCCCCAACAGTGGCATCTGAGCCTAGGTTTTATGCGTAGCATCTTGCACGAGTAGAACACAAAGCAGTTGTGGGCGTATGATGTTGTTCAACTTTCTTACCGTTACTAGTCAATCTTGATTCGGCGGTATTGTGGGATGAAGCGGCCCGGACCGACCTTACACGTACGCTTACGTGAGACTGGTTCCACCGACAGACATGCACTAGATGCATAAGGTGGCTGGCGGGTGTCTGTCTCTCCTACTTTAGTCGGATCGGATTCGATGAAAAGGGTCCTTATGAAGGGTAAATAGAAGTTGACAAATCACGTTGTGGTTTTGGCGTAGGTAAGAAACGTTCTTGCTAGAAATCCTATAGAAGCCACGTAAAACTTGCAACAACAATTAGAGGACGTCTAACTTGTTTTTGCAGCATGTGTTTTGTGACGTGGTATGGCCAAGAACGAAGATGTGATGAATGATATATGTGATGTATGAGATTGATCATGTTTTTGTAATAGGGAATCACGACTTGCATGTCGATGAACTTGACAACCGGCAGGAGCCATAGGAGTTGTCTTAATTATTGTATGACCTGCGTGTCACTGAATAACGCCATGTAATTACTTTACTTCATTGCTAAACGTTAGCTATAGTAGTAGAAGTAATAGTTGGCGTGACGACTTCTTCAAGACACGATGATGGAGATCATGATGATGAAGATCATGGTGTCGAGCCGGTGACAAGATGATCATGGTGCCCCGAAGATGGAGATCCAAGGAGCAAGATGATATTGGCCATATCATGTCACTTTAATTGATTGCATGTGATGTTTATCATGTTTATGCATCTTGTTTACTTAGAACGACGGTAGTAAATAAGCTGATCTCTCACTAAAATTTCAAGTAATGTGTTTCCCCTAACTGTGCACCGTTGCTAAAGCTCGTTGTTCCGAAGCACCACGTGATGATCGGGTGTGATAGGTTCTAACGTTCGCATACAACGGGTGTAAGACAGATTTACACACGCAATACACTTAGGGTTCACTTGACGAGCCTAGCATGTACAGACATGGCCTCGGAACACGGAAGACCGAAAGGTCGAGCACGAGTCGTATAGAAGATACGATCAACATGAAGATGTTCACCGTTTTTGACTAGCCCGTCTCACGTGATGATCGGACACGGACTACTGGATTCGGATCGTGTATCACTTAACATGATTAGAGAGATGTCATTCTGAGTGGGAGTTCATTAAAATTTGATTAAGATGAACTTAATTATCATGAACTTAGTCTAAATTCTTTACAATATCTCTTGTAGATCAAATGGCCCACGCTCAGGTTTCCCTCAACTTCAACGCGTTCCTAGAGAAAACCAAGCTGAAAGACGATGGTAGCAACTATACGGATTGGGTCCGTAACCTGAGGATTATCCTCATAGCTGCCAAGAGAACTTATGTCCTAGAAGCACCGCTAGGTGATGCACCTGCTCCCGATGCTGACCAAGACGTTTTGAACGTCTGGCAGTCGCGTAGTGATGATTACTCCCTGGTTCAGTGCGGCATGCTTTACAGTTTAGAATCGGGGCTCCAAAAGCGTTTTGAGCACCATGGAGCATATGAGATGTTCGAAGAGCTGAAAATGGTTTTCCAAGCTCATGCCCGAGTCGAGAGATATGATGTCTCCGACGCATTCTATAGCTGTAAGATGGAGGAGAATAGTTCTGTCAGTGAGCACATCCTCAAGATTTCAGGATTGCACAACCGCTTGTCTCAGCTGGGAATGAATCTCCCAGATGAAGCGGTCGTTGACAGAATCCTCCAGTCGCTCCCACCAAGCTTCAAGAGCTTCGTGTTGAACTTCAATATGCAGGGGCTGGAGAAGTCCATTCCCGAGGTGTATTCGATGCTGAAATCAGCGGAGGTAGACATCAAGAAAGAACATCAAGTGTTGATGGTCAATAAAACCACTAAGTTCAAGAAAGGCAAGGGTAAGAAGAACTTCAAGAAGGACGGCAAGCAAGTTGCCGCGCCTGGCAAGCCTGTTGCCGGGAAGAAGCCAAAGTATGGACCCAAGCCTGAGACTGAGTGCTTTTATTGCAAGGGAACGGGCCACTGGAAGCGGAACTGCCCCAAATATTTAGCAGACAAGAAGGCCGGCAACGTCAAAGGTATATATGATATACATGTTATTGATGTGTACCTTACCAGCACTCGTAGTAGCTCCTGGGTATTCGATACCGGTGCAGTTGCTCACATTTGTAACTCAAAACAGGAGCTGCGGAATAAACGGAGACTGGCGAAGGATGAGGTGACGATGCGCGTCGGGAATGGTTCCAAGGTCGATGTGATCGCCGTCGGCACGCTGCCTCTACACCTACCCTCGGGATTAGTTTTAAACCTCAATAATTGTTATTTAGTACCAGCTTTGAGCATGAACATTGTTTCTGGATCTCGTCTTATGCGAGATGGATATTCTTTCAAATCGGAGAATAATGGTTGTTCTATTTATTTGAGAGATATGTTTTATGGTCATGCCCCGCTGGTCAATGGTTTATTTTTGATGAATCTCGAACGTAGTAATACACATATTCATAGTGTAGATGCCAAAAGATGTAAAGTTGATAACGATAGTCCCACATACTTGTGGCATTGCCGCCTTGGTCATATTGGTGTCAAACGTATGAAGAAGCTCCATTCGGATGGACTTCTAGAGTCTCTTGATTATGAATCATTTGACACGTGCGAACCATGCCTCTTGGGCAAGATGACCAAGACTCCGTTCTCCGGAACAATGGAGCGAGCAACCAACTTGTTGGAAATCATACATACCGATGTGTGCGGTCCAATGAGTGTTGAGGCTCGCGGAGGCTACCGTTATGTTCTCACCCTCACGGATGACTAAAGTAGATACGGGTATATCTATTTGATGAAACACAAGTCTGAGACCTTTGAAAAGTTCAAGGAATTTCAGAATGAGGTTGAGAATCAACGTGACAGAAAAATAAAGTTCTTGCGATCGGATCGTGGGGGTGAATATTTAAGTCATGAATTTGGCACACACCTAAGGAGCTGTGGAATTGTTTCACAATTGACACCGCCCGGAACACCTCAACGTAACGGTGTGTCCGAACGTCGAAATCGTACTCTGTTGGACATGGTGCGATCTATGATGTCCCTTACCGATTTACCGCTATCTTTTTGGGGTTATGCTTTAGAGACTGCCGCATTCACTTTAAATAGGGCTCCGTCAAAATCCGTTGAGACGACTCCATATGAATTTTGGTTTGGCAAGAAACCGAAGCTGTCGTTTCTGAAAGTTTGGGGTTGCGATGCTTATGTCAAGAAACTTCAACCTGAAAAGCTCGAACCCAAATCGGAAAAATGCGTCTTCATAGGATACCCAAAGGAAACAATTGGGTACACCTTCTACCACAGATCCGAAGGCAAAGTCTTTGTTGCCAAGAATGGATGCTTTCTGGAGAAAGAGTTTCTCTCGAAAGAAGTGAGTGGGAGGAAAGTAGAACTTGATGAGGTGACAGTCACCACTCCTGTACCAGAAAGTAGCGCAGCACAGGAAACTGTTCCTGAGGTGCCTGCACCGACAAGGGAGGAAGATAATGATAATGATCATGAAGATACAGATCAAGTTACTACTGAACTTCGAAGGTCCACAAGGGCACGTTCCGCACCAGAGTGGTACGGCAACCCTGTCCTGGAAATCATGTTGTTAGACAACGGTGAACCTTCGAACTATGAAGAAGCGATGGCGGGCCCAGATTCCAATAAATGGCTTGGAGCCATGAAATCCGAGATAGAATCCATGTATGAAAACAAAGTATGGACTTTGGTGGACTTGCCTGATGATAGGCACGCCATAGAAAATAAATGGATATTTAAGAAGAAGACAGACGCGGATGGTAATGTAACCATCTATAAGGCTCGGCTTGTCGCTAAAGGTTATCGACAAGTTCAAGGGATTGACTACGATGAGACTTTCTCTCCCGTAGCGATGCTGAAGTCAGTCAGAATCATGTTAGCTATTGCCGCATTCTATGATTATGAGATATGGCAAATGGACGTCAAAACAGCATTCCTTAATGGCTTCCTCAAGGAAGAGTTGTATATGATGCAACCGGAAGGTTTTGTCGATCCAGAGAACGCTAACAAGGTATGCAAGCTCCAGCGCTCGATTTACGGGCTGGTGCAAGCATCTCGGAGTTGGAATATTCGCTTTGATGAGGTGATCAAAGCGTTTGGCTTTATACAGACTTATGGAGAAGCCTGTATTTACAAGAAAGTGAGTGGGAGCTCTGTAGCATTTCTCATATTATATGTGGATGACATATTGCTGATGGGAAATGATATAGAATTCTTGGAAAATGTAAAGGCCTATTTGAACAAAAGTTTTTCAATGAAGGACCTTGGAGAAGCTGCTTACATATTAGGCATCAAAATCTATAGAGATAGATCGAGACGCCTCATTGGTCTTTCGCAAAGTACATACCTTGACAAAATATTGAAGAAGTTCAATATGGATCAGTCAAAGAAAGGATTCTTGCCTGTTTTGCAAGGTATGAGATTGAGTAAGACTCAGTCGCCGACCACGGCAGAAGATAGAGAAAAGATGAGTGTCATTCCCTATGCCTCGGCAATAGGTTCTATCATGTATGCCATGCTGTGTACCAGACCTGATGTGAACCTTGCCATAAGTTTGGTAGGGAGGTACCAAAGTGATCCTGGTACGGAACACTGGACAGCGGTCAAGAACATCCTGAAGTACCTGAAAAGGACTAAGGATATGTTTCTCGTTTATGGAGGTGACGAAGAGCTCGTCGTAAAGGGTTACGTCGATGCTAGCTTCGACACAGATCTGGATGACTCTAAGTCTCAAACCGGATACGTGTATATTTTGAATGGAGGGGCAGTCAGCTGGTGCAGTTGCAAGCAGAGCGTCGTGGCAGCATCTACATGTGAAGCGGAGTACATAGCTGCTTCTGAAGCAGCACAGGAAGGAGTCTGGATGAAGGAGTTCATCACCGACCTAGGAGTCATTCCAAGCGCGTCAAGCCCGATGACTCTCTTCTGTGACAACACTGGTGCTATTGCTATAACCAAGGAGCCCAGGTTTCACAAGAAGACCAAGCACATCAAGCGCCGTTTCAACTCCATCCGGAATTATGTTCAAGATGGAGATATAGATATTTGTAAAGTGCATACGGATCTGAATGTTGCAGACCCGTTGACTAAACCTCTTCCACGGGCAAAACATGATCAACACCAGAACTCTATGGGTGTTCGATTCATCACAATGTAACTAGATTATTGACTCTAGTGCAAGTGGGAGACTGTTGGAAATATGCCCTAGAGGCAATAATAAAAGTATTATTATATTTCCTTGTTCATGATAATCGTCTGTTATTCATGCTTGAATTGTATTGTACGGAAACAGCGATACATGTGTGAATACATAGACCACAATGAGTCCCTGGTAAGCCTCTAGTTACCAGTTCGTTGATCAACAGATGGTCACGGTTTCCTGACCATGGACATAGGATGTCAGTGATAACGGGATCACATCATTAGGAGAATGATGTGATGGACAAGACCCAATCCTGAGCATAGCACGAGATCGTATAGTTCGTAATGCATAAGCTTTTCGGTGTCAAGTATTTATTCCTTAGACCATGAGGTTGTACAACTCCCGGATGCCGTAAGAATACTTTGGGTGTGCCAAACGTCACAACGTAACTGGGTGGCTATAAAGGTACGCATCGGGTATCTCCGAAAGTGTCTGTTGAGTTGGTACGAACCGAGACTGGGATGTTGTCACTCCGTATGACGGAGAGGTACCTCTGGGCCCACTCGGTAAGACATCATCATAATGAGCTCAATGTGACTAAGTAGTTAGTCATGGGATGATGGATTACGGATCGAGTAAAGAGACTTGCCATAACGAGATTGAACAAGGTATTGGGAATACCGACGATCGAATCTCGGGCAAGTACCGTACCGATGGACAAAGGGAATAACATACGGGATTGAGTGAATCCTTGACACGGTGGTTCATCCGATGAAGATCATCGAGGAACACGTGGGAACCAACATGGGTATCCAGATCCCGCTGTTGGTTATTGACCAGAGAGTGGTCTCGGTCATGTCTACGTGTCTCCCGAACCCGTAGGGTCTACACACTTAAGGTTCGGTAACGCTAGGGTCATAGAGATTAATGCACGTGGAAACCCGAATGTTGTTCGGAGTCCCGGATGAGATCCCGGACGTCACGAGGAGTTCCGGAATGGTTCGGAGGTAAAGATTGATATATGGGAAGTCCAGTTTCGGCCAACGGGTAATCTCCGGGGGTCACCGGGAGCGTCCCGGGACCACCGGAGGGGCCCCGGGGGTCCACCGGGTGGGGCCACCCATCCCGGTGGGGCCCCTAGGCCGCAAGGGGATGTGTGCAGCCCTCTGGGCTGGCGCACCACAAGGGGCCCCACCTCCCCATGCGCATAGGGATAAAACCCTAAGGGGAGGGGGGCCACCACTTGCCTTGGGGGAGGGGGACTCCTCCCTGGCCGCCGCCCCCCCTTGCAGATTGGATCTGCAAGGGGCTGGCGCCCCCCCTGGCCCCCTATATATATGTGGGGGGGAGAGGGCAGCCGCACCTCAGCCCTGGCGCCTCTCCCCCTCCCGTCACACCTCCCAACTCCTAACGCAGGGCGCCCGGCGAAGCCCTGCTGCGATCTCCACTGCATCCGTCATCACGCCGTCGTGCTGCCGGATCTCTGACGACTTCTCCTCCCCCCTTGCTGGATCAAGAAGGAGGTGACGTTGCTGCACCGTACGTGTGTTGAACGCGGAGGTGCCGTCCGTTCGGCGCTAGATCATCGGTGACGAAGAACGTGAAGAGTACGACTACTTCATCCCCACTTCGTTGAAAGCTTCCGCACGCGATCTACATAACGGTATGTAGATGCACTCTTACTTGCTCGTTGCTAGATGTATCCATAGTTGGATCTTGGTGAAGACGTAGAATTTTTTTGAATTATGCTACGTTCCCCAACACGCAGGTCATACAATAATTAAGACAACTCCTATGGCTCCTGCCGGTTGTCAAGTTCATCGACATGCAAGTCGTGATTCCCTATTACAAGAACATGATCAATCTCATACATCACATATATCATTCATCACATCTTCCTTTGGCCATACCACGTCACATAGCACATGCTGCAAAAACAAGTTAGACGTCCTCTAATTGTTGTTGCAAGTTTTACGTGGCTTCTATAGGTTTTCTAGCAAGAACGTTTCTTACCTACGCCAAAACCACAACGTGATTTGTCAATTTCTATTTACCCTTCATAAGGACCCTGTTCATCGAATCTGATCCGACTAAAGTAGGAGAGACAGACACCCGCTAGCCACCTTATGCATCTAGTGCATGTCTGTAGGTGGAACCAGTCTCACGTAAGCGTACGTGTAAAGTCGGTCCGGGCCGCTTCATCCCACAATACCGTCGAATCAAGATTGACTAGTAACGGCAAGAAAGTTGAACAAACTCAAACGCCCACAACTACTTTGTGTTCTACTCGTGCAAGATGCTACGCATTAAACCTAGCTCGGATGCCACTGTTGGGGAATGTAGCAGAATTCAAAATTTTCTACGCTTTCACCAAGATCCAACTAAGGAGACATCTAGCAACGAGCAAGTAAGAGTGCATCTACATACTGTTATGTAGATCGCGTGCGGAAGCTTTCGAAGAAGCGTGGTTGAAGTAGTCGTACTCTTCGCGTTCTTCGTCACCGATGATCTAGCGCCGAACGGACGGCACCTCCGCGTTCAACACACGTCCGGTACAGCAACGTCACCTCCTTCTTGATCCAGCAAGGGGGGAGGAGAAGTCGTCAGAGATCCAACAGCACAACGGCGTGGTGGTGGATGCAGTGGAGATTCCTGCAGGGCTTCGTCGGGCGCCCTGCGTTGAGGAGACGGAGGTGTGACGGGAGGGGGAGAGGCGCCAGGGCAAAGGTGCGGCTGCCCTCTCCCCCCCACATATATATAGGGGGCCAGGGGGGTGCGCCGGCCCTGCAGATGGCATCTGCAGGGTGGGGCGGCGGCCATGGGGGAAATCCTTTCCCCCTCCCAAGGCAAGTGGCGCCCCCTCCCCCCTAGGGTTTCAACCCTAGGCGCATGGGGAGGAGGGCCCATGTGGTGCGCCAGCCCATTAGGGCTGGCCACTTCCCCCTTGCGGCCTAGGGGCCCCACCGAGATGGGTGGCCCCACCCGGTGGACCCCCGGGGCCCCTCCGGTGGTCCCGGGACACTCCCGGTGACCCCCGGAGATCACCCGATGGCCGAAACTGGACTTCCTATATATCATTCTTTACCTCCGGACCATTCCGGAACTCCTCGTGACGTCCGGGATCTCATACGGGACTCCGAACAACTTTCGGGTTTCCACGTGCATGTATCTCTACGACCCTAGCGTTACCGAACCTTAAGTGTGTAGACCCTACGGGTTCGGGAGACACGTAGACATGACCGAGACCACTCTCCGGTCAATAACCAACAGCGGGATCTGGATACCCATGTTGGTTCCCATGTGTTCCTCGATGATCTTCATCGGATGAACCATCGTGTCAAGGATTCACTTAATCCCGTATGTTATTCCCTTTGTCCATCGGCGGTACTTGCCCGAGATTCGATCGTCGGTATTCCCGATACCTTGTTCAATCTCGTCATGGCAAGTCTCTTTACTCGTTCGGTAATCCATCATTCCGTGACTAACTCCTTAGTCACTTTGAGCTCATTATGATGATGTCTTACCGAGTGGGCCCAGAGGTACCTCTCCGTCATACGGAGTGACAACATCCCAGTCTCGGTTCGTACCAACTCAACAGACACTTTCGGTGATACCCGATGCGTACCTTTATAGCCACCCAGTTACGTTGTGACGTTTGGCACACCCAAAGTATTCCTACGGTATCCGGGAGTTGTACAACCTCATGGTCTAAGGAATAAATACTTGACACCGAAAAGCTTATGCATTACGAACTAAACGATCTCGTGCTATGCTCAGAATTCGGTCTTGTCCATCACATCATTCTCCTAATGATGTGATCCCATTATCACTGACATCACATGTCCATGATCAGGAAACCGTGATCATCTGTTGATTAACGAGCTGGTAACTAGAGGCTCACCAGGGACTCATTGTGGTCTATATATTCACACATGTATCGCTGTTTCCGTACAATACAATTCAAGCATGAATAATAGACAATTATCATGAACAAGGAAATATAATAATAATACTTTTATTATTGCCTCTAGGCCATATTTGTAGGAGATATGCCCTAGAGGCAATGATAAATTCTATTATTTATCTCACTGTTCATAATTAGGTTTATGTTCCATGCTATAACTGCTATGGTTCCCGAGCCCGTATATCCATAAAGGCTCTGGGGAAAACCCATGTGCACGTGTGGAATAATAAACGGTAAAAAGTATTCCTAGTCATGCCTCTAAGACTAGCTCAAGTGTTGCATGATGATTATGTTTTCCCAATCATGGGCATGTCTATGCCAGCAACTTTGAGGGCACAATGTTATAGGAACATTTGTGTTGAATCGACCCGAATTGATGTTATGCTATGAGATACATTCGTCACAAGTTTATGGTTAATAACACAGGAAGTTAATGTTTGCATAATTCCTTAGACCATGAGAGTATCGAGTTTCTTCATGCTTGCTTCATGAACTTTGGGGTTTGTTAAACGTCATCCGTAAATGGGTGGCTATTACGGCGGCTTACGGGTTCATGGAAAAGTATGGCAAGTAACGAGATAGCTCAAGATTGGGATTTGCTCCTTCGTCGATGGAGAGATATACTCGGGCCCTCTCGGTGTAACGGTATCCATCATCGTCTGGCCAGACACAGGGTGATTTGATCACTGGGATGCCGGAACACGAAAACGAGAAAAGAGAACAAAACCGGTAACGAGGTAACTTGCATAGTGGACAAAGTGTTTGCCCACGGGGATGCAATAAATCTCACCTCGGGTGTTTGTGACATATCATGAAGCAAAAGGAATAGCTCACGGCAACTGGAGGTTCACTCGAATATTCATTCGTGTGGGTATAGGGGGTCAATATGGGTGTCCACGGCTCCGATGTTGATCATTGATCGGAAGAGGTTCCGTGTCATGTCTATACTTCACCGAACCTATAGGGTCACACGCTTAAGGGTCATCTATCTGCTGAATACTGGACAGGGAGTCTGAGAGAAAGTTTCCGGAAAAAGTTTTTCGGAGACAGCGGAAAAGTTCCGACGAGAGAGGTCACCGGATGAGTTCCGGTGAAACTGAAAAGTTGTTTCAGAGGATACCATAAAGTCAAATTGGTTTTGGCACATGCCTGATAATTCTTGGAGGATGCCAGAATCGTTCTGGAAACTTTCTGGAATTTTCGGAGATGAAAACCGGGAATGTCCCGGAGCTGCCGGAACCGCTTCAGATGCTTTTCGCAGATGAAAATCACTAAACTGGAATTGTTCCAGAACGCGTTGAAAATAATTATGGTGGGTACTGGAAATGTTCTAAGCCCACATAAATATTTTCAGTTCGAACGGACGCTGAAAAATGTCGTCGTGAATAGTGAAAGCACTTTTTGGATATTTTTTGAGAAAGGCATATTCCTTTTGAGAAAGGGATATTCCAATGGCATATTCCTTTTGAGAAAGGGATATTCCCCCTTGGTTTTCCTATAAAAGGAGGAGTTGGGGCTGCCATCTCCTTCATCCCTTGCTCTCACACAAGCCATGCATGATCTGGCATTCTCTCTCCCTCCCAGCGAAATAGTTTCGTAGAGCCGAAAGGCTGTCTGGGTTCCGGCAGGAACTAGTTCTGGACGGCGAAGCCCTGCCGGATAGCTGACACCGTATGTGTGCAACTCTGTAGAGAGATCGTAGTTTCGGTCTTAGTTCGAGAGTGCCTCCCGAAGGGCTGTCCGAGTTACAGTTGGAGTTTCGGGTGTCCTCCCGAAGGGCTGTCCGGGTGACCGTTCGAGTTTCGAAGGTCCTCCCGGAGGGCTGTCCGCGACACTGTCCGGGGGACTGTTCGACCGTCTCCCGGAGGGCTGTCCGAGGAGAAGATGAGGGTATACATCCTCGCGGTTGGGAGGTTGTAAATCCTAGCTGCGGGGGTCTGCACCGACGATCGTCATCGACTCTACTTCCGCTGCGCTACGAGTCGGTAACGAAAATGATCAAAACCTTGTATGCAGTCTTCATAGTGGTCCTGGGCTGGTGCGTAGGTCAGAAATTTTTATTTTCTGCTGCGTTACCCTACAGTGGTATCAGAGCCGTGCTATGCGTAGATGCAGGTTGCGATCTAGAATACATGGAGATGTATGGGTGTTGCACAATATAATTAGGTAGTAGATAAGATCTATTACTGAAAATTATTTGTGCGGGTAGCAGATGAAATCTGTTACCCGATGTTCTTGTTGCTTCCCTTAAATTTGCGTAGTCCTGATCTTGATAGCATTGTGGAATCTGACAAAGTTCTGGCAATCCGCGATCCTTTCATGCTGCTCCTGAGTATGCTGATTGACAGATCAACGAAGTGCTAACAGTTCTTTGGGTTCCACTTTAGTCAAAGAAAGATGGATGTTTCGCAGACGAAAGGGCAATGCAGATATGATCTGCACGGGGGTCATGCGTATGACGAAGTTTAGTATGGGGCTCGAGATTTTATTATCTCGTGTTTCATACACCCTGGAAAGTTAATCTAGCGACTTGAATAATCATACTTGATGATGGACGTTGGTAGCTTCGGTTTGTTTCGAAACCTTAGAAGCCACGTAAGATAAACTTTTGCATGAACCGATTAGAGACGTCTAACTTGGTTTTGCAGGAGGGTTTGCATGTGCATATGATGTGGTATAGCAGTGCTCATAATAATTTGATTATGTATGAGATGACTATATGATGTAAACTGATTAACATGACCTGCGTGTCATGATTTGGCATGATGGCTGGAGCCATATGATTGCACTTTAATAACCTGCGTGTCAACCTTGTGTAATGCACTTATTTTATTAGCTATAGAGATAGCAATATTATTTGGTGCATCAACAAGGTGGTGGCAATCTTCGCAAAGGTGAACACCGACGCGAATGCCGAAGACGAAGAATGAAAGACTTCTCCGTCAGAAAGGGCTATACCATATCATGCTAATTATGAATTGCCTGAGATGTTTATCCCTTTGATGCACCCTTCTTGATTGCGCGGTAGTCGCTTTTATTAGGGTGATCTCTCACAAAATATCAAGTAGTTAGTGTTCTCCCAAGTGTAGCACCGTCACGGCACCTAACTTCTCGGGGTGCGCCATGGATGCATGGGTACGAACGATTAGGGATGTGTGAGGCGGGTGAGTTGAGACCTCGCAGCGAGATCACTTGGTTGTCTTGACGTTCAGGCATGAAAGTCATGAGCTCGGAACACAAGCATCGAAAGATGAACAAGAGTCACATAGAGATGTGATCGGCATGTTGACCTACCGATTAAAATTCCCGTCATGAGATGATGATTCTATGGCGATGAATTGAAGTCTGGATCTTGAATCACTCACAATCAATTATGAGAGATATTGATTTGAGTGGGAGCGCACTGCTGAATTAACTTGTTTAATTCTCAGTGCAATTAATTTTGAACACTGTCTAAGTGTGGTTTGCATAATAGTTGTAGAATAATGGCTCGCGTTTCCACCTTCCCTATTAAAATTGAATAGCTGTTAAATATCTGGTTAAAACTTTACGGTTGGTAACGTAATGTGAGGATTGTCCTCAAGAGTGCCGAGAAGGACTTTGTCCTATCGCATACTTTCGGTATTCTCCTACTAATACTATGGATGATGTGACTCTCGTCCTTCGATCCAAAAGCTAGAATTCCGTTTTTAGTCAAGTGCAATATGTTTGCTTCCATGAGACCCGAACTTCGAAAGTTTGGATAGTTATGTGATATTCATGGAATCTGAAAATCATTTTCAGAGACAGACAAAGGCTGAAAGATATGAGATATCCAAAGCAGTGTTTGTTTGCAAACTATTAGTAAAGGAGTTTACTATGCATTAGACTGATAAGAGAGGGATCCAGTAGAACGCCTGTCATATGATGAAAGGTGAATAAAACAACAACTTAAAGACAAAGGAAGTGTCCGAAGGGTGTTAGTAAGACTTTCACGCCTAAGAAGTCCGGGGCTAACGCCACTCTTAAGTTGGGTGCTTCTTCTGAGAGTAGGAGAAATACTAAAAGTTAAACTATTAGAAGTATAAAGGCAAAAAGAAAGAAGACTGGAATATCCAGCTCATGTATGAATGTCATACAAGTTTTTGATGTATAGAAGGCTGGTCAAAGATATAGTCCTTGGGAATTATGATTAATTTGTTGATCACTGATTCTTGGGTGTTGTGAGTTAAATCACAAAGATACCCGCTCGATTGCATTCTGATGCAACTCGATGTAAGGACTACTATGGCCTAAGTGACTAGCCAGGAATAAGGTTTAGGTATACACAGGGAACATAGTAAATGTTACTATACCTTCCATCGGTGTATTACCGTCTGTATTTATTTTCATAATTCATTTAGAGTTTTACACACTCTAGCCCATTGCATAAGGTATCTTGCAAGAAGGTTGTTCATAAGAGAACTTCTGATGTTCGGTGTTATGAACAACATAAGGGCCATACTTTCATTATGAATGAGATGTATGTTATGAATGTTGATAATAATATATTACCGTCTGTATTTATTTTCATAATTCATTTAGAGTTTTACACACTCTAGCCCATTGCATAAGGTATCTTGCAAGAAGGTTGTTCATAAGAGAACTTCTGATGTTCGGTGTTATGAACAACATAAGGGGCATACTTTCATTATGAATGAGATGTATGTTATGAATGTTGATAATAATATATTACCTCTGTGTTTACTTTCATAATTCATTTTAGAGTTTCATACACTCTAGCCCATTGCACAATGTTTGTTGCAAAGGAGTTGTTCATAAGAACAACAATTGTTGTTTAGTATTATGAATAACATGAAGGGCCATGCTTCCATCCTAGATGGGATGTATGTTATGAATATTGATGGTAATATGATACATCCATAACACTGACGCTAAATGTCGCAATACTAAAAGAATACCGCACAAAGTGTGGCACTACATTTGGTCACATTGGAGAAACCCGCATGGAAAATTCCATTATGATGGATTTTGAAGTCATTTGATTTTTGAATCATCTGACACTTGCAAATTTCCTCCGAAAAGTGAAGTGGCTGAAATACCGTTCATAGGCCATAAGGAACGAGTAATAAACTTATTGGTAATCATACATTTGATGTGTGTAGTCCGATAACTGTTGTTAGTAGTGGATTTATCTATCTTCAGAAATGACTCAAGTAGATATATGGATATTTACTTGATGAGACGTAAGTCTGGATCTTTTGAAATCATTCGAAAGGTTTTCAAAAATGAAGTAGAAGTTATTGTAACAAGAAAATTATGTTTCTACAATTCGATTGCAGAAAGTAATATTTGAGTTACAAGTTTAGCGAATGTCTGATGAGTTATGAAAGGGGTTTCATAACTTGCACCTCCCGGAACACCACTGCAAGTGGAAAGTCCGTGGAGATGTAATCGAACCATTTGTGACATGGTAAGATCAAAGATGACATAAATAAATTTGCCATTATCCCTTTTAAAAGAGTGATGCTTTAGAGACTGCGGCTTTTACACTGAAAAGAGCTCCATCGGGTCTGTTGAAATGAAGCCATGGTATGGTACGCCCAACCATGTTATATCCTTTCTTAACATTTGGAATATGGGGCTTGTGTAAAAGGTTACAAACCTATTCCAAATCAGACAAGTGCTACTTTGTAGGTTATCCCAAGGAATTGGGTATTCCTCCCTCACTATACCGAGGCAAATAGTTTTGCCATGAAACGGTATACTTTTAAAGAGAATGGTTCTTTCAAAAAGGTGAGTGGGAGAATAGTGCAAACTCGACGAGATAACAGTATCTTCGTCATCAGGTCAAAGGAAAGGAACCTTGGAAGTAATTCCAGAGTTTCCTACTGCGACTGATACGGAAGTCTCTACAATAAAATGTATGGACTTTGGTCGAACTTGCAGCTGAACCACGTAGGCAAGGCTCGTGCAAACCTCTCAGGTGCGCAGACGAGATATTGTTGTTAGACAACAATATACCTACGATACACAAGGAAGCGTTGATGGCCCCTGACTCCGGAATTGGCTGAATGCCAATACAACCCGAGTTAGTTTCCATATAAGTGATTCAAGATTAAAACCTTGATACACCTTTCGGAAGACTTAGAGTCTGACGAATATTTATGGAACTTAAAACTGATACAGATAAAATGTTTTATCCATAAAGCTCGACTTGTTGCAATAAACAAGTTCAAGGAGTTGACTACGATGAGATTGTCTCACCGTAGCGATGCTTAAAGTCGGTTCGGGTTGAACTAGCAATTAATAAATATTTCAATCTTGAGATATGAAACATGGATGACAAAACAATTTCCATCTGATGGAAATGAAACCTAGGACTTGTATGTGATACAGTCCAAAGTAATTTGTCGATCCAGAGGATGCTAGTAGGTATGCAAACTTCAGAGTTCCAGCAATGGACAGAAGAGAGCAAAATGGAGTTGGAATCTTCGTGTTTTGATGAAATTGTCAAAAGGGGTTTTGACTTCATCAATGGGTAACGAAGATGCTTGTAAATTCAAGAAAGTAAGTGGGAGCGAAATAATATTTCTAAAAACCTTGTGTGCTCGACACATTGGTAATTGGAAATAAATTTCTTGACACGAATTAGGACTTCATTTGAAAATAGTTTTTCGATGAAGTGCTTAGGCTAAATAGCCTTGATATTAGGCATGATGATCTATGGAGATAGATTTACCTAATGGGGCTAAGCTATGTATACATATTGACAAGATGCTAAAACCTTTTAGCATATAAAACGCCAAGGAGTGATTCTTGCCGAAGTCACATGGAAAGAGTTTTTGCAAGACTCGGTGTCCCTAAAACACTGATAAGCAAAATACATGATGGAGATTCCACACACCTTCGTGTTTGGATTAATCACGTATTCCATGGTATGTAGAACAACCAGATATGTCCAATACTCCAAAGGTGTTGCGAGTATGGATACCAAAGTGATCAAAGTACTGATCATAGGACAACAGTGAAAGATGTCATTTAGTACCAGAGTAGTACTGATGACATGGTTTCTCGCAAGCGGAGATCATGAAGAGTTCGTTGTAAAATGTTACATCGATACAGTCTTCATCTTTTCCCCGTGCGATTTTCGATTTAAATCATGGGTTTTGTGTAACACACAATGTGGTGGCACAGTTAGTTGGAAAATGTTCCAAACAAGTTACTGTGGCGAATTCTATAACAAAGGCAAAGTATGTTGCCGTTTTTGAAGCGACAAAGAAGATGTTGAATCATATAGTTCATTCATGAACTTAGTATGGTTCCAAGATGGCTTTTGTCAATGGGACACTACTGAGGTAGTTGCTCCATAACTCAGTCTGAGGAATCCAGGTTCGACCTGTGATTCGCATACATACAAAGCCAGGTCCACACAAAATATGAATTTTGTGAAGGCGTGAAAACGCGAAGGATACGCAAAGATACACACGGAGCTGAAGTCGTCAGATCCGTTGGACATCAGGCTATACCACAAGCGAAGCATATTTACACCAATGTGCCATAGGTGTAAAGTGCATTAGCATTGACTAGATTATTGACTCTAGTGCAAGTGGGAGTCTGTAGGAGATATGCCCTAGAGGCAATGATAAATTCTATTATTTATCTCACTGTTCATAATTAGGTTTATGTTCCATGCTATAACTGCTATGGTTCCCGAGCCCGTATATCCATAAAGGCTCTGGGGAAAACCCATGTGCACGTGTGGAATAATAAACGGTAAAAAGTATTCCTAGTCATGCCTCTAAGACTAGCTCAAGTGTTGCATGATGATTATGTTTTCCCAATCATGGGCATGTCTATGCCAGCAACTTTGAGGGCACAATGTTATAGGAACATTTGTGTTGAATCGACCCGAATTGATGTTATGCTATGAGATACATTCGTCACAAGTTTATGGTTAATAACACAGGAAGTTAATGTTTGCATAATTCCTTAGACCATGAGAGTATCGAGTTTCTTCATGCTTGCTTCATGAACTTTGGGGTTTGTTAAACGTCATCCGTAAATGGGTGGCTATTACGGCGGCTTACGGGTTCATGGAAAAGTATGGCAAGTAACGAGATAGCTCAAGATTGGGATTTGCTCCTTCGTCGATGGAGAGATATACTCGGGCCCTCTCGGTGTAACGGTATCCATCATCGTCTGGCCAGACACAGGGTGATTTGATCACTGGGATGCCGGAACACGAAAACGAGAAAAGAGAACAAAACCGGTAACGAGGTAACTTGCATAGTGGACAAAGTGTTTGCCCACGGGGATGCAATAAATCTCACCTCGGGTGTTTGTGACATATCATGAAGCAAAAGGAATAGCTCACGGCAACTGGAGGTTCACTCGAATATTCATTCGTGTGGGTATAGGGGGTCAATATGGGTGTCCACGGCTCCGATGTTGATCATTGATCGGAAGAGGTTCCGTGTCATGTCTATACTTCACCGAACCTATAGGGTCACACGCTTAAGGGTCATCTATCTGCTGAATACTGGACAGGGAGTCTGAGAGAAAGTTTCCGGAAAAAGTTTTTCGGAGACAGCGGAAAAGTTCCGACGAGAGAGGTCACCGGATGAGTTCCGGTGAAACTGAAAAGTTGTTTCAGAGGATACCATAAAGTCAAATTGGTTTTGGCACATGCCTGATAATTCTTGGAGGATGCCAGAATCGTTCTGGAAACTTTCTGGAATTTTCGGAGATGAAAACCGGGAATGTCCCGGAGCT
>LR738712.1:872943262-872959845 GCA_902687465.1 Secale cereale | reverse complement strand
TCCCGCCGCCGCCCCGCCCCGACTGCACCGTCCCCACCGGCCCTCTGCAGCGCCGCCGCCCCGGCTGCCCCGTCCCCGCCGGCCCTCCGCAGCGCCGCCGCCCCGGCTGCCCCGTCCCCGCCGGCCCTCCGCAGCGCCGCCGCCCCGGCTGCCCCGTCCCCGCCGGCCCTCCGCAGCCCCGGCCGGCCGCCCCTCCCAGCGCTGCCGCCCCGTCCCGGCCGGCCCTCCAGCAGGTCTGCATTTTTTCTTTTTTCTTCATTTTTACATTTTTGCTTTTTTCTTCATTTTTACATTTTGGCACTCACAATTGTTGCCACTCACATTGTAGATGGAGGTGAACAATGCCGACATGGACTCGTTGTCTGATGCGTCGGATTGGTCGTCATCCGACGATTCGGACATTGACGAGTTGTTGCAAGACGACGACGTTGAGATGATGAGCCTCCTCGTCGACGTGCAAGCGTTTGAAGACCGCGTGAAACTTATGGATCAGAGGAGAGGGTCGACGATGGGGCGACTCACCATCTACCGGAACCGTGCTCTCGGACACGAGCATTTGATGCAAGACTACTTCACGGAGGTACCTACATACCCTCCTCGTCTCTTTCGCAGAAGGTACCGAATGCGTCGTAGTTTGTTTGTGAAGATTGTCAACGATTGTGAGGCTGCCTCCTATTACTTTAAACATCGTAGATCCGCCACCGGTATCATGGGGTTTAGTGCATATCAAAAGATATCGGCGGCAATGCGGGTACTCGCTTATGGCATACCCGCAGATTATACTGACGAGTATCTTCGCATTGGGGAAGATACAACCACAGAGTCCGTCCGTAGGTTTGCCAAGTTGGTCATCCGGTTGTATGGTGAGAAGTATCTTCGGGCACCAAACGAGGAAGATACAAAGAGATTAATGGAAATGAATGAAAAAGGGGATGGTCGGGGATGCTTGGTAGTCTTGATTGCATGCATTGGAGGTGGAACAATTGCCCAAAGGCATGGCACGGAATGTATTGCGGTAAAAGCCGTGATGCTACCATTGTGCTTGAGGCCGTAGCATCGGAGGACACATGGATTTGGCATGCATTCTTTGGGTTGCCGGGAACACTCAATGATATCAATGTCCTCAATAGATCTCCATTGTTCAAAAGATTAATTTCTGGGGATGCTCCAGCTTGCAACTACAAAATCATGAACAATGAGTATTCAATGGGATACTATCTCACCGATGGCATCTATCCCGAATGGGCAACTCTTGTGAAGTCCATCAAGGAGAAAAATGGGGTGCCCTTAACAAGAAAAGAGGCTCATTTCACCAAGGCACAAGAGGCAGCCCGCAAAGATATTGAGAGAGCTTTTGGTGTTTTACAAGCAAGGTTTGCCATAGTTCGGGGTCCAGCTCGGTTTTGGGACAAAAAAACCTTGGTGAACATCATGAAATGTCGTGTGATTCTACATAACATGATCCTAGAGGATGAGAGAGGGTTAAACCTCCCTTGTTTCTATGACAATGTTGGTACGCGTGTGCAACCGGAAAGAAACCCTTCTCGCATACACGCCTTTCTTCAAGCACGTCGTGAGATTGAGGATGCAACCACTCATGGTCGTCTCCGAGATGATCTAGTAGAGCACCACTGGCAGTTGGATGGGCGGCGTATTGGCCCATGATGTATCTTTGTTTTACTTTTCTATGTCCTATTTGATTCAAACAATTGTTGTAATTTGCTCAAACATTGTTTTATGTTGTAATTTGCTCAAACATCTATTATATATTAAAAGTAATATACGGTGAAACCAGGAGCAAGAGAAATAGGCTAGAAAATCTCACATTAATTAGAAAATACTAGCCCTGTGGATTTGTTGACTCTTCTCTTCTTTCGGGTGCAACAACTTGCATCCAGACTAGCAGTTCGGAGATATCTAGGAAGATTGTTGACAAAGGCATATGTGTTCGTCATCCCGAGACCTACCATTTCCAAATGATCCTAAAAGATCTATTTTGATTTCTCCTTGTAGCATCTTGCATTTTGCTTTGGCTCCTAGGTAACCGAGCGATGCATATGACATTTGATAGCCACCGATCTAGCATCTCCCTCTATTGAGATGGTTTGGCATCAATCTTAATAATGGTCAAGTACAGATCTATAATGGTTTTTTAATGTATTGTGTACTCATTCTAGCTTACATTTGTGTATTCGAAACAGCTTTTTATGGAGAGCTTGACACGGGACCCATGTGGTTAACTTTTTGTTGCCCACTAAAGTTCCAAGAAAGGTTAGCCACTGATGACTCATCTGTTTCAAGTTCAAAATTTTGCTATATGCCTCTATTGCTTACTGTAGCTCCAAAAAAATTAGTTGGACTAATAACCCACTTTGTTGAAGTTTGCTAGATATATACGCCTACATAATAAGACTGATGCACAGGTCATTTTATAGTCACTGGATCTAGCATTTACGACATGTGGACGTGCTTCGGATCGATATTAACCATGGTCAAGTATAGATCTATAAAATTATCATGTACCATGTGATCTAAATTTTGGATCCAGCCTCATCAATTTCTGCAATGACGTATGGCTGCCCCCTAAAAAATTATTTGCCAAGTGCCAGTGTTCTGAAGTACCTGGTTCGACAAAGAGCAATTTTTTGGTACCTTCTTCTAGATATTTTTGGTACTTTCTAATCAAATCAGTGCCATGTCAGTCAAAAAATCCCACCATTTATACTTTAGCTCATGACTATTCTGATCTAAAATACCAGTCATGAACTCTATTTGACTTCACAAGCTCAAGTTCCATACATCCTCCTCTTGGTCCTGCACATCTAAGAGCATCTATACAATGGCTCCCCACTCCCCCCTATGTCCGGGCACGATGACCCAATAAAAAATACCGCCCGCGACGGACGCCTCATACCAGCCCCAAACACCCCTGCTGACTAGCACCACTCATATCCAGCACAAATCTGGGACGGATATGTGGAGGCCCGGGCGTGTCCACCACGTAGGATACAACCTACGCTTGCGACCCTGACCCACTATATTGGTCCTCATCCAATCCCCAGACCAAACCACTTCACTCCACCCCAAGCTCCATTCCAGTGATCTCTGGCCTTCTTCAACATGGCAGGCAGCGGATCCGAGTGCTACCCCTTTCAATATGTTAACTAGGAACTCATCCCACGCGGCCTCGAGGAGGAGATGGACATCCGCATTGCGCTTCGCCGCTCCCAGGTGAAGTCCACCCGACAGCGGTCGGATTCATTTGTGAAAGAAGAAAATGAAGGGCTTAGTTGGCCGCCGGACATGGACAGAGCCGGAACAATAAGGGTTGTCGTCGACGGAAATTTAGACTAGTTTTAAGTTGTAATAATTTCATGGATTAGAGATTTCGTAATTGATGTATCAATTTGTGAAAGAGGAATTTTGAGGTGTGCCCGGTCACTATCAGTGGATGAGCCCGAGCGCGTCCTCGAACATAGGTGCTGAACTTGCAAGTCAGGCTGTAGATGCTATATGCATCAGCAGTGGAAGCTAACCCAAACCAACCTCCGTCACCTACAACAACGTCCTCAAGCGCGACAACGACATGGTAGACGAATTACCCTCTCCCAGCACCACGCGGCCGCCACCTGTATATGCTGCATTTGGTGTCACACATGTATTAGCCTTAATCTTGTTTCGTGTATTTTCATGTGTGAGTTTTGCATGTAGTTAGATGGTAGTAGGGTGATGTAGGCCGGTAAACTTTCAGTAGTACGCGCGAAGGGGGCGAGATGTCGGGCTACCATGCGATGCGGTGAGCATGGTGAGATGCCAATGGTGCCATGCGATACGGCAATACCGTGAAGATGCTGCAAGATGTGACGGTGGCTGAAGCATGACGGGCTGCTCATTCAGGTTGAGCCAAGTGATTTTGGCCAAGTCTTTCCCTAATAATAAAGCATGAATTGAATCTATCGGGTTCACCGTCGCGTAGTTTTTACACAAAGGTCACTACAAGAAATATGTCAATTTGCGACCATCACTATTGGTCGCTGAATAGTTATTGTTTTTCATTTTCGACCTTTTTGTGACCAAAAACAGAAGGTCAAAAGCTGGCCATCGTAAACTGAAAATTAACGACCTTCTTTATGTTAAGGTCATTGAAAGCAACGACCAAAACAAAAGGTCATTGATCCTACGACCTTCTGTTTTGGTCACTAGCTGTCTGCCCAAGCCACACTGGATCCGACGTGGCTAGCTGACGTGGCAAAATTGCGACCAAATGAAAAGGTTGTTGATAAGAATCAGCCCGGTCCAATTCGACACTTTACTTAGGCCAAGCCCATTAATTCAGCCCATTTAGTATGTTTTCTCTGGTATTTTTTTCATGGGCCATACCCAGCAATTTGGCCTTTTTGTTTTCTGAGGTTCTTCCATATTAGGGGGCCTCGGCCTTTTTTGCAGTATATTTTTTTATATATTTTCTGAGGCTTTTTTCGTTTCACTTTTTAAACAGTCCAATGCTTGTTGGGTTGTGGCCTTTTTCAGCCCAATTAGTTGTTCAGTATTAGATCTCAGCTTTTGAAAGAAATGTTTGGACAAAATTGTTTGGGCACAAGACCTCTTTAATCCAGTTACGCACATGCATCCGACATTGTTTCATATTCAAATCAGGAAAACTCCATGTCGATTTCAAATCATCCATCATATCATATCACGTAACACATCTTCAAGGTTTACATAACACAACAAAATCATCTCAGGAATACATTTGCTACTATCCTGACATGTACGTATATGCATGTGTGCTTGCTTGACCAGCGCATGCATCACGGTAGCAGCCAAGCAAGTAGGCATCATCGACGTCTACTCACAGCTTTCCTCACATCAGAGAAAAAATCAAAACAAAAAATATTAGACCATAATATGACACCAGGCCATAGATTAGTAACTTTAAATCACAAAGTATATCCACATCACCATAAATTAGTCCCAGACCATCACGTAGAAGCCAAATACTATTAACTGATGATTAGTAGACACAGACATGATTGAGCCACATAATGGCTACCACAAGCAAAAGTGACAAGTGTGTAAGAAAGTTGCTAGTGTACACAAGGTGATTGAGCTCCTGCTGTTTAGTACGCATACATGGTAGGCTACTGCTGCTAGTGTTCTAAACCAACAGAGCATGCTATAGGAGCAGAAAAGTGGGAGCTAGGGCTAGAAGATGGAGCCGACTCACCGGAGAGCTTGTGGTCGCCGCCGTACACAGCCGCCATCACGCCGGTAGCCTCAAGAAGCACCACCGCGCCGGAGACGGTGCCAGACGTGTGCAAGAGTAGAGCACCTGCTGCATCCATTTCCAAATAGAACAATAACAAAAAAATTAGGAAGGGTTGCAAAAAATTAGGAAGGGTTACAAAAAAGGAAAGTTACTCTCTCCATTTTTGTATACAAGGCCACAAACTTATATTATAGGTACATATTAAATATCAATGCATATTTAAGTCAATGTTGCAAGCTTGCTTGACACCTTGTTTGTCGTGCTAATTAATGTGGTTTTTCTCGCACAAAAAGCCAACTCTCTTAGGCTGGTTGTAATGGGAAGTATCATATACTAGTATCATGCATATGATACTACCTCCCTAATGCATAGTATCATATATTAGTATCATGTAGTACTTTATTTATTGCCATGCATGACACATAGCAGCATAATATTTATTATGATACGGTATCATAATATGATACTCAACCATCTGGTTCTTCATTTAATTTTATGACACCTCACCAAAATTGCCTAGTTGACATGCATGATACTCCCTCCGTTTCTTTTTAGTCTGCATATAAGATTTGGTCAAAGTCAAGCGATGCAAAGTTTGACCAAATATATATCAAAAGATATCAACATTTACAATATTAAACATATATGCTATGAAAATTAATACGATGATGCATATAGTAATATTGATTTCATATTATGAATGTTGATATTTTGTTCTATAAAGTTAGTCAAAGTTTATGAAATTTGACTTTGACCAAATCTTATATGCGGACTAAAAAGAAACGGAGGGAGTACTAGCTATGATACTACCATTACGACCAGCCTTACTCCTCATTAATTTGGTTAATTAATGTTGGGAATGCAAGCCAACCTTCTCATCCCCGCATGCATGCAAGAGATATTAATGTCCTCCTGTGCTAGTACGAGGCAAACGCCATCAAGTTTGCCTCGATTATTGTTAGTGGCCTTGTATAGTTGCAAATTGTAATTTTGATAGTGACCTTGTATACAAAAATGGAGGGTGTATTTAGAATGACAACACAAATTCAGCTAGTACCATGTTTTTGGTTCTCCAGCTAGTTAAAATGAGATACTCATTCATACAAGAAAACATGGACACACTATGAATATTCATTGCACAAGTACAAGTCATGCAAAATACTTCACTGCAACACTTTACGCCTAAACTTCGTATAAGATATAATTGATAAATATCAGTTTGTTGCCACAGCCATTGGAAAATGGGCACCGAATTGAGCGGTAACGAAGATATAATTGATAAAAATCAGTTTGCTGCTACTGCCACCATGCGCACAAACATGCACGGCTCGCGGCGAGACCGCAGTCATCACGCCCAGCTCGCGATCCCACAACCACCTAGCCTGCACGCCCACCTCGCGATCCTACAACCACCTAGCCTACACTACGCACGCCCACTGGCTGCACACAGACACATACACACACACTCCAGGATAACGCACGCATGCACACACGCAGCCCCTTGCCACCGACCAGACGCGGTCCGGTCCGCTCTTGGTGCGCGCACATGAGCCATCCCACTCTGGCCGTGGCTTATTTCCAACACTCAGCCCCTAAGCCACGGCTCAGAGGAGAGCCGGCTTGAGATCATCGCCGACCACCGCGACGAGAGCTTGCTCTGCGCTGCTGCCCTTCGAGGCGTAGGGCAGTCGCGCTTGAAGTGAACGCGCTGGCTGTAGTTGTAGCAACAACCTCGCCTCTTCCCGCCGCCACCCGCCTCCATGCTCCCAGCGCCGCTGTCATCGAGGTCGAGTCCGCCTCCGCCCTGCCGACGCTGCTGACCCGCATACTGCGCCGCCGTCATCATTAGCTGCCCATCTACCCGCTCGCCGTCAGCTTGCCCGTGCCTTCGTGATCGCTCGTCGACAGCTTTCAGCCGACCGAGCGCCTCCTCGAAGGCCATGCTGTTGACGTCGCAAAACTGCTCGATGCCGGCGACCGCCACGTACAGACGGTCCGGCACTGAGTCCAGCAGCTTCTTCACCAACTCGGTGTCCCCGAGCGCCGTCCTGAGCCCCACGTACCGAGCCACCATGCCACCAATTTTGCCAGCGAATGCGTCCAGCAACTCGCCGTCCGCCATGCGCATACTCTCGAAACCGCCACGGAGGGAGGCTAGCCGCGCTGGCCAGACTCGACCAGCTCCAACGAAGCGGGTCTTCAGGCTGGCCCAGACCTCCGCCGCCGTCTTCTTTGTTGACACGTTCATGAGTAGGTCCTCGGAGAGCGCCCCAACCAGGTAGGCTCGCACCGGCTTGTCCTTCCACGTGACGACCGCAGCCGCCGCCGCCTCCGCCAGAACGTCCGCCTCCCACAGCTCAGACGCTTCCAGGTTGGTCTCCACCTTGATCGCCCACATGGTGTTGTTCTCACTGGTGAGCATGGGGACGGACATCGGCGGCGAGCTCCCCAATCCACCGGCATACGACACGAGCGACATCGCCGGCGATCACCTCCTGCAACGAGGCTCTGATGCCAATTGTTGGAAATCTAGGTCGCCCTAGCTCTCTCCCTCTCCCTCTGCGCACTTCTCTCACCTCCCGCAATAGGCCTAGTTACAACGATCATCTCGAGGCTTTATATAGCCGGGCCTGCGCTGGGCACGACCCACGCGCTCCCGCCCTAGCTGGCGCCCCGATCGTCCTGCCCCGCTCGCGGCCACCACGCACACGAACGCGCACGACTCACGGCGAGCCCGCATCGATGACGCCCAGCTCGCGATCCCACAACCACCTAGCCTATGCTATGCACGCGTACTGGGTGCACACACACGCACACTCCAGCCTAACTCACGCACGCACACACACACACACACAACCCTTTCCACGGACCCGACGCGCCCGGTGGGCGCAAATGCACCCGTCCCGCTCTGGGCCTCTGGCCGTGGCTTATTTCCAACAGAGCGTGGGTTTGAGTGGTGCCTGCTTGAACACGCCCTGGACCGGCGAGGTGACGCGGGGAACTTCCTCCTGGTCGGCGTCTACGGCGATGACCTAGTCATCACATGCACAAGCAACGACGACTTTAGCAAGTTCAAGGCACAGATGGGCAAACTCTTTCAGATGAGTGACCTTGGTCTCCTAAGTTACTACTTAGGATAAGGTGAAGCAGACCGATGGCGAGGCCACGCTCTGCTAGGCCGGCTACACGAAGAAGGTGCCGGAGCTCACCTGCATGGATAAGTGCAATCCGTGTCACACGCCAATTGATAATCGGCTGAAGATTGGGAAAATAAAGGGTGGAGATGATGTCGACGCAATGCTGTACCGAAGTGTGATCGGGAGCCTCCGGTACTTGGTGCACACGCCGCCCTGACATTGCATATGTTTGCGAGCCGGTTCATGGAGTAGCCATGTGCACGGCACTAGGGTGTCGTGAAGCAGATCATCACCTGGACCTCGTAGAAGCAGAAAGTCGTGGCACTCTCTTCGTGCAAGGCAGAATATATTGCGGCGGCGGTCGTGGCATGCCAAGGCATCTGGCTGAGCCGTTTGCTCACTGAGATGCAGGTCACTCATCCAGTGAAGTTCAAGCTACTTGTGGACAATAAATCGGCGATTACACTCAGCCCTAATCTTGTTCATCACGATTGGAGTAAGGATATCGACACTTGCTTCCCTTTCGTCCATTAGTTTATCAATGAAGGAAAGGTCGACATCGACTTCGTCTGCACCAGCAGTCAGCGTGGTGACCTCACCACAACACTTGGCTACGTCAAGTTCATCGAGATGACGAAGATGCTGAGTGTGAAGGAGGTGAAGCCCGTGCATCAGGATTAGGGGGTCAAAGTGTTGAACACTGAATCCTGCTGCATGTTTCTTCAGTTAGCTAGGTGTTCATTTTTTTCAGTTTGGTCGGAATAAGCTTGCGTGCACACAAAGCCTGTTCTCATGCACGCCCGTGGCTGTCGTAGTGTTTGTTTGGTTTGCAGTAGATAGCACGCCGCTGCGTCCGCTCTCATGGGATGGCGTGAAATCATGGCGGACATAGCGGCTTCTGTGGACTTCGCAAGTGGACGTGGCCCTGGCACGATCGATGATGCTCGGTGGCAATCAAGAAGCAGGCGCCAGCAGCTCTACATGTCATCCTGGTCGCTCCACGAGGGATGCGGCGGCATATGAGAAGTTTTCCCCTCGCCTTGATTCTTATGTGGACAGTCGGTCTTCAGGGCTAAAACTGATTTCCAGCAGCGAGGTGGATAGAGCCCCGACGCGAGGGTGCCACTTCTTTCCTGAAGGCTATCAGCGGCACCGTCACGAACGTATCGATCTTTCGTCTCGGCGGACCATCCACGTCAGGAAAGCATACACGTTCCAGAAGGAGGCAGCAGGGCCATCACGATCGTGCCTGACCGTCATAAAAAAGTCTGTTTCGCGTAGTGTTCCCGATACCTGCCGTTCCCAAATATAGTGATTGGTTTATATTTTTAGCACCTTGCATTTGATTTGGCTCTTAGGTTATCCCAGCGATGCTTAGGTGATTTTATATAGCCATTGCATCCAGCTAGCCTTCCCTGTAGCTGCAGGTGGACATGTTCGGTATAGAGTTATAAAGTTCTCATGTACCCTTCACACTAAATTTTAGACCTACTTATCCAGTTTGGCTAATGACCTACATTTAACCCGTGAAACTATTGTTTGCAGAGTGCCTGGCACCAAGTCCATGTGGTTAGCTTTTTGCAGTGTTTTAAATAGCAGGCTATAGCCTTTGAGAGCTCTTCCGCTAAAGCTATGCACTTTTATCGCTAAATTGAAAATGTTAGCCCGCTATTTCTCGCTACAGCGCTCAATTTGAAATCATTTAGCCCGCTAAGCGCTATACAAAACCATCCTTCTGCATTAACTTTTGTTCTTGTTTATGATATATGATGCATTGATGCGAAGCTTAGTTATTGAATTAGGACACCTGATTGATACTTGGGTTTTGATGTGCGCACATGTGTATATGTCAAGTATATGCAATATATGATAGATAATGCCTGATTGTATAATTGCTTTTCATTTTTTCATGATTTAAGGAAAGGGCCATTTGCATTTATGTCCCTAACTCGAACCACCTAATCAGATATACCCCTAATTCGAAAGCCTGCTCAAATTTACCCCTCCGCCGTTAGTTGCACTTATAGAAATGCCCCTCCGTGCCGTTTCCGTCCAGTCAAAGCTGTTTGACCGTTATCTAGACGTTTCTTTGACAATTTTGCCCCTCTGTCCATGTGCCACTTAGTAGTGGGTCCCACTCTTACAAAATAAAACAAAAAACACTTCCTCTCATCCTCTTTGTCTCCCCACACTTACATGTGGGGCCGATCTTGAAAAAAAGACAAAAAAAAACATGACTATTCAAACTAGTTCGACGGTTGCCGGCGGCGACCAAATCCCACGGCGGAGGCACGCTGGGAGGCTGCGAGGAGGCCAGCCGAGGGAACAAGGCGATAGCCCTTGCTCAACCGCGTGCAGCGATGTGCTCTTCGGACCATATGGTTGCTGGAGCGAACGGCGGCGACCATTCTCGCGGCGGCTCCGGGCGGTGCAAGTGCGGTAGCTACCATGCGAGGGGGAGGGAAACAGAAACATCCTGTGTGCCATTAAGGAGCTCACTAGGAGCATGATGTCGACGCCGCTGGGGTTCGGGGAAGACTGGAGCGATGACTTCGACGATGGCGGCCATGACAGAGCTCAGAGCTCATGGGGAAGACGGCCCGAGGCCATGGAGCTTGCTATGGAGGACTCCCATGTCTTCTTTGGTACATCAGGATGCCATAGGAGCCGCTTCACGTGCTTGAACGGCGTCGAATCGAAGGCGGCGGTCCGAGCTCGGCGGTGGGGTAGATGTGTTGTGGTGCTCTGTCCTGGATGTCTCTGGTCAAAATCATAGGCTGTTAGGACGAGGTCGTGGAGTATGAGATTCCTAACGAGGTGGTGGCGCTTCGGGTTGCCGTTGGCCACGTGCTTGGTAGACGCCGGCGATGGTGCGCTCTCTGGCGTGCTTGCGTGACAAGGCTAGAGGGCGGGACAGGAATGAGGGCAAGCGGCAAATAGAGAACAAGGGAGAGGGGGCTGCGGCGTCAGGGGAGGCCAGCGGCCAAGGCGACGTCTTCGGCACTCTTGCAAATGTAAGTGTGAGAGAGGGGGTGAAAGAAGGGTTTTTTCCATTTTATTTTTGAGAGTGGGTCCCACCAGAGAGAGAAGAGAGAGCCTTTTTATTTTATTTTTGTTCGAGTGGGTCCCACAAGTAAGTGACACATGGAGGGAGGGGTAGAAATGTCCAGAAAACGTCCCGTTCACGGTCAAAGGCTTTTGACCGGACGGTAACGGCACGGAAGGGTATTTCTATAAATGCACATAACGGCGGAGGGGCATTTTTGTGTAGGCTTTCGAATTATGGGCAAATGTGACTAGTGAGTTCGAGTTAGGGAGACAGATGTAAAAGACCCTTAAGGAAAATGCTAAATGGGACCGTGGCCATGGAGAGACCCCGCCGGAGAATATGTCGACCAACGTATATTCATCCTCATCCACTCTCGGGACCAAACCACTCCATTCCACTCCGCCACCAAGCTCCCTTCCGGCGGTCTTCGGCCTTCTCTGGCATGATTGGCAGTGGATCCAAGCCCGACTTATTAACTGAAAGCTCTTCCCACGCGACCTCGAGGAGGAGATGATTGTCCGCATTGCACTCCGCCGCACCCGAGAGGAGTCGGCCCAACAGTGGTTAGACTCGTTTGCGGAAGATGAAAATGAAGGGCTCGGCCGGCCGCTAGACATGGACAAAGCTGGAACAACAAGGACGGTCGCCAAGAAAAATTTGGACTAGTTTTAAGTTGCATGTAATTTTATGAATTTGATATTTCATAATTGATGTATATGTTTGTGAAAGATTTTTTTTTTTGAGATGTGACCGGTCACTGTCAGCGGAAGGGCGCGTCTATAGGGTACCAGATTTGTCAACTCAGGTTGTAGATGCTCTAAGCATCGGCCGTGGAAGCTAACCAAAACCAACCTCAGTCACCTACAACGACCTCAAGCGCGGCAGCGACATGGTCGACAAATTACCCTCTCCCAGCACAACGCCGCCGCCACCGGTATATGCTGCACTTGGTGTCACGTGAGCAGGCAGTCACTTTTGTACCCAACTCGATGCCTTCACTTTTGTCTATTGCAGCATGTTACACTTTCTTGAATGCATGCTGTTGAACATGGACATGCTGCCTCCGTGGTCTTCTACAACACCACCTAGGTCTGAGTTACTGGCCTTTTGTTCGGTGTTTCTGGAACCATCGTTCTTACTTGACGTCATGCATATCAAGTGTTTGCCAAATGTGTCAAACCTGCAGACTTGGTGTACCATCAGTACGGCGTCAACTTCTCTTACTTTACAACACGTCCACGCTGTCTCATCACCATAGATGACCGGAACAGATTTCAGAGATTAGAAAAGCCATGCAAAAAAACATATGTATTCGCCATCCTAAGACCTACCAATACCATTCCCAGATGTAAAAAGGAAGATATGCTTTCCTCGGTCATCTAACAAGCTAGAGATCTCAGGAAGAGATAACCTGGTACCGTAATGATCGAATAGCGTGGGATACTACTAATTTGCCATATATGCACCCAATACCGACCTCCACTCTTTTTAGCAACTTCGTTTGCTTTAGTCCTCAGGTTAGCTCGATGAGGTATCTGCCATTTTATAGCCAATAGACCCGGCTTTTCCTCCAGATGGGGATGGATGGGATCGATCTTAACCATGGTCAAGTTACGCGGTGCTATAAAATATTTGATGTATTGTCTGCTCTAAATTTGAGACCTACCTCTTCACCGGGGAGCAGGCCATGTGGTGTTAACTTCTTTTCTTTTGCATGGATGTGGTGTTAACTTTTTGTTAGCAACTAAAATTCCAAGAATACAGGTAGACACAAATGTTTTTATCACTCTAGATGTGTTTGTTCCTCTCCACCCTTTTCCAACTAAAAGACAAGTTGTTGTCCTCTTTACGGCCCACGTCGTGCCTCTTTGCTTGGAAATTTGATTGTGCCTATTTTTTTTCTCGATTCTTTTTTTTTTGGAACCGGAAGGGCTGGTTTTCAATAATTTTGGAACTTTCTGTATTTTACCACCCAAAAAATCAAGAAAAATTGAAATTCAAATTTCTTTGAGTTCACCATACAAATTTCCATGAAAGTGCTACTGTCCAAGTCGTTACCGCAGCTTGTCTCTTCCCCTGGGTCATGGGTTCGATATCTATCTTCTTCACTTCTTTTCCTTTTTTCATACACAAAGGGCACCCCAAAATAATTAATTAGATGTTCAAATTCTGTATTTTTCAACAGTGACACTCTTTCTCGGGAGTTAGCGAAATACATGGTTGTCTCCAGAAATTTGGGGCACCAGTGCGAAATGGAAAGCAAGGCCCTAAAACTTAAAAAACATCATATAACTAAGGAAGCAATATAACTTGAGCATATAACTAAAGAATTATTTGAATCCCAGGGTTACTAGAAATCTTGACCGGAAAAGAAAATCACTTGGTTGTGCCACTCTATCGTCGTCTCCGGTTCACATAGCTGCAACAATCACATCGTACGCATAGCACGGTTCATCTCTTGGTACAATGCTTTTCTCGTCCGACCAGTACGACTAGAGAGCAAATCATCTTCTCTAAATCCTATAGCCCACAAACTGAATTATATATGATTGTCTCTAATCGTATGGTGTTGGACATGAAGCGTGTTGTACTCATAGCAAAGGTTCAATCTCTTATCACCGGTACTCCCTTCGTCCGAAAATACTTATCGGAGAAATATATGTATCTAGACGTATTTTAGTTTTAGATACATCAATTTTATCCATTTCTCCAACAAGTATTTCCGGATGGACGCGGTACCGATAGAGCCTTCATTACACATGGTCAAAGAGCGGCACCGGACACGGGATTCGGTTTTGTGTGCGAGGGTTGGTTACTGGCTGAACGGTCAGAACGCACACGGCATCGAAACCATGTGCAGGTGGGTGTAAATATGCGTGCAGCTAAAATACCCGACCGTGTGCGGTAATGAATTCAGGATCTTTAAAAAAGAAGCCACCAGTAAAGAGTGCCGCCCCTGACACCATAGTTGGCGTAGTCAACAAAGACACCATGTACGATGAGCAGATGTGTCGCACATAACTTTTGCCTAACTTGTGAGATTGAGGTGCACATTATATTTTTTCTAAGCAAGTGTGATGTTTACATCACACAAGTTTTGTCGTGAATAAATATTGGGGGTGTTTGGACAAATAGGCTAAACAGGTTTGTTCAAGAACCTTGTGTCATATGTACATCGCACATATTTCACCCTAGTGTGTGTAAATTTTTTTTCTCCACGGGACACAATATCAAAGACTAACAAGTAACAACAGTAAAAATAGGAAAGGAAAACTCATCGTCAATAACTCTGTACCTGACAAGAAACAACTTTGTATGAATAAACTTTCACATAACTCTTCATGAACTATTCACTTGTCCGTACTCGAGTCTGGATGAGAAGGTAGCAGCCAGGTCCAGAAAGTGACTGTCTTTGAACATTTTTGACTGGTGGATGCAGCTCAGGGGCCAAGATGGCGTCTGCGAATGCTGGCTTGAAAGGTTTTACCCAATCAATGATGGAAGACCGGCTAGCACTTGGAGCCAAGGGTGGCCATTGAAAACTGGATCTGAATGGCCTCTATGAAATCGCAGACAAACTACTAGTCAGAGACATTAACGCTGTGCCCGGCATCATCAAACTAACATAGAATGAGCAGCGCACACCAGGTCATGTACACTAGAAGACCGAACTAATTAGCCCCACATATCGAATACCAACACCTACCTCTGATCATGATCCTGAAACAGCCAGGTATCCGTTTTCTTGGGATTCTCATGCACCAGAGAAGAGAAGATGTGCCGAATGTTTTGTGTGGCTTGTCACTTGTGAGGACGGAGATTCTCTGCCACTTGATGAGTAGGGCCCGTCATCAGCATACCAAGTTAGAAAGCTGAAGAAACATCTTGTACAAAGGTGAATGCATCTGCCATCCCGAGACCTACCATCCTCACTATCTCAAAAAACTACATCGCTCGCTCGATCATCTAAAACGCTAGGAGTTTCAAAAAGTAGAGAATGCAGACACATAAATAATTGAAGCAGCAGGCCCTATTAATCTGCTACGTATGCATCCAATCCGACTTTTTCTCTTTTTAGCAATTTGCATTTTCTTTGCCACATGCATAGGCCGTTTTATAGCCACGGAGAGCCATCCTTTCTCTATATGGATAGACATATGGATATGGTTGGAATTTGTCTTAACCATGGCCTAGTATAGCTAGAGCAATAATTAAGTTAACATGTGATATGTACAATGCTTTTTCGACCTACCTTTTCACTTCGATAAATACACTATGCTCATCCCGTGTAACAATTGTTTGTAGAGAGCTTCATATCAGGCACACTAAGCTGCAAAAGGAGATTACAAACACATCATTATCATGCCCCCACCCCCACCCCCACCCCCTGCTGGCCGAGTCTCGGTGCTGAGTACTTCCGCCGATGGTGATACGTGAGACACGATGATGATCAACGGGAAAGCAACGCGACCGATTCCCTTCTGATGCAAATCTCCACCTGCGATATGGACGTCAGCAAAGCTAGCTCAAACAGCCGTACCTGCTGATTGATTCAACTAGACCACGTCTACGTGTGCAACTAGCTCAGTTGTAGCAACGATCCGGCTGATCGGTTACTAGCAAAAGCAACACACGCACGCGAGACACAAAGACACACACGGGGATCGTGTCGAGCATGTTTCTTTCTTTATTGTTTCATGGTTCGATTCCTTCACTCTACAGCACCGTTTTGCGGGCTGAAGTATGATTCAAAGCCATGTTTAAGGCCACTACTGAAAGAAATAAACAACATGACCGATACGGTCCTGTAGCAATCCAATCATGTCTTGCCTCATCTGCTCCTTACGTGTACGGCTGCTGTCGGCATAGATGAGGTGTGCCGTCGGCATTTCTATGCCGACTGTTTTTCTCAGACCGTTGGCAGATGTCGACATATGGCAATGGCCCCGACAAAAGGCCGTCGGTATAGAAATTGCCCTCAGGATATTAAGTTATTCCAGTAGTGAAAAGCATCCGGCAGCCAGCTTGTCTGCTTGGTCTAGCTAGCTTATACATAGCCAACTGGCTGGCCGGACCGCAAGCTAGGATTCGCCGAGTTAAAAAATGTTACACCTACGTAGATCACTGC
>LR738712.1:872929109-872942375 GCA_902687465.1 Secale cereale | reverse complement strand
GGGGGGGGGGGGGGGGGGGGGGGGGGGGTGCAGCGGGAGCTGTGCAAACCCTAAAAAAAAACAGGAGCTGTGCGGGCGTTAGCTGCTCGGGTAGTGCTTCTTCTTCCTCCTATTCTTGTTAGGTTTTTCCCTTTTCTTAATATGTCTTCGATCTTTTCTTATAGTGAACGGTTTCTTTTTATGTTTTTTATCATTTGTTCGAACAGAAAAAAAAATTCCTTCCTCTTTGTTCGATGAACTTTAAAATCCGTAGACTTTTTCCAAAATAGATAAACTTTCGTAAAATTTGATGAATTCTTTTCCAAATTCATGAACATTCTCTTCATATTGATATTTTTTTTATAATTCTATGATTTTTTTTTATAAATTTGATGAACCTTTTTCAAATCTGACAAAAAAATTCAAATCCGATGAACATTTTTTCAAATCCGCTGAACTTTTTTAAAATTTGATATTTTTTTTCTACAAATTAGTGAACTTCTTTTTAAATCGGTGAACTAATTTTGAAACTCGGTGAACTTTTTTCTCAAAATCGATGAACCTTTTTCAATATTGATGATTTCTTTGTCGAATTGATAAAAAAAATCACTTTTGCATAAACATTTTTCAGAATTGATGACTTTTTTTTATGTTTGTGCACTTTTCTTAAAAAATGATGATTTTTTTTTTAAGTTTGTGAGCTTTTTCTTCTAAAAGGATGAACTTTTGTCGCGAAGTCGATGAACTTTTTCAAATTCACGTTAAGAAAATCTATGTTATTAAAAAATAGCGCCGGCGCACTTGTTCTTATAGAGTGAACGTTACTATAAATCACAAGTCTTCAATGGTTCTAGTGTTTATCCCAGCTTGAATAACGATTTTGGCCACATCATCTTGCTCGCCCCCGCCAACTTCCTCTCCAGGCTCGCCGACACTATCCTGGCCTTCCTCTCCGTCCTTGGCCTCTCAAGCGCTAATGTCGCCGCCCCCGCCATGGACCGCATGCCATATCATCAATCGAGTTTATCTTCACAAGTTCTTGAAGAAGACGTCGTATGAAATTATCACCGGTAAAAATCCTAATGTCTCGTACTTGAGAGTCTTTGGTGCACCATGTTGAATTCTAAATCTCAATCATAATTCAAACTTTGCTCCTAATGCTAGATGAAGTAGTAAAGACTATGGCGACTAGTGAAGTTAGGCCAGTCAAAGAAATTCTTCAAGATCCACTAGAAGGAAATGCTCCTACTTCACCACTGCGAAGAAGAACACAAGCTAATTAAAATCCTGATAATACTCCAGAAGAAGCTGATCCTAAAGTTTCCCCGACTTCCTGCTGAGTTTGTAGATTCCCTGGCTTCCTGCATTGGAGTAGCGTAGTTGAACAGGAGCTCACCTTCAACATGCCAAGATAGTCATGAAGCAATTCTTAGTGTTGACACATTGTCTCAAACTGGCCAGAAGTCATCACCATGGGCGACTGGACTGGATGTTAGAGCATTGAGCAAGGATTGTGTACAAAGGTGAACGTGTTTGTCATCCCGAGACCTACCATTCCAATACTATTCCAAATAAATTTATAATACTTCGTCACTCATCTAAAAAACTAGAGGTTTCAGAAGGAGCGTACTCAAACAAGAATGACTGAATGGCATATTGCACTATTAATCTATTATATATGCACCCAAAGCGAGCCTCCTTTTTTTCCCCAGCAAATTGCATTTTCTTTGGCTAATGCATAGTCCATTTTATAGCCGCTTGAGAGTCGTCCTTTCGTCCACAAGGACATGGTGGGGACCCTTTTTAAACATGGCCAAGCATAGATCAACAATTAAGTTCACATGCACTATCTATAATTAATTTTAGACCTACCTACACCTTTTCTCTCGTACGCGAGGGCACCCCAAGCGCTAGGGTTTCTCGTGCCTACTGCCGTGTCAGGGACCATGTAAGTTGTTCCTTTGGGCCTATGTGTGGGGCCTGGCCCATGTCACAATCAGGAGCAGCTAACTACAAGTATACGAAAGGAGGCTACGAGGAGATCATCCTGGTTGGGATCACGAATGGCACGACGGTGGCTGAACATATATCTTTTCCCCTTTCTGTACTCCTCCTTCGTCCTCTAGACTCCTTGTAATCGCTGCTGAGAAGAATTCCTCTGAAAGCTTGTGAGATAGTGAGTTGGTCCCTAACATGCCGACGCTAGTCTACCACATTTTCTATTGTCTTAGGGGCCCAGCCCTTGCCGGCAAGAGGGCTCCGTTTTCAGATGCTTTTTTGAGTTTTGTTAGGGTTTGTGTCCTACTTAGAGAGGTGAGACGATGAACACTATCTGAAGATTGAATAAGGTCCTCCTCGCCTAGCCCTATCCGGTGGTGTTTCTAGAATCATCGGAGGGCGTGTGGAGGTTTGTCTCCGGCTGATCTCGCAGGATTCGGTCGCCATTTGTTTCCGATGTATCCGATCTTCGCTTGTGTTTGTTCATGAGTATACAGGTTGGGATCCTTCTGATCTCCGCATCTATTTATCAGCGGGGTTTCTGTCCTAGTGTGCTAACCCTAAAAAGCCTCTCAGTTGCAACACGTAATTACTCATTTCTTAATAAATAATTTTGCGGGATCAAACATTTCTTAATAATCCATCAGTTAGCCATGATATTCCTTCGTTCGTCTCATCAATGGAATGAATATAATTAACAGTTGTGAAGCAACAAAAGGGGATTCTACTTCACATATGAAGATGGCTCTTAGAAAACTGAAATTCAAGCCGTACTAAAATAATAACATCAACCAATTCAGGTTATACCCTGTGGTGAGGCAGGCGAGCAATCTCCAAATCATTAAAAAGAAAAGAAAAACAATCAAGGTTATGTACCACAAATTTCCAGATTGGCTTCCTATGTTTTACTGCTGGAAATTATCTTAAGAATATTCTAAAATGGAAATCTCTACAGAATTTTGCAAGCGGCGCATTGTCACGAGGCTAGCTACAACTGTAGCCTCCAGTCCAACGAGAGCATGGACTTCATCCGCCATTGCTGCCACGGTGCATGTGTCTCCATTCCCCTGTGCAATTGTGCATGTACAGTGGCAGCCGTGCTGCATGCGCAGTGCATATACAGTGGCAGCTGCAGTGCATGTTTTTCTCGTCGGGGCCCTTCACGCTTGTTTCCTATGGATACGTTAAGTTCTCTTCTTTCAAAGATATCAAGGAAGGTCGTCTACAAAGGCATATACGATCGCCATCCTGAGACCTACCATTCCCCGACCCGAGACCTACCATTCCCAAATGATCCTAAAAGATCTATGTTGGTTTTCTTCTTTTAGCATCTTGCATTTGCTTTGGCACCTAGGTGACCCGAGCGATGTATATGACATTTTATAGCCACCGATGGTTTGGCATCGAGCTTAATGATGGTCAAGTACAGAGCTATAATGGTCTTGTTTTTTACGTATTGTGTACTCTAGATTCTAGCTTACACTAGCATCTTCAAAACAGCTATTTAGGGCATCTCCAATGGTTGTAAGATAGTTGTTGGTAAATTTTCTCACATAGTATTTTTGATGATGTGTCATGCATAAAAAAGATCCATGTCCTCTTTGTCGCACGGGTTTCCCGAACCATCACAGTTGGCAATGGGGAAAGGACGCCATTTTGGGACGCACCGTGGCTTAGCGGTAAGAAGCCAATTGATGTTGCACCCCTCATATACAAGATCTCGAAGCGCAAAAGCTGGAAAGTTAGTGGGGCCTTGCACGATGATGCTTGGATCAAGGCCATTGACACACATTGCGAGCTGACTTGGAATCATGTGACTCAATTCATCGAACTATGGTCTTTGCTCTCTCACATAAGCATCTCCCAAGACGTCCATGACACCATCATTTGGAAGCTCTCCCCTAATGGAGAATACTCAACCAAATCAGCATATAAGGCGCAATTCATGGGAGCTATCCTCACGCCCATGAACAAGATCATTTGGAAAGTCTGGGCACCCCCTAAGGTCAAATTTTTCGCATGGCTAGCCATCCAAAATCGGGTGTGGACGGCTGACCGCCTAGGGCGACGCGGGATGCAGAATTGTGGTCTCTGCCCGTTATGCAAGAGGGAGTTCGAGTCCGCCGCTCACCTTTTCTACAGATGTCGGTACACTATGCGATTATGGAGACTGATTAGAGATTGGTTGCAAACTGGCGATATCAACACCAACCAGTGGGCGGCTCATCACTCTCTCAGTAGTTGGTGGACTCATATGGCCAGTCGCAGCAAGGCGATGGCGACCCTCACCTTGCTCACCACATGGACCATTTGGAATGAGAGAAATGCAAGGGTCTTCCAGAAGAAATCGACGCCCCCCCAAATCATCTTGCGAAACTTGAAGGAGGATGCTAAACTATGGGTGTTAGCGGGTGCGAAACGCCTGAGTAATTTGATGCCGCGAGAGTAATGTCTTTCTATTCAGTGGGTCTTATGTGGCTCCGACTTAAACCTTGTCTCCTCTCTTAATTAATGAATGAGGCAAATCTTTTGCCTCGGCGTTCAAAAAAAAAAAATGATGTGTCATGCAACAAATAAGTGAAGAAAAGAAGGTTGTATGTACATGAACCAACACCCCTTGCACAAGCTCCAAGGTAGAATGAGAGAGCACCTTATTTATTATCTCACAATCCTATTGGGCAAACTAGATACAACACATTGAAGTTGTTGTTTGTTGAGGTGTTGGTTGATGACATGACATATTTTATCAACAAGCTAACATACAAACTGTTGAAGATGCCCTTGCGGAGAGCTTGGCAAGGGACCCATGTGGTTAACCTTTTGTTACCCACTAAATTTCCAAAAAATGGTTAACCACGGATGACTCGTCTGTTTCAAGTTCAAAAAATTGCTATATCCCTCTATTACTTACTGGAGCTCCAGAAAATTGAGTTAGGTTAATAACCCATTTTGTTGAAGTTCGAATTTTTGTAAGATATATGTATCTACATAATAAGAGTGATGCACACGTCATTTTATAGCCATTGGATGTAGCATTTACAATATGTAGAGAGAGGGAGCACGGACTTCTCCCCCATGACGGATGCCTCATAATAGCGCCGAACGCCCTAGCTGACTGGCACCTCTAATATGCGGCCCAAATCTGGGGCAGATATGGGGAGGCACGATGCATCCGCCGCTTCGAATCCAGCCCACGCCGGCCCACCCTGAGCCAACATACATTTGTCCTCATCCACTCTTCGGACCAAACCACTCCATTTCACTCTGCCCCCAAGCTCCCTTCCGGCGATCTCCGGCCTTCTCCGACATGTCAGGCAGCGGATCTGAGTACTACACCTCCTGATTTGTTGACTGAAAGCTCATTCGATGCAGCCTCGGGGAGGAAATGATTCTCTGCATTGCGCTCCACCGCTCCGGAAAGGAGTTCGTTCAACAGTGGTTAGACTCTTTTGTGGAAGAAGAAAATGAAGGACTCAGCTGGCCGCTGGACATGAACAGAGCCGGAACAATAAGGGACGCCTGCTAGCAAATTTAGGCTAGTTTTAAGTTGCATGTAATTTTATGAATTTGAGATTTCATAATTGATGTATCCGTTTGTGAAAGAAACTTTTTGAGGTGTGACCGGTCACTGTCAGCGGACGGGCACGTCCGTGAGATATATAGAGTACCGGATTTGCCAAGTCAGGATGTAGATGCTCCAAGCATCAGCCGTGGAAGCTGATATGTGTCCGTCATATCTATTTTTTCAAACACTTTTGCGCTTGTTTTGGAATCTAATTTGCAAGATTGGAATGAAACTAACCTGGACGACGCTATTTATAGCTGAACTACCATGGTGTTGTTTTTGTGCAGAAATAAAAGTTTTCGAAATTGGACAAAACTTTTTTGAGGCTTTTTATGGAATAAATAAAAAAATACTGAAGCAAAGAACCATCGGAGGGGGTCGACCTGCTGCCCACGAGGCACCAGGGTGCCCCCACCCCCTGGGCGCCCTAGTGGCTTGTGGGGTCCATGAGGCTCCGTTGACCCTAATCTCAAGTCTATAAACTCCTATTTCCTGATAAATAAATTAGAGAAAAAGTTTGGTTGCGTTTTAAGATACAGTGCCGTCACCACCTCCTTTTCTTCACTAGGAGGCCAGATCTGAGTCCGTTATCATCACCAACCCTTCTTTATCACCAATCTTATGACACTCACCAACGGGAGTGGGTAATTCCTTCGTAGACTTACTAGATGGTGATAGGTTGGATAAAATTTATCATGTAATCAAGTTAGTTTTGTTAGGGCTTGATCCTTAGTATCCATTATGTTCTGAGATTAATATTGCTATGACTTTGTTATGCTTGATGCTTGTCACTAGTGCCCGAATGCCATGATTTCATATTTGAATCCTTTGTGTTTTCATGAATATATTTGTGTTCTTTTGATCCTAACTTGCAAGTTGTACGCACCTATTATGTGTTATGATCCGCATGTCCCATTTTGACAATAATTGAAATTCTTTCTCGTGATTATCGTAGTTTGTGGAGTTCATGTATTCACTATGTGTTAATGTTTTATTCCGATTCCATATTAAAAGGAGGCCTTAATATCCCTTAGTTTCTTTATGAACCCCGCTGCCAGGGAGGGTAGGACAAAAGATGACATGCAATTTCTTACCGCAAGCACGTATAAATATATAAGGAATACATGACTACATTACATTGATGATTGGACCTAGTTCTGTGTCGCCCTAGGTTATAACTGTTACATGACGAATGCCATCCAACATAATTATCCATCACTGATCCAATGCTTACGAGCTTTTCACCTATTGATCTTTAGTAAGTTACTACTGTTGTTGCTAATGCTACAATCACTACAAAACCCGCTACTGCTACTGTTATGGTTAGTAGTGCTTTTGTTACCACTTCTATCAAACTATCATATTACTGTGCAACTAATCACTTTGCTACAGATATTTAGTTCTCCAGGTATAGATTGACAACTCAACTTCTAATACTTGCAAATATTCTTTGCTTCTCCTTGTGTTGAATCAATAAATTTGAATTGAATACTCTACCCTCAAAAACTGTTATGATCATCTATACTTGTCGGTTATCAGAAGCTAACCCAAACCAACCTCCGTCACCTACAACAACGTCCTCGATCATGGCAGCGACATGGTCGACAAATTACCCTCTCCCAGCACAATGCCGCAGCCACCCGTATAATCTGCATTTGGTGTCACACATGAGTAGGCAGTCGCTTATGTATATGCCAACCTGATGCCTTCACTTTTGTGTATTCATACATGCTACATGTACGTCCGGTGGCCCTTCAGTCGCATGAGGGACACCCGAGAGCGCCCCTGTTGAGAGTCGAGCGAGAGAAGCACGTCCCGGCCCGATCCCCAATCTTTCCCGATGGCGATGCCGGCTGGAGGAGAGAAGGGAGAGGAGCACGGAGGATTTATGTATATATTAAGTCTAAGTTGAGTCTTTCCCCTATGGCGTCTGGCGCTATGCCGAGGTGGAGCGTACCGCTGCCGTGTTCTAGCAGCGGCTAGTGGTTAGCGGTGGTTGCAGTCCTGGCTGTTCTGGAGTGCCAGTTGCTTGTGAGTAGTGGGTTGCCGGCGGCTCCACGAATAAGCTCATTTGGTCCGCTGATCTGGAGGAGGTCCTTATTTTCCTTTGCTTCCAAGGTTACCATGGTGGTGAAGGAGGAAGAGAGGGAAGATGGAGATCCAGTTCGGGTTTGAGCTCATCACGTACGGTGACCATGGGTGGCCTATGGCTCCCGCTGTTGCGGTCGATGCCGGCCGCCCTGTCGAATCCTCTGACCGAAGGGTGGTCTTTCTTCTTCCTCCCGGCCAAGAGTCAAATGGGAGGCACTACATCTTCATCTAGGAGTTCATGGCGTGGTGCCATGGAGGGCTCACCGCACCAAGTAGTGTCGTTCCCGGTGAAGACGAGTCAAGTTTCAGGCTGGAGTTGCCAAGGAACCGATTGCGTTTTTTTCATCAATTTTCTGGGGTGCTCTTTGTAATAGTCAGGGACCGGTTAGTGTTTTACTTTTTCATTCAGGGTCCTGATGTAAAATCGCTGTGTACTACTTCTTTCTAATCAATGCAGCTTCGGGGTCCTTCTGGGCCCTTAGTTTGTTCAAAAAAAAAAACACGTACGTTCTCATACGTGTGCTGTTGAACTTGGAGGTGGTGCCTCCATGGTTTTCTACAACACCACTTAGGTCTGAGTTACTGGCCTTCTGTTCGGCGTTTCTGGAACCATCGTTGTTACTTGACGTCAGGCATATCAAGTATTTGCCAAGTGTGTCAAACGAGCAGAACTTGGTGTACCATTACTACGGCATCAACTTCTCTTACTTTACAGCATCTCTTACTTTACAGCACGAGCACGCTGTATCATTACCATAGATGACCGGAACAGACTTTTGAGATTAGAAAAGGGACCATGCAAAAAAGCACATGCGTTCGCCATCCTGGGGCCTACCATTCCCAGAAGGTAAAAAGGAAGATATGCTTTTCTCAGTCATCTAACAAGCTAGAGATCTCAGAAGAGAGAACTTGGTACCAGAATGATGGAATAGCAGGAGATACTACTAATTTTCTATATATGCACCAAATACTAGTCTCCACTCTTCTTAGCAATTTTTCTTTAATTCTCAGGTTGGCGCAATGGTGCATATGCCATTTTATAGCCAATGGATCCGGCCTTCCCTCTAGATGGGGATGGATGGGATAGATCTTAACCATGGTCAAGTTTGATGGTGCTATAAAGTATTGATTTATTGGGTGCTCTAAATTTTAGACCTACCTCTTTACTGGGCAGCCGACCATGTGGTGTTAAATGTTTTTCTTTTGCATGGATGTGGTGTTAACTTTAATTAGCCAATAAAGTTCCAAGAAAATAGGTAGACACAATTTTTTGTTTTATCACTCGACATGTGTTTGTTCCTCTCCACATTTGTCCCACTAGAAGACTAGCTATTGTCCTCTTTAAGGCCCACGTCGCGCCTCTTTGCTTGGAAATTTGGTTGTGCCAAGTTTTCTTTTTCTCGATTCTGTTTTTTATAGTAACCGAAGGGCTGGTTTTCATAAACTTTGGAGCTTTCTCTATTTCACCTCCCAAAAAAACTGAAGCAACATTTGAATTCAAATTTGTTTGAGTTCATCGTACAAATTTACACGGTATTGCTACTGTCCAAGTGGCTACTGGAGCTTTTCTCTTCCTGCAGGTCATGGGTTGGAGATCTCTCTCTTCTGCACTTCATTTTATTTTCCTTTTGTAATGCATAAAGGGCAGCCCTAAATAATTAAATCTTGATGTTCAAAATCTGTATTTTTGAACAGTAACACTCTTTCTCGGGAGGCAGCGGAAAATCTGGTAACTAGTCTGTTACCAGAAATCCCAATCCCTGAGTTGCGCCGCCCTATCATCGTCTCGGTTCAGATCGCTCCAACAATCACGTGTAGTAGTTTTCCCTCAACCTCATGAATCTCTATTCACTAGTACCAATAGAGCATGCATTATTACACATGGTCAAAAAGCGCCACCACACACAATATTCGGTTCTTTGTGCAAGAGTTCGTTACTTACTGAACGGTCAAAACGCACATGCCATCGAAATCATGTGAGGTGGGTCTAAACATGCATGCAGGTAAAATAAGACAACCATGTGACTGTGCGGTAGTGATTTCAGGTTCATTGAAAAAGAAGCCACCGACAAAGGGTGCCTCCACTGACACCATACTCGACGTAGTCAACAAAGACACCATGTGTGATGTGCATGTCACACATAATTTTTGCCTAACTTGTGAGATTGAGGTGCACACTATATATTTTCTAAGCAAGTGTGATGTTTACATCACACAATTTTTTCTTGAATAAATATCTTATTGGGGGTCTTTAGACAAATAGGCTACACATGTTTTTTTACGAACCTTGTGTCATATGTATATCACACATATTACACCTAGTGTGGGCAATTTTTTCGCGAGGGGAGGGGTCTGGAGGGGGGGGGGGAGGCCATGGGGCCACTTGCAAAGCTGACTCCAATTGGCTCACTTGAGGTGTGCATTACACCGGCCTGAATTGGCCATATATATTTAATCTATCTTATTATGAACACAACATGAAAATGTTCAGTATTTGAAGACAACGAGAATATGTTCAGTAGTTGAAGACAACAAGAGGTTAATTACATGAGAGACTAAATATCAAGGCAATTAAATGTTCAGTATTTGAAGACATCAAGATGAAAATGTTCGTATTTGAAGACATCAAGACACTCATGTTGTAGTTTAGGAGTGCATAAAAGACAAATACGAACATGAGAATTCCTTGACCCGCTCCCGCGACCTGCTCCCTCCCCCCGAAACCCTCGCCGTTGCCACCTCCTGGGCACGCCCTGGTGGCTTAAGGGGCCCACGAGGCTCCGTTGATCCTAATCTCAAGTCTACAAACTCCTGTTTCCCGATAAATAAATTAGAGAAAAAGTTTGGTTGCGTTTTAAGATACGGTGTAGCCACCACCTCCTGTTCTTCACCAGGAGGCCAGATCTGAGTCCGTTTGGGGCTCCGAAGAGGGGTATTCGTCGCCATTATCATCACCAACCCTTCTTTATCATCAATCTCATGACGCTCACCAACCGGAGTGAGTGATTCCTTCGAAGCTTGCTAGACGCTGATGGGTTGGGTGAGATCTATCATGTAATCAAGTTAGTTTTGTTAGGGCTTGATCCTTAGTATTCATTATGTTATGAGATTAAAGTTGCTATGCTTAATGCTTGTCACTAGGGCCCGAGTGCCATGATTTCATATCTGAATCCTTTATGTTTTCATGAATATATTTGTGTTCTTGATCCTAACTTGCAAGTTGTACGCATCTATTATGTGTTATGATCCGCATATCCCAATGTGATAATAATTGAGATTCTTTCTGGTGATTATCGTAGTTTGAGGAGTTCATGTATTCACTATTTGTTAATGTTTCATTCCGGTTTCATATTAAAAGGAGGCCTTAATATCCCTTAGCTTGTTTATGGACCCCGCTGCCAGGGGAGGGTAGGACAAAAGATGACATGCAACTTCTTACCACAAGCACGTATAAATATATACGAAATACATGCCTACATTACATTGATGATTGGACCTAGTTCTATGTCTCCCTAGGTTATAACTGCCGCCTTCGAGCCCGGCTGAGATGGCTCTGGGAAGACGCCGCCAATGGAGGCGTGCGCCAAGGCGGCAGCTGTGTTACGCAAGTGTACGGAGGCTAGGGCCGCGTGTACGAGTCTTTCATGGACAAGCAGCAGCAGAAATCCAGCCAAGCCTAGCATATTAGTAGTTAAGAGATATTAGTAGTTACTAGCAAACGTGCCCATGCGTTGCAAACGGGGGGGGGGGTAGTAAACATTTTTTTATCAGAGCCACTATTTTCATTACGATTAAATTTTGACTCTGACTCGTCATATTGATGACGCGCACCTACGACCATACTCATGCAACATCTAGGTGGTGTTGTTCGACACTGAGAAGGCAGCATGTATAAATTAACTTTATTTGAGAATGCCTATATGTATCCATAGGTAAGGTCTTAGATCATGAAACATGTACAAATAGAGAACACACTGAAAGTATAGCATTCCCAAGATCATAGTATTTCCTTCGCTCGCCCCTTGCCAACCAGCACACAACATTGTGTACGGCATGTTTATTTGCAATACGGATCCGCACCGGTACGAAATAAAGACAGATCATGTGTCATTGATTAACATTGCACCCTAACATGCATTTGGAAAATAATAAACATGTAAAATAATACCATATTAAAATTTTACACATTTTTCTAATCAAATTCCGTATATAATATGTTAAATTTGGAGTTACGGTTTGAAAGATATGGTTATTTTTTTCTAATCAGATTCCATATATAATATGTTATATTTGGAGTTACGGTTTGAAAGATATGGCTATTTGAAAATATTATTTATTATTAATATATTGCGGGTTTATTAACGTAGACATCAGGGGGGTTTATGTAAAACTAGGAAAAACGATTGACTACCACTTTTGTATGGACGATGGGTTAATTAACATAAAAGATAGGGGGTTTTGTGTAAAATGCGAAAATAACGATTCTTTCTAACTTAAAAAAGGACGGCGGGATAGTTACTGAAATAGGGAGGGGGGTTTGCAAAACACTGCGATGGTGAGCGGGCGGGCAGAAGCACTATTTACTTTATTATTAGGAGAAAAGACTTAGACAGCGATAGACCTAGCTAACTATATCTCGATCCATTATGTTATGTCTAAACTGTACTATTTGGAAGGTAAAAAAGCATGCCAAGTGTATACCTGATTAAAATTGTATGCATGTGTTTGATTTACAAGATACTCTGATCGAGAGAATACTGTCCAAACAGCTATTTGAATTGTCTCAAAAAAAGGTTCTTTGAATCCTATTTTACTTTGTGGTGTTGGACATCCATTAATATTCATCAGATGTTAGCATATCCATGCATGTGATGTGACATGTATTCTTCCCATGACGATATGTTTATTCCCCGTCTCAAAGTTTCCATTGTGATTTAATATTATGCATGATATATTTCACTATTCTTTGGTCATGCTAAAGCAGATAATTGATCCAATCAGTTATAAAGGGGGTTAGCAATTGTAAAGTAGGTTAGCTAGATAATTCAAGCACTTCACATATTTATATTGATAAATTATTATTTTTGCTTGACAGATGGTTAAAACAATATGTTATCAGCAATGAATTGTTTTTTTATTGATACCACTGTTGTTTGAACTTCCTTGCTAAGTTCCAGTTTCAAGTACAAACAATTGTGATGAATAGTTTTCTTGGAAATTATGATGTTCAATGAGAATTTGGTTCCTTTGGTTGGTGCCAATCAAATTCCGGGCAATAGTTATCATGCCTACATAATTTTTCAGTGCCTAGCTGGTACTAAAAAGGTTATCATATTATATACAGGTCTATCGTTCTATTTAATGTTTTTATTGCAGCTCATGTTTAAACTACTCCATGCTAATGTCATCATGATCTTTTTTGCTTTTTTTAGTTTGGTTATCACCCAAACCATTGTAATGTGACTATATAGACCGTGAAAATGTGCATGGGATTTGGAGGTGGATGCGGCTAGGTGCATGCAAATCAAAGGTATTCTCCATGATTTTTCCCGTTTGCATATATAGACCGAAATGAGTGTTGACACACACACACACACACACACACACACACACACACACACACACACACATAT
>LR738712.1:872891646-872927392 GCA_902687465.1 Secale cereale | reverse complement strand
ATATATATATATATATATATATATATATATATATATATATATATATATATATATATATATATATTGGATACACTTTTCATGAGACACTCCATATAAACACAACGTATCGATGGCACGGCATGCCACCGCGCGGGTTTGCTAGTGAACATCTATGGTCGGCACAAGATGCAGCTCTCTCGCGTCCCGCCACAGAGTAACTGGCTATATGTCATTAACCTTGTCATCGCCACACGTGTATGCCTGCTCGCCAAAGCGGATGAAACGACATATCTTTGGCATGCCCCGTACGGGCACCTCCACTTTCATGCACTGCGTGAGTTCCCAAGCAAGAACATCGTGCACGGCCCCGGAGGTGGCGTATTGTGCAGATCGTGCATGGGAGCTCGTGCACATGGACATGTGTGGGCCGATCACATCGGCAACACCCGGCAACAGTAAGTTCTTTCTGTTGGTAGTTGATGAGTATAGCAGATATATCTGGATCAAGGTTCTCAGGTCAAAAGATGAGGCATTCGCAAGCTTCAAGAAGGTGAAGGCTTGAGCCGAGACGCAGCGCCAGTGTTTTCTGCTCGCATTCCAGTTGGACCATGGCGGTGAGTTCAACTCCGACGCATTCAAGATGTACTGCACCGAGAGCAGCATGCCATACACGCTACAACAAAACCGCATTGTGGAGCGCCGTAACCAAACCCTCGTCGAGATGGCATGTTGCCTTCTCAAGGCGATGGGCATGCCGAACATCTTTTGGAGTGAGGCGGTGAAAACTGCTATGTACATCCTCAATCGAGCGCTGACGAGGAGCCTCAACGGCATCATGCCATATGATGCATGGCACATGAGAAAGGCCAGCGTGCACCACTTCCGTACGTTTGGTTGCGTCATGCATGTCAAGTGTCTCGTGACTGGCATCGACAATTGCGGACCACTCAACGCCAATGGTGATGATCGGGTACAAGGAGGGCGCAGAAGCCAACCGCTTCTACTGTCCCGCGGTGAAGATACTATGGGTGACATAAGATGTTGCGTTTGAGGAAGGAAGGCCATGGGACTGTGCCTCTAGGGCGGGCACAGCCATGAAAGAAGTTTCGTCGAACACCTTTGTTGTTGTCTACCACACCGCTCGGGGAAGACGGTGGTCGATGCCGGATCCATGCTTGGCCAGTCCAGAACGCCACCCGCCACACCGACCAAGCCTTGCCTATGGTGGAGACCCTGGTAGTAGAGCCACTGCCCAACTGGGAGACTTCGGCCAAACATGACGACAATCGGGATGCGGACTCAGGGCCGCTTTGATACATGTATATCGAGAACCTACTGGATGAGCTCTACGCCAAGGCTACACAGCAGGCCGAGCCCTACTTGATGGTTGCAAAGGATCCTAAAAGCGTCGAGGAGGCGCTCGGCGATGGTGCAAGGAGGAGCGCCATGGATGAAGAAATGCGCTCCATCGCTGGCAACAATACATGGGAGCTGGCCATGCTCTCGGCCGGCCACTGCGCCTATGGCCACTACTCCGTCTTTATGGTGAAGAAAGACCCAACCGGTAACATCCTCAGGCATAAGGTGATGCTGGTGGTGAAGGGGTACGCACAGCGACATGGGTTGACTTTGACGTGGTCTTCACCCAGTTGTGCGCATGGAGACCGTGCGCCTACTACTTGCACTAGTGGCAAACATCGGCTAGCAGGTGCATCACATGGAAGTCAAGTCCGCCTATCTCAATGGAGATCTCGCCGAGGTGGTGTACGTGCATCAGACGGCCAGCTTCATCGACAACGACAAGTCGAGCAAGGTGCTCAAGCTCCGGAAGGAACTGTTCGGTTGCGCCTGGCCATGCGGCCTGGATGGCTTTAACGGGAAGCTCAACGAGACCGTGACCAAGCTTGGATTTGACCGGTGCCCGCTTGAGCACGCCCTGGACCGGCGAGGGGACGTGGGGAACTTCCTCCTGGTCGGCGTGTACGTCGATGACCGTTAGAATTTTGCTAGTAGGCCTTTGGCCCAAAGACCAACTAAAATTTTGAAATTCTCTTAGCCCATTCATGCATAGCTAGTGAGTGGTGTGAGTGGGTCCCATCACGGAAGTTGAGAGAGATTTCCACCTCTTTATAAGGTGAGCTCTTCTACCATTTGTATGAGCATGAGAAGATGAGACCTACACGCGCGCTCGTCGTCCTCGCTCGCCTCGTCACGACACGCCGCGGTTTGCGGGAATGAGCTGAGCCGAGGACAAAGCTATGCACGTTGTCTATATTTTTGCTAGTCGGGAATAATTAATAAATCGTTAATTAATAATTAATGGACACGTTAATTACTCAGCCAGTTCTGATTCTTTTGGATCGTGGGGCTGTACTTGGACGTGGGGTTTTTCTCCACGACCTACCCGGCCCGCACTATATAGTTAGGCAAACGTCTGCCCTAGCCGCAGCCTCATTGTATGGTTTCGCATCACCGTTCCACATCATTGCGTCGCCACGCAAGTCTTCTCCATCCCTTATTCCGGCGTGCACCGCGAGAAGGGACAGCAGGCCTCCGAAACCTCACCTCTTGTGATCCTGTATGGGAGAGGGGAGATCAGGATTTTAGGGAGCGCACCCGCGCGACTGCTGGCAGCGACGACTTCTTTCCCGTCCTCGGCACCCTCTCCATCAACGACATGGGCGACAACATCAACACTGACGATGCTGCTTCCGTTGCACCGTATATGATTCTGTCCTTCTTATTCGAGATCGTGATAGAATTCATGTTTCTCATATGTGCCCTAGATTTGAACCGTTCAACTGCTATGCTAGTCTGCATGATTAGTACGATTCATGTTATTGCTGTCATGATTTAGTTTTTCTTTATTCGGAATAAATCTCGTAGTAACTTCCTCATATATTCAACAGTGATCATAGTCACGAGCAACGATGACATTGGCAAGTTCAAGGCGCAGATGGGCGAATGCTTTCAGATGAGTGACCTTGGTCTCCTAAGTTACAATTTTGGGATAAGGTGAAGCAGAGCGATGGCCAGATCACGCTCCGCTAGGCGGACTACGCGAAGAAGGTGTTTGAGCTTGCCGGTATGGACAAGTGGAATTAATCGGTGTCACACGTCAATTGGGAATCAACTGAAGATTGGGGAAACAAATGGGAGGCACCGTCGACGCAACGCTGTACATGATCGGGAGCACACGGGCCCTGACATTGCATATGTGGGGTTCATGGAGTCCCCAGGTCAATGGAACTGGGGTGTCGTGAAGCAGATCATGCGCTATATCCCTGGCAGGCTTGGGTATGGCGATGTTGACGGAACAAGGTGGGCTCGTTGGATTCAGCGACAGCGTTCTCGCCGGCGATGTTGACGACCGCAAAAGCACGTCGGGCGTGGTCTTCTTCCTTGGCGCGAGCGTTCTTCAGTTTCAGAGCCACGAAAGAGAGAGAGCATCAGCTGCAACGACAGCAAGCAGCAAGAAAATCTTTGTTTCGCGGAGAAAGAGACTTCAAGGAAGGACGGTGTGCAGCATTCCGTCGGGAGGAAAGCACAGCCACGCAACTGGACGCGGCCCTCACGCGCCGGCAATCAAGAAGCAGACGCCAGCAGCTGTACATGTAGTCAGGATCGCTCGACGAGGGATGCAGCTACCTTTGAGTAGTTTCCCCCTCGGCTTCATTCTTATGTGGAGAGTCGGTATACTGCGCCCGCCTTCTTATGTGGCGAAAACTGGTCTCCATCAGTATAGATGATTGATCGACGAAAATACCCTTTTAGAGAGATTGAACGAGAGTATACTGCGCCCGCCTTCCCGATACCTGCCGTTCCCAAATATAGTGATAGGAAAATATTGGTTTATATTTTTAGCACCTTGCATTTGATTTGGCTCTTAGGTTACCCGAACGATGCATGGGTGATTTTATAGCCATTTCATCAGGCCTTCCCTGCAGATGGACATGGTTGGGACCGATCTTAACCATGGTCTGTATAGAGTAATAAAGTTCTCATGTACCCTTCATACTAAAATTTAGACCTACCTCTTCAGTTTGGCTGATGACCTACATTGAACCAGTGAAACAATTGTTTGCAGAGTGCCTGGCAACAAGCTCATGTGGCGCTATATTAAAATTATGCAATGATTGAGTGCACCACCATAAAATTAGAAAATGACAAACATAACCTTGAAAACCGATCCATAAAGCACACCAGCATGAGATGAGGACGTACGCGCACCGCCGCCACCGTCGCTGCCGCTCCCTCCCGGGGCCAGCAATAATCTTGGTTATGCACACGAACTATTGACGGCGGAAAATCTCCATCCTCGTCCTAGCAGAACCAGTACGCCGGCGAGAAGCCGCACCAGCACCACATCACCACTTGCGCCGGCTTCATGAATCACGAAAATGTCGAGGTGCCGTAACCAACGAGAGCAAACAAATTCATAGTCCAGAAGATGCAGAGAAGAGAGCGGACACCAAAGGCCAGCACACCGCTGCACCACCGCCCACTAAACTTCTTGAAATGCAGCTAGCCACTAATCACTCTTGGTTGACTAAAATGAACCAGTCTTTCTTTAGTCTAAAATTGATGTAGTTAGAGCATCTCTAACAAACGTGTGGTAGCACGGGACGCTAATATTTTTTACCGCTACGAAATAGCATTTGAGCGCGCTAGGCTGGTGTTTTCGCTTTACCAAAATTGCAATAATATTACGCGCCGTCGGTAGCGTTCGAGCAGGCGCGCTAATTTCCTGCTCGCGCGTCCAACATAAACAATATTTTCCAGTCAAACATAGAACCAAGAAGATCAAACACATACAAAATAAATCACCAATAAATATTTCAATTATTATTACAACTAAAAAAATAGTTTATCTTCAATAGAACAAATAGTTCATGAATAATACAACAAATAGTTCATCAACAATACAACAACAAATAGTCAACAATACAACATCAAACTAGTTTTGTTGCCCATCCCATGACAACCACTCCTTGACTAGATGCTTTTGAAACTTATCATGCTTTTCGGCACGTTGAATGGCATGAGAGGAGGCAACAAACGGACCACCCTCGCAGACCTCCTCCACACTCGCACGGGATGTCCAATCAACCCACACACTGAGAATAGTCTAAATCTTGCCTATGCTCATTCTCGATGATCATGTTATGCGTGATCACACAAGCGTTCATGCTCGCTCGACGAGGGATGCAGCGACCTTTGTGTAGTTCTCCCCTCGGCTTCATCCTTATATGGATAGTCCGTCCTTAGGGCAAAAACTGATCTCCATCAGTATGGATGATTGATCGACGAAAATACCCTTTTAGAGAGATTGAACGGGAGTATACTGCATCCGCCTTCCCGATACCTACCGTTCCCAAATATAGTGATGAAAATACGTATTGGTTTATATTTTTAGCACCTTGCATTTGATTTGGCTCTCAGGTAATACCAACAACGCATAGGTGGTTTTATAGCCATTGCATCCAGCCTTCCATGTAGGTGGACATGGTTGGGACGAGTCTTAACCATGGTCGGAATAGTGTTATAAAGTTGTCATCTATCCTTCACACTAAATTTTAGACCTACCTCTACATTGAACCAGTGAAACAATTGTTTGTAGAGTGCTTGGCAACAAGATGTTGTGGTAAGCATTCAGTTACCCACTAAGTTTTTATTTTTCGAGTAGGACCCAGAGCTATATTAAAATTATGCAATGATTATCGAGCGCACCCCTATAAAATTAGAAAATCACAAACCTAGCCTTGAAAACCGATCCATAAAGCACACCAACATGAGATGAGGACGCACACGCACTGCCGCCACTGTCGCTACCGCTCCCTCTCGGGGCCAGCAATAATCTGGGTTACGCACACGGACTATTCATAGCGGAAAATCTCCATCCTCGTCCTAGTAGAACCAGCGCGCCGATGTCCTGAAAGGTAACTAAGAGCAGGCCAATCATTGATGGTTACAAACAACAACTTATGTAGGTCACATTCCAGCAGTTTGTACTCATCCCACATACGTACACCTTTTCCATTCCACAGCTATAAAAGTTCTTCAAGTAATGGCCTTAGGTACACGTCAATGTCATTGCCGGGTTGCTTAGGGTCTTGGATGAGTACTGGCATCATAATGAACTTCCACTTCATGCACAACGAAGGAAGAAGGTTATAGATACATAGAGCCACTGGCCAGGTGCTATGATTGCTGCTCTGCTCCCCAGAAGGATTAATGCCATCTGCACTTAAACCAAACCATACGTTCCTAGCATCACCTTCAAATTCTCCCCATCTTCTCTGGATTTTTCTCCACCGCAACCCCTCAGCGGGTGCTCTCAACTTGCCGTCTTTCTTACGATCTTCCTTGTGCCATCGCATCAACTTGGCATGCTCTTTGTTTCCGAACAAACGTTTCAACCGTGGTATTATAGGAGCATACCACATTTCATTGGCAGGAACCCTCTTCCTGGGGCGCTCGCCCTCAACATCACCAGGTCATCTCGTCTGATCTTATACTGCAATGCACCGCACACCGAGCATGCGTTAAAATTCTCGTATTCCTCACTGTTGTAGAGGATGCAGTCATTAGGGCATGCATGTATCTTCTGCACCTCTAATCCTAGAGGGCAAAGAACATTCTTTGCTTCGTACGTCCCGACAGGAAATTCGTTATCCTTTGGAAGCTTTTTCTTCATTATTTTCAATAGCTTCCCAAATCCCTTGTCGGATAAACCATTCTCTGCCTTCCATTGCAGTAGTTCTAGTGTGGTACCGAGCTTTGTGTTGCCATCTTTGCAATTTGGGTACAACCTTTTTTTGTGATCCTCTAACATGCGATTGAAATTCAACTTCTCTTTCACTTTTGCAATCTCTCCGTGGATTAACAATGATCCGACGAAGATCATCATCGGGCACATCGTTAGCTGGTACCTCTTGATCTTCAGCTACCCCCTCTTCTTCAGCAGTATCACCGTATTCAAAGAACATAGGATACTTCTCATCATCCTCTTCTTCTTCGTTGTCTTCCATAATAACCCCTCTTTCTCCGTACTTGGTCCAAACATTATAGTGTGGCATGAAACCCTTATCGAGTAGGTGCCAGTGAAGGGTTTTCAGACAGTAGATGGAGAATACATAAAACAATTCTACTTGTTTGCCGCAGCCACCTCGAGAAAAAAATGCAGGCCGTCAATGTAAACATTGGTGCGTCTGTCACCGTGCATCCATTGTCGGTTCATCTGCATGCATTATATAATATTACATAACATCATGAATAGAGAAGTGACCAAATTAATACAAGTTCATCATCACATTAAAACCAAAGTACAATAGTGATCAAAAGTTATTACTCAAAAACTTAATGCATAAAGTTCATACATATATAGTTCTCATAGAACAACATATAGCTCTCTAGAGCATCTAATTAAAACATACATTGAAACTAACATGCAACTATGTAAAACATTTAAATGCAACAACAAATGCGATCATAATCGCAACTAAGATAACAATTGATCCAACAACATAATGATACCAAGCCTCATTATCAATGACATATTTTCTAATCTTTCTAATCTTCAAGCTCATTGCATCCATCTTGATCTTGTGATCGTCGACGATATCGGCAACATGCAACTCCAATTTTATCTTATCCTCTTTAACTATTTTCAATTTTTCTTTCAAGTAATTGTTTTCTTTTTCAACCAAATTTAACCTCTCAATGATAGGGTCAATTGGAATTTCTGGTTCACATACCTCCTAGATAAAAACATCTATGTCATGTTGGTTGGCATAATTGTCATAATCACTAAATGAAACAAATAGTTAGAAAAAATATACCACATCCGAATTATAGACCGAACGAGGGCCGACGGGGGCGGATACCAAAACCATGGCACTGTATAATAACAAATAATAATAAAAGTAAGAAAATTATACAAGTATCTATCTAAATTGTACAAGTAAGAATTTTTTTCTTTTAAAAAGAAGATCAGAACAAGATGCTCACCATGGTGGTGCCAGTGACGAGATCAGTGCAGTCGATCGACGACGGTGTGGACTGGGACGGGACGGCATGGACCGCCAAATCTAGACAAATCATGGGGAAAATGGAGATTCGAGATCGAGCTTGGAGAGGAGAAAGCTTAAGTGTGACATTTCATCGAACACCTCATGTGCATAGGAGGTGAGAGAAGTGAAGAAAACACCTCGCACGCCGGCCGGCCAAAAAACAGATGAGTGAGTGTGGGCAGGGGCGAGAATATATATAGGCATCTCTTTCGTCCAGGTTGGTGGCTAGCAGCGGGACAGAAGATAGACCTTTGGTCCCGGTTCCAGCCACCAACTGGTACTAAAGAGTTTGCACCAGGAGCGAGGCCCTTTGGTCCTGGTTCATTTCTGGAACCGGGACCAACGGGGTCAGACAAACCGGGACCTATGGCACCCGAGGCCCGCCCGACACCCTGGCCTCATGAACCGGGACTGATGCACTCATTGGTCTCGGTTCGTAAAAGAACCGAGATTAATGCTCTTATCTGGCTTGGACCAAAGCCCTGTTTTCTACTATTTTATATGTATTTTTAGCTTTCGGGCGAAGCCGTTGAGCCTAAATTTGGATCTATCGGGTCAAGTTAGTATAATTCTTTTCTTCTCTAGCAGCTAGAGTCGGTTATAGGGGATCGACTATAGTTATTGTAAGGAAAGCAGGTACACAGCACCCTCATAAAGTTCAGAACGATGTCTTGCGAAGCCAAGCATGCTGCACAATCATCTCGGCTTTGAAAGAGAGTTTCTCATATGTAGCCATGAATTGATTAAGGGCGGGTCATTGACCGAGCTTTCCATTCTCACGGACAAATCAATGATCCAAGCTGAGTGATTTTGAATTCTTGTCTCTTCCTATACAGGAGGCACCAAGCAAATCTTGGATTCATGGAGCAAGTGACTTAAATGAAGTAAAGCATGCGACACTCCTGAGAGAGGAAAGCACAGCCACACAACTGGACATGGTCCTCCCGTGTTGGTGCTGGGTGGCAATCAAGAAGTAGGAGCCAACAGTTGTACATGTAATCCGGGTCGCACGACAAGGGATGCGGCGACTTTTTGTAGTTTTCGCCTCGGCTTGATTCTTATGTGGACAATTGGTCTTAGGTTAAAACTGATCTTCGTCAACTTGGAAGATTGATCGACGACAATATCCTTTTAGGGAGATTGAAAGGGAGTGTACTGCGTTTGCCTTCCCGATACCTGCCTTTCTCAAATATATTGATAAAAAAATAATCGCATTGGTTTATATTTTTAGCATCTTGCATTTGATTTGGCTCTTATGTCATCCCAACGACGCATAGGCAGTTTTATAGCCTTTGCATCCAGCCTTCCTTGTAGGTGGACAAGGTTGGGACCGATCTTAACAATAGCCGGTAGAGTTATAATGTTCTCATTTACCCTTCACACTAAATTTTAGACCTACCTTTACAGTTTGGCTAATGTCCTACATTCAACTAGTGAAACAATTGTTTGCAGAGTGCCTGGCAGCAAGCCCATGTGGTTAGCATTTAGTTATCCGCTGAACTTTGTTTTTGAAATAGGACCCAGAGCTATATTGAAATTATGCAGTGATCGAGTGCACCCCCATAAAATTATAATGAGTCACACCATTTAGGTGTGTGCTCCTTCTCTAGCTTGCGTTGTATTCCGTCGAAGAGGAAAGGGTGATGCAACACAGTAGCGTAAGTATTTCCCTCAGTTTTTGAGAACCAAGGTATCAATCCAGTTGGAGACCACGCGCGAGTCCCTCGCACCTGCACAAACAAATAAGAACTTCGCAGCCAACGTGATAAGGGGTTGTCAATCCCTTTACGGTCACTTACGAAAGTGAGATCTGATAGAGATGATAGTTTGATATTTTTGGTATTTTTGAATATAAGAACAGAAAATAAAAACGGAAAAGTAAAGTAGATTGTAGATTGATATGTTGCGAATAGACCCGGGGGTCATAGGTTTCTCTAGTGGCTTCTCTCATGATAGCAGATTTCTACGGTGGGTGAACGAATTACTGTCGAGCAATTGATAGAAAAGCGAATAATTATGAGACTATCTAGGCATGATCATTATATATAGTCATCACGTCCGAGACAAGTAGACCAAAACGATTCTGCATCTACTACTATTACTCCACACATCGACCGCTATCCAGCATGCATCTAGAGTATTAAGTACATAAGAACATAGTAACGCCTTAAGCAAGATGACATTATGTAGAGGGATAAACTCAAATAACATGATATAAACCCCATCTTTTTATCCTCGATGGCAACAATACAATACGTGCTTTGCTGCCCCTACTGTCACTGGGAAAAGACACCACAAGATTAAACCCAAAGCCAAGCACTTTTCCCATTGCAAGAACTATAGATCTAGTAGGCCAAACCAAACCGATAATTCGAAGAGACCTGCAAGGATATTATAATCATACATAAAAGAATTCGGAAAAGAATCAAATATTTCTCATAGATAATCTTGATCATAAACCCACAATTCATCGAATTGATCTCCTCGAAGACCGAGGAGAACTTGGTATTGAGATCCAAAGAGAGAGAAGAAGACATCTAGGTACTAACTATGGACCCAAGGTCTGTGGTAAACTACTCACAACTCATGGTGAGGCGATGATGATGATGTAGAAGCACTCCATGGTAGATCCCCCCCTCCGGCGGAGCTCCGTAATAGGCCCCAAGATGGGATCTCACGGGAACAGAAGGTTGCGGTGGTGGAACTAGGGTTTTCTCTCCTCTCCTGATGTTTTCGGGGTACATAGGTATATATAGGTGGAAGGAGGGCACCGGGGGCCAAACGTGGGGCCCACGAGGCAGGGGGCGCACCCTGTAGGGGGGGCCCACCCTCTTGGACGCCACGCCAGCCCTATTCCGTGGTTCTCAAGTCTCCCGTGCAGATTTTGTCCAAAAATATCTCTCCCGAAGGTTTCATTCCGTTTGGACTCCGTTTGATATTCCTTTTCTGTAAAACCAAAATAGGCAAAAAACAGCAATCTGGACTAGGCCTTTGGGTTAATAGGTTAGTCCCAAAAATAATATAAAAGTGTATAACAAAGCCCATTAAACATCCAGAACATCATAAATAATAGCATGGAACAATAAAAAATTATAGATACGTTGGAGACGTATCAAGCATCCCCAAGCTTAATTCCTGCTCGTCCTCGAGTAGGTAAATGATAAAAACAGAATTTTTGATTTGGAATGCTAACCAACATAATTTTCAATGTAGTTCTCCTTATTGTGGCATGAATGTTCAGATATGAAAGATTCAAGACAAAAGTCTATATTTACATAAGAAATAATAATACTTCAAGCATACTAACAAAGCAATAATGTCTTCTCAAAATACTATGGCTAAAGAAAGTTATCCCTACAAAATCATATAGTCTGGCTATGCTCCCTCTTCATCACACAAAATATACATATCATGCACAACCCCGGTTTCAGCCAAGCATTTGTTTTCATACTCTATTCTTCCAAACCTTTCAACTTTCACGCAATACATGAGCGTGAGCCATGGATATAGCACTATGGGTGGAATAGAATGGTGGTTGTGGAGAAGACAAAAAGGAGGAAGATAGTCTCACATCGACTAGGCGTATCAACGAGCTATGGAGATGCCCATCAATAGATATCAATGTGAGTGAGTAGGGATTGCCATGCAATAGATGCACTACAGCTAAAAATGTATGAAAGCTCAACAAAAGAAACTAAGTGGGTGTGCATCCAACTTGCTTGCTCACGAAGACCTAGGGCATTTGAGGAAGCCCATCGTTGGAATATACAAGCCAAGTTCTATTATGAATATTCCCACTAGTATATGATAGTGACTAAACATGAGACTCTCTATCATGAAGAACATGGTGCTACTTTGAAGCACAAGTGTGGAAAAAAAGATAGTAGCATTGTCCCTTTACTTTAATTTTTTTTGGAGGACCCTTTTCTTTTTTTTGGCCTTTCCTCACATGGGACAATGCTCTAATAATGATGGTCATCACACTTCTATTGATTTTCAACTCGATATTACAACTCGATACTATAACAAAGTATGACTCTATATGAATGCCTCCGGCGGTGTACCGGGATGTGCAATGAATCAAGAGTGCCATGTATGAGAAATTATGCATGGTTGGTTTTCCACAAATACGATGTCAACTACATGATCATGCATGGCAATATGACAATATGAAGCGTGTCATATGAATGGAACGGTGGAAAGTTGCATGGAAATATATCTCGGAATGGCTATGGAAATGCCATGATAGGTATGGTGGCGGTTTTGAGGAAGGTATATGGTGGCTGCTTTGAGGAAGGTATATAGTGGCTGTTTTGAGGAAGGTATATAGTGGGTGTATGGTACCGGCGAAAGTTGCGTGGTACAAGATAGGCTAGCAATGGTGGAAGGGTGAGAGTGCGTATAATCCATGGGCTCAACATTAGTCATAAGAACTCATATACTGATACGTCCAAAACGTATCTATAATTTCTGCTTGCTCCATGCCTCTTTTGGGTGATATTTCTATGTTATTTATACACTTCCATACACTTTTGATCATATTTGGACTAACCTATTAACTCAGTGCACCCCAGTGCCAGTTTCTGTTTTCGGCTGTTTTTGTATTTCAGGTTTTCCCATTACGAGAACTGCCAGAAAAATCCCGGAAAAATTATATAAAAAATCAGCGTTCCAGAAGCTTCCCGGTACCCGAAGTACAGCCGGAGGGGGGCCACCAGGGCTCCAGGCGCCCTGGTGGCGCGACCCCCCCTCCAGGCCGCGCCGGGGGGGCGCCTGGGCCCCCCAGGCCTCCGCTGATGCCCCCCTTTGGCATATATTTATATCGTGTCCCGAAACCCTCGAGACGGGGAACCCTTTTCCGTGATCTCATCTCTGTTCCACCGCCGCCGCGCTTCCAAGATCGGGAGCACCAGGAGAACTCTTCCCGGCACCCTGCCGGAGGGGAGGATCACCACCGGGAGCTTATCCACCACCATGGACGCCTCCCGGATGAGTTTTGAGTAGTCTCCCTTGGACCATGGGTCCATGACCAGTAGCTATGTGATGTTCTCCTCCCGTTCTTGTGCTTCACTACTTAGTCCTCGTGAGCTGCCCTACATGATCGAGGCACATATGTAATCCTTATGCTGTTGCTATGTTGAGTTTGCTGGGATCCGATGGATTGTGAGATTATGTTCAGATTGTGTTTGAGTAATATATTTGATATACCTCTTTTATATTTATGTTCGTAAGTAATTCTTGCATGTTCTCCGTTGTTATTTATTGCTTTGGCCAAGTAGTAGGTAGTGACTCCAAGAGGGAACGTTATGCTTGATTGTGGGTTCATGCCCCTCGATGACTAGCTTGAGTGACAGAAACATGAGTCTAGGGGATGTGCTATTGCCACAAGGGGGAAAAAATGGTGCTTGTGCCCGCGGGTGCAAGGATTGTTTACTTTACGCAAAGTTCTTTTAATGCAGTTGTCTGTTGCTTTGAGTTTACACTATGGGTGGGACTCGCAACTTAATACCTGCGAGATGTTCTGGATAGATATCTCAAGGTGGATGATTAGTAGTAGATGCAGATGGATTTCGGTCTACTTGCCTTGGCGTACCGCCCATGCTTTGAACCTCTACCTTTCTTGCAACATAGTTAGCATTGGTTTGCGCACATAATTCTGTCAATTGCCCAGCTGTAATTCGTTTACCTCACATAGCTGTTTTATCGTCTTTTGGGAGAGAGACATCACTAGTGAACATCATGGGACTCCGGTCCATATTACCATCATTGATCACATCCACTATTTACTTTCCGCTTTTACTTATTACTTGCAGCAAAACCTATCACTATTATCACTTGCGTTTGATCCTTTGTAAACGACAAGGCCGGAGGGATTGACAACCTCTCTGTACTCGTTGGGAGCAAAGTTATTTGTATCTGTGTGCAGGTCCACGTTGATTGCTAATATCTGGCGCCGTTAGCAGTTGACACCTTCTTGTTGAAACTGGGAGTCTCAGGGAAATCGATCCTTGGTATCTTTGCCAAGGGAAAACTTCCGCTACACTGCATCTCAAACCTTCCACTTGGGGTAACCAACGAGGGGCGAGAAGCCATCAAGCAAAGTTTTCTGGCGCCGTCGCCGGGGACTCCACTCTTCAGGATAGGGGAGTTGCACACTATCTTTTACCTTTGCTTTTTAGTCTTGTTAGTTTACCTTTCATTTTTGCTTTAGTATCCTTTATCAAAAATTACAAAAAAAAATTTATTTGCTTTTCTGTTAGTAGTCCTTTCTGTTTAGCCAAACATGTTAGGATTTGGTGCTTTGAGGGAATCAGAAGATCTAGATTTCCATCAAAGGGATGGAGAAAATATGAAGAAGGCATGGGACAGAATTTCTGATGCACATAGGAGAATTATGCCTTGGATACCTATAAAAATTGTGCTTAGAAATTTTTACCATGGTCTTTTTAAATGGTGTAAACACTCTCTTGATATTATAGTTGAGGGAGATTTCCTAGAGTGTGATGAAGCTAGAGCTCTTGAAATTATACATGGTCTATCTAGTTACTTTGTTTATGATCATAATTTTGATTCTATCATAGATAGACTTGCTACTATTGAGAAGAGAATGGATGCTCTAGACATAATGAAGGTAGAGAAACCCAAACCCAATAAGAGAGATATTTTGGAAATAGACAATGATTGGGAGCCTTTTGTTAGGATTAGCATCTCTAATCATGACTTCCTTGCTTATTGTGATATTGGATCTATGGATTCTACTATGCCAAAAATTGTTCACGATTCTTTAAAATTTAACATGGATAGATTACCATCTTATCATGAACACACTAATGGAGATATTTCTGAAATCCAGGGAAGAATAAAAGACGTGCCAGTTAAATTCCTTAAGGGGATTGCAATGATTGATTTCTTCATCATGGAGCCAAACCAAGGAAATATAGTGCTTGGAAGGGACTTCCTCCGAGCGGTAAAAGGCTTCATTGATATAGGTAAGGGACAAATCCTCTTGCGCGGAAAGGCAAAAGGTGTGTACCCCTTTCCTAGAAGGAACAAGAGTGAACTTGTTGAGGAACCATTTGAAGCAATCTATAGCTCCGATTATTATGATGGTCATTGATTCCTCTTTGCATTATGCCTAGCTTAAAGGCATAAAAGAAAGCGCTTTTGGGAGGCAGCCCAATGAATAAATTTTATTTTGCTTTTGTTGTGTCTTGATGTTGTTACTACAGTAGAATCATCATTGTATCTTTACTTTTCAATTTTGTGCCAAGTGTAGCCTCTGATTGCAAGAAAGTTCAAAAGTTGTGACGTGCTGTCCAGGAAACAGATTCTGTCCTTGGATAGAAAAATTCGTATAAAATTACCAGATCATCTTTTTGGTCTGATTTTTTTCGACAGCGTGCTCTATATAATTGTCTTTCGTGCGTCTGTTTTGAGTTTTTTGATTAGAGTTGCAGAAGTGCCCCGAAAAAATCATTTACTACCTGCTGTTCTGTTTTTCACAGATTCTGTCCTGTTTTGCCTTTCCTTCATTTTGCAAACCTAGAGCTTGCTTTTTCTTTGTAAAAACCTTTTGGCAATCTTGAGAAACAGTAGACCTTCAAGAATATCTTTATTTACAGAAAGGAACAATTATTTTATTATGGGTACTAACCTCGCTAATCAGATTATGATGAGTTATGTATGAAGGGAGTTTTCAAGTGTGCGAGGGAAGATGATAAAAAGATTCAGGAGTGTCAAACGCTCAAGCTTGGGGATGCCCCCATGCACCCCCAAGAAATATTCAAGGAGACTCAAGCGTCTAAGCTTGGGGATGCCCCCGTGCATCCCCTTCTCCATCAACATTATCAGTTCGTCTTTCGTTCCGCTATATTTTTATCACTTCATGTGTTATGTGCTATGCTTGGAGCGTCTTGCTTTTAGTTTCCTTTTTAGTTTTCTTTAGCTTTTCATAACGAGTCGGAACTCAGCTTTCTTTATGTGGGAGAGAAACACGCTCCACTTCTACCTAGAACATAACATAGAATTTTCATGTCTATCTTTGTTGTGTGTTTTCTTTGTCTTTCAATAGCTACTATCATGTTCAACTCTTAGTATTCATGCTTATCTTTCTAAAGAGCTTTTGTTTAGTTGGTTGCTTGAACTCTCTTTAGTTATCATGCTTATCTTATTAAGAGAGTTTGCTTCCGTTGCATTGGTTGATATGTCTATGATAAAGATGCTACGTGCATAATGGCGCTTAGTAGTTCATGTTTTCTTATGGTTAGTCTCAAATAGCTGGGGGGTTCCCAATGTGTTATTGGAGTACCAACATGATTTGTTTGCCTATGATGTGGTATGGTTTAGTAATATCTTCCTTCAATAATTTATTTTGATTGACTTGGCGTATGCTCACGCATATTTAAGACTGTAAAGAAAGTCTGTCAAGCCTTGATGATCTTTTGTTTCTGAGTAGCGATATAACTTCCATGCCTGATTCAATGTTGCTTTGTCGCTCTGCATGATTATGACCGTCATTGCTCTCTTAGTTGGTCACTCCCAGTCTTTTGCTAACCTCCACCTGTACTAAGCGGACTGACTGCTTGTGCATCCAATATCCTTTAAACCAGTTATGCCATACGAGTCCACCATACCTTCCTACATGGTATTTACCTGCCATTCCTAACGGAGACTTTCATGTACCATCTCGAAATTATTAAAAAAAAATGCATTCTTATTTTGTGCCTCTGTTTTAAGTTCATGAGGAAGTAGTAGTTAATTCATGATCTTTTTAAGTTGGACAAGCTTCACCCCGGGATTGCATGTATAATGTGCAAACCCATAATACGAGAAGGAACTGGCATTGAGTGCGCCCGGCTCAAAAAAATAATATAACAAACAAACCCTCCTTCACGCTTTGTTCATGAGAAATCAGAAAACTTTGGCAGTGATAAACAAAGGAGATTAAGAGGATGTGATCGTCCTCATTCGGGAGCCGTTCCTCGAAACTTGTCCATCTCAAGAAGTGATTGAGTTGTCTACTAGCATTCGTTGACGGAACATGCATGATCTAAAAAAATTATTACCTCTGTTTTTAAAACCAAGAGCTCTGGTACATGTTTTGTCTTTGTTTCCGACTACGGGTTTTCAACCTTGCCAACAAAAGCCACGGTTCGAGAGTCTCCACCTTCTTTTAAAAAGCTCCGACTACTGAGAGCATGATTGTCATTCTGAGTGTAATGTGCATTGTCCCAAAGTAGCATTGTCTTTTTGCATGATTGTGATATTGTTTATTTTGAAATCATTGTATCTAGTCATCACTTAAACCTTGGAGGTGCCCCTGCATTTATGTTTTGCTTCACTAAAGGGGGCAAGCGATATATCACTTTATCATATTTGCACACCATCCTCATTACAAATCTATTTGATGTTTCAGTATCATATTGTAAAACTTTCAGTTCTTTGTGATTTTCTCATGAGGCAACTTAATTACTACAGATTCATTGTCTCAGTAAGCTTTTGTCATGTGACTATGAAAAAGTCCTATATGGTTAATAACATGTCACCACAGAAATTATTCTTGTTATCATTTACCTACGCGAGGACGAGCATGAATTAAGCTTGGGGATGTTGATACGTCCAAAACGTATCTATAATTTCTGCTTGCTCCATGCCTCTTTTGGGTTATATTGCTATGTTATTTATACACTTCCATACACTTTTAATCATATTTGGACTAACCTATTAACTCAGTGCACCCCAGTGCCAGTTTCTGTTTTTGGCTGTTTTTGTATTTCAGGTTTTCCCATTACGAGAACTGCCAGAAAAATCCCGGAAAAATTATATAAAAAATCAGCGTTCCAGAAGCTTCCCGGCACCCGAAGTACAGCCGGAGGGGGGCCACCAGGGCTCCAGGCGCCCTGGTGGCGCGGCCCCCCTCCTGGCGGCGCCGGGGGGCGCCTGGGCCCCCCAGGCCTCCGCTGATGCCCCCCTTTGGCATATATTTATATCGTGTCCTGAAACCCTCGAGACGGGGAACCCTTTTTCGCGATCTCATCTCTGTTCCGCCGCCGTCGCGCTTCCAAGATCGGGAGCACCAGGAGAACTCTTGGCGGCACCCTGCCGGAGGGGAGGATCACCACCGGGAGCTTCTCCACCACCATGGACGCCTCCCGGATGAGTTGTGAGTAGTCTCCCTTGGACCATGGGTCCATGAACAGTAGCTATGTGATGTTCTCCTCCTGTTCTTGTGCTTCACTAATTAGTCCTCGTGAGCTGCCCTACATGATCGAGGCACATATGTAATCTTTATGCTGTTGCTATGTTGAGTTTGCTGGGATCCGATGGATTGTGAGATTATGTTCAGATTGTGTTTGAGTAATATATTTGATCTACCTCTTTTATATTTATGTTCGTAAGTAATTCTTGCATGTTCTCCGTTGTTATTTATTGCTTTGGCCAAGTAGTAGGTAGTGACTCCAAGAGGGAACGTTATGCTTGATTGTGGGTTCATGCCCCTCGATGACTAGCTTGAGTGATAGAAACATGAGTCTAGGGGATGTGCTGTTGCCACAAGGGGGAAAACAACGGTGCTTGTGCCCGCGGGTGCAAGTATTGTTTACTTTACGCAAAGTTTTTTTAATGCAGTTGTCTGTTGCTTTGAGTTTACACTATGGGTGGGACTCGCAACTTAATACCAGCGAGATGTTCTGGATAGATATCTCAAGGTGGATGATTAGTAGTAGATGCAGATGGATTTCAGTCTACTTGCCTTGGCGTACCGCCCATGCCTTGAACCTCTACCTTTCTTGCAACATAGTTAGCATTGGTTTGCGCACATAATTCTGTCAATTGCCCAGCTGTAATTCGTTTACCTCACATGGCTGTTTTATCGTCTTTTGGGAGAGAGATATCACTAGTGAACATCATGGGACTCCGGTCCATATTACCATCATTGATCACATCCGCTATTTACTTTCCGCTTTTACTTATTACTTGCAGCAAAACCTATCACTATTATCACTTGCGTGTGATCCTTTGTAAACGACAAGGCCGGAGGGATTGACAACCTCTCTGTACTCGTTGGGAGCAAAGTTATTTGTATCTGTGTGCAGGTCCACGTTTATTGCTAATATCTGGCGCCGTTAGCAGTTGACACCTTCTTGTTGAAACTGGGAGTCTCAGGGAAATCGATCCTTGGTATCTTTGCCAAGGGAAAACTTCCGCTACACTGCATCTCAAACCTTCCACTTGGGGTAACCAACGAGGGGCGAGAAGCCATCATATACTTATTGCAAAAATTTACGAGTCATCAAAACATAGAAATCAAAGCATGCTCCTAGGGGGGAGGTGTTGGGGAACGTAGTATTTCAAAATTTTTGTACGATCATGCAAGATCTATCTACCAGATGCATAGCAACGAGAGGGGAGAGTGTGTCTACGTACCCTCGTAGACCGAAAGCGGAAGCGCCTAGTGACGCGGTTGATGTAGTCAAACTTCTTCGCGATCCAACCGATCAAGTACCGAATGTACGGAGCCTCTGTGTTCAGCACACGTTAAGCTTGATGACGTCCCACGAGCTCTTGATCTAGTAGAACTTCGCGGGAGAATTTCGTCAGCACGACGGCGTGGTGACGGAGATGATGAAGCTACCGGCGCAGGGCTTTGCCTAAGCACTACAACGGTATGACCGAGGTGTGTTTCTGTGGAGAGGAGCACCGCACACGGTTGGCAGAGATCAACTGATCAACTTGTCAACTTGTGTCTCTATGGGGTGCCTCTACCCCCGTATATAAAGGAGTGGAGGAGGGGGAGGGCCGGCCCTCTCTATGGCGCGCCCTAGGGGAGTCCTACTCCCATCGGGAGTAGGATTCCCCCTTTGCTAGTAGAATAAGGAGCCCTTCCAAGTAGTAGGAGTAGGAGAGAAGGAAAGGGAAAATAGAAGGGAAGGAAGGAGGGGGCGCAACTCCTCCCCCTAGTCCAATTCGGACTAAGCCTTGGGGGGCGCAGCCTCCTCTCTCTCTCTTTCCTCTAAAGCCCAATAAGCCCATATACTCCCCAGCGAATTCCCATAACTCTCTGGTACTCCAAAAAATACCCGAATCACTCGGAACCTTTCCGATGTCCGAATATAGTCGTCCAATATATCGATCTTTCCGTCTCGACCATTCGAGACTCCTCGTCATGTCCCCGATCTCATCCGGGACTCCAAACTACCTTCGGTACATCAAAACACATAAACTCATAATACTGATTGTCATCAAACGTTAAGCGTGCGGACCCTACGGGTTCGAGAACAATGTAGACATGACCGAGACTCATCTCCGGTCAATAACCAATAGCGGAACCTGGATGCTCATATTGGCTCCAACATATTCTACGAAGATATTTATCGGTCAAACCGCATAACAACAAACGTTGTTCCCTTTGTCATCGATATGTTATTTGCCCGAGATTCGATCGTTGGTATCACCATACCTAGTTAATCTCATTACCGGCAAGTTTCTATACTCGTTCCATAATACATCATCTCGTGACTAACTCATTATTCATTTGCTTGCAAGGCTTATTATGATGTGTATTACCGAGAGGGCCCAGAGATACCTCTCCGACACTCGGAGTGTCAAATCCTATTCTTGATCTATGCCAACACTACGAACACCTTCGGAGACACCTGTAGAGCATCTTTATAATCACCCAGTTACATTGTGACGTTTGATAGCACACAAGGTGTTCCTCCGGTATTCGGGAGTTGCATAATCTCATAGTCATAGGAACATGTATAAGTCATGAAGAAATCAATAGCAGTAAAACTAAACGATCATAGTGCTAAGCTAATGGATGGGTCTAGTCCATCACATCATTCTCCTAATGATGTGACCCCGTTGATCAAATGACAACTCATGTCTATGGTTAGGAAACATAACCATCTTTGATCAATGAGCTAGTCTAGTAGAGGCATACTAGGGACACTCTGTTTTGTCTATGTATTCACACATGTAGTAAGTTTCCGGTTAATACAATTCTAGCATGAATAATAAACATTTATCATGATATAAGGAAATAAATAATAACTTTATTATTGCCTTTAGCTCATATTTCCTTCAATCTCCCACTTGCACTAGAGTCAATAATTTAGTTCACATCTCCATGGGATTTAATACCGATAGTTCACATCGTTAGGTGAATAACACCCATTGTTCACATCGCCATGTGACCAACACCCAAAAGGGTTTACTAGAGTCAATAATCTAGTTCACATCGCTATGTGATTAACACCCAAGAGTAACAAGGTGTGATCATGTTTTGCTTGTGAGAGAAGTTTAGTCAACGGGTCTGACACATTTAGATCTGTATGTATTTTGCAAATTTCTATGTCTACAATGCTCTGCATGGAGCTACTCTAGCTAATTGCTCCCACTTACAATATGCATCCAGATTGATACTTAGAGTCATCTGGATTAGTATAAAGCTTGCATCGGTGTAACTCTTTATGACGAACTCTTTATCACCTCCATAATCGAGAAACATTTCCTAAGTCATCCAATAACTAAGGATAATTTTGACAGCTGTCCAGTGATCTACTCCTGGATCACTTTTGTACCTCCTTGCCAAACTCATGGTAAGGTACACAACAGGTTTGGTACACAGCATGGCATACTTTATAGAACCTATGGCTAAGGCATAGGGAATGACTTTCATTCTTTCTCTATCTTCTGCCGATGTCGGGATTTGAGTCTTAATCAACTTCATACCTTACAACTCAGGCAAGAACTCATTCTCTGTCTGATCCATTTTGAACTACTTCAAAAACTTGTCAAGGTATGTACTCATTGAAAAAACTTATCAAGCGTCTCGATCTATCTCTATAGATCTTGAGGCTCAATATGTAAGCAGCTTTACCGAGGTTTTTCTTTGAAAAAAACTCCTTTCAAACACTCCTTTATGCTTTCCAGAAAATTCTACATCATTTCTGATCGACAATATGTCATTCACGTATACTTATCAGGAAGGCCGTAGTGCTCCCACTCACTTTCTTGTAAATATAGGCTTCACCGCAAGTCTGTATAAAACTATATGCTTTGATCAACTTATCAAAGCGTATATTCCAACTCTGAGATGCTTGCACCAGTCCATAGATGGATTGCTGGAGCTTGCACACTTTGTTAGCACCTTTATGATCGACAAAACCTTCTGGTTGCATCATATACAACTCTTCTTTAAGATATCCATTCAGGAATGCAGTTTTGACATTTATTTTCCAGATTTCATTATCATAAAATGCGGTAATTGCTAACATGATTCGGACAGACTTAAGCATCGCTGCGGGTGAGAAAGTTTCATCGTAGTCAGCTCCTTGAACTTGTCGAAAACCTTTCGCAACAAGTCGAGCTTTGTAAACAGGAACATTACCGTCAGCGTCGGTCTTTCTCTTGAAGATCCATTATTTTCGATGGCTTGCCTATCATCGGGCAAGTCAACCAAAGTCCACACTTTGTACTCATACATGGATCCCATCTCAGATTTCATGGCCTCAAGCCATTTTGCGGAATCTGGGCTCATCATCGCTTCCTCATAGTTCGTAGGTTCATCATGGTCTAGTAACATGATTTCCAGAACCGGGTTGCCGTACCACTCTGGCGCGGAACGTACTCTGGTTGATCTACGAAGTTCAATAGTAACTTGATCCGAAGTTTCATGATCATCATCATTAGCTTCCTCACTAATTGGTGTAGGAATCACTGGAACTAGTTTCTATGATGTACTACTTTCCAATTCAGGAGAAGGTACAATTACCTCATCAAGTTCCACTTTCCTCCCACTCACTTCTTTCGAGAGAAACTCCTTCTCTAGAAAGGATCCATTCTTAGTAACGAATATCTTGCCTTCGGATCTGTGATAGAAGGTGTACCCAATAGTCTCCTTTGGGTATCCTATGAAGTCACATTTCTCCGACTTGGGTTCGAGCTTATCAGGTTGAAGCTTTTTCACATAAGCATCGCAACCCCAAACTTTAAGAAACGACAACTTTGGTTTCTTGACAAACCATAGTTCATAAGGCGTCGTCTCAACGGATTTAGATGGTGCCCTATTTAAAGTGAATGCAGTTGTCTCTAAAGCATAAACCCAAAATGATAGTGGTAAATCGGTAAGAGACATCATAGACTGCACCATATCTAATAAAGTACGGTTATGACGTTCGGACACACCATTACATTGTGGTGTTCCAGGTGGCGTGAGTTGTGAAACTATTCCACATTGTTTCAAATGAAGACCAAACTCGTAACTCGAATATTTGCCTCCACGATCAGATCGTAGGAACTTTATTTTCTTGTTACGATGATTCTCTACTTCACTCTGAAATTCTTTGAACTTTTCAAATGTTTCAGACTTGTGTTTCATCAAGTAGATATACCCATATCTGCTCAAATCATCAGTGAAGGTCAGAAAATAACGATACCCGCCGCGAGCTTCAACACTCATCGGTCCAGATACATCAGTATGTATGATCTCCAACAAATCTGTTGCTCGCTCCATTGTTCCAGAGAATGGAGTTTTAGTCATCTTGCCCATGAGGCATGGTTCGCAAGCACCAAGTGATTCATAATTAAGTGATTCCAAAAGTCCATCACTATGGAGTTTCTTCATGCGTTTTACACCAATATGACCTGAACGGCAGTGCCACAAATAAGTTGCACTATCATTATTAACCTTGCATCTTTTGGCTCTAATAGTATGAATATGTGTATCACTACAATCGAGATCCAACAAGAATAGACCACTCTTCAAGGGTGCATGACCATAAAAGATATTATTCATAAAAATAGAACAACCATTATTCTCATATTTAAATGAATAACCGTCTCGCAACAAACAAGATCCAGATATAATGTTCATGCTTAACGCTGGCACCAAATAACAATTATTCAGGTCTAAAACTAATCCCGAAGGTAGATGTAGAGGTAGCGTGCCGACGGCGATCACATCGACTTTGGAACCATTTCCCATGCGCATCGTCACCTCGTCCTTAGCCAATCTTCGTTTAATCCGTAGTCCCTGTTTCGATTTACAAATATTAGCAACTGAACCGGTATCAAATACCCAGGTACTACTACGAGCATTAGTAAGGTACACATCAATAACATGTATATCACATATACCTTTGTTCACCTTGCCATCCTTCTTATCCGCCAAATACTTGGGGCAGTTCCGCTTCTAGTGTCCAGTCCCTTTGCAGTAGAAGCACTCAGTTTCAGGCTCGGCTCCAGACTTGGGTTTCTTCACGGGAGTAGCAACTGTCTTGCTATTCTTCTTGAAGTTCCCCTTCTATCCCTTCCCCTTTTTCTTGAAACTACTGGTCTTGTTAACCATCAACACTTATGCTCCTTTTTTATTTCTACCTCGGCAGCCTTGAGCATTGTGAAGAGCTCGGGAATTGTCTTTTGCATCCCTTGCATATTATAGTTCATCACGAAGCCCTTATAGCTTGGTGGCAGTGATTGAAAAACTCTATCAATAACACTATCCTCGTCAACTTTGCAACCAAGTTGAGTCATATGATTGTAGTACCCAGACATTCTGAGCAAGTGTTCACTGATAGAACTATTCTCCTCCATCTTGCAACTATAGAACTTATTGGAAATCTCATATTTCTCAATCTGGGCATTTGCTTGAAATATTAACTTCAACTGCTGGAACATCTCATACGGTCCATGACGTTCAAAACGTCGTTCAAGTCCCGGTTCTAAGCCGTAAAGCATGGCACACTAAACTATTGTGTAGTCATCAGACCGCGTCCGCCAGACGTTCAAAGCGTCTACATTAGCGGGAGGGGGCTTGTCACCTAGCGGTGCTTCAAGGACATAATTCTTCTGTGCAGCAATGAGGATAATCCTCAAGTTATGGATCCACCCGTGTAATTGCTACCATCATCATTCAACTTAGATTTCTCTAGGAATGCATTAAAATTCAAAGGAACGGTAGCACGGGCCATTGATCTACAACAACATAGATATGCAAAAAACTATCAGGACTTAGTTCATGATAAATTAAAGTTCAGTTAATCATATTACTTAAAGAACTCCCACTTAGATAGACATCCCTCCTGTCATCTAAATGATCACGTGATCCAAATCAACTAAACCATGTCCGATCATCACGTGAGATGGAGTAGTTTCAATGGTGAACATCTTATGTTGATCATATCTACTATATGATTCACGCTCGACCTTTCGGTCTCCAGTGTTCCGAGGCCATATCTGCATATGCTAGGCTCGTCAAGTTTAACCCGAGTATACTGCGTGTGCAAAACTGGCTTACACCCGTTGTATTTGAACGTAGAGCTTATCACACCCGATCATCACGTGGTGTCTCGGCACGACGAACTTTCGCAACGGTGCATACTCAGGGAGAACACTTATGCCTTGAAATTTTGTAAGGGATCATCTTATAATGCTATCGTCGTACTAAGCAAAATAAGAAGCATAATATGATAAACATCACATGCAATCAAAATATGTGACATGATATGGCCATCATGATCTTGTGCTTTTGATCTCCATCTTCAAAGCACCGTCATGATCACCTTCGTCACCGGCGCGACACCTTGATCTCCATCGTAGCATCGTTGTCGTCTTGCCAACTATTGCGTCCACGACTATCGCTACCGCTTAGTGATAAAGTAAAGCAATTACATGGCGACTATATTTCATACAATAAAGCGAAAACCATATGGCTCCTGCCAGTTGCCGATAACTTTACAAAACATGATGATCTCATACAATAATGTATCACCCATCATGTCTTGACCATATCACATCACAACATGCCCTGCAAAAACAAGTTAGACGTCCTCTACTTTGTTGTTGCAAGTTTTGCGTGGCTGCTACGGGCTTAGCAAGAACCGTTCTTACCTATGCATACAAAACCACAACGATATTTCGTCAAGTATGTGATGTTTTAACCTTCACAAGGACCGGGCTTAGCCACACTCGATTCAACTAAAGTTGGAGAAACTGACACCTGCCAGCCACCTGTGTGCGAAGCACGTCGGTAGAAACAGTCTCGTGTAAGCGTACGCGTAATGTCGGTCTGGGCCGCTTCATCCAACAATACCGCCAAATCAAAGTTTGACATACTGGTAAGCAGTATGACTAGTATCGTCCACAACTCACTTGTGTTCTACTCGTACATATCATCTACGCATAGACCTGGCTCATGATGCCACTGTTGGGAAAGCGTGTAGTGACGCGGTTGATCTAGTCGAACTTCTTCGCGATCCAACCGATCAAGCACCAAATATACGGAGCATCCGCATTCAGCACACGTTCAACTTGATGATGTCCCACGAGCTCTTGATCCAGTAGAACTTCACGGGAGAATTTCGTCAGCACGACGGCGTGGTGACGGAGATGATGAAGCTACCGGCGCAGGGCTTCACCTAAGCACTGCAATGGTATGACCGAGGTGTGTTTCTGTGGAGAGGGGCACCGCACACGGTTAGGAGAGATTAGCTGATCAACTTGTCAACTTGTGTCTCTATGGGGTGCCTCTACCCCCGTATATAAAGGAGTGGAAGAGGGGGAGGGCCAGCCCTCTCTATGGCGCGCCCTAGGGGAGTCCTACTCCCACCCAGAGTAGGATTCCCCCTTTCCTAGTAGAACTAGGAGCCCTTCCAAGTAGTAGGAGTAGGAGAGAAGGAAAGGGAAAATAGAAGAGAAGGAAGGAGGGGGTGCAGCCCCTCCCCCTAGTCCAATTCGGAGTAAGCCTTGGGGGCGCAGCCTCCTCTCTCTCTTTCCTCTAAAGCCCAATAAGCCCATATACTCCCCGGCGAATTCCCGTAACTCTCCGGTACTCCGAAAAATACCCGAAGCACTCGGTAACCTTTCCGATGTCCGAATATAGTCGTCCAATATATCGATCTTTCCGTCTCGACCATTCGAGACTCCTCGTCATGTCCCCGATCTCATCCGGGACTCCGAACTACCTTCGGTACATCAAAACACATAAACACATAATACCGATCGTCATCAAACGTTAAGCATGCGGACCCTACGGGTTCGAGAACTATGTAGACATGACCGAGACTCATCTCCGGTCAATAACCAATAGCGGAAACTGGATGCTCGTATTGGCTCCTACATATTCGACGAAGATCTTTATCGGGCAAACCGCATAACAACATACGTTGTTCCCTTTGTCATTGGTATGTTACTTGCCCGAGATTCGATCGTCGGTATCACCATACCTAGTTAATCTCGTTACCGGCAAGTTTCTTTACTCGTTCCGTAATACATCATCTCGTGACTAACTCATTAGTCATTTGCTTGCAAGGCTTATTATGATGTGTATTATCGAGAGGGCCCAGAGATACCTCTCTGACACTCGGAGTGACAAATCCTATTCTTGATCTATGCCAACACCACGAACACCTTCGGAGACACCTGTAGAGCATATTTATAATCACCCAGTTACGTTGTGACGTTTGATAGCACAAAAGGTGTTCCTCCGGTATTCGGGAGTTGCATAATCTCGTAGTCATAGGAACATGTATAAGTCATGAAGAAAGCAATAGCAGTAAAACTAAACGATCATAGTGCTAAGCTAATGGATGGGTCTAGTCCATCACATAATTCTCCTAATGATGTGACCCCGTTGATCAAATGACAACTCATGTCTATGGTTAGGAAACATAACCATCTTTGATCAATGAGCTAGTCTAGTACACGCATACTAGGGACACTCTGTTTTGTCAATGTATTCACACATGTACTAAGTTTCCATTTAATACAATTCTAGCATGAATAATAAAAATTTATCATGATATAAGGAAATAAATAATAACTTTATTATTGCCTCTAGGGCATATTTCCTTCAGGAGGTTAGTAGGCGTTAACCATCACGCGCCCCCGACCTCCACACAAAGGATGACACTCTACAAATACCTCATGCTCTAACTTGATCACATAGCGGTTCACCATACGTGCATGCTACGGGAATCACTAACTTTAACACAAGTGTTTCTCAATTTCATAATAACTTCACTAGCATGACTCTAATATCACTATCCTCATATCTCAAAACAATTATCAAGCATCCAACTTCTCATCATATTCAATGCACTTAGTATGAAAGTTTTTACTTCATTCATCTTGGATGCCTACCTTATTAGGCCTAGTTTCATAACCAAAGCACATTACCATGATGTTCTAAAAGAATCTCAAAAGGATATAAGTGAAGCATGAGAGATCAATTCTACAAAATAAAATCACCACCATGCTCTAAAAGATATAAGTGAAGCACTAGAGAAAAACTATTTAGCTCAAAAGATATAAGTGAAGCACATAGAGTGTTCTAACAAATTTTAGGCCATATTTATCTCTCCCAAAAAGTTGTGTCCAGCAAGGATGATTGTGGCAAACTAACAATCAAAGACTCAAATTATACATGACGTTCCAAGTAAAACACATTGTTGGGAAACGTAGTATTTTCAAAATTTTCCTACGATCACGCAAGATCTATCTACTAGATGCATAGCAACGAGGGGGAGAGTGTGTCTACGTACCCTCGTAGACCGGGAGCGGAAGCGTCAAATGACGCGGTTGATGTAGTCGAACTTCTTTGCGATCCAACCGATCAAGCACCGAACGTACGGCACCTCCGCGTTCAGCACACGTTCAGCTTGATGACGTCCCACGAGCTCTTGATCCAGTTGAGCTTCACGGGAGAGTTTCGCCAGCACGACGGCGTGGTGACAGATATGATGTATCTACCGGCGCAGGGCTTCGCCTAAGCACTGCAACGGTATGACCGAGGTGTGTTTCTGTGGAGAGGGGCACCGCACACGGCTAAAACAATTCAACTTGTGTGTCCTAGGGTGCCCCCCTGCCCCCGTATATAAAGGAGCAAGGGAGAGGTCGGCCCTAGAGGGGGCGCGCCAAGTGTGGGGAGTCCTACTAGGACTCCCAAGTCCTAGTAGGATTCCCCTTTCCTTTCCGGAGTAGGAGAGATGGAAAGAGGTGGAGAGGGAGAAGGAAAAGGGGGCTGCACCCCTTGTCCAATTCGGACCAGAGGGGGGGGGGGCGCGCCTCCTTCCTTCTGGCCTTTCTCCTCTATTCCCGTATGGCCCAATAAGGCCCATATACTCCAAAAAATACTCGAATCACTTGGAACCTTTCCGATGTCCGAATATAGTCGTCCAATACATCGATCTTTACGTCTCGACCATTTCAAGACTCCTCGTCATGTCCCGGGGCTCATCCGGGACTTCGAACTCCTTCGGTACATCAAAACTCATAAACTCATAATACTGATCGTCATCAAACGTTAAGCGTGCGGACCCTACGGGTTCGAGAACTATGTAGACATGACCGAGTCTCATATTGGTTCCTACATATTCTACGAAGATCTTTATTGGTCAAACCGCATAACAACATACGTTGTTCCTTTTGTCATCGGTATGTTACTTGCCCGAGATTCGATCGTCGGTATCTCTATACCTAGTTGAATCTCGTTACAGGCAAGTCTCTTTACTCGTTCCGTAATGCATCATCCCGTGACTAACTCATTAGTCATTTGCTTGCAAGGCTTATTATGATGTGCATTACCGAGAGGGCCCAGAGATACCTCTCCGACACTCGGAGTGACAAATCCTAGTCTTGATCTATGCCAACACCACGAATACTTTCGGAGACACCTGTAGAGCATATTTATGATCACACAGTTACGTTGTGACGTTTGATAGCACACATGGTGTTCCTACGGTATTCGGGAGTTGCATAATCTCATAGTCATAGGAACATGTATAAGTCATGAAGAAAGCAATAGCAGTAAAACTAAACGATCATAGTGCTAAGCTAACGGATGGGTCTAGTCCATCACATCATTATCCTAATGATGTGATCCCGTTGATCAAATGACAACTCATGTCTATGGCTAGGAAACATAGCCATCTTCGATCAATGAGCTAGTCTAGTAGAGGCATACTAGGGACATACTATTTTGTCTATGTATTCACACATGTATCAAGTTTCCAGTTAATAGAATTCTAGCATGAATAAAAGATATTTATCATGATATAAGGAAATATAAATAACATCTTTATTATTGCCTCTAGGGCATATTTCCTTCGGTCTCCCACTTGCACTAGAGTCAATAATCTAGCTCACATCGCCATGTGATTTAATACCGATAGTTCACATCGTTATGTGAATAACACCCATAGTTCACATCGCCATGTGACCAACACCCAAAGGGTTTACTAGAGTCAATAATCTAGTTCACATCGCTATGTGATTAATACCCAAGAGTAATAAGGTGTGATCATGTTTTGCTTGTGAGAGAAGTTTAGTCAACGGGTCTGTCACATTCAGATCCGTATGTATTTCGCAAATTTCTATGTCTACAATGCTTTGCATAGAGCTACTCTAGCTAATTGCGCCCACTTTCAATACGCATCCAGATTGATACTTAGAGTCATCTGGATTTAGTATCAAAGCTTGCATCGGCGTAACCCTTTACGACGAACTCTTTATCACCTCCATAATCGAGAAACATTTCCTTAGTCATCTAGTTACTAAGGATAATTTTGACTGCTGTACAGTGATCTACTCCTGGATCACTATTGTACCCCCTTGACAAACTCATGGCAAGGTACACAACATGTTTGGTACACAGCATGGCATATTTTATAGAACATATGGCTGAGGCATAGGGAATGACTTTCATTCTATCTATATTTTTCTGCCGTGGTCTGGCTTTGAGTCTTACTCAACTTCACACCTTACAAGTCAGGCAAGAACTCCTTCTTTGACTGATCCATTTTGAACTACTTCAAAATCTTATCAAGGTATGTACTCATCGAAAGTCTTATCAAGCGTCTTGATCTATCTCTATAGATCTTGATGCCCAATATGTAAGCAGCTTCACCAAGGTCTTTCTTTGAAAAACTCCTTTCAAACACTCCTTTATGCTTTCCAGAAAATTCTACATCATTTCCGATCGAAAATATGTCTTTCACATATACTTATCAGAAAGGTTGTAGTGCTCCCACTCACTTCTTGTAAATACAGGCTTCGCCGCAAGTCTGTATAAAAACCATATGCTTTGATCACCTCATCAAAGCATATATTCCAACTCCGAGATGCTTGCACCACTCCATAGATGGATCGTTGGAGCTTGCACATTTTGTTAGCACCTTTAGGATTGACAAAACCTTCTGGTTGCATCCTCTTAGAGGTATCCATTTAGGAAAGCAGTTTTGACATGCATTTGCTAGATTTCATAATCATAAAATGTGGCAACTGCTAACATGATTCGGACAGACTTAAGCATCGCTACGGGTGAGAAAGTCTCATCGTAGTCAACTCCTTGAACTTGTTGAAAAACTTTTGCAACAAGTCGAGCTTTGTAAACAGTAACATTACCGTCAGCGTCAGTCTTCCTCTTGAAGATCCATTTATTTTCGATGGCTTGCCGATCATCGGGCAAGTCAACCAAAGTCGACACTTTGTTCTCATACATGGATCCCATCTCAGATTTCATGGCCTCAAGACATTTTGCGGAATCTGGGCTCATCATCGCTTCCTCATAGTTCGTAGGTTCATCATGGTCTAGTAACATGACTTCCAGAACCGGGTTGCCGTACCACTCTGATGCGGAACGAACTCTGGTTGATCTACGAAGTTCAGCAGAAACTTGATCTGAAGTTTCATGATCATCATCATTAGCTTCCTCACTAATTGGTGTAGGAATCACTGGAACTAGTTTCTGTGATGTTCCACTTTCCAATTCGGGAGAAGGTACAATTACCTCATCAAGTTCTACTTTCCTCCCACTCACTTCTTTCGAGAGAAACTCCTTCTCTAGAACGGATCCACTCTTAGCAACAAAGACCTTGCCTTCGGATCTGTGATAGAAGGAGTACCCAACAGTTTCTTTTGGGTATCCTATGAAGATTTACTTCTCCGATTTGGGTTCGAGCTTATCATGTTGAAACTTTTTCACATAAGCATCGCAGTCCCAAACTTAAAGAAATGACAGCTTAGGTTTCTCGTCAAACCACAGTTCATACGGTGTCATCTCCACGGATTTAGATGTGCCCTATTTAACGTGAATGTAGCTGTCTCTAATGCATAACCCCAAAAGCGATAGTGGTAGATCGGTAAGAGACATCATCGATCGCACCATATCTAATAAAGTACGGTTATGACGTTCGGACACACCATTACACTGTGGTGTTCCAGGTGGCGTGAGTAGTGAAACTATTTCACATTGTTTTTACTGAAGGCCAAACTCGCTAACTCAAATATTTTACCTCTACGATCATATGGTAGAAACTCTTATTTTCTTATTACGATGATTCTCCACTTCACTCTGAAATTCTTTGAACATTTCAAATGTTTCAGACTTGTGCTTCATTAAGTAGATATACCCATATCTGCTCAAATCATCAGTGAAGGTCAGAAAATAACGATACCCGCCGCGAGCTTCAACACTCATTGGTCCACATACATCTGTATGTATGATCTCCAACAAATCTGTTGCTCGCTCCATTGTTCCGGAGAACGGAGTTTTAGTCATCTTGCCCATGAGGCATGGTTCGCAAGCACCAAGTGATTCATAATCAAGTGATTCCAAAAGTCCATCACTATGGAGTTTCTTCATGCGCTTTACACCATTATGAGTGCTCAAGAGTGGCTCCCACCTTCTCTGCTCCGACATTGACAAGGCGGTCAAACCGAACATCGCGTTCCTGCAGGAGTGCAGGCTAGGTGTTTGTGATATTGCCAAGCTGTGCATCCCTATGTCGAGGGTGCTGATCACCAACCCCGAGCATGTCCGGATGATGATGGCATGCACAGAAAGATTATGTGTGCCTCGTGGCTCTGGGATGTTTAAATACGCGCTTCAAGCCATCGCCTTTCTCAGCAAAGAGAAGATTGCTGCCAAAGTGGAGTTCATGAAGAATACATTCACGTGGTCAGATGCCGAGGTCAGCATTGCTCTCTCTAAGGCTCCGGTCGTGTTAAGGATGTCAAAGGAACATCTGCAGCGCACTTCCAATTTTCTCATCTCCAAGGTTGGTTTGGAACCGGCTTACATTGCCCGTCTTCCAACATGGATCACTTACGGCCTTGAAGGCAGGCTTCGACCGCGGCACTATGTTGTGGAATTTCTTACAGAAAATGAACTGCTAGATCATGACCGCGAAGGATTTCGTCGAAAAGTGCATATGTCCTCACAGGGAAGCTGCGCCGCATCTTGCCAAATACTACGCTGACGCTTGCCGAGGGAACTACCTGCCCGCTAGACTGATATTTGCATCAACCAAGAACCTGCCGTCAACTGTGTATGCTGCTGTTGCTGGATCTTGACGACAAGGCGCACTAGTTTGATGCAGTGGCAAGTTCCCAAGAGAGCAAGTTAATTGCAGAAAACCACCACATTTGGGGCAAGGTTTGCAGAAAACCACCTAGTCCCTAATTTTATGCAAATATCACCGCGTTTCTTGTAAACATTTTGCAAAATGCACAAATCAGGTGATTTAGCCCATTTAATCACTTTCTGACAAGTGAGACCGGATTTTAAGGAGCTGACTTCGCAAAAAATAACACGCAGACCACTTAGTAGATCTAAAAAAGCAATCGCCCCTTGGACATGCCCAGCAGAGCCCTTTCCCTCGATCCATGATTCCCATCGGATCGGGAGAGCACGAGCTGGCCAACCCCCCGCACCACTCCGGCGATGTCGCCGCCGCCGACAAGCACATCGGCGACCACCGAGACCCGGCCAAGCAGGGTCGCATCATGTCGCCACTGCGTGTTCACCGTCTCCAGCAGCGCGCAGCAGCACGATAGCGTACTGGGGGCACGGGGCAGGCACCACCCTTGCCTCCATAGACCTGGCCAGGGGCCTGGTGCCGCAACTCGCCGCCTCGTTCGCCGGGCCGGAGTCGCCCATGTGGATGGACAGTGCCAAGAGGTCGAGGCCAAGGCCGCGCTGGAGCACGCGACGGGAGGCGAAGTGGAGGAGCAACACCGGCTCGTGCACTGCTACACGACGTCCGCCATGGATGGATCTTGAAGATCCATCGGCCGACTAGCACCAGCAAGAACGGACCGACAGTGACCCCAGGCCATGAAGGCCCCCCTCTTCGTCCATGACGACCCAGGCCGCTCCTGCGAGGATGTGCTCGACCTGGTCTTCGGGTACCGCCCGAACTCCACAGCCGGAGCCGCCGACCAGCTGTCTCCCCCGACCATGTCGGGCATGTCGGGCGTCGTCCCCATCTTGCGGGAGGAGGGAGAGCGGGTGTGGTTGCCTCCTCTGATCAGATCAGGAGCAGGGGATCAGATCAAGAGCAGGGGGTTGATTGCTTTTTGTTTTTAGATCCAGGGATGTTTATACATTTTTTTTTTGCCAAGTCAGCTCCATAGAGTCTGGTCCCACCTGTCAGAAAATGATTAAATGGGCTAAATCACGCGATCAGTTCATTTCTCAAAAAGTTTACTAGAAACGCGGTGATTTTTGCACAAAATTAGGGACTAGATGGTTTTCTGCAAACCTTGCCCCAAATGTGATGGTTTTCTGCAATTAACTCCAAGAGAGCAGGTTCTAAATCTTGACAAGAACAAGCAATGATCAAGAGCTCTGGATGGCTCTAATTATCTTCCTGGAAGTTCCTTTTTTGTTGTGGGGTATCTATTTGCAAGAAACTGCCAGCTTCAGCAAGTATCCCCTCCGTTTCTTTTTAGTCTGCATATAAGATTTAGTCAAAGTCAAACTTTATAAAGTTTGACCAACTTTATAAAAAAATATCAACATATACAATACTAAAATTGTATCGTATGGAAATTAACTTCATGATGCATATAACAATATTGATTTCATATTGTGAATCTTGATATATTATTCTATAAACTTAGTCAAAGTTAACAAAGATTGATTTTCACCAAATCTTATATGTAGACTAAAAAGAAACGGAGGAAGTACAAGGTAAGAATCTCCCCAAGAAATTGCCTTTTTTTTGGCAAACCCAAGAAAATTGCCTGAACATTGAGATACTGGTAATCGTAGCATTAGCAATAGAGGTGAACACCGAGGCATGTATCTGTAGTAGTAGAGATGTTAAAACAAACGTTTCTGTGTGTGGGTGTGTTTCATTTGTAAACTCATGCGCGTTCCTAAGAGCATCTCCGGCCGCACCCCCAACTGGTCCCCCAGACCACTTTTTCGACGCCGGCGTCGAAAAAATGGTCCAGTCGCGCCCCCAGGAACCAGTTTTTCGCCGGATTGGGCTGAAACTGTCGTCGGCGGACCCAACCCGAACCCGGGGCGCTGGGGTCGCCTGGGGGCGTCGGACGGGTCGTTTTTGGCGCGAACTGTGATGAGCCCGCCCTGTCAGCGACGCGCTGCTTCGTCGTCCTCATTGCCTCGGTTTCCGCGGGAATTAATGCCAAAGCTGCCGCACTGCCGCGCCGTCGCCTTCATTGATGCCCCGCGCTGCCGAGATGCAGTGCCGGTCAGCCTGCCCATTGATGTCCCGCAGCGAACCATCGCGTCGCCTGGCGCCATGGGCGACCGCCACGCGTCGCCTGGCATGCGCCCCCCGCCGCCCGAGCTCCGGCTATAAAAGTTGCCCACCTCGCCGGTGAACGCCACACCACAGCATCATCGCCCCCCCCCCCCCCCCCCCCCCCCCCCCCCCCCCCCCCCC
>LR738712.1:872868635-872891595 GCA_902687465.1 Secale cereale | reverse complement strand
GCACTCTCCCACACAGCCACTCGCGATTCACCGCTTCCTCCGCCGCTCGCTGCTTCGTCGCCGACACGCACTTCGCCCCCATGCCGCCTCGCTGCCGGGGAGCTGCGGGCTACCGTGGCGTCCGTGTTCGTCCGTCCAGTACCTACTCCGCCGAGATTCGGTCGGGCGACGTGCGCCTCGGACTCGGAACCTTCGACACCGCTCAGGAGGGCGCCCGCGTGTACGACGCTGCGGCGTGGCGCCTCCGGTGTGCCCGGTGGCCGGTCCAAATGACGGCTCGGACCGGGACCGAACCGGCCCGGACCGTGTCCACCCTGGGTCAGGCCCCCGTACTGGTGGCGCCGTGACCGGCCTAGGAGGCACACCATCAATGGTGGACGGCAGCGCAACCCTCCCCCTCGCCCCCTCACCCGCATCTAGCACCTTTTTATGACGCGTGCGGAGGGCTGCTGCTTCCGCTGTCTCACGCCCAAACACCACGTTGCTTCGTGCACCAACCTCCCTCGGTGCCTCTTGTGCTCCCGCTAAGGCCACGTCTCCAGTGCCTGCGAGCTCAACCACCACCGCAAGGCCACCATCCCTGCACCCCCCGCCACCGCAACCTCCCGTGTAATCCCCGCCCCCCCACCCACCAAACACAGCCGCGCCCCCCTCGGCGTAGCCGCCGCAGCTGCTGTCGCTCCGGCTGTCGCCATGGAGAACCCGGTGCCGAACGTCCACCTGCGCCCTAGGATGGTTTCCGCCACGATTGCGTGGCGGCCTGCCCTCGCCGACGCGGATCGGGATCTCAAGCGCCATGTCGTTATCACCACGGTTCGGGAACCGACCCAAATTCACGGTGCAAGACATTTCCCTGACGGCGTCCATGCAGTTCGGCATCGCCCGCACCCAGATGCACGTCTCCGCTTTCGAGCTCGGCGACTTCCTCATCCGCTTCTCCGACCAGCGCTACCTTGGGGTGGCCCTGCGCCGCGTGCTGCGCATCGGCAACGCGGTGCTCAGGCTCTCCGCCTAGTCCAGGCGAGCTGGTGCCACCATGATCCGCCTGCCGTTCAAGGCGCGCATCTACCTCGAGGGGCCACCACGGCATGTTTGGAAGCCGCAAGATGTGGAGCAGCTCTTCCCCGCCCCTGCCATCGTCAACCACATCGAAGAAGGTGCCTCCAGTGATGAGGAATCCGCGTACTGTTGCACCTGGGTTTGGGTCCAGGACCCGACCAAGATCGCTACCAGGGGAACCCTTACCGTCGAGGAACCTCCTGACCAGTCCTCGGCAGGCTTCCACAGGAGGTTCCTGGAGAATTGTTGCGACGAGCCAAGCCGGTCGGAGCCGGTCAGCCTGCTGGCATACCCGATCCTCATTCACCTCGACCTCATCCATGACTACTCCGCTAGGCCGGTGGAGCCACCCTTCCGGGGCAGCCCGACGAGCTCCCATAGCGCTACCAACGGCATCCCCTCTGACGACCTCAACTCGCCCCCTCGCGACGACTCGGCCAAGTGGCACTACCGGTGGAATCTTCACTTCGAGGACGGGTCCTTCCCTCCTCGGCAGCAACGGGGCCCCGTGCACTCGCGCCTCAACTTCGCCGGCCGCGACGACCAGGACGGCCCAGGCGGTGGCGTGACTTCCGGTGCCGACCTAGGAGCTACATGAGGTGGCTCCAACCTGTGGTCGTCCTCTCATGGCCCTGGCTCCGGCAGCCACTCCAAGCACGGCGCGCAGGGCCGCCATCACGGCCGCCATCAACGTCAGGTGGACGTTGCTGGCCCTAACGGCACGCTGGCCGTGGATGCTCCTGTGTGCGATGACAGCGTTCTCGGCAGTGACGGCGTCAACTATCCTGGCACGGCCACTGCTGACCAGGCTGGGACGGGCGCCGACACTGCCATGCCGCCTGACGGTCATGCCACTGAAGACAAGCACGACGCCCCACCCCCAGCGCTGGTCGCATGCGACCACCCAAGAGAAGAAGCTGGACACCACCTTTCCGAAGCGGTGCAGGAGACAGATCCCATGCTCATGTTTACTGAACCCTCTGTCGAGCTGGGAGGCATGCCTGCTATTGCTGCCGCGGCTGCCATCACTTCGCTGCTGCAGGTGGACCAGGCGCGACCTGGCTTCCCTGGCTCACTCCCGTGCATGGTTGTGCAGGCCATTGCATGCATGGGCATGCAACTGCCAGGGTGTGGTGGAAAACCCGTGGCTGTGCCAGCGAGGCTGCATGCTGGGATGAGCGGTTTGGGCCCGGGCGAGCTCGGAATCCTTACGGAGGTGGGCCATGTAGCGAACGGCATGCTCCCAGACCTGATCTCTTTTAGGCTAGCCCAAGTCACCACTCCTCCTATTAGCCCACAGGGACAGATCGACAGCTTCATTGCATCTTTCTGCTCCCAGTGCCATCTCCCCTCCTCCCTGTACTTGAGAGTCTTTAATGCACCATGTTGAATTCTAGATCTCAATCATAATTCAAACTTTGCACCTAATGCTAGATGAAGTAGTAAAGACTATGGCGACTAGTGAAGTTAGGCCAGTCAAAGAAATTCTTCAAGATCCACAAGAAGGAAATGCTCCTACTTCAGCATTGCGAAGAAGAACACAAGCTAATTAAAATCCTGATAATACCCAAGAAGAAGCTGATCCTAAAGTTTCCTCGATTCCTGCTAAGTTTGTAGATTCCCTGGCTTCCTGTAGTGGAGTAGCGTAGTTGAACAGGGGATCACCTTCAACATACCAAGATAGTCATGAAGCAATTCTTAGTGTTGACACATTGTCTCAAACTGGCCAAAAGTCATCACCATGGGCGACTGGACTGGATGTTAGAGCGTTGAGCAAGGATCGTGTACAAAGGTGAACGTGTTTGTCATCCCGAGACCTACCATTCCAATACTATTCCAAATAAATCTATAATACTTCGTCACTCATCTAAAAAACTAGAGGATTCAGAAGGAGGGTACTCGAACAAGAATGACCGAATGGCATATTGCACTATTAATCTATTATATATGCACCCAAAGTGAGCCTCCTTTTTTTCCAGCAAATTGCATTTTCTTTGGCTCATCCATAGTCCATTTTATAGCCACTTGAGAGTCGTCCTTTTGTCCACAAGGATATGCTGGGGACCCTTTTTGAACATGGCCAAGCATAGATCAACAATTAGTTTCACATGCACTATCTACAATTAATTTTAGACCTACCTACCCCTTTGCTCTCGTACGCGAGGGCACCCCAAGCGCTAGGGTTTCTCGTGCCTACTGTCGTGTCAGGGACCATATGAGTTGTTCCTTTGGGCCTCTGTGTGGGGCCTGGCCCATGTCACGATCAGGAACAACTAACTACAAGTATACGAAAAGAGGCTACGAGGAGATCATCCTGGTTGGTATCACGAATGGCACGACGGCGGCTGAACATGTATCTTTTCCCCTCTCTGTACTCCTTCTTCGTCCTCTAGACTCCTTGTAATCGCTATTGAGAAGAATTCCTCTGAAAGCTTATGAGATAGTGAGTTGGTCCCTAACATGCTGGCGCTAGTCTACCACATTTTCTATTTCCTTATGGGCCCAACCCTTGCTGGCAGGAGGGCTCCGTTTTCAGATGCTTTTTTGAGTTTTGTTAGGGTTTGTGTCCTGCTTAGAGAGGCGAGACGACGAAGACTATCTGAAGATTGAATAAGGTCCTCCTCGCCTAGCCCTATCCGATGGTGTTTCTAGCATCACCGAAGGGCGTGTGGAGGTTTGTCTCGAGCTGATCTCGCAGGATTCGTACGGCATTTGTTTTCGATGTATCGGATCTTCATTTGTCTGTGTTCATGTGTATACAGGTTGGAATCCTTCTGATCTCCGCATCTATTTATCAGCGGGGTTTATGTCCTAGTGCGCTAACCCTAAAAAGCCTCTCAGTTGCAACACGTAATTACACATTTCTTTATAAATAATTTTGCGGGATCAAACATTTCTTAATAATCAATCAGTTAGCCTTGATATTCCTTCGTTCGTCTCATCAATGGAATGAATATAATTAACAGTTGGTGAAGCAACAAAAGGGGATTCTACTTCACATATGAAGATGGCTCTTAGAAAACTGAAAATCAAGCCGTACTAAAATCATAGCATCAACCAATTCAGGTTATACCCTGTGGTGAGGCAGGCGAGCAATCTCCAAATCATTAAAAAGAAAAGAAAAACAATCAAGGTTATGTACCACAAATTTCCAGATTGGCTTCCTATGTTTTACCGCTGGAAATTATCTTAAGAATATTCTAAAATTGAAATCTCTACAGAATTTTGCAAGCGGCGCATTGTCACGAGGCTAGCTACAACTGTAGCCTCCAGTCCAACGAGAGCATGGACTTCATCCGCCGTTGCTGCCACGGTGCATGTCTCCATTCCCCTGTGCAATTGTGCATGTACAGTGGCAGCCGTGCTGCATGCGCAGTGCATATACATTGGCAGCTGCAGTGCATGTTTTTCTCGTCGGGGCCCTTCACGCTTGTTTCCTATGGATATGTTGACTTCTCTTCTTTCAAAGATATCAAGGAAGGTCGTCTACAAAGGCATATATGATCGCCATCCTGAGACCTACCATTCCCCGACCCGAGACCTACCATTCCCAAATGATCCTAAAAGATCTATGTTGGTTTTCTTCTTTTAGCATCTTGCATTTGCTTTGGCACCTAGGTGACCCGAGCGATGTATATGACATTTTATAGCCACCGATCTAGCATCTCCCTCTATTGAGATGGTTTGGCATTGATCTTAATGATGGTCAAGTACAGAGCTATAATGGTCTTGTTTTTTTATGTATTGTGTACTCTAGATTCTAGCTTACACTAGCATATTCAAAACAGCTATTTAGAAATCCCCATATTTCCGACGGTGCAATCTAATAGCCGACGGGCCCTCGGCTATTACAGTAATATCCGACGGTGGTGGTAATATCCGACGGTGAGCATCAACTGACATGTATAGTTAGCTACAACCGACGGTACAGTAAAATACCCGACGGTGAAATTCCAACTCTCGGCCATCCAATGTAATGCCCGACGGTTCTTACAAATACCTGACGGTTTTGGTTACACCGATGGGGATTACATTTAATACCCGACGGTGAAATGTAATAATCGACGGTCCAAGCAAAACTCTCGGCCATCCAGTGTAATGCCCGACGAGAAAATACGTAAGGGGCAAAAGCAATATCAGACAGTTGACCTTGACTCTCAGTCATTTTACATTTGAATGCATGATGGGGATAAACATATGCAACGATGGGTGATTTTATCCTGATTATTGTAGTGTAAATAACTTTCTGACAATTAGATTGGAACACATGCACGCCTGGTGGTTGTAAATGAGTTAAACCATGGGCTAATTTGTCGAGGGAATATTGCAGTTTCCTCATACATTGGGAGACTGAATATATGATCTTTCTAAGGACGATGATGTATGTGTTTTTCAACATTTCAAGGGAGACAGACTTGTATGTCTAGGCCTACAAGCAAAGGGGATCTTTATAGCATGCACATCTTATTGCTTGACCTAGTTCATGATAGAGGTACATCAATTTGATGGTGGAGAGGATAATTGTTTTTCTTTATTCATTAATTCATATGAAAGAGGAAATTGTAACTAAGTGCAATAATGTTTTGCGTTACAGTACACCGACAATAAACATGAAAATGTGTTTCACATGAATCCTTGTCCATGTCGATGAAGTTGGAATCAACCAAAACAAGCTGATAATAGAGACTTAGCATCAACAACGACTATCTAGTAAAACGAGATATGGACCCTGTTGATAATGGAACCTAGGAAACACTGACCGAGACTATTGGTGGTAGAAAAATCGTTAAACATATTCCTAATCCACTAATGATATGTAAAAGAGATAGATAATCTATCATTCGTATTAATGTTTTTCAAGAATAAAAGTATGTTTGGCATATCCATGTCCCTGCCACAGAAGGTAGACTCAAACACGTAAAAGCGGACGATGGAGATGCGCTTATTCGTGTGAGCGACAGTACCTCTTATTACTAGGTACGTCGATACTAGAGGGAGTTGTGTGTGCTTGATCATTAAACAAAAATAAATAAAGGTCAACTAGAGTTTGTTAAAACATAACAATAGAAATTTGAATGTTTTGTTTGGAAAATGGTCCACAAGAATGCAATTATGGTTTGCAAACTTGCATGGCTGATTTTGTTTTTAACAAATATTCTTCAATTAAGACGAAGTGATAATTAATGTCCTAAAATAAAGGGTTGAGCTACATCGTGGCATTGCATAAAAAAAAGAGGAACACACAAGGTATGCATCATCGCATGACAATTCGAAATGATTGTGCTAAGTCGCTTGCCAAGCCGTGCTCAAACTGCTTTACAATTCCAAAAAAAATGTAAGTTCCAAATATCAAAACTGTAGGTTAGAACCTAAGAATAGAAACAGGAGTGGCCAAGCTTCTCCCCCACTTTTGGTTTCCACGTTGCAGATGTGATCTCGTCTCACGGTTCCATGCCTGGTGGCTACAAGGCCCCAAAGCTGCCACAGACGTGTGTCGACGTGTTGTTCAGCGGTTGCCTCGGCCGCTGTGGAATGCCTAGGAGTCCATCAGCTTCCTCAGTGACAAGGTTTTGATTTTCAGTTTGTGTTTTGTCCGTCCCTGAACGAAATGGCAAAATTTTGGCAATTCTAAATTTTTTGCAAAATCTTGGACGAAATTGCAAAATAAAATTTGAATTTTTGAAGAAATTGGACCAAAATTCTGCTTAATTTTGATAAAAAAAAATTAAAATCAAGCTGAGGGAAAAGATAGCAGCCCAACAACGGTAGTGTACCCTGAAGGTGGAGCGCTTTAGCCGCCTGAGAAGCTCATCTGCGTGTGTTGTGCCTTGTGTGAGCTGGCGGTGCAGACAGAAAGACAGAGAGGAAATGAGAAATGATAGGGACATATTCCAGGCCAAGATGGACGAAATTCGGTCGAAATTTGATCAATCGGGTGACAAGGTAATTTTGTTTGAGTTTAAATCATTGTAGTAAAATATATTCCAATGTGAACGAGAAGAAATTAAATTCGTACGTGTCGTTCACATGCGCGGGTGAATGTTTCAACTTACATGGCGCCAAGCGATTTTTTATTTTTTTTGTAAATTGCCGATATGGCACTGAGCCACGCATTTTTTTTTTTTTGAGAACTCACGTAGCCACGAACTCGCCTTCCTCTAACTACCCCCCGTAGCCGTCGTCAACCTCCCCACCGCCCAGCTCTAGATCAGCCTCCTCCCCCTCACCTCTCTATTCCACATCACCTATGGCCGGGGAGGCTGGAGACGTTTTCCACCCTTTCTCTCCTGCACCCAGATCCCGGCTCTTAGTTTCGGCAGCAACGCACAGCACTCGGTGAACTACGGTGTTAGGTCAATGCCTCGTTTCCTCTCTCCTCTCGCATTGATCTCTTCTTTCCTTCTATTTATGCAGAGAGAGTACGGCGAGGGTAGGTGGCGGGAAAAGGCGAGCGGCTACGCAGGCTGTTGTGGAAGCGGCGGTGGCGCGGGCTGATGAGCCAGCAGGCGGCAGGGCTGATGGTCGAGCAGCGGCGCGGGTTAATACTCTGCTCTGACCTGTTCTCGTACGCATGCAGGATAAATGAGGCGGGAGATCCATATCACTAGCTGAACAGCCGCCCGAGGAAAGGTCTTCTCTCTACCCGGCCAGAAGTTGATCCTTTCGACGAGGTACCATATCACCATAATCGAATCCCAGCCATCTGCTTTTTCTTAATTCATGCGTGCTGGAGTACATATGTTTCCATCCATTTGATTTTAAAAAAATTGCAATTTGGTAGAGGGCACCGCTAAGGATTTTCTACGAATCACTGTCCGAGCAGATCCCATGCATCCAGCTGTGAGATGGCCAAATTCTGGTACGTGTACCACCTCTTCTTGGGTTCCATTACCAATTGGTCGCCAGAAATATAATACTTCTCTGCAATCTAAGTTTGCAATCCCAAGCTTGTCTAGTCTGATTGATTCTGAATGTCAAACCCTCGCTAGCTAAGACGTCGAAATATGTACGATTCACATAACTATGCTGTCAATACTACTACAAGGGAATAGTGCTAGCTTAGCCTCGTACAGTAAGACGTGATGTGCTAGTATCTTGTGACTTGTGCATGTGTTGTTTTGTCTGGCCCTAGTTCCAACAGTAAGACGTGATATGTGTGTCCATGTGTAGATGATTCCCAAACAACTAAGTTTGCTCCCTATAATTCAATTAAATTTCAGCTACATTATATTATTTTTCATCTCACATTATATTATTTTTCATCTCTCTTACAACTAGTATTATCATTTCTTAGGGAGTGGGACGTAATTGGAGGTAGTCCGATTCTTGAGGATGGCACCTACTGTGAGCATTATGATCAATATTGCGATAATGGTGATGAATCTAATGGTCTTGGAGTCCTGCAGCAAAGTGAAGTTATGAAGTTCATGGACAATTCAGATTATGCAAAATGATTGGACCATTATATCTTAGTTACCATTTTTTTTTTTGCAATTGACCCTTCTTAGATGCATCAATATGGTCAATGTAATTTGGATGCAACTCATTAGGCATGTGTATTTTTAAGTTATGATATATATATATATATATATATATATATATATATTCTTTTGGTCATGTGTAGTTGTGTGATTATGAAATGTATTGGAAATGCTAAAATTTTGAAATATTGCCATTGTGAATAACAATTTCCTGTTAATCACAAACCCTCGATACAATTAATACATAAGGGTGACTAATGCCCTACAGGGCAACAAACATCTCGGGTACGCAATATGTCAACGAGGACTTTGGACCATTAGTGAATTTCAAAATTGATAGTGTTGGCCAACGGTCAACTAATGGAATCCCCAAAGGGGTCTATGCACCGTCGGTAATCATACTGTCTGACAGTTTGGCTCTCCTCTCGGTTATTAATAACCTTGACAGTGAAATATACCATCGACAATTAAGAAAACCGACGGGAGGCAATAACCACAGGAAAATAAATACCCGATGGGGAACCGTCGGTGATAAGCGTCGTTGAGCTACTGGTGACAAAATTATGTCCGACGGCTCACCGTCGGCTTATTACCGTTGGCAAAAGTATTCTCCTACCGTATCGTCGGCTATTAGTGTAATGACCGACGAAGCATAGCTGACGGGAGATTGCCGACGATGAACCGTTGGTTATTAATGTATCCGACAGTGAACTTAGATATCCGACGGTAATTGGACCCTCGGCTATAATGCAAAATCTAGTAGTGGCATCTCCAATGGTTGTAAGATAGTTGTTGGTAAATTTTCCCACATAGTATTTTTGATGATGTGTCATACAATAAATAAGTGAAGAAAAGAAGGTTGTATGTAGATGAACCAACACCCCTTGCACAAGCTCCAAGGTAGAATGAGAGAGCACCTTATTTATTATCTCACAATCCTATTGAGCAAACTAGATACAACACATTGAAGTTGTTGTTTGTTGAGGTGTTGGTTGATGACATGGCATATTTTATCAACAAGCTAACATACAAATTGTTGAAGATGCCCTTATGGAGAGCTTGGCAAGGGACCCATGTGGTTAACCTTTTGTTACCCACTAAATTTCCAAAAAATGGTTAACCACGGATAACTCGTCTGTTTCAAGTTCAAAAAATTGCTATATCCCTCTATTACTTACTGGAGCTCCAGAAAATTTAGTTAGGTTAATAACAGTTTTTGTTGAAGTTTGAATTTTTGCAAGATATATGTATCTACATAATAAGAGTGATGCACACGTCATTTTATAGCCATTGGATGTAGCATTTACAATATGTAGAGAGAGGGAGCATGTACTTCTCCACCATGACGGATGCCTCATAATAGCGTCGAACGCCCTAGCTGACCGGCACCTCTAATATGCGGCCCAAATCTGGGTCAGATACGGGGAGGCACGGTGCATCCGCCGCTTCGAATCCAGCCCACGCTGGCCCACCCAGAGCCAACATAAATTTGTCCTCATCCACTCTTCGGACCAAACCACTCCATTTCACTCTGCCCCCAAGCTCCCTTCCGGCGATCTCCAGCCTTCTCCGACATGTCAGGCACCGGATATGAGTCCTACACCTCCTGATTTGTTGACTGAAAGCTCATTCGATGCAGCCTCGGGGAGGAAATGATTCTCTGCATTGCGCTCCACCGCTCCGGAAAGGAGTTCGTTCAACAGTAGTTAGACTCTTTTGTGGAAGAAGAAAATGAAGGACTCAGCTGGCCGCTGGACATGAACAGAGCCGGAACAATAAGGGACGCCCGCTAGCAAAAATTTAGGCTAGTTTTAAGTTGCATGTAATTTTATGAATTTGAGATTTCATAATTGATGTATCCGTTCGTGAAAGAAACTTTTTGAGGTGTGACCGGTCACTGTCAGCGGACGGGCACGTCCGTGAGATATATAGAGTACCAGATTTGCCAAGTCAGGACGTAGATGCTCCAAGCATCAGCCGTGGAAGCTGATATGTGTCCGTCATATCTATTTTTTCAAACACTTTTGCGCTTGTTTTGGAATCTAATTTGCAAGATTGGAATGAAACTAACCCGGACGATGCTATTTACAGCTGAACTACCATGGTGTTGTTTTTTGCAGAAATAAAAGTTTTCAAAATTGGACAAAACTTTTTTGAGGCTTTTTATGGAATAAATAAAAAAATACTGAAGCAAAGAACCATCGGAGGGGGTCGACCTGCTGCCCACGAGGCACCAGGGTGCCCCCACCCCCTGGGTGCCCTGGTGGCTTGTGGGACCCATGAGGCTCCGTTGACCCTAATCTCAAGTCTATAAACTCCTATTTCCTGATAAATAAATTAGAGAAAAAGTTTGGTTGCGTTTTAAGATACAGTGCCGTCACCACCTCCTGTTCTTCACTAGGAGGCCAGATCTGAGTCCGTTTGTGGCTCCGAAGAGGGGGATTCGTCGCCATTATCATCACCAACCCTTTTTTATCACCAATCTTATGACACTCACCAACGGGAGTGGGTAATTCCTTCGTAGACTTACTAGATGGTGATGGGTTGGATGAAATTTATCATGTAATCAAGTTAGTTTTGTTAGGGCCTGATCCTTAGTATCCACTATGTTCTGAGATTAATATTTCTATGACTTTGCTATGCTTGATGCTTGTCACTAGGGCCCGAATGCCATGGTTTCATATTTGAATCCTTTGTGTTTTCATGAATATATTTGTGTTCTCTTGATCCTAACTCGCAAGTTGTACACACCTATTATGTGTTATGATCCGCATGTCCCATTTTGACAATAATTGAAATTCTTTCTCGTGATTATCGTAGTTTGTGGAGTTCATGTATTCACTATGTGTTAATGTTTTATTCCGATTCCATATTAAAAGGAGGCCTTAATATCCCTTAGTTTCTTTATGAACCCCGCTGCCAGGGGAGGGTAGGACAAATGATGACATGCAACTTCTTACCGCAAGCACGTATAAATATATATGGAATACATGACTACATTACATTGATGATTGGACCTAGTTCTGTGTCGCCCTAGGTTATAACTGTTACATGACGAATGCCATCCAACATAATTATCCATCACTGATTCAATGCTTACGAGCTTTTCACCTATTGATCTTTAGTAAGTTACTACTGTTGTTGCTAATGCTACAATCACTACAAAACCCTCTACTGCTACTGTTACTGTTAGTAGTGCTTTTGTTACCACTTCTATCAAGCTATCATATTACTGTGCAACTAATCACTTTGCTACAGATATTTAGTTCTCCAGGTGTAGATTGACAACTCAACTTCTAATACTTGCAAATATTCTTTGCTCCTCCTTGTGTTGAATCAATAAATTTGAATTGAATACTCTACCCTCGAAAACTGTTATGATCCTCTATACTTGTGGGTTATCAGAAGCTAACCCAAACCAACCTCCGTCACCTACAACAACGTCCTCGATCATGGCAGCGACATGGTCGACAAATTACCCTCTCCCAGCACAATGCCGCAGCCACCCGTATAATCTGCATTTGGTGTCACACATGAGTAGGCAGTCGCTTATGTATATGCCAACCTGATGCCTTCACTTTTGTGTATTCATACATGCTACTTGTACGTCCGGTGGCCCTTCAGTCGCTTGAGGGACACCCGAGAGCGCCCCTGTTGAGAGTCGAGCGAGAGAAGCACGTCCTGGCCCGATCCCCAATCTTTCCCGATGGCGATGCCGTCTGGAGGAGAGAAGGGAAAGGAGCACGAAGGATTTATGTATATATTAAGTCTAAGTTGAGTCTTTCCCCTATGGCGTCTGGCGCTATGCCGAGGTGGAGCGTATGATACGTCTCAAACGTATCTACTTTTCCAAACACTTTTGATATTGTTTTGACCTCATTCTTGCATGATTTGAACTAAACTAACCCGGACTGACGCTGTTTTCAGCAGAGCTGCCTGTATGGTTTTATTGTGTGCAGGAAAACGTATTTTTAGGTATCTCAGAAAAATCCACGAAAAATCACAGAAAATCCACGCACCCGAAGGAACCCGGAGCCAGAAGAGGGGCCAGAGGGGGGCCAGGGGGGGCCCAGGCGCCCTGGTGGCGCGGCCCAGCCCCTGGCCGCGCCGTGGGGTCGCCTGGGTGGGCCCCACCTCCCCTGGTGCCCTACCTTGACTCGTATTTTAGCTCGTGACAGAGAAACCCCAGATCAGAAGTTCTTTTCGCAGTTTTCGTCGCGGAGCCGCCGCCGCCCTCTGTTCTTCTTTGGGAGGGCTAATCTAGAGGCTGAATTGGCCTCCGGAGAGGGGAGATCGTCGCCATCGTCATCATCATCACCACTCCATCATCCCTCCATGACTTCTCCTTCCATGTGTGAGTAATCCCTTGTTGTAGGCGAAGGGGATGGTAGGGATTGGATGAGTTAGATCATGTAATAGTTTGTCAGATCGTTGGGGGCATGTTGCCTATCATCTACTATGGTGTTTATCATCTTTGCTTCAACTTGTTATTCTTAATGCTTGTCACTTAGGGCCCGAGTGCCATGATTTCAGATCTGAACCATATGCGTTTGCATGAATATATTTGTGTTCTTGATCCTACCTATGAGTTGTTAGCACCTATTACGGTTCGGAACCGGTGATCCCAAAAGTGACAGCTTGGGACACCAAAGGGGATGGTCTATAGTTTGAGGATTACATGTATCCATTGAGTTCATTGCTTTGTTCCGGTGCTCTTTGACAGGAGCACCTTAATCTCCATAAGTTCCTTTTCGCCCCATTCGTAGCGGGATGGTAGGACAAAAGATGTTGTGCAAGTTCTTATTGCAAGCACGTACAACTACCTACGGGATACATGCCTAATGTTTGATATTTGCCTAGATGATCATTACTTTTCCGTGTGCTGTGCCCCAAGTTAGAATCATGATATATCTCATCCATGCAGCGCCCAACCATCCGTCTCCCTAGCCTACAGTGTTTTAAATTCTGCTTGTCACTAGTTGCTACTTTGCCATTTACCTTTACTATTTACTTTTGCTGTTTACTTTTACTATCACTATCATCACTATCATATCGCTGTTACCACTTGTCTTTTGTTGCAAGTAAGTATATTTCAGGTGCGGTTATCAAAGCTTATAAATACTCTTTGGCTCCTAGTGTGTCGAATCAATAAATTGGGTTATTCTTACCCGCGAAGACTATCTCGATCCCTTACGGTTGAGGGTTATCAAGTACCGTTTTCTGCCGCCGTTGCCGGGGAGCATAGCAATATTTACAAGTCTACTTGAAGTATCCTACCTGCTGCATTTCATCTGCTATGGGTAAGAAAGGAGACCCCAAGGTTCCGATCTTACTGTCCACTACAAGAAGAGGTACTGTTCTGAGCACTAGTGTTACACTTGATTCACCTTCTGTTATGAGTAAGTTTGCCTCACCGCCACCATATGATGCTCTGATACGTCCAAAACGTATCTATAATTTCTGCTTGCTCCATGCCTCTTTTGGGTGATATTGCTATGATATTTATACACTTCCATACACTTTTGATCATATTTGGACTAACCTATTAACTCAGTGCACCCCAGTGCCAGTTTCTGTTTTCAGCTGTTTTTGTATTTCAGGTTTTCACATTACGAGAACTGCCAGAAAAAAACCAGAAAAATTATATAAAAAATCAGCGTTCCAGAAGCTACCAGGCACCCGAAGCACAGCCGGAGGGGGACCACCAGGGCCCCAGGCGCCCTGGTGGCGCGCCCCCCCTAGGCCGCGCCCGGGGGGCGCCTGGGCCCCCCGAGCCTCGTCTGACGCCCCCCTTTGGCATATATTTAAAGCGTCTCCCGAAACCCTCGAGACGGGAACTCTTTTTCGCGATCTCATCTCTGTTCCGCCGCCGCCGCCGCTTCCAAGATCGGGAGCACCAGGAGAACTCTTCCCGGCACCCTGCCGGAGGGGAGGATCACCACCGGGAGCTTCTCCACCACCATGGACGCCTCCCGGATGAGTTGTGAGTAGTCTCCCTTGGACCATGGGTCCATGACCAGTAGCTATGTGATGTTCTCCTCCCGTTCTTGTGCTTCACTAATTAGTCCTCGTGAGCTGCCCTACATGATCGAGGCACATATGTAATCCTTATGTTGTTGCTATGATGAGTTTGCTGGGATCCGCTGGATTATGAGATTATGTTCAGACTGTGTTTGAGTAATATATTTGATTCACCTCTTTTATATTTATGTTCGTAAGTAATTCTTGCATTTTCTCCGTTGTTATTTATTGCTTTGGCCAAGTAGTAGGTAGTGACTCCAAGAGGGAACGTTATGCTTGATTGTGGGTTCATACCCCTCGATGACTAGTTTGAGTGACAGAAACATGAGTCTATGCGATGTGCTGTTGCCACAAGGGGGAAAACAACGGTGCTTGTGCCCGCGGGTGCAAGGATTGTTTACTTTACGCAAAGTTCTTTTAATGCAGTTGTCTCTTGCTTTGAGTTTACACTATGGGTGGGACTCGCAACCTAATACCAGCGAGATGTTCTGGATAGATATCTCAAGGTGGATGATTAGTAGTAGATGCAGATGGATTTCGGTATACTTACGTCGGCGTACCGCCCATGCTTTGAACCTCTACCTTTCTTGCAACTTAGTCAGCATTGGTTTGCGCACATGGTCCTGTCAATTGCCCAGCTGTAATTCGTTTACGTCACATAGCTGTTTTATCGTCTTTTGGGAGAGAGACATCACTAGTGAACATCATGAGACTCCGGTCCATATTACCATCATTGATCACATCCGCTATTTACTTTTTCGCTTTTTACTTACTATTGCAATTATACCTATCACTATTATCACTTGCGTTTGATCCTTTGTAAACTACAAGGCCGGAGGGATTGACAACCTCTCTATAATCGTTGGGAGCAAAGTTATTTGTATCTGTGTGCAGGTCCACGTTGATTGATAATATCTGGCGCCGTTAGCAGTTGACACCTTCTTGTTGAAACTGGGAGTCTCAGGGAAAATCGATACTTGTTATTGCCAAGGGAAAACTTTTGCTACACTGCATCTCAAACCTTCCACTTGGGGTAACCAACGAGGGCTGAGAAGCCACCTAGCATGCTCCTACTGAATCTGTTACTATGTCCGATACTCTTGATGATGCTTCTACTACTGTTGATGATATTAGTTCACTTGGTTATGCTCTTGAGAAACAGATCGCTGCTGCTGCTAAAAAGTCTGGAATTGAAATTCCTGTTACTCGCTACCCTATTGGTGAAACTTATGATTATCCTGATTTGAGTAAACTCAAGGAGATACTCCTTGATGATGAATACTATATGCTTGATGAAGATTTATGCAGGGAACTGACAGAGTTTTCTGGCTCTGACCCTGAAGTTATTAAGAAACTGTTTGAAAAACACTCTTTGAAGAACAAAACCGTTCCTGATCCTGAATTTGCTACATCTCCTATATGCATTGATGATCCTGATTATGATTTCTCTGTTGATCTTTCACTTATACCTATGGTTGAAGCTGACCCCTTTTATGGCAGAGAAAATGATGATGCTATTGCACACCTGACTAAACTCGGTGAGTTGGGTGGCCTGTTTACCACAGATGAGAAGATACGATACTTTTACGTGACCAAGCTTCTTCCTTTCTCCTTGAAGGAAGGTGCTAAAGCATGGTACGATTCACTCCCATGCGGTTCCATTAAGAGTCCTCAAGACTTAGCTCACTCTTTTGTTGATAAGTACTTTCCTGCTCACATGCAACATGCTGCTTTACAAAGAATTTATAACTTTAAACAGTTGCAGGATGAGTCCCTCCCTAAAGCTTGGGGGAGGTACTGCGGTCTGATTCGGGCTAGACCAGGACATGAAGTCCCTAAGAACGAATTAATCGATATATTCTATGCTGGTCTAACTGATGAATCCAGGTCCTATTTGGACAGTTGTGCTGGTTGTGTTTTCAGGAAAAGGACGCCGAAAGATGCAGAAGATTTGATGGGCAGGATTGCCAAAAACCATGAAGATTGGTCCACCCCTGAACCACTTCCACCACCAAAGAAGAGGGGCATGTTTGTTCTAAGCCCCGAAGGTATGCGAGAAGCAAAGAAGTCTATTAAAGAGAAAGGTATTAAAGCTGAAGACGTGAAGAATCTACTCCCTATTGAGAACCTGTGTGAGCCTACCACTCACCCTCCTATGGTAGAGGTACACTCTCTTTTAGATTTCAACGCAAGTAACATCCCTCATGGTAAGCCTCCTAATCAATGTTTAGATGAGTTTGATAATTTTATTATGAAACAAAATCATTTTAATGAGAGGATACAAAGTCAGTTGCATGATAATTCCCTTGCTATCAAAAGTTTGCTTGATGTTCTAGGTAGAACGGTTAATGATGTTCAATGTCTTGTGAAACATTTTCATATGGTTAAAACTCAGCTTGACCAAATTTCTAATGTGCAAAAAGATTTGCTTGCTAACAATGCCAAACAAGATAATTTGCAGGCTTTCGGGATTAAGACCCGAGGAGGAACTAGCACTCAAGATCCTCTCTATCCAGAGGGGCATCCGAGGAGAATCGAGCAAGATTCTCAAATGCAGGAAGAAGAAATTGTTGGCTCTCCAAAGAAGAAGAAGAAACATAAGGAGACTGACAATTCTAATGATCCTATTGCAGATGAAGAGCCAGCTGTTGATCCCAACAGTGTATCTATCTCCGATGCTGAGACTGAAGACGGTGCTGAACCTGAAGGTAAGGATAATGAGAAGAATGATACGCCTGAAGTTCAAGAAGAAGAAGCACCTGACAAACGTAAGAGGTACACTAAAGAAGACTTCATCGCAAGAAAACATGGGAAGGAAAGAGAACCATGGGTACAGAAACCCATGCCCTTTCCAGGTAAGTCCATCAGATCCAAAGAAGAAGATCATTACAATAAGTTTTGTGAGTGGATTAAACCTCTTTTCCTTCAAATCCCTTTGACTGATGCTATTAAGTTACCTCCTTATTCAAAATATATGAAAGATATTGTCACTAATAAAAGAAAAGTTCCTAATGAAGCAATATCTACTATGCTTGCTGATACGTCCAAAACGTATCTATAATTTCTGCTTGCTCCATGCCTCTTTTGGGTGATATTGCTATGATATTTATACACTTCCATACACTTTTGATCATATTTGGACTAACCTATTAACTCAGTGCACCCCAGTGCCAGTTTCTGTTTTCTGCTGTTTTTGTATTTCAGTTTTTCCCATTACGAGAACTGCCAGAAAAATCCCGGAAAAATTATATAAAAAATCAGCGTTCCAGAAGGTTCCCGGTAGCCAAAGTACAGCCGGGGGGGCACCGGGGCTCCAGGCGCCCTGGTGGCGCGCCCCCCGGGCCGCGCCGGGGGGGGGGGTCGCCTGGGCCCCCCGAGCCTCGTCCGGTGCCCCCCTTTGGCATATATTTAGACCGTCTCCCAAAACCCTCGAGACGGAAACCCCTTTTCTAGATCTCATATCTGTTCCGCCGCCGCCGCCGCTTCCAAGATCGGGAGCACCAGGAGAACTCTTCCCGGCACCCTGCCGGAGGGGAGGATCACCACCGGGAGCTTCTCCACAACCATGGACGCCTCCCGGATGAGTTGTGAGTAGTCTCCCTTGGACCATGGGTCCATGACCAGTAGCTATGTGATGTTCTCCTCCCGTTCTTGTGCTTCACTAATTAGTCCTCGTGAGCTGCCCTACATGATCGAGGCACATATGTAATCCTTATGTTGTTGCTATGATGAGTTTGCTGGGATCCGATGGATTATCAGATTATGTTTAGATTGTGTTTGAGTATATATTTGATTCACCTCTTTTATATTTATGTTCGTAAGTAATTCTTGCATGTTCTCCGTTGTTATTTATTGCTTTGGCCAAGTAGTAGGTAGTGACTCCAAGAGGGAACGTTATGCTTGATTGTGGGTTCATGCCCCTCGATGACTAGCTTGAGTGATAGAAACATGAATCTAGGGGATGTGTTGTTGCCACAAGGGGGAAAACAACGGTGCTTGTGCCCGCGGGTGCAAGGATTGTTCACTTTATGCAAAGTTCTTTTAATGCAGTTGTCTGTTGCTTTGAGTTTACACTATGGGTGGGACTCGCAACTTAATACCAGCGAGATGTTCTGGATAGATATCTCAAGGTGGATAATTAGTAGTAGATGCAGATGGATTTCGGTCTACTTACCTCGGTGTACCGCCCATGCTTTGAACCTCTACCTTTCTTGCAACTTAGTCAGCATTGGTTTGCGCACATGGTCCTGTCAATTGCCCAGCTGTAATTCGTTTACCTCACATAGCAGTTTTATCGTCTTTTGGGAGGGAGACATCACTAGTGAACATCATGAGACTCCGGTCCATATTACCATCATTGATCACATCCGCTATTTACTTTTTCGCTTTTACTTACTATTGCAATTATATCTATCACTACTATCACTTGCGTTTGATCCTTTGTAAACTACAAGGCCGGAGGGATTGACAACCTCTCTGTACTCGTTGGGAGCAAAGTTATTTGTATCTGTGTGCAGGTCCACGTTGATTGCTAATATCTGGCGTCGTTAGCAGTTGACACCTTCTTGTTGAAACTGGGAGTCTCAGGGAAATCGATCCTTGGTATTGCCAAGGGAAAACTTCCGCTACACTGCATCTCAAACCTTCCACTTGGGGTAACCAACGAGGGGCGAGAAGCCATCAAGCAAAGTTTTCTGGCGCCATTGCCGGGGACTCCACTCTTCAGGATAGGGGAGTTGCACGCTATCTTTTACCTTTGCTTTTTAGTCTTGTTAGTTTACCTTTCAGTTTTTGCTTTAGTATCTTTTATCGAAAATCACAAAAATAGTTATCTTGCTTCCTTGCTACTATGGGTTCCACCGAGAACACCAAGTTGTGTGACTTCACTAGTCACAACAACGATGACTTTATCTGCACACCTATCACTACACCTGCCTCTTCAGCACCTTCGTATGAAATTAAACCTGCTTTACTGAACTTAGTCATGAAAGATCAATTCTCCGGTGCTGGAGATGATGTTGCTTTACACTTGAACAACTTTGTTGAACTCTGTGATATGCAAAAGTACCGAGAAGTAGACGGTGATATTGTTAATCTTATGCTTTTTCCTTTCTCTTTGAGAGGAGGAGCTAAAATTTGGTTTCAGTCTTTGCCTAGAAACAGCATAGATTCATGGGACAAGTGCAAAGATGCTTTTATTGGAAAATACTATCCACCTGCTAAAATTATCCAACTAAGAAGTAACATAATGAATTTTAAACAATTGGATAATGAACACGTTGCCCAAGCTTGGGAACGTATGAAATCTCTTATCAAGAACTGCCCTACTCATGATTTGACTACTTGGATGGTTATCCAAACTTTTTATGCAGGCTTGAACTTTACCTCGCGGAACTTGTTAGATTCGGCCGCGGGAGGAACTTTTATGTCAACTACACTTGGTGCTGCCACAAAGCTTCTCGATGAGATGATGACCAACTATTCCCAATGGCACACCGAACGCGCTCCAACAGGTAGGAAGGAAAACTCTATCGAGGAGATTTCCTCCCTAAATGAAAAAGTTGACTTGATCATGTCTCTACTTTCGAAGCAATCTTCTGTTGATCCTCGTGATGTACCTTTAAATTCTTTGATTGCTCAAGAACAAGTAGATGTGCACTTTATCTCTAGAAACAATTTTAATAACAATGCTTATAGGAGTAATTTTGGTAGCAATCCTAGACCGTTCCCCTCTAATTCTTATGGGAACAACAATGCTTATCCTAGCACCAAGAACTCCACTACTGAACTAGAGATTATGGATACGTCCAAAACGTATCTATAATTTCTGCTTGCTCCATGCCTCTTTTGGGTGATATTGCTATGTTATTTATACACTTCCATACACTTTTGATCATATTTGGACTAACCTATTAACTCAGTGCACCCCAGTGCTAGTTTCTATTTTCGGCTGTTTTTGTATTTCAGGTTTTCACATTACGAGAACTGCCAGAAAAAATCCAGAAAAATTATATAAAAAATCAGCGTTCCAGAAGCTACCAGGCACCCGAAGCACAGCCGGAGGGGGGCCACCAGGGCCCCAGGCGCCCTGGTGGCGCGCCCCCCCTGGGCCGCGCCGGGGGGGCGCCTGGGCCCCCCGAGCCTCGTCTGATGCCCCCCTTTGGAATATATTTAAAGTGTCTCCCGAAACCATCGAGACGGGAACTCTTTTTCGCGATCTCATCTCTGTTCCGCCGCCGCCGCCGCTTCCAAGATCGGGAGCACCAGGAGAACTCTTCCCGGCACCCTGCCGGAGGGGAGGATAACCACCGGGAGCTTCTCCACCACCATGGACGCCTCCCGGATGAGTTGTGAGTAGTCTCCCTTGGACCATGGGTCCATGACCAGTAGCTATGTGATGTTCTCCTCCCGTTCTTGTGCTTCACTAATTAGTCCTCGTGAGCTGCCCTACATGATCGAGGCACATATGTAATCCTTATGCTGTTGCTATGATGAGTTTGCTCGGATCCGATGGATTATGAGATTATGTTCAGATTGTGTTTGAGTAATATATTTGATTCACCTCTTTTATATTTATGTTCGTAAGTAATTCTTGCATGTTCTCCGTTGTTATTTATTGCTTTGGCCAAGTAGTAGGTAGTGACTCCAAGAGGGAACGTTATGCTTGATTGTGGGTTCATGCCCCTCGATGACTAGCTTGAGTGACAGAAACATGAGTCTAGGGGATGTGCTGTTGCCACAAGGGGGAAAACAACGGTGCTTGTGCCCGCGGGTGCAAGGATTGTTTACTTTACGCAAAGTTCTTTTAATGCAGTTATCTGTTTCTTTGAGTTTACACTATGGGTGGGACTCGCAACTTAATACCAGCGAGATGTTCTAGATAGATATCTCAAGGTGGATGATTAGTAGTAGATGCAGATGGATTTCGGTCTACTTACCTAGGCGTACCGCCCATGCTTTGAACCTCTAACTTTCTTGCAACTTAGTCAGCATTGGTTTGCGCACATGGTCCTGTCAATTGCCCAGCTGTAATTCGTTTACCTCACATAGCTGTTTTATCGTCTTTTGGGAGAGAGACATCACTAGTGAACATCATGAGACTCCGGTCCATATTACCATCATTGATCACATCCGCTATTTACTTTTCCGTTTTTTTACTTACTATTGCAATTATATCTATCACTATTATCACTTGCGTTTGATCCTTTGTAAACTACAAGGCCGGAGGGATTGACAACCTCTCTGTACTCGTTGGGAGCAAAGTTATTTGTATCTGTGTGCAGGTCCACGTTGATCGCTAATATCTGGCGCCGTTAGCAGTTGACACCTTCTTGTTGAAACTGGGAGTCTCAGGGAAAACGATCCTTGGTAATGCCAAGGGAAAACTTCTGCTACACTGCATCTCAAACCTTCCACTTGGGGTAACCAACGAGGGGTGAGAAGCCACCTAGCAATTATGCTTAAAGATTTCATCACTACCCAAAAAGCTTTTAATAATAGTGTAGAAGAAAAACTAAACAAACTAGGTGATCTCTCTTCAAAGGTAGACAATTTAGCCAATGAGGTAGAATTGCTTAAAATTAGAACTTTTCCTCTTGAGGAGAGGAAGGTCACTCCTATTAATGCTATTCAAGTGCAAATTAATTAAAATATTAGGATGATGGCTAAACTTAAAGGGAGATGGGCTAGAGAAAGGGAGGAAGAAGATAGAATTAAGAGCCTTCCTACCCACCACACTGTTGCTACTATCCAAGTTGTTGAGGATATCCAAACTCTTAGCACCCAATGCACTCCTAGTCCCGATGGACCTATTAATGGTGATGCTATGACTATAGAAACTACCAAACAAGTGAACCTAAAGGACACCACTACCACCTTACTTGATGGTAGTGACCTTGATTTTGACAATTGCACTCTTACCGAAGTTATTGATTTCCTTCACAAGATGTCTAGAGATCCCCGCACTAGCACGATTAACCTTGCCTTCACAAAGCATATCACTAATGCTCTTATCAAAGCTAGGGAGGAGAAACTTAGAGTAGAAGCCTCCATACCTAGAAAGCTAGAAGATGGTTGGGATCCTATGATAAAAATTAAGTTGAATAACTTCTCTTGCTATACAACCCATTAACAGTCGCGTAAGGAGCGCCCTCTCGCGACGTCCACCTCATCACAGGTACGACAAAAAAATCGAACGAGCGCGAACGGGTTGGGCAGGTGCGGCTCCTGGCGAGGCCACATCTGTTTTTTTTACAGCACTCCCTCGGTCAGAAGGATTTACATTCGCGTCGTCTCCCTCTCTCTCGTTTCCTTTCCCCAGCTCTAGGGTTCCCAGCCCCACGCACCGCCGCCACAGCCCCTCCCAGTCTACCTTCCGATTCGCCTCCTCTCCCCCCTGT
>LR738712.1:872847266-872868603 GCA_902687465.1 Secale cereale | reverse complement strand
AATCACCCCCCCCCCTCTTCTTGCGCGGCCGCCGGCGTCGTCGTCTTCACCGACTGGAGGAGCCGAGTAGCAGCCGCACCAAGCGGCCAGCGAGAGAAACGGCTGGGCTCGCCCCCCCTCTCCATTGCGTGAAGCGTCCCAAGGCAGGGGTAGCAATTGATTAGGCCTTTGACTAATTGTGTATGATTAGAAGCCTTGGTTGATTGCATTTGTGTCTTGTTTTTTCGGCCGCTGTTTTCTCTTTTGATTAAGCCCTTGCCTAATTGTGTTTGATTAGAGGCCTTGACTGATTGCATTCCTTTTTATTATTATTAGATAGGTCCTCTACCGTTGATGTCATCCTTTCCAGTGAAGCGTGGGAGCGTCGTCGAGAGATTCGTCAAGGAAAGTGACGTGTTGTCTCATCTGGTGAGCATTTGTTTCCATTCCCTCCTTTTGTTTTCTTACATAAATACCAATCATGATGTGTATTTGCTGTTTTATTACAACTGGCCAATCCTCTGGTTTGGCGGTCAGTTTGTTGCGTGCTCCTCCTGTCCTGAATTTGGGATCTTGTTCAGTGGCTGCTGAACCTGCTTTCTCTGTTCTGAATCCGAACTTGGAATCTTCTTCAGTGGCTGCTCAGTCGTTCAACAGTTCGTCTGAAACTTTTCGTTTGTGTATGTTGTCTTCCTCTTTTTTTCTTATCTCTTCTTTTTTCCAGTTGGTTAAATCAATTAAGTTTAGGTTTTCATAAAAAAAAGCATTTGTTACTTTTTGTGATACAGTGAGGAATTTACGTTGATTTGAGTAGAAAATTTGTCCTTCAAGAGTAATGAACAATCAAACAATTTTGGATGGAGCTAAACTGTTACAATAGAAGAAGAAAGTGTATCTCTTATTCTTATTATTAGCTAACATCCTTATATTATGGGACGGAGGGAGTAGTTTATAAGGTTCTGTTTATAAACTTTCTGTACTCAGTTTATAATGTTTCTCTTATTCTTATTATTAGTTAACATCCTTATAAATCAGAGATTTTGTGCTTATGTATTGTCGAAATTTGGTCATTTGTGTTCTTCTCAGAAACTGCATCACGACACCTCGCTGTTCTTTTCAGTTCGTCGTCTTATGATCCCCGCTTCAATCTTTCTACTTGATCTACATTTTTTTCCATGAGTTTAATTTCTTGATTTTGGTTCAGATATTCAATAGTTGCTGATGCAGGCAATGGACATTCAGACATTCCTATAATTTTTTGTACTCTGTTCTGTATTTCCTTTAATTTGTATCTTACCTTTTCATGTATATATATGATGCCTAGGAGAAGCGCACTGTACGATGCATATCGGAGAAAAAGGCGCACTACACGTTCTCCTGGTACTAAAAGGTTATATCCTCCGTTTTGATGTTGTTGGTTATGGCAGGTTGCACTGCATAAGAATGAGCTAAATAAGTTAATTATCATTCTCATACAAGTGTTAGCGCTAGCTAAATCATAATTAACTTACAGTAGCGCGGTGGCATGGACGAAGGCGAAGAGAGTACATAAATGAGAAATCATGTAGATTTTGTTTTCTGCTTCCAATATTATGTACACGTTTTCTTTTCCTCCATCTAATTTATGAATATATACTATGTGCAAGCAAGGAGATGAACAGAGAAATCAGTTACTGTACAACATCATATCATACTTTTTCTGTGAATTAACTTTAGGTTCCACAACTGTTTCCTCTTGAATATTTGTTCAATTTCCGTTTTACTCCCTTCGTCCCAAAATGTAAGATGTTTTTTGACACTATGGTAGTGCCAAAAAACGTCTTACATTTTGGGACAGAGGGAGTAGCTTTCAGTATGACTGTAGTAAAATGAGCATTATCCTGCAAATTGTATGTATGCTGCGTAGAATTGAAAATATCAGGGCATTGAGTGCAACTCTGTGTTACTGAACAAGTAAAGTTAAAAATTCTAATTTGTGGAGAAATGTTTGTTGTATAGTACTTAAAACTCAGTGCAAATCTGATTTGAGTAAATAGACCTAAAAAAGGAGGAACAAGTTTTAAGATGTTCCTAAATTTATTCAGTTATGCTCTTTGTGCTCCGTCATTGTTAGTGTAACTACTCGTTACAGAAAATTTCAGTTTCTTTTTAAAAATGACAAAAAAAGTTATCTTCTTCTGGGGCAGCCAGTTGATGAGAGAACTGTATATGCTTTGCTCTTTGTTCAATATGTGCATAACTGTTCAGTGTCCTATTGTGCACTAACAAAATTCAGTGTAAGTGTGCCTAAATAAGTAAAGTTAAAAAGGAATATGATATTAAAAAACAAAATAAATAACTTTCTTTTTTTATAATTTTGTAAAAAAAATGTTTGTTATCGTGTTATCTACCAAATAAATTGGTGCAAGTCTGATTAATTTAAGGGATTGTAGCTTGGCAAACTTTTACAGAAAATGAACTAACAAGGCTATTCTGAATTCCTTTGCATAAGTTAGACCCGCAAATCAAATGTTGAGGGAAGCAAGATCGGCTGATATGAAACTGTACCTCATGTTCAAGTTACTGTCATGGTAAGCTGAGGTGTAACCAAACATGTAGGTTAATGTGATTTTATAATTTTGATGTGCTGAGAGATTTTGGTGGAGAACTGGAGATTGGTTGTTTTGGGGCATGTGGTTCGTGATTTGGTAATATTGAAAGGATTTATAATAGTTGTTGATTCCTGCTCATCCATATTTGGCTCTCCTGATACTTGGCACTCATCTTAGAATGATGATTTACGAGGGAAATGTCAGGCTAGAAGGTTTCACAATATTCTTTTTCTTTACTTTAACTTGGTAGGCAACGGTTGAAAGCTGCAGAGGACACATCCTAAATTGGTGTTCTTTGCAATGCCCTTGTGACCGGCTCCAGCAACACGCTACGGCCTGCCGGTCGCACTGAACGGTGGCGTAAACCATCTGGTACAGGACTTCAAACTCTATTCTCATTGAAGCTTCTATCAAAAAAGGTTCTGAAAAGCTTTTCATGCACTAGCTCATCGATTGCCACTTCGAATCTTCTGTTTGCAGGTTAAGGGTTAGTTTCACCAACTGTCTGTTTTACATGAATGCCTTTACCATGGATTACATTAATCTACTTTAGTCACTGTTTTAGATTTTTCCTTCACGATTAATTATATGGATGCTTAGTGGTAGCCATTATGCCTGTCATAGTTCAAGTTTTTAAATTTTTGATTCCTGCCTGTCGCACAGAGGGATGAGACAAGTTCTGCATGTCTTCTCTTGTTGTAGAGTGTCTGCCTGAGTTCTTTATATGGTGCGTTGGTTTCATTGCAAATAAAAAGATATGTGCATATCATGGATTTTGTCCTGTCAACCAATAACAACTTCTTAAAAGATACATTTGTTTCAGCTTGATTCAAATGGATTTCTTTCTTTTCATATGCTTGCCTCAAACTACAATTTACAAAGTTCATTTTTAATGTTCATTTACTTTTCATTCACTTACTAAATATGCTTCCAAGCTAAAGATGATTACAGCGGAACTAAATCCGTCTATAAAGCACTCAGTCACCACGGCTTTCATTCAGAAATCTATAAACATGGTTCTTCGATCAATACATTATAGCCTTGTTCACGATTGTTTCTTGCCATACCAAATGCTTATATTAACCCTGTAATTTACTGATGCATAAAAAATAATACTCCATCCGTTCACTTTTGTAAGTCGTTTCAGACAACTGAAAATTGACTGCTTTGCACATTGTCCGAAACGTCTTTAAGGTCTTATAAAAGTGAACAAAGGGAGTACTTAACTACAAGTTTTATGTACCTAACACGATTATCTCCAGAACATAGACCATATATATTTACTGTCGTTGAATCTCTAACAACCATATTGTCGTACTTAGGTGCTCAATTAATCATGTTATCCTGATAAGTCTTGATCACCAGTTCAGGAGTAGCGGCGCAAAAGATGACGAAGTTGCAGAGGATGGATTGAATTGTCCCTGTCGGCGCGCCGGCAACTGGGTTATGTGCGCAGCCGGCATCGAGGAGGAAGAACCGCCGCTCATGACCTCGCACTATGGCGGCGCATCTTCTACTATCGCACGGTGGAGTCCTAGATCTGGTCTGTCAGCCTCTCTCCCTCCAAGCTCCCAAGATAATGATGCATTAATCTCGTCCTGATCTTGCTATTTATGTATCTCCATCTCTCATTTGTGTTCCTTCTATTTGCAGGGATCGTGGGAAGCAAGTGTACATCTAGGGATTTATTTGATTTGAAACGTATTATGTTGTATTAGCTTAGCCTACTCTGTTGATGTTGGTATATCAGGCTTCTAAATTTTAGAAACAAGGTTGTTGCAAATGGCAAAGTCGACATGGAGGAAGGAACCCTTGAAATCGGGATGGGTATGCATTTTCTTTTTTTTATCTCCATATGCGTATCTTCGCATCAGTGATAGTCCGGTGAAAATAATGCACACCTTCTAACTGTCCTCTTTGTATTGCAGAGTACATGATAGTTTCTGGACTTGGTGCTCCTCTTGTGATTCTTGATAAAGTGAATTCGCAGGTATTACTTCCAAGTCACAACCTGCATATTTTAGAAATTCGTTGGATAAATATTTGAATATGGTGCTTTTCCAAGGAGGCATACAATTTATCTCTTGTGGAATGCGTATTGATTTGCTGATACCCTGTAGTTAGCATACAGAGGAGGTTGCTTGGCTCTCAAAAGAATTTTATTATCTTATATAAAAAGTTGCTGTATTGGAATTTTGGAATAAAGTGCTTCATTGGAAGTCCCTAAGAAAAAGTTTGGTGCTGCTTCATTGGACTTCAGTGAGGTCATGATATAGTCCCCAAGAATCGTATTGTCATTGCTATAAGTATCATGGTGCCTGCCCACATATTCAGCTCATAATTTGTCGTTGCTTTCCACTTTCTTTATACACATGTTTGTTCGTGCAATGCATTAGAATTAATCACGAAATAATTTGCTTCAGATTTCGTTTTCCATTGCTTGTTTGGTATTAAGATGGTGACTGACATAGGTAGACAACAAGCGAACAAAGGCATCAGGTTGTCGGCAGCAGCGACATCAACGAATAGAGGGTGTGCCTGCTGCAACTCCCGCGAGACACTAGAGCTTGTGGCGACGTTTACGGTGGTGTGCCTGAGCTCCATGCAGAATGGATCTGGCACCACGGCCGAGATGACAAGAGGACCAGCTGAGGGGGGCTCGACAAGGCGGCACTGCCAGCCATGCCAGTGTTCAGATTCAAGACAGGCTCGAATGGGATGTTACTTGGTAGGTGCTGCATACATGTTGCTTCATTGTTGTGCCTTACTAGAAGTGTGGGTGACTACCGCTGCTTGATGGTTAGCCATCGAGTTTAAAATTTTCTGTGTTAGCTTGCTTCAATTGGAACTGACATTGTTTTGATATGATTTGTAGATCGTAATAATACTTGCATTTTGCATATGCACCTATTAATGTCTATAATGTGATTCTCTTCTAGATAAAGTTGCATTTCTGTTGCTTTGATCTGTTGAAAATGTCAGTCAAAGCATATTGCTTAGTAAAAAAAGACCTTCAAAGGGGCGTGTCCGACCTGGCATCGCCGAGCTTCCGCTCAGGCGGCGCGCCAAGGGCGCGCCCCAACTACTAGTGCTTTATGTGATGTTGGTGCTAGTACCTCTGTTATGCCCAAAAGAATATATGATATGCTTAAATTGAAACCTTTTGATTCTTGTTCTTTTGGTGTTCGTCTCGTTGATTCTTCCATAAAGAAACCTTTGGGGAGGATCGACGATGTTCTTATCATTGTCAATGACAACTATGTTCCCGTTGATTTTACTATTATGGATATTGGATGTGAACCTTCTTGTCCAATTATTTTGGGACGTCCTTTTCTACGCACCGTTGGTGCTATCATTGACATGAAAGAGGGGAATATAAAATTCCAGTTTTCTCTCAAGAAAGGGATGGAACACTTCCCTCGAAAGAAGATTAAGTTACCTTTTGAGTCTGTTATACGGGCTAGCTATTCTTTTACTCTTGATAAAACTTGATCTCTATGCATTATGCCTAGCTTAAAGGCATAAAAGAAAGCTCTTTTGGGAGGCAGCCCAATGAATAAATTTATTTTGCTTTTGTTGTGTCTTGATGTTGTTACTACTGTAGCATCATCATTGTATCTTTGCTTTTCAATTTTGTCCCAAGTATACCCTCTGATTGCAAGAAAGTTCAAAAGTTGTGACGTGCTGTCCAGGAAACAGATTCTGTCCTTGAATACAAAAATTCGTATAAAATCACCAGATCATCTTTTTGGTCTGAAATTTTTCGACAGCGTGCTCTATATAATTGTCTTTCGTGCGTCTGTTTTGAGTTTTTTTATTAGAGTTGCAGAAGTGCCCCGGAAAAATCATTTACTACCTGCTGTTCTGTTTTTCACAGATTCTGTCCTGTTTTGCCTTTCCTTCATTTTGCAAACCTAGAGCTTGCTTTTTCTTTGCAAAAACCTTTTGGCAATCTTGAGAAACAGTAGAACTTCAAGCATATCTTTATTTCCAGCAAGGAACAATTATTTTATTATGGGTACTAACCTCGCTAATCAGATTATGATGAGTTATATATGAAGGGAGTTTTCAAGTGTGCGAGGGAAGATGATAAAAAGATTCAGGAGTGTCAAACGCTCAAGCTTGGGGATGCCCCCATGCACCCCCAAGAAATATTCAAGGAGACTCAAGCGTCTAAGCTTGGGGATGCCCCCGTGCATCCCCTTCTCCATCAACATTATCAGTTCGTCTTTCGTTCCACTATATTTTAATCACTTCATGTGTTATGTGCTATGCTTGGAGCGTCTTGCTTTTAGTTTTCCTTTTAGTTTTCTTTTAGCTTTTCATAACGAGTCGGAACTCAGCTTTCTTTATGTGGGAGAGAAACACGCTCCACTTCTACCTAGAACATAACATAGAATTTTCATGTCTATCCTTGCTGTGTGTGTTCTTTGTCTTTTAATAGCCACTATCATGCTTAGCTCTTAGTATTCATGCTTATCTTTTTAAAGAGCTTTCGTTTAGTTGGTTGCTTGAACTCTCTTTAGTTATCATGCTTATCTTATTAAGAGAGTTTGCTTCCGTTGCATTGGTTGATATGTCTATGATAAAGATGCTACGTGCATAATGGCGCTTAGTAGTTCATGTTTTCTTATGGTTAGTCTCAAATAGCTGGGGGGTTCCCAATGTGTTATTGGAGTACCAACATGATTTGTTTGCCTATGATGTGGTATGGTTTAGTAATATCTTCCTTCAAAGAATTTATTTTGATTGACTTGGCGTATGCTCACGCATATTTAAGACTGTAAAGAAAGTCTGTCAAGCTTTGATGATCTTTTGTTTCTGAGTAGCGATATAACTTCCATGCCTGATTCAATGTTGCTTTGTCGCTCTGCATGATTATGACCGTCATTGCTCTCTTAGTTGGTCGCTCCCAGTCTTTTGCTAACCTCCACCTGTACTAAGCGGACTGACTGCTTGTGCATCCACATTCCTTTATACCAGTTATGCCATATGAGTCCACCATACCTTCCTACATGGTATTTACCCGCCATTCCTAATGGAGACTTGCATGTACCATCTCGAAATTATTCAAAGAAAAATGCATTCCTATTTTGTGCCTCTGTTGTAAGTCCATGAGGAAGTAGTAGTTAATTCATAATCTTTTTAAGTTGGACAAGCTTCACCCCGGGATTGCATGTATAATGTGCAAACCCATAATACGAGAAGGAACTGGCATTGAGTGCGCCCAGCTCAAAATTAATATAACAAACAAACCCTCCTTCACACTTTGTTCATGAGAAATCAGAAAACTTTGGCAGTGATAAACAAAGGAGATTAAGAGGATGTGATCGTCCTCATTCGGGAGCCGTTCCTCGAAACTTGTCCATCTCAAGAAGTGATTGAGTTGTCTGCTAGCATTCGTTGACGAAACATGCATGATCTAAAAAAAATAAAAATTATTACCTCTGTTTTAAAACCAAGAGCTCTGGTACATGTTTTGTCTTTGTTTTCGACTACGGGTTTTCAACCTTGCCAACAAAAGCCACGGTTCGAGAGTCTCCACCTTCTTTTAAAGCACCAACTACTGAGAGCATGATTGTCATGCTGAGTGTAATGTGCATTGTCCCAAAGTAGCATTGTCTTTTGCATGATTGTGATATCGTTTATTCTGAAATCATTGTATCTAGTCATCACTTAAACCTTGGAGATGCCCCTGCATTTATGTTTTGCTTCACTAAAGGGGGCAAGCGAGATATCACTTTATCATATTCGCACACCATGTTCATTACAAATCTATTTGATGTTTCTGTATCATATTGTAAAACTTTCAGTTCTTTGTGATTTTCTCATGAGGCAACTTAATTACTATAGATTCATTGTCTCAGTAAGCTTTTGTCATATGACTATGAAAAAGTCCTATATGGTTAATAGCATGTCACCACAGAAATTATTCTTGTTATCATTTACCTACACGAGGACGAGCAGGAATTAAGCTTGGGGATGTTGATATGTCCAAAACGTATCTATAATTTCTGCTTGCTCCATGCCTCTTTTGGGTGATATTGCTATGATATTTATATACTTCCATACACTTTTGATCATATTTGGACTAACCTATTAACTCAGTGCAACCCAGTGCCAGTTTCTGTTTTCTCCTGTTTTTGTATTACAGTTTTTCCCATTACGAGAACTGCCAGAAAAATCCCGGAAAAATTATATAAAAAATCAGCGTTCCAGAAGGTTCCCGGTAGCCAAAGTACAGCCGGGGGGGCCACCGGGGCTCCAGGCGCCCTGGTGGCGCGCCCCCCCTGGGCCGCGCCGGGGGGCCGTCTGGGCCCCCCGAGCCTCGTCTGGTGCCCCCCTTTGGCATATATTTAGACCGTCTCCCAAAACCCTCAAGACGGAAACCCCTTTTCGCGATCTCATCTCTGTTCCGCCGCCGCCACCACTTCCAAGATCGGGAGCACTAGGAGAACTCTTCCCGGCACCCTGCCGGAGGGGAGGATCGCCACCGGGAGCTTCTCCACCACCATGGACGCCTCCCGGATGAGTTGTGAGTAGTCTCCCTTGGACCATGGGTCCATGACCAGTAGCTATGTGATGTTCTCCTCCCGTTCTTGTGCTTCACTAATTAGTCCTCGTGAGCTGCCCTACATGATCGAGGCACATATGTAATCCTTATGCTGTTGCTAGGATGAGTTTGCTGGGATCCGATGGTTTATGAGATTATGTTCAAATTGTGTTTGAGTAATATATTTGATTCACCTCTTTTATATTTATGTTCGTAAGTAATTCTTGCATGTTCTCTGTTGTTATTTATTTCTTTGGCCAAGTAGTAGGTAGTGACTCCAAGAGGGAACGTTATGCTTGATTGTGGGTTCATGCCCCTCGATGACTAGCTTGAGTGACAGAAACATGAGTCTAGGGGATGTGCTGTTGCCACAAGGGGGAAAACAACGGTGCTTGTGCCCGCGGGTGCAAGGATTGTTTACTTTACGCAAAGTTCTTTTAATGCAGTTGTCTGTTGCTTTGAGTTTACACTATGGGTGGGACTCGCAACTTAATACCAGCGAGATGTTCTGGATAGATATCTCAAGGTGGATGATTAGTAGTAGATGCAGATGGATTTCGGTCTACTTACCTCGGCGTACCACCCATGCTTTGAACCTCTACCTTTCTTGCAACTTAGTCAGCATTGGTTTGCGCACATGGTCCTCTCAATTGCCCAGTTGTAATTCGTTTACCTCACATAGCAGTTTTATCGTCTTTTGGGAGAGAGACATCACTAGTGAACATCATGAGACTCCGGTCCATATTACCATCATTGATCACATCCGCTATTTACTTTTCCGCTTTTACTTACTATTGCAATTATATCTATCACTACTATCACTTGCGTTTGATCCTTTGTAAACTACAAGGCCGGAGGGATTGACAACCTCTCTGTACTCGTTGGGAGCAAAGTTATTTGTATCTGTGTGCAGGTCCACGTTGATTGCTAATATCTGGCGCCGTTAGCAGTTGACACCTTATTGTTGAAACTGGGAGTCTCAGGGAAATCGATCCTTGGTATTGCCAAGGGAAAACTTCCGCTACACTGCATCTCAAACCTTCCACTTGGGGTAACCAACGAGGGGCGAGAAGCCATCACTTGCTAACTACTCTTTCAGTGGCAAGATTCCTGAGAAGCTCGGTGATCCAGGTATACCCACCATTCCTTGCTCCATAAAGAATAATTATGTCAAAACTGCTTTATGTGATCTTGGAGCAGGAGTGAGTGTTATGCCTCTCTCTCTTTACGAGAGGCTCTGTTTAGAGAAACTAATTCCTACAGATATCTCCCTTCAGATGGCTGACAAGTCAACCGCCGTTCCGATAGGTATTTGTGAGGATGTTCCCGTAGAAGTTGCTAATTGTTTGATTCTTACTTATTTTGTTGTGCTTGACATGCCCGAGGATGGGAGCATGTCCATTATTCTTGGTAGACCTTTTCTTAACACCGCAGGTGCTATTATTGATTGCAATAAAGGAAAGGTTACCTTCAATGTGAATGATAAAGAACACACGGTATATTTTCCAAAGAAGACCGACAGGAGGCATGGCCTCAACTCTATAGAGAATATCGAGACCGTGAAGATTGGAGAATGGGACTGTCCACTACATGTGCCTCACAAATACAAAACTATCATGGTGGGGACAATGTCCATCAAAGTAAAGGTTCAGTGATTACTTCGTAAGAGGTGAGACTTTTTGCTCTATATATCGCCTGTTTGTTGGTAAGACTTGATCAACCTTACTAGTAAACATGTTTTATATAGATAAAAAGTTGAGCTTGTTATGTTTTCATTTATTTTTGCTTTTGTTCTACTTGTTGTACCAAGTATTTATGTTTTGAAGCTTCACAATATTACTCACTGCTTCAAGTTTTCAGAGAGAGTTTCGCAGCTTTTTGAACTTCGAAAAAATTTCAACAGTGAAGTTTTCAGAAAAATTCCAGAAAAATAAAAATAAAAATTTCCACGTCGGGAGTGACCCAGAGGGACCTGGGGCCAGCCAGGGGGACCCACTAGTGGCCCAGGCGGCTAGCTGGCGCTGCCTGCCCCCTGGCCGCGCCTACAGGGCGCCTGGGGCCCACCAGGCCCCCTCCAGGTATGTCTTCTTCCTCCCTCTCTCTTTTTCTCCAAAAACGTGAGTTCTGCACTTGTTCTTGTGTTCTTGTTGTTCTTGGAGGCGATTCTTCGATCTCTCTCTACAGCCCACCATTTGAGCTGAGATTTTGAACAAATACTCCCTGGTATGTGACTCCTCCACCCCTCCAATTAGATTTCTGATTGGTGGTTTCATTTGTGAGTATTTAGTATTTCTTGGTGCTATATAGATGAGCTTGCATGCATGTGTAGAAAGTTATTTTCCAAGTTTTGATGCAAGTTTATGCCTTGGGCAAGTGAGTTGAGTAGTTTGCCTTAACTCACCTTGTTTTAATCCTCGTTTTTGTAAATTGCCAAAAATTTCAGAAATGAGTTTGTTAGGAAGGGCAAAAGGGTGGCTTGAGAAGAGGAGGCCCACGCACTCCGATCGAGTTACTAGAGCCGTAGCTTCACCCTCGACTGCTAGGGTGAGATATAATGAAGATCATGTGCCCTTGGAGTTGCTGGAAGACACAAGTCCAGCACGTGCGATGACGTTTCCATGTGATGAATTCCTTGAAGCTGCGGGAATCAAGGATGAGTTTTATAATCTTTGTGCTAATGCAGGTCTGACACGGCTCGTCACGTGCCGTGTTACTCAGTATCAAAAACTCACCTCCAGTTTCATTAACAGTTTTAGATATAATCCTGATTCAGGTGCTCAATTAAGGATGAGTTTAAAATTTACAATGATCTTATCACCATGACTTTGGGAAAGTTTTGTGAAATAATAGGTGTGCCAAACGTTGGGAGGACGGCTAGGATGGCCACTCAGCCCTCCGAGGTAAAAACCGTCATCAACTCTCTCTGCAGCATGGGTACGAGGGATATTCATCGGTCGAAGATCTCCAGCATCTTATTTCCTCCCCTCAGGTATTTTGCATATTATGTTGCCAGAGGGGTGTTAGCTCGTGAAAACACGAGCAACATTTCTGCTCCGGATGTTGCTATCCTGGCAGCAGCCCTCTCAGGGAGGTCTAATTATAATCTGGGTGCCTTAATTGCTCGACGCCTTGCTATGAACGGTAACAAGGGAGACTTATATGGTGGCGTTTATGCCACACTTATCTTAGAACATCTTGGAGGCACCCCACACCCTGATGATAATCCTTTTACTTATTTAAGCTTTGATCTTGCTGCTATGAAAAGGCATAAGTTTGTTACCATGGCTTCTGAGCTGGATAATCTTGTTTATATCTTGCATTTCAGAACTACCGCGGAATGCGAGATCCGTCTACCTGCACCTATTTTGTTTGATTTTTCTCGCAGGAACGGATGGTCCTTTGATGTTGTCCAGTTCGATGAGTTCATGGTCCAGCATCAGTTTCATAACCCCATGGAGGTGGTTGTGCCCGACGAGGAGGAGCACGGTGAGTTACCACCTTTTCAGGGAGATACCGCCACCGAGTTTGGTGAAGGGTCTTCCTCTGCTTGGCGTACGGACCCTTCCTCGTGGGAGACTCTGAGGAGTTCGGTATACGCGCCGGCATCCTTCTACGACCCTTGGACTCAGCACCATACCCCCGGAGCAGTAGGCTCCTGGGGGCAGTAGCTGCTACCAACTTAGGCCAAAAGCCTAAGCTTGGGGGAGTACGTGCCCCTCTAACTTTTCCATTGTATTATCCGTTTTATTCGCTTTGATCTTTTCGAAGTTTTTGCCCGTTCTTCTTTATTTCTCTCTTTGCAAAAACAACAAAAAGATTTCCTTTTTCTTTTTCTTTCGTTTAAACCTTTGAAATAATCCAAAAAGATTTCCTTTTTCTCTTTAGTTTGCTTTGTTTTCAGAGTTCAGCTCGAGTCCGTGATGGCATTTAATTATATTTCATACGTTCGATCGTGCAAGTGACAAGCAGTAATGATGAAGATCGACTGAAGGGAAGCAACAAGGAAGACCAGTATGAACTCTTCTTGTTTCTACTTTTGTACATATGCCTGTACTTATGATCTAGAGACCAGCTTGTAGCGACATAGTGCTATGTTTACAATGCTCTTCCAGTGGTTCATGCTTTCCTTGTGGCTAGTCTCGAATAACTAGAGTATATAATGTGTTATTGAAATGATCTACATGCATTGCACTGTTCATAGTCCGGTATACTAAGGTGGTATTTCCCTTTAGAGAATTTTTGGATTGACTTGGCACATGTTTACACATGTTTAAGACTAAAAGTCTGTTCTGCCTTGATGATCTTTGAGTTTCAGAATAGTTATATCACTTTCATGCCCGATTCAATGTTGCTTTGTCGCTCTGCATGATTATGGCTGTTATTGCTCTCTAGTTGGTCGCTTCCCAGTCTTTTGCTAACCTCCACCAGTACTAAGCGGACTGACTGCTTGTGCATCCAAAATCCTTAAAACCTGTTATGCCATATGAGTCCACCATACCTTCCTATACATGGTATTTACCTGCCATTCCTAACGAAGACTTTCGTGTACCATCTCGAAATTAATCAAAAGCATTTCTCTTTTTGTGCCTATGTTTTAGCTCATGAGGAAGTAGTAGTTAATTCATGATCTTTTTAAGTTGGGCAAGTTTCACCCCTGGATTGCATGTCTAATGTGCAAACCCATAATATGAGAAGGAACTGGCATAGAGTGCGCCCGGCTCATAAAAGATAATACAACAAACAAACCCTCCTTCACGCTTTGTTCATGAGAAATCAGAAAACTTTGGCAGTGATAAACAAAGGAGATTAAGAGGATGTGATCGTCCTCATGCGGGAGCCGTTCCTCGAAACTTGTCCAGCTCAAGAAGTGATTGAGTTATCTGCTAGCATTCGTTGACGAAATATGCACCTCTCAAAAACGTTTTTATCTCTGTTTTTAAAACCAAGAGCTCTGGTACATGTTTAGTTTTTGTTTCCGACCACGGGTTTTCAACCTTGCCAACAAAAGCCACGGTTCGAGAGTCTCCACCTTCTTTCTTCAAAGCACCAACTAGGAGAGCATAATTGTCATTCTGAGTGTAATGTGCATTGTCCCAAAGTATTACATTGTCTTCTGCATGCTTGTGATATGATTTATTCTGAAATTCTTAGTTCTAGTCTCCTTTAAAACTCTCGAGGAGTTTCTGCATTTATGTTTTGCTTCACTCATGGAGGCTAGCGGGATACCACCCTAGTATGCTCAAGCTATGTGCAATGTAATCTTGTCTTGATTTTCAGTAGTATATTATTTACTTTTAGGTATTTGTGATTGGTCACTTGAAAGAAGGATTGCTCCGTGCATTGTCCTCATAGTACTGTTTCAATACTTGCTAGACTCTTTTCGTAGTACATGCTTATATACATCTAATGAAGAAAAAGAGTTTGTCAAAGTTTTCTTTGTCGCGTCCAGTTCGTTGAACTGAATTGCTTGACGACAAGCAATATGCTAAGCTTGGGGGAGTTGATACGTCTCAAACGTATGTACTTTTCCAAACACTTTTGATATTGTTTTGACCTCATTCTTGCATGATTTGAACTAAACTAACCCGGACTGACGCTGTTTTCAGCAGAGCTGCCTGTATGGTTTTATTGTGTGCAGGAAAACGTATTTTTAGGTATCTCAGAAAAATCCACGAAAAATCACAGAAAATCCACGCACCCGAAGGAACCCGGAGCCAGAAGAGGGGCCAGAGGGGGGCCGGGGGGGCCCAGGCGCCCTGGTGGCGCGGCCCAGCCCCTGGCTTGACTCATATTTTAGCTCGTGATAGAGAAACCCCAGATCAGACGTTCTTTTCGCAGTTTTCGTCGCGGAGCCGCCGCCACCCTCTGTTCTTCTTCGGGAGGGCTAATCTGGAGGCTGAATTGGCCTCCAGAGAGGGGAGATCGTCGCCATCATCATCATCATCACCACTCCATCATCCCTCCATGACTTCTCCTTCCAAGTGTGAGTAATCCCCTGCTGTAGGCGAAGGGGATGGTAGGGATTGGATGAGTTAGATCATGTAATAGTTTGTCAGATCGTTGGGGGCATGTTGCCTATCATCTACTATGGTGTTTATCATCTTTGCTTCAACTTGTTATTCTTAATGCTTGTCACTTAGGGCCCGAGTGCCATGATTTCAGATCTGAACCATATGCGTTTGCATGAATATATTTGTGTTCTTGATCCTACCTATGAGTTGTTAGCACCTATTACAGTTCGGAACCGGCGATCCCAAAAGTGACAGCTTGGGACACCAAAGGGGATGGTCCGTAGTTTGAGGATTACATGTATCCATTGAGTTCATTGCTTTGTTCCGGTGCTCTTTGACAGGAGCACCTTAATCTCCATAAGTTCCTTTTGGCCCCGTTCGTAGCGGGATGGTAGGACAAAAGATGTTGTGCAAGTTCTTATTGCAAGCACGTACAACTACCTACGGGATACATGCCTAATGTTTGATATTTGCCTAGATGATCATTACTTTTCCGTGTGCCGTGCCCCAAGTTAGAATCATGATATATCTCATCCATGCAGCGCCCAACCATCCGTCTCCCTAGCCTACATTTTTTTAAATCCTGCTTGTCACTAGTTGCTACTTTGCCATTTACCTTTACTATTTACTTTTGCTGTTTACTTTTACTATCACTATCATCACTATCATATCGCTGTTACCACTTATCTTTTGTTGCAAGTAAGTATATTTCAGGTGCGGTTGAATTGACAAATCAACTGTCAAAGCTTATAAATACTCTTTGGCTCCCCGTGTGTCGAATCAATAAATTGGGTTATTCTTACCCGCGAAGACTATCTCGAACCCTTACGGTTGAGGGTTATCAAGTACTATTTTCTGGCGCCGTTGCCAGATATTAGCAATCAACGTGTAGCGGAAGTTTTCCCTTTGGCAAAGATACCAAGGATCGATTTCCCTGAGACTCCCAGTTTCAACAAGAAGGTGTTAACTGCTAACGGCGCCAGATATTAGCAATCAACGTGGACCTGCACACAGATACAAATAACTTTGCTCCCAACGAGTACAGAGAGGTTGTCAATCCCTCCGGCCTTGTCGTTTACAAAGGATCAAACGCAAGTGATAATAGTGATAGGTATAATTGCAATAGTAAGTAAAAGCGGAAAGTAAATAGCGGATGTGATCAATGATGGTAATATGGACCGGGGTCCCATGATGTTCACTAGTGATGTCTCTCTCCCAAAAGACGATAAAACAGCTATGTGAGGTGAACGAATTACAGCTGGGCAATTGACAGAATTATGTGCGCAAACCAATGCTAACTATGTTGCGAGAAAGGTAGAGGTTCAAAGCATGGGCGGTACGCCAAGGCAAGTAGACCGAAATCCATCTGCATCTACTACTAATCATCCACCTTGAGATATCTATCCAGAACATCTCGCTGGTATTAAGTTGCGAGTCCCACCCATAGTGTAAACTCAAAGCAACAGACAACTACATTAAAAGAACTTTGCGTAAAGTAAACAATCCTTGCACCCGCGGGCACAAGCACCGTTGTTTTCCCCCTTGTGGCAACAGCACATCCCCTAGACTCATGTTTCTGTCACTCAAGCTAGTCATCGAGGGGCATGAACCCACAATCAAGCATAACGTTCCCTCTTGGAGTCACTACCTACTACTTGGCCAAAGCAATAAATAACAACGGCGAACATGCAAGAATTACTTACGAACATAAATATAAAAGAGGTAGATCAAATATATTACTCAAACACAATCTGAACATAATCTCACAATCCATCGGATCCCAGCAAACTCATAATAGCAACAGCATAAGGATTACATATGTGCCTCGATCATGTAGGGCAGCTCACGAGGACTAATTAGTGAAGCACAAGAACGGGAGGAGAACATCACATAGCTACTGGTCATGGACCCATGGTCCAAGGGAGACTACTCACAACTCATCCGGGAGGCGTCCATGGTGGTGGAGAAGCTCCCGGTGGTGATCCTCCCCTCCGGCAGGGTGCCGGGAAGAGTTCTCCTCGTGCTCCCGATCTTGGAAGCGGCGGCGGCGGCGGAACAGAGATGAGATCGCAAAAAAGAGTTCCCGTCTCGAGGGTTTCGGGACACGATATAAGTATATGCCAAAGGGGGGCATCAGCGGAGGCCTGGGGGGCCCAGGCGACCCCCCGGCGCGGCCAGGAGGGGGGCCGCGCCACCAGGGCGCCTGGAGCCCTGGTGGCCCCCCTCCGGCTGTACTTCGGGTGCCGGGAAGCTTCTGGAACGCTGATTTTTTATATAATTTTTCCGGGATTTTTTTGGCAGTTCTCGTAATGGGAAAACCTGAAATACAAAAACAGCCGAAAACAGAAACTGGCACTGGGGTGCACTGAGTTAATAGGTTAGTCCAAATATGATCAAAAGTGTATGGAAGTGTATAAATATCATAGCAATATCACCCAAAAAAGGCATGGAGCAAGCAGAAATTATAGATACGTTTTGGACGTATCAACATCCCCAAGCTTAATTCCTGCTCGTCCTCGAGTAGGTAAATGATAACAAGAATAATTTCTGTGGTGACATGCTATTAACCATATAGGACTTTTTCATAGTCACATGACAAAAGCTTACTGAGACAATGAATCTGTAGTAATTAAGTTGCCTCATGAGAAAATCACAAAGAACTGAAAGTTTCACAACATGATACTGAAACATCAAATAGATTTGTAATGAGCATGGTGTGCAAATATGATAAAGTGATATCTCGCTTGCCCCCTTTAGTGAAGCAAAACATAAATGCAGGGGCACCTCCAAGGTTTAAGTGATGACTAGATACAATGATTTCAAAATAAACGATATCATAATCATGCAAAAGACAATGCTACTTTGGGACAATGCACATTACACTCAGAATGACAATCATGCTCTCAGTAGTTGGTGCTTTAAAAGAAGGTGGAGACTCTCGAACCGTGGCTTTTGTTGGCAAGGTTGAAATCCCGTAGTCGGAAACAAATACAAAACATGTACCAGAGCTCTTGGTTTTAAAAACAGAGGTAATAATTATTTTTTGATTATGCATGTTCCGTCAACGAATGCTAGCAGACAACTCAATCACTTCTTGAGATGGACAAGTTTCGAGGAACGGCTCCCGAATGAGGACGATCACATCCTCTTAATGTCCTTTGTTTATCACTGCCAAAGTTTTCTGATTTCTCATGAACAAAGCGTGAAGGAGGGTTTGTTTGTTATATTAATTTTGAGCCGGGCGCACTCAATGCCAGTCCCTTCTCGTATTATGGGTTTGCACATTATACATGCAATCCCGGGGTGAAGCTTGTCCAACTTAAAAAGATCATGAATTAACTACTACTTCCTCATGAACTTAAAACAGAGGCACAAAATAGGAATGCTTTTCTTTGAATAATTTCGAGATGGTACATGCAAGTCTCCGTTAGGAATGGCAGGTAAATACCATGTAGGAAGGTATGGTGGACTCATATGGCATAACTGGTTTAAAAGAATTTGGATGCACAAGCAGTCAGTCCGCTTAGTACAGGCGAAGGTTAGCAAAAGACTGGGAGCGACCAACTAAGAGAGCAATGACAGTCATAATCATGCAGAGCGACAAAGCAACATTTAATCAGGCATGGAAGTTATATCGCTACTCAGAAACTAAAGATCATCAAGGCTTGACAGACTTTCTTTACAGTCTTAAATATGCGTGAGCATACGCCAAGTCAATCAAAATAAATTCTTTGAAGGAAGATATTACTAAACCATACCACATCATAGGCAAACAAATCATGTTGGTACTCCAATAACACATTGGAAACCCCCCCCCCAGCTATTTGAGACTAACCATAAGAAAACATGAACTACTAAGCACCATTATGCACGTAGCATCTTTATCATAGACATATCAACCAATGCAACAGAAGCAAACTCTCTTAATAATATAAGCATGATAACTAAAGAGAGTTCAAGCAACCAACTAAACAAAAGCTCTTTAAAAAGATAACATGAATACTAAGAGCTGAACATGATAGTAGCTATTGAAAGACAAAGAACACACACAGCAAGGATAGACATGAAAATTCTATGTTATGTTCTAGGTAGAAGTGGAGCGTGTTTCTCTCCCACATAAAGAAAGCTGAGTTCCGACTCGTTATGAAAAGCTAAAGAAAACTAAAAAGGAAAACTAAAAGCAAGACGCTCCAAGCATAGCACATAACACATGAAGTGACAAAAATATAGTGGAACGAAAGACGAACTGATAATGTTGATGGAGAAGGGGATGCACGGGGGCATCCCCAAGCTTAGACGCTTGAGTCTCCTAGAATATTTCTTGGGGGTGCATGGGGGCATCCCCAAGCTTGAGCGTTTGACACTCCTGAATCTTTTTATCATCTTCCCTCGCACACTTGAAAACTCCCTTCATACATAACTCATCATAATCTGATTAGCGAGGTTAGTACCCATAATAAAATAATTGTTCCTTGCTGGAAATAAGGATATTCTTGAAGATCTACTGTTTCTCAAGATTGCCAAAAGGTTTTTGCAAAGAAAAAGCAAGCTCTAGGTTTGCAAAATGAATGAAAGGCAAAACAGGACAGAATCTGTGAAAAACAGAACAGCAGGTAGTAAATGATTTTTTTCGGGGCACTTCTGCAACTCTAATAAAAAAACTCAGAACAGATGCACGAAAGACAATTATATAGAGCACGCTGTCGAAAAAATTCAGACCAAAAAGATGAACTCGTGATTTTATACGAATTTTTCTATCCAAGGACAGAATCTGTTTCCTGGACAGCACGTCACAACTTTTGAAGTTTCTTGCAATCAGAGGCTACACTTGGCACAAAATTGAAAAGCAAAGATACAATGATGATGCTGATGGGCCTCGAACCCCTCGTTGGTTACCCCAAGTGGAAGGTGTAAGATGCAGTGTGGAAGTTTTTCCCTTAGCAAAGATGCCAAGGATCGAATCCCCAGAGACTCCTAGGTTCAACAAGTAGGTGTCAACTGCTACGGCGCCAGATATTAGCAGTCAACGTGGACCTGCACACAGATACAAATAACTTTGCTCCCAACGAGTACAGAGAGGTTGTCAATCCCTCCGGCCTTGTAGTTCACAAAGTATTAAATGCAAATGATAGTAGTGATAGATAATGTTTTGCAATAGTAAGTAATAACGAAAAGTAAATAGCGGATGTGATCAATGATGGTAATATGGACCGGAGTCTCATGATGTTCACTAGTGATGTCTCTCTCCCAAAAGACGACAAAACAGCTATGTGAGGTAAACGAATTACAGCTGGGCAATTGACAGGACCACGAACGCAAACCAATGCTGACTACATTGCAAGAAAGGTTGAGGTTCAAAGCATGGGCGGTACGCCAAAGTAAGTAGACCGAAATCCATCAATATCTACTACTAATCATCCACCTTGAGATATCTATCCAGAACATCTCGCTGGTATTAAGTTGCGAGCCCCACCCATAGTGTAAACTCAAAGCAACAGACAACTGCATTAAAAGAACTTTGCGTAAAGTAAACAATCCTTGCACCCGCGGGCACAAGCACCGTTGTTTTCCCCCTTGTGGCAACAGAACATCCCCTAGACTCATGTTTCTGTCACTCAAGCTAGTCATCGAGGGGCATGAACCCACAATCGAGCATAACGTTCCCTCTTGGAGTCACCACCCATTACTTGGCCAAAGCAATAAATAACAATGGAGAACATGCAAGAATTACTTATGAACATAAATATAAAAGAGGTAGATCAAATATATTACTCAAGATCAATCTGAACATAATCTCATAATCCATCGGATCCCAGCAAACTCAACATAGCAACAGCATAAGGATTACATATGTGCCTCGATCATGTAGGGCAGCTCACGAGGACTAATTAGTGAATCACAAGAAGGGAGGAGAACATCACATAGCTACTGGTCATGGACCCATGGTCCAAGGGAGACTACTCACAACTCATCCGGGAGGCGTCCATGGTGGTGGAGAAGCCCCCGGTGGTGATCCTCCCCTCCGGCAGGGTGCCGGGAAGAGTTCTCCTGGTGCTCCCGATCTTGGAAGCGGCGGCGGTGGCGGAACAGAGATGAGAACGCGAAAAAGAGTTCCCGTCCCGAGGGTTTCGAAGGACCCTCTAAATATATGCCAAAGGGTGGCACCAGACGGGGCTCGGGGGGCCCAGGCGCCCCCCCCCCCC
>LR738712.1:872810640-872832513 GCA_902687465.1 Secale cereale | reverse complement strand
GGGGGGGCGAGGGGCATGTACTTTCCTGTTGGCAATATACTTCCTGTTGCAGTTTTGGAGTGCATAAAAGACAAATACATATTATTGTTGACAATACCAAGACTAACAACAGTAAAACTAAGGTAACAGAAACCCATCTTCAATAACTCTGTACCTATTCTGTCAGTTAACAACTTCGTATGAATAAACCTTCACATAAATCTTGCTGAACTATATATTCACTCGTCATTTCTGTACTCGCGTCTGGATGACGGTAGCAGCCAAGTCCCTGAAAAGTAGCTGGCTCTGAACGTCGTTTACACTGATGGACGTGGCCAAGGTGACATTTGCGAACGTTGGCTTGAATGGTTTGGCCCTGTAATTGATGGAAGACAAGCTAGCACTTGGAGTCTAGGGTGACCATTAAAAGCTGGATCCAATAGACCTCTAGGAAATTACAGACAAACTACAAGTCACAAAGCCATACACATAGTGTTCGGCATCATCAAACTAACACAGAATCAACGAAACAGGTCGAGCCTCACACCATACCATGACACTAGAAGGCCGAACTAACCAGCACCTTTCTCAGATCATGAGCCTAAGCCCGCCAATATCTGTTTCGTTAAGATGCTCTTCCACTTGAGAAGAAAGGATGTGTCAAGTGTTCATTGTGGCTTGTGATTTGTGAGGCTAGCGATTCCATGTCCTTGTGTTGATCACGGGCAGATGTTAGGCATGCCAAGTTAGTCTTGCAACCATTGTGATTGTTAATACATTGCATACGACCTGCTCTTTGTCATTATCATTGGTGACCAGAGTGGGTGTTAGAGAGTTGAACGAGGATCATGTAGAAAGGTGAATGCGTTCACCATCCTGAGACCTACCATTCACAAACTATCCTCAAAAAACTCTATTACTCCCTCAATCATCTAAAAAGTTGAGATTTCATGAGGAGTGAACTAAAAGACTAGAATGATTGAATAGCACAAGGCACTATTAATCTGCTATATATCAATGAAAAAATAGCGCGCTATGATAAAATTGCGAGGCCCTCAAAATACGCTATTAGTGTGCTTTATTAGCGAGACATTGTACATTGATCTATTTAGCGAGACATTTCTCAAAACATTGTAGCTTGCTATTTTTTTCACTGCTATATATACATCCTACGCCAACCTCCTCCCTTTCTAGCACTTTGAATTTGCTTTCCCTGATACATATGCTATTTTATAGACACTGGAGCCATCATTTCCTATATATGGACATGGTTGGGGTCGTCTTAACGCTGGCCAGGTACAGATCAATAATTAAGTTCATATGTACTATCTACAGTAACGTTTAGACCTACCTCTTCACTTTGATAAGTCTGCTATCTAGGAATCCTAAAACATTCGCTCCAAACACATCCTATGAGTGAACTACGAGATGACGGCAGTAACTCGTTCGCTCAGATGGCAATGTGAGTGAACACGTTCGGGAATGACAATTCTCACCTTTTTCCGTTGATGTAGCATGGCAAATCCTGAGCATGGCAAAGAAAATTAGGCTTGTAATCACGCAAAATACTAAAAGGCACATGGCAATTACTCTGTTGCAACATGACAATTTTCTAGCAATCTTTTTTATACAACATGACATACTTATCAGTTTTTGCATGGCAATCCTGGAGCGTTCGTTGGGAGTGATTTTTGTTGGCGAACGGAAAAGTTCATTTGTTCCTACCTGACCAGAGGAATGATAGTTTGTCTGGGTGACCTCTATAACATGAACGTGTTATTGGGGTTCAAACAAAAATCCGATACGCATCATCGTACTAAAACCACATCATCCAAACTTTGTAAAGTACTTTTTAGAACATCTCTTAAATATTTTCTAGAATCGAAAATATCTACAGATCCTTCAAAATAATTTTTTGAGAGATTTTTTTGCGGAATAATTTAATCAAGGAAAGAAGCAACTCTCATTGTGAGAAGGCGGGCCCAATAACCCACACGCTGGAGACCCAATTCACAAGCAGTAATAGTCCAACATCTGCGGGAGTTCGCAGCCAGCCCACCAGGGTTCAAGTCTCGGCTTGAGCATTTGGTGCTTATGGAGTTATCTTCTATAAAAAAAATGCTTATAGGCTAGTCTAGCTTGGGTTGGTCTCATTTTTTGTATAGTCTAGCATCCAACCAATTCGCAGCTGCCCTCCGCCAAACTTTCCGCCGTCGCCCGCACCTCCAGGCCGCCTCTTGCGCCATGCTCCGCCTTCGAAGCTCCATCCTCACCCATTTAGCCCTCTCCACATCATCCCCTCTTTGTCGCCTCCTCTCCGCCACCGCGTCCTGCATTTCCACAAACCCTAGCAGCTTCGCCCTCGAGGTCACGAGGACTACCTCGTCGGCACCTGCGGCCTCACCCGAACCCAAGCCCTCAAGGCCTCTGCCAAGCTATCCCACCTCAAGTCCACTGCCAAGCCCGATGCCGTCCTCGCCTTCCTCGCCAGCCTCGGCCTCTCTAGCGCTGATGCTGCCGTCGCTGTCACCAAAGACCATCAGTTACTCCGCTCCAAAGTGGACAAAACCTTGGCCCCCGTCGTCGATGGGCTCACTGGCCTCAGCCTCTCGCGTTCTGAGATCGTACGCCTCCTCTCGCTCGCCGGCAGTGAATTCCACTGTAGATCCATAATCTCCAAGCTGCAGTTCTTGCTGCCTCTCTTCTGGTCCTCCGAGAACCTATTCCGAGTGCTCAAGAGCTGCTCCCACCTTCTCTGCTCCGACCTCGAGAGGGTGGTCAAACCCAACATCGTGTTCCTTCAGGAGTGCGGGCTAGGTGGCTGTGATATTGCCACGCTGTGCATCCCTGCGCCAAGGGTGCTGATCACCAACCCCGAGCATGTCCGTATGATGGTGGCATGCGCAGAAAGATTAGGTGTGCCCCGTGGCTCTGGGATATTCGAACACATGCTGCAGGCTGTCGCTTTCCTCAGTAAAGACAAGATTGATGCCAAAGTGGAGTTCATGAAGAATACATTCACGTGGTCAGATGCCGAGATCAGCATTGCTCTGTCTAAGGCTCCGGTCGTGCTAAGGAGTTCAAAGGAACATCTGCAGCGCACTTCCAATTTTCTCATCTCCAAGGCTGGCTTTGAACCGGCTTACATTGCCCGTCTTTGGACATTGATCACTTATGGCCTTGAAGGCAGGCTTCGACCGCGGCACTATGTTGTGAAATTTCTTACAGAAAATGGACTGCTAGATCACGATCGGAGCTACTATGCAACTTTCAAGATGACCGCGAAGGATTTCGTCGAAAAGTTCATATGTCTTCATAGGGAAGCTGCGCCGCATCTTGCCAAATACTACGCTGCCGCTTGCCGTGGGGAACTGCCTGCCCGCTAGATTGATATTTGCATCAACCAAGAACCTGCCGTCAACTGTGTATGCTGCTGTTGCTGGATCTTGACGACAAGGCGCACTAGTTTAATGCAGTGGCAAGTTCCCAAGAGAGCAAGTTAATTGCAGAAAACCACCACATTTGGGGCAAGGTTTGCAGAAAACCACATAGTCCCTAATTTTTGCAAAAATCACCGTGTTTCTAGTAAAAAATTTGCAAAATGCACAGATCAGGTGATTTAGCCCATTTAATCACTTTCTAACAAGTGGGGCCGGGTTTTAAGGAGCTGACTTGGCAAAAAAATAACACGCAGACCCCTTAGTAGATCTAAAAAAGCAACCACCCCCCTGGACATGCCCGGCAGAGCCCCTTGCCTCGAGCCAAGATTCCCATCGGATCGGGAGAGCCCGAGCTGGCCGACCCCCCGCACCACTCCGGCGATGTCGCCGCCGCCGACAAGCACATCGGCGACCAGCGAGACCCGGCCAAGCAGGGTCGCATTCTGTCGTCGCTGCTGATGAGGGGCGAGGCCTTAGACCTGCTCACCCGCCTGCAGAAAACCCAGGGGGAAATTCAACCGCGTGGTCATCGTCTCCAGCAGCGCACAGCAGCACGATAGCGTACTGGGGGCACGGGGCAGGCACCACACTTGCCTCCATAGACCTGGCCAGGGGCCTGGTGCCGCTACTCGCCGCCGCGTTCGCCGGGCCGGAGTCGCCCATGTGGATGGACAGTGCCAAGAGGTCGAGGCCGCGCTGGAGCATGCGGCGGGAGGCGAAGTGGAGGAGCAGCACCGGCTCGTGCACTGCCGCACGACGTCCGCCATGGATGGATCTTGAAGATCCACCGGGAGACGGGCACCAGCAAGAACGGACCAACAGTGACCCCAGGCCATGAACGCCCCCCTAGTCGTCCACGAAGACCCCGGCCGCTCCTGCGAGGATGTGCTCGACCTGGTCTTCGGGTACCGCCCGAACTCCACAGCCGGCGCCGCCGACCAGCTGTCTCCCCCGACCATGTCGGGCATGTCGGGCGTCGTCCCCATCTTGCAGGAGGAGGGAGAGCGTGTGCGGTTGCCTCCTCCGATCAGATCAGGAGCAGGGGATCATATCAAGGGCAGGGGGTTGATTGCTTTTTGTTTTTAGATCCAGGGATGTTTATACAATTTTTTTTCCAAGTCAGCTCCATAGAGTCTGGTCCCACCTATCAGAAAATGATTAAATGAGCTAAATCAACTGATCAGTGCATTTCGCAAAAAGTTTACTAGAAACGCGGTGATTTTTGCACAAAATTAGGGACTAGGTGGTTTTCTGCAAACCTTGCCCCAAATGTGGTGGTTTTCTGCAATTAACTCCAAGAGAGCAGGTTCTAAATCTTGACAAGAACAAGCAATGGTCAAGAGCTCTGGGTGGCTCTAATTATCTTCCTGGAAGTTCCTTTTTGTTGTGGGGTATCTATTTGCAAGAAACTGCCAGCTTCAGCAAGTACAAGGTAAGATGCTCCCCAAGAAATTGCCTTTTCTTTGGCAAACCCAAGAAAATTGCCTGAACATTGAGATACTGGTAATCGTAGCATTAGCAATAGAGGTGAACACCGAGGCTTGTATCTGTAGTAGTAGAGATGGCAAAACAAACGTTTCTGTGTGTGTGTGTTTCATTTGTAAACTCATGCGCGTTCCTAAGTATCCCATCGTAAGAAGAGTGTAGACGAATGCCATCACTATTTGAATCCAGAGGCCAATCCAAATGAATGTTTCGTTGTAGAGCATCGGCAGCTACTCATGCTGATGTATCGCCTTACCCTTGTATAATCCCATTGCATACCATGTAGTTTGAACTTTGAAGCATGGCTCCCCCAGTTGAAAATAATTGACCATAAAGTCAGCATGCAGCTCTTTGTTCCCTGATTTGTTGGAATTTGGACCAAAAACCAGGCTTTACTGGGACGCCGCACTTGTACAGATCAATGTATTTGTAACTCCTATTGTGAAATATCACTACAAAATACAAATCTACCGTTAACGAGTTTTCTTAAGATTTCTGTACTGATATCTGCTATCACCTCTGAAGTGTCTTCCTCTATCCCGCAAATCATCTTCCTCATCGGTCATCGCACCAATTGAAGATGGACATCACCGCAGAGGAAGCTCTAGCTCGTTCACTGACTGCCTTTTGCAGGACTCTCATGCTTTTCCTCTCCGAGCAATCGACATGAATATCCCTATGAAACTTTGATTTTGATTATTTCAGATGTTTCGCCACTGCCTTGCGTACTGCTCAAGTGCTGATGCCCCAAATCCATGCAAACCGCGAAAACCAGATTTCCTTTGCCTGTATCCTCCAAAACACCAGTTATCTCTCCTGCTTAAGCATTGATGTTTTTTGCTCTGATCCTGATATCCTGCAATGTTCGACAGTAACAATATCATAATGAGTTTTTAGCAATTTAGCCTTGTGTCTTTAATTCTATCATTTCAAACAACAAGGCGACTAAAAATGAAAAATTTCCAACTGGAACAAACCACTCAGCAGATAAAGAAACAAATTAAGTCACGAATCTGGAGCATTAACCACTCTTCAAGACTACAGGTTTTAGCCCTCCGTATGCTACCGAGCCAGCCCAGCCCAGCCCCTCTGAATTAGTTGACGGCTTTGATGACTTGACGGTGGAATACTAATGGACTACCCCCGGGTTTACTCTGTTCGGACTCTTTAAACCAAATATCTGTCTACAGCATTCTTTGGGTTCAATACAGGAAGATGTATTCTACATTCCGTTACATTTGTATGCGAATCAGATTACACAATAGATGACATGGTACAGTAGCAACATTTATATCCTATAACATATAAATCTTTGAATCTGCGTCCTAGTATTTCCTATTCCTAACACTCTTGTCAGCCCAGTGCGGTTTTCCACGGGCTGGTATATCCTTGTGGGTTCCAGCAGTGAGGTCAGCGAAGGCCTTGAGAATGTGCCTGTGCACGCTTTGATCATTGAGCTGCAGGTAGTAAAAGAGTAGCTCCTCCAAGAAGTCCCAGTCCAGCGACCGAGATTCCTTACCGTGGTGCATCTTTATCATGTTCTGCATGGACATCCGGAAGTCGGTGTAAGGGTCCATGGAGAACAGGACTATGGCCGCATCGTCGCCGGTGTCATCACCTCGGCCGGCTTCTCCGGTGTCTTCCGTCACTGAGTTCTTCAAGGATGATGTTCCCTCGATGGGCTGCGTCTCGTCGACGGCGGACGTGGATGACGTCCCCGACGATGACGGGAGGCGCACGTTGTCGTCGCGGTCATGGATGTAGAGAGACCGGAAGTTGTCGAAGAGGAAGCGGTCGATGTCGGAGAGCGTCGCGGCGTGGCCTCCGCCATTGCTGTTGTTGGCAACGGCGGCGGCCTGGTCGATGTCCAGCGACGGGGTCCGCGGGAACCTGCAGGTGGAGAGGAGCCGCCTGCTGCTGGCGATGGTTGCCGGAATGGTCGAGGTGGGGACGTGAACCGGAGGGATCTTCTTGAGCTTCCTGGAGATGCAGAGCTGCAGGGATTTGCATAGCTTGGCTCTCTTCCTCTCATCTTCCATCTCTTTTCCCCGATACAAAACGATCTGGAGTTCTAGAAAATGAACCTGGGGACGAGAGGAGTAAATTATGGCGGTGGCCTCCCTTTGCTTTATTGCGTTAACAGGAGTTGTAACAAAGGGATTTATGGTGTTTTATACTTTTATTGCGTTAAGGGGAGTTGTAACAAGTGGATTTATGGTGGGATTAAATGGAAGGAGTTGATCTCTTGTTTTGATCGGGCCTCTGCAGTAACTTTGGAACAGCATGAGCATGCAATGGGTTGACAGGGGAATATAACTGACGAGATGAATTAGTGCAGGTAAGGCTCGTAAACATTTGAGTCTTAATCAGCAGTGAACATAGTACAGTTAGAATAACGCGAGGCCGACATCACTACTACTTGGGAGTTAGGTCTATACATGTTTAGGATTTCTGCTGTTCTTTTTTGGATTAGTGCTGTTTTTAATGCTCCAGAGCAGAGAGGAGAGAATGTGTTGTCTCTTGGAAGAAAAGAAGATACAGTCAAGGATTGTCTCCTTGAAAAACAACACAAAAAATGAAGAATGGTTCAGGGATTGTAGAATTTGTTACTCCCTCCGTTCCTAAATACTCCCTCCGTCCTAAAATTCTCGTCTTCCATTTGTCTAAATCAAAGTTTTAAATAACGCGCTAAGCCTCTTAGCGGCGGACCTCTTCTAAATGCTATAGCGTGCTATAGCGGCGTTATAGCGGGCTATTTGAAATGTTTGCTCATGTGATTGGACAAAATACATTTAGCGCGGAACCTCTTGTAAAAGCTATAGCGTGCTATAACGGAGCTATAGCAGGCTATTTAAAACATTGATCAGGACGCATGCCCTTTTTTGTGACCAGCACGACGAGACAATGAATCATCTCATGGTAAACTGCATCCTGTCCAAGGAGGTATGGCACTGGATTAGCGTGGTGACGGGTCGACCGGAGTTGGCGAACCATGCGAGCATTGTGGTGCATTCGACAAGAGCAACGTACGGAACATCGGCGAACCATGCGAGCATTGTGTCTGCTAGGCATGTGGGTCCTGCAGCGGTTCGATAGCGAGGGCAGGATATGGAGGCAAGCAGGGCTTCTAGGAGGGGATCTAGATGGAGTGTCTTTCAGAACTAGCAAGGTGGGCAGTGGGTGAGTAGTTGCTCTGTGTATAGGCGGATGTTGGCAGAGGTGGTCGGCGATAGCCGTGTAACAAACGTTATAAACTGATGGGAAGTATTTCCCCTTCTTTATAAAACGATACTCACACTCGTGCGTATTCGGAAAATAAAGTATTCTTATCTGAGAAAAGGAAAAAGATGTGCTTGTCTGCTAGCTGCTACTTGCTGCTGCCATGTGTCGGGAGGCAGAATCTCATATTCCTATGCTATCCATATGGTATAAAGAGATTTTGGTGTAGTAATATTTGACCCATATGCACCAAAGGCATGAGTTAATCTTTGCATACACTTGCATCAGTTCAGTGATAACGGGATGTACATGTTGTACAGGCTTAGTTTTTTTTTTTTTTTGATAGAAAGATTGTAAGGGAACCCCTTACAGTATAATTGGTGCAACAAACCCAAATTGCAAGTACCGTGCCTTGACCTGGGTGGGTGGGAAGGCATCAGCCCCTTTTCACCACTAGGCTATGCCTTAGTCTGCTTGAACAGGCTTAGTTAGGCCTTGATTAGATTAAATGGGCAATGGAAATGCAATCCCACTAATACCAGATCATATAGATGGTCCTGACTGAATTGTGAGAATGACCTGCCTACCCTGAATACTTGATGAGCAAAGAGTAAACTTAACTCTGAAGCCTCAACGTATTCAGTCTTCTGTCATTATCAAGCAAGGGACTGCGAGGGGTCGGGCGCTAGTGCGCGGTGCTCGGGAGGCAGGCGGCTGCGAGGGGAGGCCGGGAGGAGCTCCTCTATCTCAGCCTAGCCTGACGAGATAGGCCCACCCATAGGTCAAAACTGCCGTTGACCATTGCCACGTCAGCAATAAATCGAGTCAAACCACCCAGGGACTGACTTTGTCCGGTATTTAGGGGGAGAAGGGAGCAGAAATAAAGTTCAGGGGGTTATGTGAACCATCAACTTTCTTTAGGGTAGTAAAATGGTTTTTTTGTAAAAAAATATTCTGCCACTATTAGTTTGATTTAAAACCAATGGGTAGGATTAAAAATTTGAATCGGTGCGTCTTGGACAGATTATCACAACCGTGAGCTATTCCTCGGAGGCAAGGCACATCTCACATTATTTGCAACAAAACTGAAACGGCAAGATCCTTCACGAAAACTAACACAATAGATGCCGGATCAGAACAAGCAGGTACTACATCCTCGAACAGATAACATAGATATGTGCTCTTCGTTGGACATGATAATCTAGGAACCACTATGTCAAAATGAGTATACTAACAGCATTAGGCATGGGTCACAAACATATGGTAAAAATGCAATGTTGTGTGATACGTTCCTCCACCATTGTTTCCTATTAGGTACTTTGTTCATTTGGGACTCAAGAGCAGAAAACCTGGATAAGTTGAAGATTTTTTGCAGTTAAATAAGATGAATCTAGAAATTCCGTGGCCTCTAATTCAGTAGCGGCTCCGCTTCAGCATTGCTAAGTTCTTTTTTGAAAGGAATGCCACGTGGGGAGCGGCGTTTTGGCTCCCGGGTGAACAGTACACCACAAATAGTTACTGTTTTCAAAAAATTCTGAATTTATTTGTAGATTATTGTTTTGATGTCGCAAGCATGCTTGAGAATTTTCATGTGGAACGAAGCAGCGGTGTTTCGTCGGTTAAAAAAACAAATCCGGGTTGTCATTTTGTCTTTGAAATTTTTTTTTGGCACTGCCAAAATGCTCAACCTTTTTGCCTTAAAGTTTACAGGTGGCATTTGTATGTGACAAAGATCACAAACAAAATTGTCTCAATTTTTTTGACATTTAAAAAAAAATTGGCCCCGGGAGCACATTGAATTTACGATGCCATGTGGCACTTTATTGATTGGAAAGAACTGTTACATCCTTAATAATACAGGGCAATAACAAACTGCATGGATCACCATCCTAGACTAAGCTAGATTTAGAATCATAAGAAAACTTCGCTAAATGACTCAGCATCGCTAAGTTAGTCATGCAACAACGCTGATTTTCTGAGCTTGCGTCATAACAGAAAATTGTCATCACCACTAGTGACTAGAACGGATATTAGAGAAAAGAAGAAATGTCAAGCCCAAAGGCCAATCTGTTTGCCATCCCGAGACCTACCATTCCGGAGTAATCCCGAGGAAACTATATTATTTACTTGATCATCTACAAATCTAAAGATTTCGACAAGAGGGAACTCGGTATCAGGATGATCGAACATCATGAGGAACTAGTATATACTTTATATGCACCCAATGTCAACCTCTTGCTCTTTTTAGCACCTTATATTTTCTTTGGCTCCCATGTAATCCAAATGATGCATATGCCACTTTATAGCCAATGGATCCTGCCATTCCTTCGGATGGGCATGGTAGTGATCAATCTGAACCATTGTTGCATAACGAGCTATAAGGTTGTGATATACCATCTGGATTAAATGTTAGACCTACCTCTACATGGGCATGTTTGGGATTGATGTTAACCATGGTTGAGTATAGAGCAATAATTAAGTTCTCATTTATTGTCTACACTAAATATTTGACCTACCACTGATCTTAGTTGGTTAGTTTCCTTGTGGTGAAACTTGCCCATCCGTGTTCAAGTTCTAGACTTAGACATGGGTGCTCACATTTATCATTTATTACAGGCTCTCTGGGATTGTTCTTCCAGTGAGAGACGTCGCCGTACCACTCTTGCATTTCCCTCAAGAAAAACCTCACTCTTGTAATTGTAGCAAATATATTTCTTTGGGCATCCAATAGATGGTCAAATACCGACTGCGTAAGGCTTTGATCGTGCTAAGGAGATCACAGGAATCTCTCAGGCACATGCCCAATCACCTCATCTTTGAGCCTATGAGGTGAGGTTGGAACATCCGTTCATTGCTCGTCTTCCCACACTGATCATTTACAGCCTGAAGGGCCATGAATGGACCTACATTGCTATTGACAAGTTAAGCTAGATAGGTATTTTTGGAGAATTTTATATGCCCTCTTTTTTTACGGGGAGAATTTTATAGGCTCTCGTGAGCAAGCAATGCCACATCTCGCCGATGACGATTATGCCGCTTGCATAAGTGAAGTGGATGCTAGATTGGTATTTACATGAACCAAGAACCTGCCACAAGAAATGTGTAATTATGTATGCCCATTGTTTTCAGATCTTGACGATGGGGCGGGCCAGTCGACTCATTAGTTCTACATTTTAGTGGAAAAGGTTTGCAAATTCTAAATGTTCACAAGCCCGAGCAGTGCTCACAGAGCAAGGGATGGCTCATCTCCTGAAAGTTTTCTGTGTGCGCGCGCTTGTGCGTGATATGCAAGAAATTTATGACACGTACTCATGAAAGGAGTTTGACATCTTGAGCATGTATACGGGAATGGTGCTCCCATAAATTGCCTGAAATGTTCAGATTAGGACTGGTAAATTGTAGCGTTAGCAATAGAGGTGAACACCAAGGCCCATAAAAATTCAGCCCCATGAAAAACCAGTTGTGTAGCAATAGTGGTTCCATTTTTCATGTTTTTATTTTTCAACTCTGTGATCGTTTCTAAATATCAATTGTTAAGCTTTCAGTCAGAAAGCGTGCAGATGAGGGAGAAGCAGAGATGTACATCATGTATTTACAACAATGACAAGTCCAACAATCGTGTGGTCACAGCAATCATAATAGTAAGTTCTGTTTGCAGGCCACACCATGACCATCACTGGTATTGAAGCAAAACAAGACAACAAGGCTTTGTTAGCATTATTTCTATACTTGGCTTTAACCAAACATTTCTGAACGAAGTGATTTCTACGATGTAAATGAAAAGCGCAATATGTTGGTTAAAATACCTGTAAATCTGATATATATGGATCATGTAGATATATTTCTAACACAGTTTGTAATAAAAGCAATTATATATCTTGAACCCTAATTGGTAGCCATATTTTGCTTAAGTACTATAATGAACAACAACACATTTTTTGCATCACACTAGTAGAAAACAGGGCTTTGGTCCAGGCCTGTCCAGCCCATTAGCCCCGGTTCAATCTAGAACCGGGTCCAATGGGGGCACTGGACCTGGTTCGTGAGCCCAGGGGGCCGGCCGGGCCACGTGGGCCATTGGTCCCGGTTCGTCTGGACCTTTTGGTCCCGGTTGGTGCGACGAACCGGGACCAATGGGTCTTGCTCCTGGCCCACCACCATTGGTCCCGGTTGGTGGCATGAACCGGGACCAAAGGCACCCCTTTAGCCCCGGTTTGTAGCACCAACCGGGACCAATGAGGTGCCTATATATACCCCCTCGCTCAAGAGCAGAGCAGACTGCTCTGTTTTTTTTCTGGCCGAGGGGGAGAGGGGTTAGTGGTGCTCTAGCTCACCTCCTATGCACACAACGTGTTCGATGGAATGCCCGAGCCACACTAGTTAAGCTTTTCTCCTCTCGAAGCTCTATTTTCTCCGAGATTTGTCTAGGTTTAGCGGTCCGTCACGTCCCGTCCCCGTCTTCGCCGCCGTCGATCGCCCCGCCGATCTCGTCACCGGCACCACCGTGGTGAGCCTCTTGTTATGTCCATGCTTTTCTTACTTTTATTATTGCTTGTTATTATTGCTTTAGATAGATATTTGTCTAATTTTCTTACGTTTATTATTGCTTGTTATTATATAGTGCGATGGTTTTGATATCCGCCCACGTGGGCCCTCGTCCTGTCTACGATTCGGATGTGGTATATTATCTTTAATTTATAACTATTTGTTTTAGTGTTTATGATAGTTATGCCGACCAACCTGACATGCATAGATGTTTTATTATGTCTAGGAGGTAGTTGAACCGGAAATTCCAACCGACCCTCTTGTGGAGAGGTTAAATTTAGTTGAAGAGGAAAACATTTCCTTAAAGAAAAAATTGGAAAAAATGGAGGAGGAGAAGATGGAATTGGAGTTGCATGTTGCGGAAGTCATCGATGATCACAAGATCAAGATGGACCCTATTGTCGAGAGGTTAAATTTAGTTGAAGAAGAAAACAAATTCTTGAAGGAAAAAATAAAAAAAATTAAGGACGAGAAGATGATATTGGAGTTGCATGTTGAGGATGTCGTCGATGATCACAAGATCAAGATGGATGCAATGCGGTTGAAGATTAGAAAGATTAGAAAATATGCCATTCATACCGAGGCTTGGTATCATTATGCCGTTGGATCAATTGTTACCTTGGTTGCGATTATGATCGCATTTGTTTTCGCATTGAAATGTTTTACATAGTTTCGATGTGTATGGAGAGCTATATGTTGTTAGATAAGAACTATATATGTATGTACTTTGGTTTTAATGTGATGATGAACTTTTATTAATTTGGTCGCTTAATTATCTATTTATGATGTTCTGTAATGGTTTTTGACACACTTAATTATATATAATGCACGCAGATGAACCGGCAATGGATGTACGATGACATACACACCTCCGAGTACATTAAGGGCGTGCATGAGTTTCTAAATGCGGCTGAGGCAAACAAGCAGAATGGTTTTATGTGTTGTCCATGCACTAAATGTGGGAATACGATGTCTTACTCTAACCGGAAAATCCTTCACTCCCACCTGCTTTACAAGGGTTTCATGCCACACTATAATGTTTGGACGAGGCACGGAGAAATAGGGGTTATGATGGAAGACGGCGAAGAAGAAGAGTACGATGACAACTATGTGCCCCCTGAATATGGTGATGCTGCAATGGGGGGAGCTGGTGAAGATCAAGAGGAACCAGACGATGTGCCCAATGATGCTGCAACGGGTGAAGCTGCTGAAGATCAAGAGGAACCAAATGATGATCTCCGCCGGGTCATTGTCGATGCAAGGACACAATGCGAAAGTCAAAAGGAGAAGCTGAAGTTTGATCGCATGTTAGAGGATCACAAAAAAGGGTTGTACCCCAATTGCGAAGATGGCAACACAAAGCTCGGTACCGTACTGGAATTGCTGCAGTGGAAGGCAGAGAATGCTGTGGCTGACAAAGGATTTGAGAAGCTACTGAAAATATTGAAGAAGAAGCTTCCGAAGGATAACGAATTGCCCGACAGTACATACGCAGCAAAGAAGGTCGTATGCCCTCTAGGATTGGAGGTGCAGAAGATACATGCATGCCCTAATGACTGCATCCTCTACCGCGGTGCATACAAGGATCTGAACGCATGCCCGGTATGCGATGCATTGCGGTATAAGATGAGACGAGATGACCCTGGTGATGTTGATGGCGAGCCCGCCAGGAAGAGGGTTCCTGCGAAGGTGATGTGGTATGCTCCTATTATACCACGGTTGAAACGTTTGTTTAGAAACAGAGAGCATGCCAAGTTGATGCGATGGCACAGTGAGAACCGTAAGAAAGACGGGAAGTTGAGAGCACCCGCTGACGGGTCGCAGTGGGGAAAAATCGAGAGAAAGTACTGGAAGCAGTTTGCAAAGGACCCAAGGAACGTATGGTTTGCTTTAAGCGCGGATGGCATTAATCCTTTCGGGGAGCAGAGCAGCAATCACAGCACCTGGCCCGTGACTCTATGTATGTATAACCTTCTCATCCAAGGCCCTAAGCAACCCGGCAACGACATTGATGTGTACCTAAGGCCATTAGTTGAAGAACTTTTACAGCTGTGGAATGGAAACGGTGTACGAGCGTGGGATGAGCACAGACAGGAGGAATTTGACCTAAAGGCGTTGCTGTTCATGACCATCAATGATTGGCCCGCTCTCAGTAACCTTTCAGGACAGACAAACAAAGGATACCACGCATGCACGCACTGTTTAGATGACACTGAAAGTATATACCTGGACAAGTGCAGGAAGAATGTGTACCTGGGCCATCGTCGATTTCTTCCGACCAACCATCAATGTCGAAAGAAAGGCAAGCATTTCAAAGGCAAGGCAGATCACCGGAAGAAGCCCGCCATGCGTACCGGTGATCACGTACTTGCTATGGTCAATGATTTACACGTAATCTTTGGAAAGGGCCCCGACGCACTGATACGTCTCAAACGTATCTACTTTTCCAAACACTTTTGATATTGTTTTGACCTCATTCTTGCATGATTTGAACTAAACTAACCCGGACTGACGTTGTTTTCAGCAGAGCTTCCTGTATGGTTTTATTGTGTGCAAGAAAACGGATTTTTAGGTATCTCAGAAAATTCCACGAAAAATCACAGAAAATCCACGCACCCGAAGGAACCTGGTGCCAGAAGAGGGGCCAGAGGGGGGCCAGGGGGCTCCAGGCACCCTGGTGGCGCAGCCCACCCCCTGGCCGCGCCGGGAGGCCGCCTGGGCGGGCCCACCTCCCCTGGTGCCCTACTTTGACCCGTATTTTAGCCCGTGACGGGAAAATCCCAGATGAGGAGTTGTTTTCCCAGTTTTCGTCGCGGAGCCGCTGATACGTCTCAAACGGATCTACTTTTCCAAACACTTTTGATATTGTTTTGGCCTCATTCTTGCATGATTTGGACTAAACTAACCCGGACTGACGCTGTTTTCAGCAAAGCTGCCTGTATGGTTTATTTTGTTTCTATTTACAATGAAATACTTATTGTTGCTATTTTTTATTTTTTTGCAAGTTTTTTTTTGTTTTCTGCATTATTTATTTTCTTTTGTTTTTTGTTTTATTTTTTAATTCTTTCTGGTAAAACCAATTACAAACTTTCTGTTAGTGCAAATTTGAATAGTACAAACGGACAATGGTATAATACTCGTTTGTTACAAAGTTGGCATGGTATCATCATAATAGTTGCCGAAAAAAGTCTTCACTTTTTCTTCGCTTGTGTCATTTGCTTATTGCGCCGTAACCATGGATAATCTTCATCGTTTATCAAGATGCTTGGGTCAGCCTTGACTTTGAAGGGAGGAATTTCATGAAACTTTTCATAATCTTCAGACATGTATGTCTTGCCCTCCACTCCCAGGATGTCCCTTTTTCCTGAAAGAACTATGTGGCGCTTTGGCTCATCGTATGATGTATTCGCTTCCTTATCTTTTCTTTTTCTCGGTCTGGTAGACATGTCCTTCACATAGATAACCTGTGCCACATCATTGGCTAGGACGAACGGTTCGTCAGTGTATCCAAGATTTTTCAGATCCACTGTTGTCATTCCGTACTGTGGGTCTACCTGTACCCCGCCTCCTGACAGATTGACCCATTTGCACTTAAACAAAGGGACCTTAAAATCATGTCCGTAGTCAAGTTCCCATATGTCCACTATGTAACCATAATATGTGTCCTTTCCCCTCTCGGTTGTTGCATCAAAGCGGACACCGCTGTTTTGGTTGGTGCTCTTTTGATCTTGGACAATCGTGTAAAATGTATTCCCATTTATCTCGTATCCTTTGTAAATCAATACAGTCGAAGATGGTCCCCTGGACAACAAGTACAACTCATCACAAACAGTGTTGTCACCTTTGAGACGTGTTTCCAACCAACTGCTGAAAGTCCTGATGTGTTCACATGTAATCCAGTCGTCGCACTGCTCCGGGTGTTTGGAGCGCAGACTGTTCTTGTGTTCATCGACATACGGGGTCACTAATGTAGAGTTATGTAGAACTGTGTAGTGTGCTTGAGACCAAGAATATCCGTCCCTGCATATTATTGAGTCCCGTCCAAGCGTGCCTTTTCCAGTCAGTCTCCCCTCGTACCACGATTTAGGGAGACCTATCTTATTAAGGCCAGGAATGAAGTCAACACAAAACCCGATGACATCCTCTGTTTGATGGCCCATGGAGATGCTTCCTTCTGGCCTGGCGCGGTTACGGACATATTTCTTTAGGACTCCCATGAACCTCTCAAAGGGGAACATATTGTGTAGAAATACGGGCCCCGGAATGACAATCTCGTCGACTAGATGAACTAGGACGTGTGTCATGATATTGAAGAAGGATGGTGGGAACACAAGCTCGAAACTGACAAGACATTGCGCCACATCACTCCTTAGCCTTGGTACGATTTCTGGATCGATCACCTTCTGAGAGATTGCATTGAGGAATGCACATAGCTTCACAATGGCTAATCGCACGTTTTCCGGTAGAAGCCCCCTCAATGCAACCGGAAGCAGTTGCGTCATAATCACATGGCAGTCATGAGACTTTAGGTTCTGGAACTTTTTCTCTGCCATATTTATTATTCCCTTTATATTCGACGAGAAGCTAGTCGGGACCTTCATACTGAGCAGGCATTCAAAGAAGATTTCTTTCTCTTCTTTCGTAAGAGCATAGCTGGCAGGACCTTCATACTGCTTCGGAGGGATGCCGTCTTTTTCGTGCAAACGTTGCAGGTCCTCCCGTGCCTCAGCTGTATCTTTTGTCTTTCCATACACGCCCAAGAAGCCTAGCAGGTTCACGCAAAGGTTCTTCGTCACGTGCATCACGTCGATTGAAGAGCGGACCTCTAGGTCTTTCCAGTAGGGTAGGTCCCAAAATATAGATTTCTTCTTCCACATGGGTGCGTGTCCCTCAGTGTCATTCGGAACAGCTAGTGCGCCGGGGCCCTTTCCAAAGATTACGTGTAAATCGTTGACCATAGCAAGTACGTGATCACCGGTACGCATGGCGGGCTTCTTCCGGTGATCTGCCTCGCCTTTGAAATGATTGCCTTTCTTTCGACATTGATGGTTGGTCGGAAGAAATCGACGATGGCCCAGGTACACATTCTTCCTGCACTTGTCCAGGTAGATACTTTCAGTGTCATCTAAACAGTGCGTGCATGCGTGGTATCCTTTGTTTGTCTGTCTTGAAAGGTTACTGAGAGCGGGCCAATCGTTGATGGTCACGAACAGCAACGCCTTTAGGTCAAATTCCTCCTGTTTGTGCTCATCCCACGCACGTACACCGTTTCCATTCCACAGCTGTAAAAGTTCTTCAACTAATGGCCTTAGGTACACATCAATGTCGTTGCCGGGTTGCTTAGGGCCTTGGATGAGAACTGGCATCATAATGAACTTCCGCTTCATGCACATCCAAGGAGGAAGGTTATACATACATAGAGTCACGGGCCAGGTGCTGTGATTGCTGCTCTGCTCCCCGAAAGGATTAATGCCATCCGCGCTTAAAGCAAACCATACGTTCCTTGCGTCCTTTGCAAACTCCTCCCAGTACTTTCTCTCGGTTTTTCTCCACTGCGACCCGTCAGCGGGTGCTCTCAACTTCCCGTCTTTCTTGCGGTCCTCACTGTGCCATCGCATCAACTTGGCATGCTCTCTGTTTCTAAACAAACGTTTCAACCGTGGTATTATAGGAGCATACCACATCACCTCCGCAGGAACCCTCTTCCTGGCGGGCTCGCCATCAACATCACCAGGGTCATCTCGTCTGATCTTATACCGCAATGCACCGCATACCGGGCATGCGTTCAGATCCTTGTATGCACCGCGGTAGAGGATGCAGTCATTAGGGCATGCATGTATCTTCTGCACCTCCAATCCTAGAGGGCATACGACCTTCTTTGCTGCGTATGTACTGTCGGGCAATTCGTTATCCTTCGGAAGCTTCTTCTTCAATATTTTCAGTAGCTTCTCAAATCCTTTGTCAGCCACAGCATTCTCTGCCTTCCACTACAGCAATTCCAGTACGGTACCGAGCTTTGTGTTGCCATCTTCGCAATTGGGGTACAACCCTTTTTTGTGATCCTCTAACATGCGATCGAACTTCAGCTTCTCCTTTTGACTTTCGCATTGTGTCCTTGCATCGACAATGACCCGGCGGAGATCATCATTTGGTTCCTCTTGATCTTCAGCAGCTTCACCCGTTGCAGCATCATTGGGCACATCGTCTGGTTCCTCTTGATCTTCACCAGCTCCCCCCATTGCAGCATCACCGTATTCAGCGGGCACATAGTTGTCATCGTACTCTTCTTCTTCGTCGTCTTCCATCATAACCCCTATTTCTCCGTGCCTTGTCCAAACATTATAGTGTGGCATGAAACCCTTGTAAAGCAGGTGGGAGTGAAGGATTTTCCGGTTAGAGTAAGACATCGTATTCACACATTTAGTGCATGGACAACACATAAAACCATTCTGCTTGTTTGCCTCAGCCGCATTTAGAAACTCATGCACGCCCTTAATGTACTCGGAGGTGTGTCTGTCACCGTACATCCATTGCCGGTTCATCTGCGTGCATTATATATAATTAAGTGTGTCAAAAACCATTACAGAACATCATAAATAGATAATTAAGTGACCAAATGAATAAAAGTTCATCATCACATTAAAACAAAAGTACATACATATATAGTTCTCATCTAACAACATATAGCTCTCCATACACATCGAAACTATGTAAAACTTTTCAATGCGAAAGCAAATGCGATCATAATCGCAACCAAGGTAACAATTGATCCAACGGCATAATGATACCAAGCCTCAGTATGAATGGCATATTTTCTAATCTTTTTAATCTTCAACCGCATTGCATCCATCTTGATCTTGTGATCATCGACGACATCCGCAACATGCAACTCCAATATCATCTTCTCGTCCACAATTTTTTTTATTTTTTCCTTCAAGAATTTGTTTTCTTCTTCAACTAAATTTAACCTCTCGACAATAGGGTCCATCTTGATCTTGTGATCATCGATGACTTCCGCGACATGCAACTCCAATTCCATCTTCTCCTCCTCCATTTTTTCCAATTTTTTCTTTAAGGAAATGTTTTCCTCTTCAACTAAATTTAACCTCTCCACAAGAGGGTCGGTTGGAATTTCCGGTTCAACTACCTCCTAGACATAATAAAACATCTATGCATGTCAGGTTGGTCGGCATAACTATCATAAACACTAAAACAATTAGTTATAAATTAAAGATAATATACCACATCCGAATCGTAGACAGGACGAGGGCCCACATGGGCGGATCTCAAAACCATCGCACTATATAATAACAAGCAATAATAAACGTAAGAAAATTAGACAAATATCTATCTAAAGCAATAATAACAAGCAATAATAAAAGTAAGAAAAGCATGGACATAACAAGAGGCTCACCACGGTGGTGCCGGTGACGAGATCGGCGGGGGCGATCGACGGCGGCGAAGACGGGGACGGGACGTGACGGACCGCTAAACCTAGACAAATCTCGGAGAAAATAGAGCTTCGAGAGGAGAAAAGCTTAATTAGTGTGGCTCGGGCATTCCACCGAACACGTTGTGTGCATAGGAGGTGAGCTAGAGCACCACTAACCCCTCTCCTCCTCGGCCAGAAAAAAAACAGAGCAGTGAGCTCTGCTCTTGAGTGAGGGGTTATATATAGGCACCTCATTGGTCCCGGTTGGTGCTATGAACCGGGGCTAAAGGGGAGCCTTTGGTCCCGGTTCATATCACTAACCGGGACCAATGGTGGTGGGCCAGGACCAAGAGCCATTGGTCCCGGTTTGTCGCTCCAACCGGGAACAAAAGGTCCAAACGAACCGGTACCAATGGCCCACGTGGCCCGCCCGGCCCCCTGGGCTCACGAACCGGGTCCAGTGCCCCCATTGGACCCGGTTCTAGATTGAACCGGGGCTAATGGGCTGGACAGGCCTGGTCCAATGCCCTGTTTTCTACTAGTGGGTGAACTGATGATAGGCTCGCCAAATGGGGTCTATACATGATTTTCACTTTCAGCAATATTTTGATGAAATTCACTGAGTTTCATTAATTTGAGTAGATACTGACATATTTACCTTTCAGCCAAATATTTCTGAGATTTCAATACTACACACAAATATATTTCATTTTTTAAAACAAATATTTAAGTGAATATTTCGGCCCTTTGACTGAAATACAAACCGAATTACTTAAATTCGCATCGGTGATTTCGGTTCTGATTTTTGTATGGAACAGAAACTGAAAACCGTCTATCCCTTAATCCAGAGTGCAGTTTCTATTTGGAGCCAAATCCAACACTGGACAAAGCTGCAAAAGTTATCCTTTCTACTGATGATATACTATGGGTTACTTCTTGCAGTACAACAAACAGAAAACATAAATAAAAAGTAAAAACACAATTAAAAGTGGTGTGATATGTTCTTCAACCATCATTTGATTTTTGTTTACAAGAGGGGATGCCCCCGGCTCCATTTCATATTATAAAACGAAAACAACGGCATCTGTAGCGCTCGGATCAAATCCAAAGTATGTAGCTGACTGAAAGAGGCCGAGTTCATCATTATAACAGATCAAACGAGATTAAGCAAGTGGATCTAAAGCTACATGCCAAAGCATCGCAGCTAATGAGTCTTCCTGCAGGAATCAGCTAGTATTGGCCACAAACAAACGAGGCCGCTATTTCATAAGTCGCATCCAGCAAAAGGATTAGCCCTTTGTGATCCTCATGAGCTCCCCACTCTGATGATCGAGTAGAGAAAGGCGGGGCATCAGTGCTGATTGGGCATCATTGCATAGGATCTTCCATTGATTCAAGTGCATGCTCCACTTTCCCATATGCAGTTGGTATTTCTATAGACACGGCCCCTCAAAAAAGAACTCATTACGCAATGTTCAAATGCTCCACAAGGCACCATCACTAACCATATTATAAACTGACATTCGCTTATGCTGGATCTAGCAACTAGAAATATCATGCAAACAAAATGACATATTCATACCAAACACTCCAGAAACAAAGTGCCAAATAATTTTTGCAACCATGCAGTCGACAAAGAAATGTTGAATAGATTCAGCTGCACTGCAAACTAAACATGTTGTGTCATCTACAGGATGGCTTTTAGCAAGATTATCACGTGTGAGGATTTTGTTACTTACAACCAGACATGGATTTTTGTGAGGGGGGGGGGGG
>LR738712.1:872795477-872810550 GCA_902687465.1 Secale cereale | reverse complement strand
CAGTTCTCCAAAGTGAGCCTCCCAGAGGCAAAACAATAACCAAAATTAGTGACCTCGTAAAAAGAACCTACCATTTTATCTACCAGATAACTCGAATAACTAGATTGGCACATATCATCATCAGAAGATCATTCTAGTACCATCGTTTGATTTTTTGGTGTTGTGCATGTAATCCCGTTGGCCTGATTTCTTGCTTAGTTGTTTACTTTCCTAGCTAAATAACTGGGCCATGTAGCGTGAGTCTTGTTCAAGACTTGGCCTAGATCGTAATTTTTTTGTTAGCTAGCTTAGGCCTTCGCAATCAGATCATGGGATAGCATAGCTGCATGTGCTTGAAGTCATCAAGGCAACACCACTTAGATCGGGTGGACGTGGGATGGCACAGCCGTTTTGCCTGGTCCAAACTTTTTTCCCTTGTTCATTGTGTGAGTTCGGGAGGGAGGGAGGGAGAGATACATGGGGAGAGAGACAAGCCTGAAATCATGGTGCAATAAATATCGTAGATAGAATGATGGATGAAGTTCGTCCTCCAACAACATTAGGTACTTTGTTCATATGGGGATCAAAAGTGGAAACCTTGGAGAGGCTGAAGAATTAGCCGGTACAGATGGTAAATTCACTAACTTGGATAGCGTCTCATGGTGTAGGGTAGGAGAGGTCCTGTGTTTCAGGACTTGTCTGTGAAGCCAGGGACTCCTTGCCTCTCGCTGAGTAGGGGCTCGGCTTGCATGGCGATGCAAAGAGGTGATCACCAATGGTGACTTCAACGGATATCAGAGGATAGAAGAAATACAAGTGCAAAGGCCCCATGCATTTGCCATCCTGAGACCTACCATTCCTAGACAATCCTTTAATAATTGTATTACTTTCTTAATCATATAACAAGGAAGAGATTTCAACGAGAAAAATCGGTACTACAATGATCGAATAGCACGAGGTAGTACTAATATGCTTTATATACATCCAATACAAACCTCCTGCTCTTTGTAGCAACATGATTTTGCTTTGTATCCATTGTAATTGTAGCGACGATGCATATGCCATTTTATAGCTACGGGATCCAGCATTTCCTATAAGGTTGTGATCGATCTAATCCACGCTCAAGTATCGAGCTATAAGGTTGTCATGTACCGATTGCTCTAAATGTTAGACTTAACTTGTCATGTATGGTCTGCCCTACATTTTAGACCTACCTCTGCATGGGCATGGTTGGGATCGATCTTAAGCATGGCCGAGTATAGAGCAATAAGTAAGTTTTCATGTAGTGATTACAATAAAGTTTATACCTACCTGCGAACTACCCTCAGCTGGTAGCAACCTAGTTATGCAGTAGTAGTAATACCATTTGTGATAAATCTGTGTGTTTTTATTTTTGAACCATGTGATAGCTTCTAAATTCCTATCGTGAAGTTCTCTTGCTAGTAAGCATGCAAGAAAGGTGTACATTGTTGATGTAGAAATGCATAGCCCACCTTTCCCCCGTCAACTTGAGCTTTTGGGTGAACTTGCTAGTGTGTGCAGTTCTACATTCACCATGTAGTTTCAGCAATTACAACGCCCACATTACCACTACTAATAGGTCTAGATATCTTCAACAGAAACAATGAGCCTATGTACATTTCATTCTAACATAATCAAGGATTTTTGAATGCTGATCAATCAAAAAATCGCGTCGACAAAGTTGTGTCAGTGCATATAAGCATCAAATATCCTATCACCCAGAAGGTTACTGATAATCTCCAAGCAATAAAAAATCAAAAATAATAATGAGGTTTAAGTGCTTCTTTTCAACAAAGAATGGTAACAGTTACAAACTCAACAAAATATCTCATACACCATTTTTTCAGGTGGCAGGGGCAGTCTCATTAGAATGTCACCACACCAGCTAGAAAGAGGACTAGAGGAGCACAAACTAACACAATCCGACAATGATACAATTAAAACGTGACGGGCGAAAAGCTAAACTGGGACACGATGTAGCGGTTCACACACCCACGGCTTAGCATCTAGTAGGAATGGATTCATTGCCTGCCTCGCGACTCCGTCCTACTCTACTCAGCATTTTTTGTGTTCATTTCAAATCCCACGTTGACTTTATTATGATATCTGTGTATCAATGTAATGACATACCATCATTTTAAAAATATACTCCCTTCGTTCCTTTATATAAGGTGTGTTTGTTTTTTCATAAGTCAAACGTGTGCAACCAAGTTTTTAGAAAAATATATCAATATTCACAATATCAAATTTATATCATTTGATCCATCATGAAAAGTATTTTCGTGTTTTATCTATTAGGTATTGCATATGTTGATATTTTATTATGTAATCTTGGTCAAACATTCAAATTGTTGACTTGCACGGAAATTGATACACCTTATATTTTAGAATGGAGGAACATAGATGAGTTCACTTGACTGTTGTTGATTCATGTCGCACACCAATTGTTCTTATTTGATCCGTTTGCTAAATATAATGTATAGTTTCTACTTTATGGCTGGGTCGGTTTCGTAAAATAGTTGCAGTAATCAGTTTACACGCCATGCCAAGACAGTCATGGGTCTTGAAGCAAAAGAAGACCACAAGGCATTGTTAACATTAATTCTATATACTTGGCTTTAACCAAAAAATTATCAACTAAATGATTTCTAGGATATAATAAAGAGCACAGTTAACATGCCTATTAATCTGATATGGATTATTATACATATACATTTCTAACACATTTTTAATAAAAGCAATTGTATATTTCTAACTCTAATTGGTAGCCATATTTTATCTTAAGTACTGTTATGAACAATACACATATTTTTGTATCAGTTGTTTTTTCTAGGGACTTGTATATATCGGTATTATTTTCATCTACCTATCTATACTTCATCATTCCTACCTTTTCTAACGGATGCCCTGGGTCACACTGCAATGCGGGGACTCTCTGGATTCAGGTAGAACAGGGGCTCAGCTTCAGCATGAGAAGTTCTTCATGCAACTGTTCCACAGCTGACACCTTGCAGGGCGCCCACCATTTGTCATCTCCATTGGTGACTGGATTAGAAGTCGATGAAATGTGAAGTAAAGCAAGACCGTGTACAAAGGTGTATGTGTTTACCATCCTGAGACCTACCATTCCAAGGCGATCCTAAATCAAGAACTGTATTACTTTCTTGAGCATCTAACAAGCTAGAGATTCCAAGGAGAGAACCTAGTACTAGAACTTTGAATAGCACGATGTACTCCTAATCTGCTACATGTGCATCCAATACCAACCTCCTCTCTTTTTAGCACCTTGCATTTGCTTTGGCTACTAGGCAACCAGAACGATGCATAGGCCATTTTTATAGCCACTGGTCATGCATTTCCTCTTCATGGAAATAGTTGGGATCGATGTTAACCATGTTCAAGTAGGGAGCTATAAAGTATCCATTTACTATCTGATCTGAATTTTAGACCTGCCTCTTCACCCTTGTAGTGTTAACGTTTAGTTACCCATTAAAGTTCTTAGAAAATAGTTTTCGCTGCTAATGAATCATCTTGTTGAACCGTTTCTATTTATATTGAAATTGACTTCTAATGCAGCATATGATAGTTAGGCAACATCACTCTTATAATGGTAACCACTAGGTTCATTAGGATTACAGTAATATCCACCATTGGAATATCTTTGCGTTACCCCATATGAGCCCAAATTAAGCAAAGCATGTTAGTCTCATATTTTGCAGTAAAAGTCATAATCCTTTCTTCTGATCTCATTTGTCCTTGTCGATCAGTTCAAGAATCCCCAAGAAGTGATGATCATGAGACTCGACATTATAACACAATAGTTGGCAGTGCCTCTCTACGTAAAATTTGGTTGATTATATCAGAAAGTGGGGTCAATATATACATTCTTAGCCATACTAACAACAAAGTTTTGTGCATCCTACACTATAATGTGTATATTAGTGCGTTAGACAATATAAAGGCCTAGTAAACGTTGTGTTTGAACATGGAATCTGATTTCTACTCGTTCCAGATGATCATCCGTGATGTTGCAAGACCTGGGATGACTAGTGAAAAACACTCTACCAACTTTTAATTTGATATATAAAACAATCGGTAGCATTCTAACTTGAATCGGTCTTGGCTATTCCTCATAGACCACACAACACATATTTGCAACAAAGTTAACACGGCAAGGCGCCAAGGCCCTTGCAATCATGATAAATAACACAACACTGAGTGTGGAAAAACTGTCAGGGGCCACTAACACGGCAAGGCCCTTGCACATATTTGCAACAAAACTAACACTGCAGGTCGGTTCAGAGAGATGCCTCCAGTCTCCACTGAGAGGGACTTTCGAGGAAAAACTGTCAGGGGACCACCGAGGGAACATCTATCTGCATGTAGAGGGACCAGTGGTTGCTGGCCATTGGAGGCCTCCGGGTGCTGCAGTGTACTCCCTTCGTTCGTAAATACAAGTCTTTTTAGAGATTCCAATATGAACTACATACTGAGCAAAATGAATAAATCTATACTCTAAGATACGTCTATATACATTCGTATGTAGTCCATATTCAAATCTTTAGAAAGACTTATATTTATGAACGGAGGGAGTAGAAACTGAATTATGATGCTCCCTTTATTAATGTGACCAGCCAAGGTAGTGCAGGCGTGATTGTCAGGGATCATGCATGTTGGGCGCGTTGCGGTGTATGTATGTCGGCGTTTGCCAAGCTGCAACATTAGAGGAATCTGAGGCTTTGGCCATTCTATCGGGCCTGACGGAGTTAAGGAAATTCTATACTGGCCCTCTGTGTATTGAAACTGATTTTGCCTCTGCTGCGGCTTTGCTGGACCCAAAAGTGAAGAACCAGCCCAGGGGCGAAGCTAGCTAAATTTTTCAATGGGGTCATCTTCATATATTACATGGATGCAACTCTATTTATCCTTTGATGAGCATCAATTAACTACAGGCTTTACATAAATCCATTGGGGTCAATTGACCCCAACGCCATAGTGCTAGCTCCGCCTCCAGCCAGCGATGCTCCTTCTCTATAATTGTAGATGTGAGAAAGCTAATGGGTACTCCCTCCGTCCGGAAATACTTGTCATCAAAATGAATAAAAGGGGATGTATCTAGATGTATTTTAGTTCTAGATACATCCCTTTTTGTCTATTTTGATGACAAGTATTTCCGGACGGAGGGAGTACATTCCAAGATGTCTCAATCATTGCTGTGAGGCGAGAAAGGAATAAGATGGCTCATGCTGGGAATTTTGGAGATCAAGTGCTGATTATTGCTGATGTACCTCCATGCTGAGAGCTATCCTCCGCACTGATTGTAATGTGATCCCAGGAAGCTAATAACGCTGAGGACTTGTCTAAAAAAAACATCTAGTTCAACATTCCAGAACAGAGAATCTAAATCCTCAAAAAAAAAACAAGAACAGAGAATCTAAACATCTGATCTTCATCGGACACGTGAATTAAGGAACCAGTATGTCAAAATCAATTACAGTAGCATACTAACAACAGGGCTTTTGCTACACCTACGTAGAGACCTACAAAGGGAAGGCTTACGTAATTAGTTGGCAGGTTTTTATTGGGCGCACGGGCCCACACTGAAGTTCAGAGTGGGGGGGGGGGGGCAGTTTAGTTGGTGGACGAAGGTAATTGCGTACAAAGCTTTCGTAGGTATAGCATTTTTGCTAACAACATGGGGGCCACTTATACCTCTACATGACAGTCACAGTCATCTGGAGGTACCGAGGGTCATTCCTTAAATACTAATGACGCGTCTGGTTCGGAGAGAATATCGTGGTTTCCGATTGCAGCGCTTTCCGAAACGGTAGCCAGCGTTTGTTTCACGTACATAGGTTTTTGTCACCGCGGTTTCTGATACACCCGTTCATAAAATTGAAACCGCCTAGACCGAAGAGTATTAGAAACCGGCGCTCGTCCCATGAACCAAACAAAGGCCGTATTCGGAGAAAATAATCGAAAGCGGCGCTTTCGGATACGAGAAACCCAATACGTTATGGGAGCTGAACCAAACGCGTCGTAAGTACGTATTACGTACTTCATGTAGTCCTTCCTATAGTACTATAAACGAAAGGAAATAAATAAAATGTAGAAACAAACCGCCACATCGAAATCTATGTTGATTGCATTCTGAACTATGCAATCCCGATCTAAAATGAACCCTGTGTTATTTGGAACATGAGGATTGTCCACATGGCCAGAATTGGTAGCGTGCGGTCAAAAAAACAGGGTGAGCCCAGTCTGGCCCAGCAACCTACAGATAACGCAAAAGAAGAAAAATCCTCAACAATTAATATGCGAGTAGCAAGGATCAAACTGCAACGCTGTACGTTGACAGTTGTAGACATTAACCACTACCTCAACTTCATTAGTTGTACACTGCTACAAAATTAGTACTATTTCACCTTTCTTTAGTTCACGGAAATAAAAAAAATTGTAAAACTTCGAAATAGTTCATGGAAATAACAAAAGATCATGAATTTGGCAAAAAAAATCACGACTCCATGGTCAATACTGCGGCTTAAAGTTCATAAGTGTTTTTAAAAAAATCATCGATTTTCAAAAAGGCTCGTCAATTTTCAAAAATAGTTCACATGTTTGCAAAACGTTCATCAATTTAGAAAAAAAAAAGTTTATGAATTTTGGAAAAACATGGATTTTGAAAAGTTCAATGATTTTGAAATAAGTTCACTGATTTTGGAAAAATTTCATGCATTCCAAAATGTCCACCAGATTTGTAAAAAGGTTCGCAAAGTTAAAAAATAAATTGAAAAAAGTTTCACGCATTAGATATTTTTTCACCAATTATCTAAAAAAGCAAAAAGTTTCACACATAAGATATTTTTTAGCAGTGTTATAGAAAAAAAATGGGTTGGGCCAACGTGCCGTGGTCAAGACTGCCGCTTCCTGACCCAGCAGTCAGGCGAATCCCGGTTGATATGTGTCAGGGTTTGATTTAGACCATGATTGCAAAGTTCGGGTTGCAATTGACAGCGATTTCGAGGTGGGGGTTCTTTTCGCCGAATCTCTACAAGTACAAGGTTTAAAATGGTAAAAAAATTCTTTGATTTTTAGGTACTTCGTCCATATGCAACTCAAGCGTGTAAACCATGGCAGGCTGAAGAGCGTTTGCAGCTAAAGATGGTACTTGAGATAGCATTCTTTTGTTACGGAGTAGCCGAGTAGCTCCATGTTTCGGGACTTGTGTGTCTAAGCTGGGGGTTCCTTGCATCTCCTCAAGGAGGGGAATGACTTCAGCATTGCTAAGTTAGTCGTGAAACAACTTGCAAGACGCCTTTCGTTTGTCATCACCAGTTGTGACTTGTGACTAGAGCAGAGAATTGAAGAAATGTAATGTGCAAAGGCCTATGTGTTTGTCATCCCGAGACCTACCATTCCTAGATAGCCCTTAAAACAGTATATTACTTTCTTGATCATCTACCAAGCTAGAGATTTCAACGGAAGAACTCAGTACCAAAATGATCGAATAGCACGAGGTACTACTAATATGCTATAGATGCAACCAAATGGCAACCTCCTGCTCTTTTGTAGCACCTTGCATTTGCTCTGGCTCCCATTTAATCACAAGGATGCATAGGCCATTTTATAGCCACCGGACATGGTTGTGATTGATCTAGACCACAGTCGAGTATTGAGTTATAAAGTTGTCATGTGTTGTCTGCTCTAAATGTTTGACCTACCTTATCATGTACGTCTGCTCCAAATGTTATACCTGCATCTACATGGACATGGTTGGGATTGATCTTAACCATGGCCAATTGTTGCTGGATCGCTTATCATCTGAGACGAAGGTGATCAAGTGACATGGCCTTGGGGATGTGTTGTGTCCTCCTTGTGGTGTCCCGGAGACGGGACCCCACGTTCTCTTCTCTTGCACGGCGGCGAGATTACTTTGGAGGTTTGTCTGTGAGCTCTAGGGCCTGCTTAGGAGGTACTGGACCTGGCTAGGTTCCTTCAAACCCGTGGCAACCAGACTGGGGGAGGTCACGCCTCTTCTGGCTAGTGTTTGTGGCATTAGCTTGGACCCTCTGGACGACGCGCAACAAGATGGTTGTTGAGCGGGTCTTTCTACGGCGGGCCTTTGACTCGATCTTCAAATTCCTTGCTTTTTTGCAGCGTAGTCATGATGGGCTAGGTTACATGATGGGCGCAATGACCACTACCGCACGCCGACTTGCCTCGCCGCAGCACCCCTAAGCCACCAGCCAATTGGTGGGCTTTTTTCTTCATTTCTCTCATGTTTTTTTGGGCGTGCTTGTGCTGATGCCCAGCAGACTAGTTTATTCCCTATGTTACACTTGAACTTGGTTTATGGACGTGGTGATTGCTTTATTATAAAGCAGAGCGTAAGCCTATTGCGAGAGTGTAGAGCGCTAATTAAGTTATACTAGTATTCAAGTTCCCCTGATGTTTATCCGCAGCAGCTGGCCTTTAGCTAGCCTGCAACTGCATGGCGAGCTGAATTAAGATCAGCAATGCGGAGCTTAAACTGTTGTGACAGTTGCCAGTCGCATTACAGAAATATACTCCATCCGTTCCAGAATAAGTGACTGACTTTGTACCAACTTAGCACAAAGTTGAGTCACTTATTTTGGGACGGAGGGAGTAGTAGACAAGAAGTAGGTCCATAAAAATTGCTTCTTCTCTTCAACAAGAGGAACAAGAAGAAATCAAGGAAATGAGAAAAGGATCAGTGCTGCAACTGTTGGATTTTACTAACATGCAGTTGTAGCAGTAACAGGTACAGAGATTGGAAGTCACAAAACTACTGTAGATCACAATCACATTGGCTGTGCACATACTCTTAGTTAGCCTGCTGAAATTGAACGCTCTTACTAGCTAACCCGACAAACAAAAGCCCCAATCATTTTCTGATCAAGGCGGACAAGACAGGATAACTCCAGCTTCATCCTAGACAACAGCAGTTGCGTTGAGGTTCATTCTATTACAAACCAAATAGAGACAAAAACACACTATCACAGGCCACCAGCTTAGTGCTTGACTCCGGAGTTGCATCACAAGCACCAATCACTTTATAAAGTTTCTAACCAAATTCAGTCAAAATTGGTAGCTGCAATTTCAGAAGCATGAATCTCTCAAAACAATGATCCAAGGAAGCTGAAACTTTCCCAGATTACTTATATATCTACACTCTGAAATTTCTGTCAAACTTTGCAGCTGAAAATTGTTTTCTCCCGATCTGCTAACAGCTAACACACACGCACACGCACACACGCACTAGACAGACTCGGTAGCAACACTCAACAAACTATGTGTGTGCTCTGTCATCCTGCAAAAACTGATTCTTGCATTGGGCATGTGCCTTCAAGGACTGAGACAGAGGCACGTCAGAGTTCATACCGTATAAAACATTGGGTGCCCAGTCTGACTTATGTCGAGAAGCTCATTTTAAACCAAACAGTTTGTGATAAAAGGCTAGTTTAAACACAAAGAATGAAGGAAAACACAACATGTTTTTTAGGCGTGTTTACGCTGAAGACCCAGCAGATCATTTTATTAACTTGACTAACTAAGTTCAAGTTCTAAACTTCGCACGTGTGCTTGCATTTTGTCTAGATTTTATCTGGTTTCTTCAGCTTTGTTCTTTTAGTGCAAGACGACGCGTCTACCTACAAGGTGCCTGTGGTGACTTCAGTTTAAAGCCGGGTGTTACAACAATCTTGCAGTTACAACTATCGCAAAAAGAATAATAGAATCAGAGGCACAGTTACAGCAATCGCAAAAAGAATAACATGATTTTTTCGATGGCGCTGTATGCATCTGCACCTACTTTGAAATGACGAGTAACCAAAAAACCACATCGAAAAAATTAACCATCAAACATCCATGCGTCACCACTCCCACACAATTAACAAAAAAGAATAACATGAGGTACAAGTGCTTTCTTCAAACGAAAAAAGCACTTGAGGTTGGGGGGCGGCGGCCTCGGTCCAAGCTCCGACGCGGCCTGGGCGTGGACGGCATGCGCGAAAGGCCGGCGTGGGCGATTCCGGATGCGCGCGTGAGGCGCGGATCGGCGGGCGATGCGGCGGCGGTTGGCGCGCGCTGGGCGCGGCAACTGGCTGGGTGTGGCGGGCCTGACGTCCTCGAGGTGCGAGGTGTACTGCGGATGGAGGGCCTGCTCCTGCTCAGCTGCTTCGCTCGAGAGGCTCGATCTGGATCTGGTGTGCGGTGCTCAGTTCTGGTTGTTGTTCCTGCGATGCAGTGGCGGTGCTGCGGTGGTGGTTGGCGGCTTCGGCCGGGGGGATGTGCGTGTCTGGGCGCGGTGGATCGTGGGATCCTGCGGCCAGTGTGACGTCGACCTATGCTGGGATGGTGGTTGGTGGGCGGCGGTCAATGACGGCAGGTGGTCGTCACAACTACGGGAGAAATCCTTGTTCCGATCTTCATCGGAGCCGGCTACGGCGGCGCCCGCGGGTGCTGTAACCTTTCTTGGAAGCGTTGTCTTGGAGGTGTGCTCCTCTTCAACTGGATCGGGCGATGAAGGCATCTTCGCGTCTTTCTCCTTCTTGGGGGCATCGTCTTGGAGCCGGCTACGACTGGGAGACCGGTGGATGGCGGCATCTTCGCCGCGTGGTTTGCTGAGGCGGGGCGCTGGTTTCTGTTTTTGTAACGATGATGGCGTCAAGAGGAGCTCAGGTCGCGGCGTGGACATCGGTAGTCGGTTTGTCTGAGGTGCCCTTTCGTTGATTGCTTTGTTGTATTGAAGTTGGAGCTGCGGTGGAGCGTGTCCAGGTGGTGACGATGACAGGCACTCGGTGGCCGTTTGCGGAGGGCACGGTCGGCGCAAGTCCTGCATATTTCTCTTGTGATGCTCGTCGTCAAAGTCGGAGCTTTTCGGTTGCTTGTGCGTGTGGCCATTCGTTGGCATGTGCCGTCGTGGCTTATGCGGCTATTTACGGGTTGGCTTCGATGATGGAGCTCTATGGTGAAGTCGGAGCCGCCCGTTCGAGGCAACCGGTGATGACGATGACGCTTGCGACTCCTCGACGGATGTCTTTCTTCTTTGAAGTTGCGGGTTTCATGTCGGTGGCCAGGTTGGCCGGTGGTGCCCATGTTATATGAGTTGGCTTGTATCGGTTTTAGCTCGGTTTTCCGTCAGTTAACCGGGCAATTATCTTCTTCTTAATCAATGAAAATGGCAAGTCTTTTGCCTCATTTCCAAAAAAAAAAAAAACATGCGAGTTGTGCTCAATTGGTTAGGTTCCTTGCGGTGAAACTTGACCACCTAAGTTCAAATTCTAAACTTCGCACATATGCTTGCATTTTGTCTAGATTTTATCTGGTTTCTTCAGCATTGTTCTTTTAGTGGAAGACGACGCGTCTGTCCCCTCTGGTGACTTCAGATCTGCCACTCGTCCTGTCCAAGGTGGAGCTGAAACCTGCATTACAGGCTGGAGGACCCGTGATTGTTGTTACAACACTCAAGTTTGGCGAGAAGGCATGTGTGGAGAAGTAAGTAGATATGCCTCACAAGGAACAAGTCATTATATTTGTATGTACTGTACGCCGTTGTTGTCCCTCGCCCGCTACAATCACATCAGTTCAGGATTTTTTTTCAAAACTGGCATTGTATTTTGAGCAAATTCGAAAACTGACACTGGCAACTCGTATATTGCAAATATAGCACCCCGTCGGTCTTCTGAACGCCGAAGAGGCCATTTTCGGCCTGGGCAAAGCCGAAGAGCCCTTTTCGGCCTGGGCAAAGCCGAAGAGAGAGGGAGGTGGGCCGAAGAGTGGGCCGTCGGTGGGAGGTCGACCGAAGAGGCCCTTTTCGGCTTGGCCCAGACCGAAGAGCCTCTTCGGCTTACCTTAGGCCGAAAAGTGGCTGGATAAGCCTTCCAGCCTTTCTTCTTTCTCCCCTCTGTTATTTCTCTCTTCTGACTTTCTCTCTCTTGTTTCCAACCAGAAATCGCCCCCCCTCACCGATCTCTTCATTTCTCCAGCCATTTTCAAATCGAAACCACACAAACGATAGATCGTAGCCATCTCCACTAGCCTACGGTAATTTTTTTCCAATGGGATAGCTATTTGTGTGTGAGGAGGAGAAACCATGGTTGGTTGAGGAGGAGGAGGTGGTTTGGCTGGGCAAGAGGAGGTGGCCGTCGAGGGGTTGGTGTTGCTCGTTGGTGCAAGTTCTTCGTGAGGTGGCCACACGCGTCGAAGGTATAATCACGCGTGACAATTTTTTTAGTGTTAATTGGTTTGTGCTGTCATTTTAGCGGTCGGTTAGTGTAGCGGGTACAAATATTGTTCGTTGTGATTAATGAGATGGAAGTGTCTGACAGGTTAAAATGTCTGAATCAGTTAATTTGACTGTTTATTATGGCCCTGGCAATGTTCGATATAATGAGTTCGGTGTTGATCCCAGCGAGTATAAAAAATGTGTCATGACACTTCCAGACCCGGACAGACTGGACATTAGACAGTTGAAGTACTGGTTGACAACTAGTTTTGGACTGGATCCTGGGGTATGTTCTGTCAGTATTCAAGCATTGTGGACCAAATCGTGTAAAAATGTGAAGTGGGAGTTGATGCTGATAGAGAGGAGCCAGCAGTGGTTGAACCTGTTAAGGCGTTGCAGAGACCGAAAAATCCACCCATATGCCCTAGTGCAACCTGTGGCGAAGGAGGAGAATACCGGACAACCAGAGGGGGGGTATGAACCCGGGCAGGGCAGTCAAGTGGCTAACGAGATTTATTTATCCGGGTCACAGCCAATGGATGTGGATGCTAGCCAACCCGAGGAAGAGCCAGATTACGTGCCACACAATTTGCAGAGTAGCCGGTCGCTAATATTACCCGGTTCTGGTTTTGCTGATGGGGATGAGGAAGAGGATGAGGAAGAGGATGAGGAAGGAGAAGAATACCGGACAACCAGAGGGGGGGGGGAAATGCAGAGGGTGATGGAGGAAGAGGACGAGGATGGACTGGCTGAGGATCTCGATTCTGAAAATTCCGAGGATGAAGTGGAGGTACCGATTCCTGCCGCATGGGATCAGGACCTATCCACCGGTCTCACGGTCAACGATGGCCATGAGACTCCATGGGAGTATCATCTGAACCAAGTCCAGATAGGTGCTATGTATGATACAAAGAAGAAATTGAAATATGCGGTGGTAAAGTGGGCTATGTCCACGCAGAGGGTATTTCGGACACACGTTTCAAATCAAACAAACTATACAGTGAAATGTGTTGAAGAAGGTTGTCCTGCGAAGGTGCACGGGCACGTGCCGAAGTATAACATCCACTGGGTTGTCACCGGTGTTGTTCCACATACTTGTGTGAGGAAAAACCTTCTGGTGAATCATCCGAACCTGTCTTCTACTCTCATTGCGCAACTCATGTATACTGAGATAGTGAACAAGAAAGACATGGAAGCAAAACACATCCAGACAGCAGTGAAAGTCAGATGGAATTATGTCATTCCTTACGGGAAGGCTTGGAGGGCTAAGCAGAAGGCTATGGAGGAAAGGTTTGGGACGTTCTTCGACTCATATGACAATGTTGTGCGGCTCCTTCAAGTATTGAAGGAGAGGAATCCCGGCACTTATGTTAAGGTACAACACATAAGATTGGCGAGTATACCAGATTTTAAGGTGTTGAAGAGAGTATTCTTTTCTTTTTCTGTTTGCATCGAAGCTTTCCGGCATTGTCCTCCTGTGATGTTTGTGGATGGCACATTCCTGACTGGTCAGTACAGAGGGCAAATCCTTACTGCTATTGGTGTTGACGGGAACAATCAAATCATCCCACTTGCTATGGCATTCGTGGAGGGTGAGAATTTTCCAAGCTGGATATGGTTCTTGAGGCAAGTGAAAATTGCCATCGTGAAGGACCGACCGAACGTGTCTGTCATTCATGACAGACATGCTGGTATATTGAAGGCCGTGAAGACACTGAGGAATCCAACTGAGTTAGAACCAACACCATGGATGGACCTGCAGAGCCGGTGGTGCATGCGCCATCTTGGGGCAAATTTTTTCTCACAGTTCAAGAACAAGCGGTTGATGAAGTTGTTCAAAAAATTATGCAAGCAGAACCAGCCACGCAAATACAATTTTATTTGGTCAAAACTAGATGAGTTTACTAAGAAGCAGGTTAAGGCCAGACGGACAATGGAAAAAGATCAGGCTAAATTAGCAATAGTCATCGCGCAGCTAGAGCAGCCTGTAGCTCTGTGTGACTTGCCAGCAATTGACCCTCCTGGCACTCAGAGGCCGAATGGCAGGGCAATAAAGGATTTCACTGAGTGGATAGAGAAAGAGCCTCCCGTTAATTGGTCTTTGCTGCATGACACCCATGGAGCTAGGTATGGCCACATGACAACCAACCTTGCTGAGGTGTATAACTTTGTACTTAGAGGGAATAGAGCATTGCCACTCACAGCTATTGTGGAGGGTGTATTCCATGGCACTTTGAGATATTTCAGAGAAAGGCAGGAGTTAGCAAAGAAGCATATTGCAGATCATCCGAACCAACCTTATTGTAGCCGTGTCATGCTGTACATGGCAAAGAAGATAGAGAAAGCAAAGAAGCACACTGTCAGGCTCATTGGTAATCAGGAAAGGAGGTATGAGGTTCAGCTACCTACCGATGGTTTTGGTACGTCAAATGAGGTGAAGACGCATGAGGTAAAAATAGGAACAGAATTTTATCCAACGTGTGAGTGTACATGCAACAAACCGCAGTTGTTGCACCTTCCTTGCTCACATGTGTTGGCTGCGTGCGGCCTGATTAAGTTGGATGCCATCTCCTTCGTGTCCCCATACTATTTGAAAGAGTCAGTACGCAACACATGGACCGGTGAGATGACAGGGTTTAGAGTCGTCGGCAATTTCAACAAGGTAAACGATGATGAGAGAGTATACATCCCAGATCCTGCTCTTCGGCGAACCAGTAGGGGTAGACGTAAGGTCCGTCGCATCCGTAATGATATGGACCAATCTGAAGCTGGGGGAGCAACCAGACAGTGCTTGCTATGCGCGAATTATGGGCATAGGATGAAATA
>LR738712.1:872744846-872794675 GCA_902687465.1 Secale cereale | reverse complement strand
GGGGGGGGGGGGGGGGGGGGCAGGCCCTTTTCGGTCTACTGTAAGCCGAAGAGGTCTTCGGTCGGGGCCAAACCGAAGACATCTCTTCGGTCGACAGCCCGCCGACGGCCCACTCTTCGGCCCACCTCCCTCTCTCTTCGGCTTTGCCCAGGCCGAAAAGGGCTCTTCGGCTTTGCCCAGGCCGAAAATGGCCTCTTCGGCGTACAAAAGACCGACGGGGTGCTATATTTGCAATATACGAGTTGACAGTGCCAGTTTTCGAATTTGCTCAAAATACAGTGCCAGTTTTGAAAAAAAATCTCAGTTCAGCAGGTACATCATCATCGTACATGAGGACACCCTCTACAGTGCAATTTAAGCCTACTTTAGTTCTACATTTTACTTAGGTTCACAAGTTGTAAAATATTAACAATAACAAGTGGTAAGAGGTAGGGATGGTTTCATAAAAGGAGTCCCAACTGTAATTGTAGTTTTAGCAATAGAATCAGAGGTACAGTTACAACAATCGCAAAAAGAATAACATGATTTTTTGGATGGCGCTGTATGCCTCTGCACCTACTTTGACATGACGAGTAACCAAAAAACCACATCGAAAAAAAGTAACCATCAAACATCCTATGCGTCACCTCTCCCACACAATTAACAAAAAGAAGAATAACATGAGGTACAAGTGCTTTCTTCAAACGAAGGAGATGGTAACAGTTACAAACTCAGCAAAATATCTCATGCATACACCACTTCTTCCCTCAAGAGGCAGTTCGAGACAGTCTCATCAGAAAATGTCTCCACACAGCCAGAAACAGGAGCGCGAACTAAAACATAATCCGACATGACATGATACAATTATAAAGCATGAAGAGCGAAAAGGCTGAAACTGGAACGAGATGCAGCAGCTGTGCACACACACCCAGGGCTCAGCATCTGGCAGGGCACCGCTCACTGCCTGCCTCGCGGCTTGGCCCTGATCGCCTCCTCCGGGGTGGACGGGAACAGCTCCACGTACCTCGTCCCGATGGTCATCTTATCCTTGCACATGGCAGTCTTGGCAACCTCGGCCGTCGGGAACTCCACAAAGGCCTCGCCAGTGGCCTTGCCGTCGCCGCGGTACGCGATGTGCACGTTCTCCTCCGTCAGCTCGTACTCCATGAAGAACTTGATGATGTCCTCGACGGTGGCCGAGTAGGGGAGCCCGCGCAGCTTCAGCACCTCAGTGTACTCCATGCTGCTCTTGTCTTCAGACAGCCTCCTGGACCGCAGGGGAGGCGACGAGTGCCGGTGCTCCGGCTCAAGGAGAGGACCGCCCTGGTTCACCTCGGCGGCTATCGCGCTGTAGTAATCCTGCTTCTTGCATCTGAAAACCTCCACGTACCTCCTGCCCATGTTCTGCCTGTTGCGGTGCAGCGCAAACTCTGCTTGCATGGATGAAGGGAACACAACAAAGCCCTCGCCAGAGAAGCGCCCGTTCTTGTGGACCAGGAGGCAGTCCACTATGTCCAGCCCAGCAAAAAACTTGCTGATGTCAACATCCTCGCAGTCAAAAGGGAGCCCTCGCAGACGGACCGCTGGAAAGTTTTGGATGCCACTGTTGACCCCTGCAGCACCAGCCAAGTTGCCGCCGTAGCTAGGGTAGTAGCCGCTGCCGCTGCCACCAGCGCTGCTTCCCATGCCTGCAAAATATGGGGGGCCTGGCTCCATCATCCTGGCCCGCTTTGAGACGTCCAACGGGCTCCCTGCGTTCACTGCGAAGTATGGATTCGATTCCATCATTCGTGGCCTCTTTGATCCCTCGTACCCATCCGAAACCCCCCCGCTTCCCATCATTGCCCTTCAAATAATCCAATCCCAAAAAGAAAAAGGAGAATATCCCCCCATCTCTCAATCCCATTTTCATTAAAAAAATAACCCAAACATATAAAGAAAGTAATTGCGCATAAATTAAATAATCTACAGAAGGCATTAATGCTTGGCAGGTAAACAGAACTGAAATACAACAACATTCATAACTTGAAGACAAGTAAAAAGGTGATAACATGGGTAGCAGAATATTATGTTTTGCTTAAAAATCGAGCAGCAAAGAACATCCACTAGTTCCTGTCTAATCCAAGTCTTAAGGGGGCAAGAGAATATAACAGATCAAGTTTCAGTAATTATCAACATTACTCATAAATTTAAAAGCTGGTGCTTCAAAACATAATTCACCAGGGGCAAACTTTATCTTGCGCTCAGATTAACAGAGCATACTTCCCTTTTTAATGTTGTAAAGTCTGAGCTAACCATGGTACCAGCTAAGTTTCATGCATACATTATTATCATGGTGGACTATATATGGAGACCATGAGCATAGTTCATTATGATGGTAAGGCCTACATTAGCACCAGGTTTCAACAACTGCACCCAGGAAACAGGTTTTTAATTTCTTCCAAATGATCAGCTGCTACTGTTGCAATATTAACTCGGTACACAACCTAGATGGGTCGGACCAAGGTTTATCACAACCACAAGCTTTGGGATATAAATTACCACAGCAAGGTTGTCACATGAAAACTGCCATAACAGACAGGTTGAGGACAAACAACAATGCTCTACATCCCAGAATAAAGAAACTAGCACTAGGATAACGGGATCACTGCGTTGAAATCAACAAGTAACCTAACAGCTTAAACAGGTTGCCATGCGTAATTACAGATTGAGGCCACCATTACGAATGTAGACGCTCAACTTTGGACATGGCCACACACATGAAACAGGTTTCTATATCTTTGCTAGGCCACAATCAGGTGGGTTGGACAATAATTATAGTTCTAATTCGACTTTTAACCTAAAATGGATTGGGATAAAAGTCGAATTGACATTCGACAGAACATCACGCCCGCAACACAAGGCACGTCACGCAGATTTACAAAACAAAATCTAACAGAGCAGATGGGATCAAACCAAAACAGACTACAGACTCTAAATCCAATCCCAGAACAGAGAGGCTAACCACGCAATCCACACCAGACACGGCAATCAACGAACCACTAGGCCAAAATCTACCACTAAACTAACACCCTAAACCGTCCAGGCACGCCAATCGCAAACCCGCGGGCGGAGATTTTTCTAATTTAACATCGGGAAGGACAAACCGCCCCCGGTACCGAGGGGAATCAATCTACGAGGGTTGGTTCCAGGCGAGGGAGGAAGAGGGGCTTACCCGCGGTGCCCGTACATGGCGATTCGCTGGGGAGGGGGCGAGGAGGACCGGCCGGCGGGCGAGACGGGCGACTCGGCGTCGGCGGCGGCGGCGGCGGGGGAAACCCTAATCGCGGGAGGTGGGGATGGATGGATGGGGGGGGGGGAGCGGGTTCCGCCCGGGCTGGATCTGTCTGCGCCTTTGCGACGGGTGGCGATGGCACGGGGCGGCTAAATAATTGCCCGTGCCAGGGGCAAACTCGGGAGGACCAATTTGTTGGGAAACCGGGGCCACCGGTGCGAGGCGGCTTGCCTCGTGCGTATCGCACGGGGTAGCCCCTCCCGTTCCCTCACTTTACGTTAAGTGGGTACTTATCCCTTTGCCCGGGACCCCTATTTAAAGAGACGAGGAGCAATCATTGTAACCCCTGATCATTGATTAATAAAGCTGGTCTCCTCATATTTCCCTGTGTCAATCTACTTTCGCTTGTTCGACTACTTCGTCTACGACGCTCGCTCACCGCTCCGCAACCTCGGACCGGACTCGCCGGCGGAGTTGCGGAACACGTTATCAGCACGCTTCGCTCCACCAACTCTCCATCAAGCCTGCGTCAAGCCTGCATCAAGCAGGCTTTCGTCGTTCACGCGGAGGTATAAGATCCGATCTATCTTTTGCAAAAATGGATTCCCCTCGTTACTACGATTCCGTTTTTGCGATTAGTTTCTTTTTCGGATAAATCTACCTATGGTGTGGATTTCTCTCCCAAGAACTGGCTGACGATTACGTCGCCGACCAATGTCGATGTTCTTGGATCAAGAGAGATTTGTTGACTACACCTAGGGAGACGGTGATTACACGTACTCCGGATGAGCACGGCACCGCCGCGTTGTACCCGTCGTACACGCGTCGTGACGTCCCGAAGACGCACAGTTTTGACATCCCGACGCCGGCGTCCAGATGACGCCGTGCCACGCCGCTGCCGCGAGCCCGGACCGCCGCCGCCGTGGGCGCACTGGCCAGAGCCGCCGCACCGCAGCGTGCGAGCCGCCGCCGCTCGGGCCGTCGGGCGTGCAGGCGAGCCTGGCCGCCGCACTGCCGCGTGCGAGCCGCCGCCGCTGGGTGCGCGCCCGGCCGCTGGCTGGCCTGGCCGCCGCCGCTCGGGCTGACGGGCGTGCGGGCGTGCCCAGCCGCTGGCTGGCCTGGCCGCCGCCGCTCGGGCCGTCGGGCGTGCGGGCGAGCCTGGCCGCTGGCCGGCTTTGGCCGCTGCCGCCGAGCCGCCGCGCGTGCTGGCCGGCCTTGGCAGCCGCCGCCGAGCCGCCGAGCGAGCTGGCCGGAACCAGCCGCCGCCGCGCGAGCTGGCTGGCCCCAGGCCGCCGCCGCCCCCAGACCTGCATGGGCCCGCACCCTGGGCGCTAGGGGAAACCCTAGCGTCGCTGCGCCTGGGCCGCTGGCTCCTGGGCCGGCCCGCTGGCTCCTGGGCCGTGGCAGTGGGTATTCCTCCAGAGAAAAAAAAAGGGGGGGCGCCAGCTGTAGCGCGGCAATTTGCGGTTTAGCCCCTGTAGTTTCCAGATTTTACGCGAGTTTTTATTCCTGCTGTAATATTTCGCGTAGAAGCCCCTGGAACTGTCTGTTTTCACTGAAAATGCGTTTTTGGGCTTAAAAATGCCTCGGGAACTCATTTTTTTGGGCCATTTTTCACGTACTAGACGCGCTTAACATGCTATCTTTTGTAACATGGTATTATTATATGATTTTACTGTTGTAGATTAATTGTTTAGCACTCTTAATCAATTAGTAAGTCATATAATAGCATGTTTTAAATATTGGAACGTCATTTTATTGAATAAGTTTATCAACATCGCATTTATGCAAAAGATTACCTGCTGTAATCTCATGATTTTTGCATAAATTGCAGATGGCCGGAATCGTTAACAAGGAGTTCGCTGAGCTGGCCCAGACTGGGATGAATTACCTGTCATGGGCCTCGGACTGTGAGATCTTTCTCCAGGGCAAGAGCCTCCTGAGGGCGATCGGTAAGGGGGCTCAGCTGGCCCCCACTGATCCCAAGTTTGAACCTGAGAATGCACAGGCTCTGCATTTTCTCCGTCATCACCTGTCACCTACTCTGAAAGATGAGTATATGGCTGAGCGGAGTGCTTCTGGCCTTTGGACCGCTCTTCAGCAGCGGTTTGAACGGCTGAAGTACACTGTAAAGCCACGTGCAGAGGCAGAGTGGATCCGTCTGAGGTTTGCGGACTTCAAGACGGTTGGGGAGTACAATTCGGCTCTTCACCGGATTTGTACAACTCTTCGGTTGTGTGGTACTGAGATTACCGACACCCAGAAGATTGAGAAAACCCTATCCACTTTCCACCCTGACGCGGTCCAGTCCTCACGGAACTACCGCCAGGGCAACTACACGAGGTATTCAGAGTTGATTGACGTCCTCCAGGTGGCAGAGGCGCAGGACGAGGTTCTCAAAAAGAACTTTGTCGCGCAACCACTAGGGGGGAGTTCCAGCCAGGAGGTGAATGCTCTCAAAGTCCGCAAGCCTCGACAGAAGAAGAGGGGCCGCAAGGGCAAGAAGAAGGGCTCTCAACCATCCGCTCAGGCTAAGCAGCAAAAGCCGGGCAAGGGTGGGCAGAGGCCTCAGGACTGTTTCCGCTGTGGCTCGGTGGAGCATTTCTCCCGCCAGTGTCGCGCACCACAGGAGGTCGTGGATGCATACAAGGCTCGAAAGGCGCGTGAGACGCACCTCGCCTTGGTTCAGGGGGGAGCACCACCGGCGCCCATGGCGGCACCCGTGATGATCCCTACGCCGACCACCACGCCCATAGTTGCGACCCCGCATGTGCCCATAGCTGCGGCTTTGGCGGTCTCTAATGACGCCAACGTTGCCATGGAGATTGAGCACATGGTCGCCCCTACGGCGCCGCCACTGGACATTGATGCTGCAGCCAAGATGATCTCTAACGACGATGGGATCGCCAGTATGGAGATCCAGGCTGAGATCAATGGCCTCTTTGCCGAGTCTGCTTAGTATCCCTTGTTAGTCCTCAGGATTCCGTGATTTGATACAATATATTCGAATAAATTCGATTTGGTTGTAAGCTCTATGAGAGCACAAACTTATTCTTTATTTTGGCGATTGGATGACATTTATCCCATTCATTTATTCCATTATTTATTCATGATAGTATGTTATGTTCTGAAATGTGTGCATTTATTATTAATGTAGCGTCTTCCTCATTACATTAATTAGATGTCATATTTTAGAACGCGTGTGGCGCCCGAATGGAGGAAACATGCCTTGCCGATAGCGCAACCACACATACCATTTTACGAGAAACTAAGTATTTTGAGTCTATTAAAAAATCTCCGGGAAGTATTATGACAATCGCCGGCTGCGGTTCAAACATAGTTGGCTCCAGACGAGCTACTATCATACTTCCTATGGGAACAACTTTGATCATTAAAGAAGCGTTGTTGTTCCCGGAGTCGACTCGTACTCTTTTGAGCTTTAGAGACATCCGCGCCAATGGTCTTCATATTGAGACCGATGACGAGAACGGCAAGGAGTGCCTACTCATCACAAAGCGGGATGTAAATGGTAAACATGTTATCGAAAGGCTTCCTTCATTCGACACAGGGCTATACTACACTAAAATAGTAGCACCGCCCGTGTACACTACCCTCAAGACTGTTTTTAGAAGCTCTGAACTCTTCTGCCTCTGGCACGATAGGTTAGGCCACCCCGGACTTACGATGATGAGAAATATAATTAACAACTCGCATGGTCATAATGTTAATGTCAAGAACTTCCCGAATCCCGATGATTTCGTATGCTCCGCATGCGCCACGGGGAAGTTAGTCATTAGGCCATCGCCCCTCAAGGTGAGGGATGAAATCCCCGCGTTCTTGGAACGTATCCAAGGGGACATATGCGGTCCAATTCAGCCCCTCACGGGGCCGTTTCGGTACTTCATGGTGCTCATTGATGCTTCCTCTAAATGGTCCAATGTTTGCCTGCTGTCAACACGGAACCATGCCTTTGCAAAGTTGATCTCTCAGATCATACAAATGAGGAATAATTTCCCCGATTATCGTATAAAGTCTATTCGAATGGACAACGCCGGAGAATTTACTTCAAAGGCGTTCGATGATTATTGCATGGCAATGGGAATCAAAGTTGAGCACTCAGTACCGCATGTCCATACACAAAATGGGCTTGCCGAGGCATTGATTAAACGAATTAAATTCATTGCTCGACCGCTCCTTCAGGGTTGTAATTTACCAACTACATGTTGGGGCCACGCAGTGTTACACGCGGCCAAACTCATCAACTTTAGACCGTCGGCCTACAACATCCACTCTCCTGTTCAGCTTGCGCAAGGGTCGGCACCGAAAATTTCCCACCTTCGTAGGTTCGGTTGCCAGGTATACGTACCAATACCACCACCCCAGCGATCGGCGATGGGCCCGCTCCGTAAGTCGGGGATATACGTTGGTTATGAGACTGTGTCCATAATCAGGTATCTGGACCCCATGACAGGTGACTGTCATACGGCCCGTTTTGCTGATTGTATCTTTGACGAGGATTTTTTCCCGACTTTAGGGGGAGAGAATCAACCCCTTGATGCTAAAAGTCGAGAAATCACGTGGCAAGCCACGGGGATCCACGCTCATGACCCACGCACTGCTGAGACAGAGAGAGAAGTCCAAAAGATAATAGATTTGCAGTCGTTAGCAAATCAACTGCCTGACCACTTTAGTGACTTAAAGACTGTGACAAAATCGCATGTGCACGCGCGCAATGCACCGGAAAGGGTTGAAATACCGAAGAAAAATGATGGTATACCCGCTCCCGTCCAAAGGCCTAAAAGGACGCGAAATCCGGCTTCTCAAATCCCAAGTACTCGGGGACGCCCGACGAAAAAGGATAAGAGAGATTTATTACAGCCTGTCGCCAAAGTACCCCAAAGTGAAACGGGGAGCCAGTCGAGACCTGGCACAAGTACGGAAAATTCAGTGCACGAAATTCCGGACTTAAACTTTCCCATAGGGGAAACGCCCAGCGGAGATGTGTGCGCACACATTGGCGCGGGAAATCTAAAGGACCTTGCTCCCATAATGGGAAATTTGGTAGAGCAAGTGTTGGCGCCGGATGCGCTCCATGACGAAATGGCCATAAATTATATTTATACGGGGGAGTCCACGAACCGAGAAACGGTGATTGTCGACATTAACTTTGCTACAAAAATTGCCTCAATCATAGATCTTGACCCTGAGCCTAACACGCTCGCCGATTGTAAGAAAAGGTCAGATTGGAAAGATTGGCAGCAGGCAATCACTGCCGAATTATTATCTCTCAACAAAAGGAAGGTGTTCGGACCAGTGTGTCGAACTCCTCCCCACATTCGCCCTGTTGGCCATAGGTGGGTTTTTGTTCGAAAGAGAGATGAGAATAATAAGGTAGTACGGTACAAAGCAAGGCTCGTCGCTCAAGGGTTCACTCAACGACCAGGTGTCGATTTTGAGGAGACTTATTCCCCGGTCATGGATGGAGTTACCTTTAGATACTTGATCTCGATGGCAGTAAACATGGGCTTGAAAATGAAATTAATGGATGTTGTCACTGCTTACCTGTATGGTAACTTGGATTCGAACATATACATGAAGGTTCCTGAAGGTATCCCTGTTCCGAACCATGATAGAGCAAACAGGAGTCTATACAGTGTCCAACTTCAAAAGGCACTTTATGGACTTCGGCAGTCAGGTAGAATGTGGTATAATCGCCTAAGCGATTTCCTTCATCAGAAGGGCTACACGAGCAATAAAGATTGCCCATGTGTTTTTATACGGCGATCCCAAGATGGATTCTGTATAATCTCGGTGTACGTGGACGATTTAAACATAATCGATACACCTGAGGATATTGAGGAAGCGAGTTCCTACCTGATGTCGGAATTCGAGATGAAGGATTTGGGTAAAACCAAGTTCTGTCTAGGTCTGCAACTTGAACATTCCCCTGATGGGATTCTGGTGCACCAGTCGACCTACACCCAGAAGGTGTTGGAAAGATTTGGATTTGATAAGGCATATCCTTCTAAGACCCCGATGGTCGGAAGATCTTTACAGCCAGACAAGGACCCGTTCAGGCCAAAGGAAGAGGGGGAGGAAACTCTGGGACCAGAGGTTCCTTACCTGAGTGCAGTTGGAGCACTTATGTACCTCGCAAACTGCACACGGCCAGACATTGCGTTCGCCGTCAGTTTGCTTGCTAGGTACAGTTCTGAACCTACCAAAAGACATTGGAAAGGTGTCAAGGACGTCTTCCGTTACCTGCAAGGGACCAAAGATCTTGGCCTGTTTTATAAGAGGAATCAAGACCTATCTATTATAGGCTATGCCGATGCCGGGTACCTATCGGACCCGCATGATTGCAAATCGCAGACTGGGTATGTTTTCCTTTGTGGTGGAACTGCGTTTTCCTGGAAATCGTCCAAGCAAACTCTTGTGTCGACTTCCACAAACCACTCGGAAATCATGGCACTATTCGAAGCGTCAAAAGAATGCGTATCGCTTCGGCGGATGATCGGCCACATTCAGCAGACATGTGGACTGAACACCGTACAAACCCCTACCATTATCTATGAAGATAATGCTGCTTGTGTTGCACAAGTTCAGATGGGTTATGTGAAGAGTAACCTCACAAAGCATATTAGTCCCAAGTTCTTCTATGCACATGAGTTGCAGCAGTTGAACGAGGTGAGAGTTTTGCATACTAAGTCCTGTGACAATCTTGCTGATATGTTCACTAAATCATTACCGGCATCAACCTTAGAGAGGTGTGTGCGTGGAATCGGTATGATGAGACTTAGAGAGATGCAAGGTTCAGGGGGAGAAACTTCACAAACTCGTCGTTAAAATCTCAATCCCGATGATCGAGTACTCGACATGATGGTTGAGTGGATTGTACTCTTTTTCCCTTGGGTGAGTTTTCCTGATGTTTCTCACACGAGGTTTTTAACGAGGCAATTCGTGCAATACAACAACGTATACTATGTGCTCTTTCTCCATATTTTTTCCCACTGGGTTTTTCGGAGTTTTGAGGCATGGATATACGGATAATTACCCAAGGGGGAGTGTTGGGAAACCGGGGCCACCGGTGCGAGGCGGCTTGCCTCGTGCGTATCGCACGGGGTAGCCCCTCCCGTTCCCTCACTTTACGTTAAGTGGGTACTTATCCCTTTGCCCGGGACCCCTATTTAAAGAGACGAGGAGCAATCATTGTAACCCCTGATCATTGATTAATAAAGCTGGTCTCCTCATATTTCCCTGTGTCAATCTACTTTCGCTTGTTCGACTACTTCGTCTACGACGCTCGCTCACCGCTCCGCAACCTCGGACCGGACTCGCCGGCGGAGTTGCGGAACACAATTGTCCCGACTCGCGGTCTCCGCCGGGTGGGGTGCTGCCCGTTCGGAACCTTCGGGAAGGGACACGTCCGGCTCCGGATCGAATCCAGTGGTTTTTCCTTTTTTTTTTCTTTTCTCTCTTTCTTTTTGATGAGAAACACAAAATACACCAATGGAACGTCTATCTTTTTATTTTACATATCTATAGAAATATATGTTTCTGCCGGTGTTTTTCTATCTAAAGATAAATGCAAAATGTTAAAAGGGGGCGTTGCTGACCCACGATTCGCGTGAAAATGAACAAATCTGCCATTCTTTTGAGAATGGACAGATCTGGGCCCTTTCATTAAAATAATAATTGCCATGGCGCGCTAGCCCCGGAAGTCATGCAAATGGGCCATTTTGTGGAGGGGAAATTGGATTGGGTTCATTTTGTGTTAAAAGTTTCGGAGAAGGGTCAGACTTGTCGATTTTTCAACCCTACTTCCTAAAATTATTCTCGTCATCACTTCCTGACTAGGTGATTTTCCTTTTTTTGGAAAATCTGTGTGTTTGTCACACTTTCAAATTTGGTAATTATCTAAAATTGCAATGTCGGCTTTTTAAATTTCAAGCCCCAACTTTTAGAATTTCAAATTTTGGGGAGTTTGCAACTCAATAGTTACAGCGGGTAATTCAAATCTTTCTACTGTTTTACATTAAAATGTTAAGGAATTGTACATGATTTCTTCAAACCTGGGTCACCCTTGCCCCTAGCTCCATCAGTGATGCTGGCACATTGGTCCGCGCGGTCAGCGTAGAGTCGACTCCTTGGTTCCTTATTCCCTACCACCACCCTTGCATGATGTGCATGTGCGTGCTTGCGTACGCGGTCATACCAACCATATATTCCCGCATCCAATGGTCACTATTCATGAAACTGGCACCTACCTTTATGTGCAACAAGATATTATTTGGAGATCTTATGTTGATGAATCTTCCACTCAATATTTGGCTTGCAAAATCTAGATCATGTACCATGTCCAAATGAGTTTTCTTATATTTACATATGCTTATTTTACGGCCAGATGGGAAGCATTAGTAAGGTTGGCATGTGTTCTACATTTCATCATCTATATGATGTACATGAAGCATTGTGAATAGATGCATATAGATCCAATTATGAAACAAATATCTATGAAGTGAGAATTCCTTACCAGATGTATTATTCTTCCATCTATGCTTGTTTTAAACATATATGCGCATGCACCAATTTGATTTATGCGAAACAAGGGAATTTAAGGGAGGGGGAACTTCTAGAGCGCAACTTATATGTATCGCATGTTACAACGTTACAATCGCTCACGAAGTTCTTGTGAGGGCCAACCCATCAAGTTACCGAACGTTCGTCTAGAGCCTTTTTGGAAAGATATCGGCAGCTTCTCATCCTGTTTCGGGAAGCTTGCGAGCCGGTTATTTCCCTTTCTCTTTTCCTCATAGCTATTCTATTTTTATTCTTCTTTTGCTTTTTTGTTTAATTTTTCTTTCCTTCTTTTTATTTTTTTCCAAACTCGCAAACATATACCTATAATTTAAAAAACATTGTTTTGATCAAAGAACTTTGTATGAATTTAAAATTTTATTTCTGACTTACTAATTTTGAAAAAAAAAATCAGTTCATGAAAATAATCAAATTCAGGATAATTGTTCAAATTTGTGGTTTCTTAGTATGCAAATAATTCAACTTTTGTGAGTAATTTTTAAAATTATGATGATTTCCTGAATTGATGAACAATTTCTGCATTATGAACATTTTGTAATTATTTTTTTAGTTCTATTATTTGAATATTTTGAATATTTTTCCAGATTGACGAACATTTTTTTAATTCCATGATTTTCTTTAAATCTTGAACTTTTTTAATTAGTGAACATTATTTAAATTCATAAACTTTATTGAATTCACAAAAAACTTAATTTCGATTTTACTAAATTCAAAAACATTTTTAAAATTCGTGAATATTTTCTGCATTCATGAACTATTTTTGAGTTCATAAGCATTTTTTAAATCATGAATATTTGTCATTTCTGACATTTTCTAAATATCCTGAATGTTTTTTGAATTCACAAAAAATTGAATTGCATGAACATTTTTACATTCATGAACAATTTTTGAATCCAGGAATATATTTTAATTTCATGTACATTTCCACAATAAACAAACATTTTAATGATTTATTTTTTGAATTCATTAATTTTCATTCTCATAATATGTAAAAAAAAAACGCTCTCTGCCCGCTATTGTAATGATTTATATATATTTTTTGCGGCTGTTTTCTATGTAGAGATAAATACAAACTGTTAAAGGGGGCATTGCTGACACACGTTCGCGTGAAAATGAACAAATCTGGCATTTTTTTTAGAATGGACAAACCTGGCCCCTTTCATTAAAAATATTAGCATGGCGCGCTAGCACCGGAAGTCATGCAAATGGGCCATTTTGTGGAGGGGAAATTGGATTGGGTTCATTTTGTGTTAAAAGTTTCGGAAAAGGGCCAGACTTGTCCATTTTCAACCCGCACCCTCCAAATTTATTCTCCGTCATCACTTTTCTGACTAGGTGATTTTCCTTTTTTTGGAAAGTCCGTGTGTTTGTCACACTTTCAAATTTGGTAATTATCTAAAAATGCAATGTCGGCTTTTTAAAAATTCAAGCGCCAACTTTTAGAATTTCAAATTTTGGGGAGTTTACACCTCAATAGTTACAGCGGGTAATCCAAATCTTCCTACTATTTTTACATTAAAATGTTAAGGAATTGTACATGATTTCTTCAAATTTGGCCCCCCCTTGCCCCTAGCTCCATCAGTGATGCTGGCACCTTGGTCGGCGCGCGTCATCTCCTTGGTTCCTTATTCCCTATCACCACCTTTCCATGTTGTGCATGTGTGTGCTTGCGTATGCGGTCATACCAACCATATATTCCCACATCCAATGGTCATTATTCATGAAACTGGCACCTACCTTATGTACAATAAGATATTATCTGGAGATCTTATATTGATGATTCTTTCACTCAATCTTTGGCTTGCAAAATCTAGATCATGTACCATGTCCAAATGAGTTTTCTTATATTTACATATGCTTATTTTACGGCCAGATGGGAACCATTAGTAAGGTTGTCATGTGTTCTTCTACATTTCATCACCTATATGATGTACATGAAGCATTGTGAATAGATGCATATAGATCCAATTATGAAACAAATATATATGAAGTGAGAATTCTTTGTCAGATGTATTATTCTTCCATCTATGCTTGTTTTAAACATATATGCATGCACCAATTTGATTTATGTGAACAAGGAAATTTAAGGAAGGGGAACTTCTAGAACGCAACTGATATGCATCCTGTTCCGATACACAACGTTCCGATCGCTCACGTGAAGTTGTTGCGTGGGCCAACCCATCAAGTTGCGGAACGTTCGTCTAGAGCCAGTTTGGGAAGATTTCGGCAGCTTCTCATCCGGTTGCGGGAAACTGCTGAGCTGGTTATTTTACTTTTTCTTTTCCTCGTGGTTTTTATATTTTATTCTTCTTTTGCTTGTTTGTTTAATTCTTCTTTTCTTCTTTTCAATTGTTTTTTTCAAATTCGCAAACATATCTAGAATTCAAAAAACATTGTTTTGATCAAAGAACTTTGTGTAAATTAAAAAATGATTTCCTAACTTTTTAATTTTGAAAATATTTATTTAATTCATGAAAATAATCAAATCCAGGATCATTCTTCAAATTATTTTTTGTGTGAATAATTTATAAAATTATGATAATTTCCTGAATTCACGAACAAAATCTGCATTATGAACATTTTGCCATTACTATTTTAGTTCTATTCTTTGAATATCGTGATTTTTTTTCCAGATTGACGAACATTTTCTTAATTTTCTTAAAAAAATATATATATTTTGAATTCATGAAAATAATCAAATTCAGGATTATTCTTCAAATTCGTGATTTTTTAGTATGCAAACAATTCAATTTTTGTGAATAATTTTTAAATTGTGATGATTTCCTGAATTGACGAACAAGTTCTGCATTATGAACATTTTGTAATTACTTTTTTTAGTTCTACCTTTTCAATATCGTGATTTTTTTCCAGATGACGAACGTTTTCTTAATTTTTTTGAAAATTTTAAATTCGTGAACATTATTTAAATTTATGAACTTGATTGAATTCACAAAAAAACTTAATTTCGATTTTACTAAATTCAAAAAAATTTTAAAAATTCGTGAATATTTTCTGCATTCATGAACTATTTTTGAGTTCATAAGCATTTTTGACATCATGAATATTTGTCATTTCTGACATTTTCTAAATATCCTGAATGTTTTTTTAATTCACAAAAAATTGAATTGCATGAACATTTTTACATTCATGAACAGTTTTTGAATCCAGGAATATATTTTAATTTCATGTACATTTCCACGATAAACAAATTTTGTAATGATTTATTTTTTGAATTTATTAATTTGCATTCTCATAATATGTAAAAAAAAAAACGCTCTCTGCCGGTCTGCCCGCTATTGTGTTGTTAGAGCGATGCGAGGCGCTAATAGTATTAGAAGGCTCCATGCACCGTGAGCCCTGGGCCATGGCTAGCGTCTTCTTTCTCCACATCCGCACCCCATTGTTGTCACCAATGCCTCTGTGGCCTCTGCACTCTACATCACTACATGCCTCTCGCAATTGTCCTCGACCCCACCCACCCCTTCCTCATTCCTCCACCGCTAAAAAAAACCTCATTCCTCCTTTTTTTTCTTATACTTTCTTCCTCGGTTCTTCCCCCTCTTGTTTTCGTCACGCCGCTCAGCTCCATCGCAAGTGAATGTAAAAAATTATGGCTCGCTTAAATTTGATCGATATGGAACATTTTGGCATCAAGTTATTCATTTAGAGCATAATTTAAACGTACTACATTTGTGTAATTCTCATACGGCCGATAAATTAACAACTAATTCTAGTTCATTATATACGATGGGCCGTTTGATCCACACATCGATCGGCGAAACACTAGATAAGACACCCGGACACAAACACTTTCTTTTAGAGCATTTTCAATAGGCGCGCCCAATATCGGGTGTGCTAGAGAAACTACCTGTTTGGCGCGCGAGAGGCTGCACCTCGTGCTCCAGCAGGCGCGCGGTAGTTTTGTGCGTGAAAAAGGTGACAACGCGCGCGGTAGTTTTAGCGCGCGACGCCCGACGCGCTGGTTAAAAGCCGCGCACCTACCGTCACGCTTTCCCTCCTGCCGCACCTTCTTCCTTGCCGATCCCCGCCGTCGTCGCGCCTTCTCCCCCGCACCACCACTTCCGCGCCTCCCGCCCCCCACCACTTCCAGTGCGACACCATGCTGCCGCGCCCCCGGAGCAGCTTGGGCTACTGCGGCGTCCGCCTCCGCCCCTCCGACGTGTATTACGCGGAGATCCGCTTCGAAGATACACACCTCGGGCTCGGAACGTTCGAGACTGCCCACGAGGCCGCCTGCGCATACGACGCGGCGGCGTGACTCCTCGGGCGGCCTTCGTCGCAGATGAACTTCTCTAACGTGCGGACGGCGAGCAGGCGCAGGATCTCGTGTCACCCCGCGACTAATCACCGACGAGGATCGCCGCCTCCTCATCGCCGAGGAGGACGAGCACGCCATGGCGGTGTGGCGCTAGCACTTCGCGCGAGATGTCACCGCCGAGAACGAGTTCTGGGCGCAGAGGCGGACGGAGCGAGCCATGCGTCAGGCGGACAAGCGTGCGCGGAGGGAGCTGGCGGAAGTTCAGATCAAGCTGGGACCTGCGTCGACCTGGGACGATGAAGATCCTTGGTGGCTCAACGCGTTTATGTCATCGGACTACATCACCAGGAAGGACGACGAGTAGTTTTATATATTTTCATTTAGCATCGTCTTATCTATTTTTAGCATCATATGAACTTGCTTGTGGTTTGAGGCTTATACTATGCTATAAATTTGAACTATGTGTTGTTTCAAATTATTTCGTATGTATTGTTTCAAAAACATTCCAAGCGCCGACTTGTCGCGCGCGCTCGATTTTGCAGCGCCTGGTGAAGCGCTATAGTGGCACCCTAAATTTTGAGGCGCCTGGTAAAACAACCACCCTCTTGGGCCCGCTAAACGCTATTTCAATGTTGTATATTTTTTCCAGTGCGGGCGCACCTGCGGGAGATGCTCCTAGCATTCCATGCCGCCATGCACGCATCATTCGTGCACCTACCTCCGGCGCCCCCTCTCGGAAAATAATTCTATGATTCCAGGGTAGGAGAGATTAGATGCTTTGTGATTTGTGAATGCCACATGTCATCCACCTGCTAACCCGTGAGACCTGGTCTCAACCCTCATCTATAAACCCCCCTCCTATACATCCATCCTTGTAACCTAAAAAACCTAGCTCCTCCCTACCGCCATTGCTAGCTACACGGCCGGGCCGGCCGGCTACACCTCTCTCCAGCAAGCTATGCTTCGCAGAAGAAGCTAGCTACTAGCCAGTCGTTGGTGGAGCGATGGGGCGGTCGCCGTGCTGCGACGGGGAGGCAGCTGGCATGAAGAAGGGCCCGTGGGCGGCCGAGGAGGACAAGCTGCTGGTGGACTACATCCAGGAGAAGGGCCACGGCAGCTGGCGCCGCCTGCCCAAGCTCGCCGGCCTCAACCGCTGCGGCAAGAGCTGCCGCCTCCGCTGGACCAACTACCTCCGCCCCGGCATCAAGCGCGGACGCTTCACCCACGACGAGGAGAAGCTCATCGTCCACCTCCACTCACTCCTCGGCAACAAGTAAGTCACGTGTTTATTTTTTGTGTCTTCTTCTCCGACTCCGGTCCGACGCCGATGGCTGAGGCTGACGGCTTGAGATGGATCTAGGTGGTCGTCGATCGCGACTATGTTGCCGGGGAGGACGGACAATGAGATCAAGAATTACTGGAACACGCACGTGCGCAAGAAGCTGCTGGCCATGGGCATCGACCCCGTCACGCACCGCCCGTGCACCGATCTCAGCCTGCTAGCCGGGATCCCCGGACTCCTCGCCGCCGCCGGTAACTTTGGCGGCCCAGCCGGCGCTTGCCCCGGCGCCTGGGACTTAAACGCCCTCAGGCTCCAGGCCGAAGCAGCCAAGTTCCAGCTGCTGCAGGGCCTCGTGCACGCGATCACTACCGCTGCGGCGCTCGCGCCCACGGCCGCACTAGGCATGGAAAGCAACGGCGGGCAGCATGGTGCCGAGGGAGGAGACCAGACCATGCTGCTCCAGCAGTGTCAGTGGGACGGCATGAACAACCTGCCAGCTGCGCTGACCAGCTCTGCGCCGGCGAGCGGCATGCACAACATCAGCGGCCTGTTTGACGGGTTCAGCGCCTGGGACGGGCTGAGCTGGACGGAACTCGATGGCCACGGCGCGGCAAGCTGGAGCAACGTGGACACAGTGGAGCTGTCGCGCCCAGTGGTGACCGGCGACCAGGAGTGCAAGAACATTGGCAGTGGTGACGTGCCGTCGTGCGAGCAGGCGTCGGCGTCGAGCACGTTCGATGGGTTGGAGAGCCTGAACCTGGATGACCACAACGCCGGCGGTGGTTGGAAGGATTTGCTAGAGTGAGTGATCTCCCCTTCCATCAACTTTCTACCCAAAAGAAACACCACCCATGCATATGCATGCACGTCTCTTTTCCATCCGTCAATTGCATTTAATCCGAGTCTCATTCTTTAGGCTAGTCATAGTCGGAGTAACTTAGAGCAAGTACAATAGAGCTGAGTCAGCTAGCTATAAAAAATAAACTAGTATATTTTTGCTTAGTTGGAGGAAAGAGAAGAGGAGAGAGAAGGTAAGCGGGCTCTTGGTGAAGAGCCAGCTCTAGCACGTGCTCCTAGGCACTTTGTGAGAGTGAAAGGTGGGCCATATAATACACTTTTCTAATCAACTATTGTACATATTGGCTATAAGATGGGCTATAGATGACATGACAATGGCTTATAGCCAGCTGTTGGCTATACTATTGTACATATTGGCTATAAGATGGGCTATAGATGACATGACAATGGCTTATAGCCAGCTGTTGGCTATACTATTGTACATATTGGCTATAAGATGGGCTATAGATGACATGACAATGGCTTATAGCCAGCTGTTGGCTATACTATTAGGCTGCTGCCAATGCATGGGTGCTTAGATGAGGTGCTAAACACATTAAATATCTTAGCAACTATACTCCCCAATGCGTAGGTGCTTAGCTTATGGTTGCTAAGCTTGCTTCATTTAATGATTTAGGAACTAAAGCTCTTCATGTATTGGTGGACTTCCTTTCTTTAAATGTTTTGCCTAGGTTCACGCGCTTAGCATTGTTTCTTCCTGTGGTCACCACACTCACCTCTCTCCTCTTAAATAGCTTGCCACATCAGATTTTTTGCCTACGTGGAAGGCTTAGCACCTGTACAAGGTGGAGCATTGGGAGGGGCCTTAACCATGCTCTTAGGTAGTAACATAGCGCACTTCGAGATATTTTTGCTTATGTGGCAAGTAGTTAATGAGAAGTAGTAACATAATATGTTACTGTAACATATTGCTTTTCAAGACAACATGAGTCTACAATCTATTAAATCAGGCCACATATGACACTACTACTATATCACTTTGCACTATGAAGATAGTAACTTAGACTAGTGTATATGCATGACACTAGTATAAGTTACTCCCCACTATGACCAGCCTTATTAAGAAAAGAGAGAGTGCAAAAATAGCTTTTAATGGATAGTTAGCTCTCATATTCAGCGTTGAGTACTCTTTGATGTTTTAAGAAGCGGGCTATGCCAAATAGAGGCGGTCCTCCAAATCAACTATAGCGGGCTAATAGCGGACTATTGTGAATGAGTACTGTACCATTTAGCAGCACCCTCCAGCTATTTAAAACTATGCTCATAATGAATTCTCTCTTTGTTTTATGCAGGCAAATGTCATGTCTAGACTCAAATGAACTGTGATGGGTAGATAGAGGAGCTATGGCCAAGAATGCAAGAAATAATAGAAAGGAGCTTTGATAGACAATTAATTGTTGCATTGGATGCACATTTGGATCGATCGATATCGAAGATGTGAAGTTTGTTTGTTGATAGAGTGAAAGGATGGTTTGTTCCACACTTTTAGTCACGTACACAAAAGAAAAGGACATACATATATGTACACAATCACTGCAATTTAATGTTCATTTTGGTTTACTTATTTTTTGGGTTCTTTCTTTTCTTTTGGATTTTACAAGGAGGGGAAATAAATGGAAAAAAAACTTGTGACATAAACTGAAAGCACGTTCCTTTTTTCCAAACAGCTAAGAGCACCTCCAACAGCCGCGAAGCGCGGTGCGCTAAAAAGCATTTGCAGCGCGCTGTTCGTGAGGTTTTGCGCAGCGCAGGGCGCTTGCTCCAGCGGCCGCTGCAAAGTTTAGCGCGCGCGAGCCGCTCCAGCAGCCGCTGCAAAAAAACTGCGCGCGCGCTCTCGCAAACAACATATGCACTTCAAACACAACTAAGAAGATCAAACACAAACAAAATAAATCAACAATAAAGTTCAGTTTTATTATTACAACTCAAACAAATAGTTTATCTTGCAACAGAACAAATAGCTCAACAATACAACATCAAACGCACAAATCATGATGCTCTTTGTCGGCCATTCCATGCCCACCACTCCTCGATGAGATCCTTTTGAAGATCACCATGCGTTTCGGCACGTCGATCTGTTGTGGGCATCGATCCTATCCCTCCAAATTTTCTGCCGACCCATAACCGAACCACTGTGCTTCAGTTTTTTTATTGATGTGCATAGCTAGGATCATTGCAAGATCCTCCTCCTCTTCAATATCAAATTCTTCTTCGCAAGAATCATATGACGAACTCATCTACAATGTTCAGTTTAAACTAGACTATAAAAACTACAAACAACATGCACCAAAAAATGTGAAGTTGAAGCAATACATACCTTGCAAGCGTTTTGTCGAACACCTTGTGGGCGCCGAGCGGCAGTGGGCAGCCGGACGCTGTTTGTCGGAGGATTGGCGTGCGCGAGGGTCGGCAGCTACTGGAGGGAGAAGGAGGAAGCGGCGGCGGCGCGGGGATAGGCCGTTGAAGCGCCGGAATGGTCGTCGGAACAAATGGGGTGGTGCGGGCGGTGGTGCCAGCGCCTGGGTCGGGGTAGGTGGAAGTCGTGAGCGGGCGCTCGAGTGTGCGGCGCGCGGTAGCGGGCGCAGCAAATAAACGGCGCATGATGGCGTTTCGGACCTCGCGCTAAACTATTTATGCCACGCGCGGTTATTGTGCGGCTGGTGGAGCTCGCTTAGCGATTGCGCGTGTGCTAAAACCACAAATCTCCGATGCGACGCTTATATAGCACGGCTGTTGGAGATGCTCTAAGTGTGTGCGAGTGTGACTATGCATTGTCTTAATTTCTTGACTCCCTTGCATATATAATGACGTGTGGTTTGATTACAATCGCACCCACTTTGCCAAAACTTAAGCCAGATCGCTATCAATCATGTGGCAACTGGCAAGGGTTGGCGACGAGGCCAGCAATCACAATTTTAGTTTCCATGTTACCTGGCTTCTACTGCGAGTTCATGAGGTTCATGAGCCAGTATGTTGCATTCTCTTCTTACAAAGACAACCCGGCTAGAGGTAGAAGTGGTCAACTTTTCGATGATGTCACAAATCAACGGACAACGGGCAGACCCATTGGACGCCTCCGGTTGCAGGTCTTTGGCAGAACCACAGGCCCAATGTAACAGGTAGACAAGGCTGCTAGACCCAGACAGGGCAGCAATGAACTTTGCTACACCTGTAGAATCAATCGTACAGAAGATTTGTTACAGACTGACGTGGGAATCGGGGGTTGGCTGGGTTCAAATCACGAGGAGTTACGTCCGGAGATTTACTGAAATCTATGGATGGGGTAATCCGTAGGTTCTTTCCGTGCCTTGAAGCCCGTAAGTCTAGCATTTTTGGGGTAGCAACTGCCACCTCCTCCACAGAACTGGGCCGAAATCATTTTTTTGATCATTTTCGGTAACTTTAGCACGATCTAAACTCTTCCAGATTTTATTTGACCCTTTTGGTAACGCCAAAAACCGTGGCATTTCTGTCGTACCTAAACATGCCAAACCTGCCAGCGTTTCTTCCCTGAAAAGATAAGTGATCATATGCACGCGTTACTGGAAACGCCAGGGTCCATGGCCATGGCGTTTCTTCCCTGCCACGTAGGATACTTGACTAGGTCATAGTCAGTAGCAGAAACGCCATGGTGCTTGGCGTTTTTAAAAGGGGTTAAATCGTGGTAAAGTTTCTATTGGGGTTTATTTCATACTAAAGTTATCGAAAATGGTCAAAACGGTGATTTTGGCCATAGAACTGCAGAGGCTAGACTGAGACGAAAGGGATTCAATCTAGCCACATCAGAGTTCTAGCCACTGCACGTTCCTGACCACATCCCCATCCAATGTCACCCCAAATTCTGGTAAAAAGATGCGTCAGAATCACTTTAACATTTCCTTCCACCAGCAGCTGCCCCTGAATGACCGGGGTGGGGGCATTGCTTTTTTTTTTTAGACTTTTTTTTGTGCATCCTTTTCCGCATTACCACACACTTCATAAATACTATCATGAACTGGAGTGTGTTTGCACTTGTTCAGTTTAATAGCCACGTATTGGTAGAAACTCTCCAGCCAAAAATGCATATTTTTTCGGGCACCTTTGTCTTCCAAATCAAGTCCCATATTGTTATTTTGTGAGACTCCACCATTGAGCTGGATCCGTGTCCATTAGCTTGGGATGAGGCCACCATCTTATATGCACTTCTGGCACTAAAACCCCCCATTTTCTCTGGGTGCCAACTGACACATCCCGCCACCTCACTTTATGGGATTTTGATCTTGCATATCTCATCAGTATCGAAGGGGTATAATACCTTCCTGATGAGATCAACATTCCACTCTGTAGTCTCCAATAACATGAGTTGATTCACCCATCTAAGTCAGGCCCTTCTCATGAAATTTGTGGCTTTAAGCCCCTCTTGCCAGGGAATCCATTGGTCCCTTTGGATTCAGATATTTCTCTCATTTCCTACACGCCAAATCAGTTACTTTTTCAACAGTTCAAGCCCAAATTCAACTCCTCTCCAAACTAGGGATGCATCTGAAGCAAAGACAGTGTCAAGGATATCTCCATTAGGGTAGTACTTCAATTTTACAACTCTGGCACAAAGGTTTTCCTGGTTGTGATTTGTGAATGAGTCTCCACCCTTGCCTAGCAAGCAAGGTTTGGTTAAAAGGATGCATATCTCTGAATCCAATACCCCAGCTTTCATGGGTTTTATCATACGGTCCCATGCCATTTAGTGAACATTATGATGGCCTTGCTCATCACCCCACTAAAAGTCTTTTAGAAGCTTCTCATATGTTCTGCGGAACCCCAACAACATCTTAAAGATTCCCATGGAAAAAGTGGGGAGGGTTTGTATGGGCGACTTGACATGAACTTCCTTTCAACATGAGAAAATAAAACAGTTTGGACCAGGCGCAACATCAATATGATTGTGACAAACAAAGAAAAACAGAAAATGTGGTATACACTTTTTTGCGTATACATATAATATAGAATAATAAGAAAAGTCACAGTAAGAAAATATTTAGATTTTTCTGAATGTATATACATGTACGCAGGACCTGGATATATATATATGCCCAAGAGATTTTCTTTTTTGTAAAAATCATGTCTCAAACAAAACATGCGGTAGTCTAAAACATCATTCCGTTGTAGCACAAGCTAAACTTGCATACAAGTCGTGCTGACCTAAAAAGTAGCAATAAAATCGCATTTGTAGCACCCATGTTACACTAAGGAAATGTGGAAAACGAGTATATATATTAATTCTGTTTCTCTCGGGGTCTTCCTCTTCTCAGTCCGAATGAGGGAGGTTCCTTGCAAATCAAGTCCCATATTGGTCTATTGTCAAACTCCTCCGAGTTGGATCCATGTCCATTAGCTTGGGATGAGGCCGCCGACTTAATGCAGTTCTGGCACTAAACCCCCCATTTTTCTCTGGTTGCCAAGTAACACAATCCGCCACTTCACTGTATGGCATTTTGATATTACATATCTCCTCAGCATCGGAGGGGTAAAATACCTTCCTAATGAGATCATCATTCCACCCTTTAGTCTCTGGTAACATGAGTCGATTCACCCATCTATGTCTGACCCTTCTCATGAAATTGCCGCTTTAAGCCCTTCTTACCGTGGAATCCATTTGTCCCATTAGATTTGGATATTTCTCGCCTTTTCTACAGCTCAAGCCCAAATTTAACTCCTCTTCAAACTAGTGATGCATCTAAAGAAAAGACAGTGTCAAGGATATCTCCGTTGGGGTAGTACTTCAATTTTAGAACTATGGCACAAAGGATTTCCGGGTTCTGAATGAGTCTCCAACCTTGCATAGCAAGCAAGGCTTGGTTAAAAAGGTGCATGTATCTGAATCCAATACCCCTAGCTTTTTTGGGTTCTATCATACGGTCCCATGCCATTTAGTGAACTACGACGGCCTTGCTCATCACCCCACTAAGAGTCTATTGTAAGCTTCTCATATTTTCTGCAAAACCCCAACGACATCTTAAAGATTCCCATGGAAAAAGTGGGGAGGGTTTGTATCGGCGACTTGACATGAACTTCCTGTCAACATGTGACATAGAACATTTTGGACCAGGCGCGACACCTATATGACCGTGACACAAAAAATCACAAAATATGTTATACACTTTTGTGTGCATACATATAATAGAGAATAATAAGAAAAGGCACAGTAAGAAAATATTTAGAATTTTTGTGAATAAAATACGTGTACACAGGGCTAGCTGGATCTAACTAAATATATACCCAAAAGAAAAAAAGAAAAAAAACATGTCTCAAACAAAACATGCGGCAGTCTAAAACATCATTGCGTGCTTAATTAACACAAGCTCACTCACAAAAAAACTACACAAGCTAAACTTGCATATATAAGTCGTGTGGACGTAAAAAGTAGCAATAGAATCGCATTTGTAGCACCCCTCTCACTAAGGAAATGTGGAAAACGAATTTATAATATATTAATTCCATTTCCCTGGGGTCTTCCCTGTTCTCAGTCCGAACGAGCGTGGTTACTTGCTGGAGGAAAATTGACAAGCAGAGACACATCACAAATTAACAGGAGACACGCATGCATATACGATAGCATGCAAACGGTATAGTATTATAAAACGGTTAAGCAATAGTTTTTCTCTTCCAGCCGCCGCCTCGTCCTCCTCCAAGAAAGAAAATTTAAGGTTCCTGCCTCTCGCCAGTGCCGGCGCAGGTCCGCCTCGTCTCCAGTGGCCCTAGGGCCATGGAGGCGCGGTGGATCCTGGCAAGGGCCGGCGGGAGGGCTCCGCTTTTAGTCGATTTTTTAAATCTTGCTAGGGTTTGTGTCTTGCTCAGGAAGACGAGACGGCGGCGGCTCCCTGAAGATGGAATAAAGGTCTCCCCGCCTAGCCCCCGTTCCGGCGATGCGTCTAGCATCGTTGGTGGGCGTGTGGAGGTGTGTCTCCGACAGATCTATCTTTGGTGGATTTGTTCGGATCTCGTCGTTGTTCGTCTACGTTCGTGTGTCTTCGGTTTGGATCCTTCCGATCTACGTTATTTTTCATTGGCGACGGTTGCTGTTCTGGGGTGCTGGTCCTATGGGGCCTTAGCACGACGACTTCCCGACTGTCTACTACAACAAGGTGTGCCCGACTCCGGCGATGGAGGGGTGATGACGGCGGCGCGCCTTCGGCTCGCTTCAGTGCTTGTAGTCGTCGCTAGGTGATCTACGAACCTAGATGTAATTTTTATTTCTTGTGTTCGTTGTACTGCCATGATTGAAGATGAATAGATTGGAAGTTTTCTCGCAAAAAAAAAAAGCTTGTCAAAGTGCAGAAAGTTACCTTACTGATCTTCTGGAACCTTTCTTCACATCCATGGCATATGCCCTTAATTATCACTGACCCCAGCATGACAACCAAGGAAAAACTAATATATCCCCATTAATCTACCTAGCCAGTCCGTAGTTGACAAAAAACAACTTTGATAGGACTTTAATCTAGCTTACTTAATTAGTTCATTACTAATATTGATGCTAACTAAACATCCATGTCGATCCCCGGTATGTGTCTTTAGGGTAGTTTCGACATGTCCTGTTCACGGGTGTTATTGTCTAATTAGCTAGCTTCAATTAGATTCCTCTGATGATGGGGCAGTGGATGCAATATAAGTCACACAATTGGTTAGAACAGTAGGTAGGGTGGCTATTTCTGGGCGCCACAAGCCATTGACCGCCTCAGCTAGTCAGCTTGCACTAGCATATAACACGCTTTTGATTAGCAGCTAAGCTCGCTTTATCGTCAAGCTTTTCCGACATGACATAATGGTTAGAGCCCTTAAACCTGTTTTCTCGCAATGTCTATCCTTTTCCCCGTGAACAGTTTGAGCAGTTTTCATTACTTTTTCAAGGAAATTGAAGGCTGCCCGGGGCCACATCGTAAAATCAATAGTATTGTCGTTAAGATGATAATATGGTGATTGACAGTTTATCTTATAACTGTCGGTTAATTTCCAAGTGCATGTGCTCATACCATACTTCAGAATTGGTGACCTTCACAGAAACTTCCAAGTGAAACTATCTCTATGTGCATACGTGTACCCAGGACCTGGATCTCGGTCGGTTTCTGGTCAGGTGAGATTTTGGCATGACCATGCATACATTCATGGCAGATGACGCATGGGCTATGGTTGATTTGTTGAACACCAAGTCCACACTGGCTTTCATTTCATACGTATGTATATATAGCTACCCCTTACCCACTAATTAGTTGAACTGCTGAACTGATTGCGTGCCGAGAAAGAGAAGGAAGAGATAAACTTAATGTTTTTTCCTCTTTTGCCAATAATTTGGCTCCTAATTAACCATACAAGAAAATGGATTTATTATTAAGATTATTAGCTATATAAAATACATATAGTGATGCAGTTAGGCATGAGTAGATTCATGCGACTTTGCATCACTGCTCAATACATGTGGTCATTATTTCCGGATTCTCCTATACTTTATGCCTCCCAACATGCACGTAGGCAGAATTAAATAGATTATGATTCACCACAAACTAATCCTATATCCACATCCCCACTAGTTCATTCCTTCTTAGGATACTTCTTTTACCAAAAAATACACTATTATATGTTTATTCTTGCATATTATAAAAGGCGCAATTTATGTATAAATTGTGTGCAAATTTGCCATTATCTATTTTAACTTTTTTTCTTCTTAAAGGGTAATATCAATGTCACTACTCATTCTTCTTTAAGAAATCCAATATTTTGATTTTATTTCATTTTCTTTCTTCTTTAAGGGTAATAGTAATGTCAATAATTCAAGTCCTCTCAAAACCTAATTCATTTTTATTTTTTATTTGTCTTGCCTTGTGTATTATCAGGTATTGGTTGGTTTTTTATGTTTCAAACCAACCCTAAGTATCTGCTGGCCTATATTTTGTGGTTGCATAGGGTCGAGTGATCCTTTAAAAAATATATTTAGACAAAAATTTGGGCAAGACGATTTTGATTTTGCTACCCGTTTGTTTGTCCATTGGATGGTGCAAAATGAGGCTTACATTGAATCTCTTGACTTATCAAAAATTAATTAGACAAATTGTCTGCCCGACAATTGATGGAGTGGTGAGTTAGAAGGTTTAACCCCCCATGATTTGGTTTCTCAGTATTTTCATTTGCGAAGACTAGGGATTTGCAAGATTGACTACAACTCTCTATGTTGTTTTATTTATTTATATTGTGAAAACAGAGAGTTAATATGATGCCGCATATAGCTATGATCTTGGAGCACTCATGCTTCTACTGTGTTATTTAGAAGTTTGGAATATGGCAAGCACTCCTGCCTTTCGAGGACTTTTAGTTTGCCAATTTGATTTCTTTGAATATATAAGATTGGGATGTAGTCACTTTGGCATTGGTGAGCAAACAAGATATCCTTTTTACATTCACTTTCAGCCAGTATAATATCCACCCCTCGATAAATGGTGTTCCTTGCATCCGTACCCTCATAGTTTACCACATAGACACTTAGAAAATGTTTATTTTCACCGTTTGGGTATCATAAATGCAAGGTGGCATATTCAGATTTTAGTTTATACTGGGTTACTCATCACATATATGAGAGTTGAAAATTGTGGGAATAACCATGTAGATCGCGAGGAGCGAGGCAGGTAAATTATTTTTATCTGTTTGAAGAAATAGTCACTTGCTATTGCATTTTTTTGCATCCCTTTGGCTATAGGTAACATTTTCTTTACTGAGCTGGTGATCGTCATCCACCCTACTATAGAATGCATGCATACATCTGCAACATATGTTTGATTTCGGCCCACCGTGGCCGGCAATTCACCATAGTAGTTCTAACTGAATATCCAATTTTGCTCCCGAGCTCATCTACACCCGGTGAACAGTAAATTCACAAGAAAAATAAGAAAAATTCAAAAAGTTCCAAATGTTTTTGTAGTGAAAGATTCTTGAGTGTGTGATGTCTATGCCAAGTTTCAGCTCCTTCGGACATCTGAGTAGCTCTTAGCAAAAAAAAAAGGTCCGAACAGTGAAAACCAGTAAACTTTTTCATAGACTTCAAATTTGTCATTTTCTGAGAGCTCGTCACATGTTCACTTTCAGCCAGTATAATATCCACCCCTCGATAAATGGTCTTCTTGCATCCATACCCTCATAGTTTACCACCTAGAAACTTCGAAAATGTTTATTTTCACCGATTGGGTATCATAAATGCAAGCCGGCATATTCAGATTTTAGTTTATATTGGGTTACCCATCACATATATGAGAGTTGAAAATTGTGGGAATGCCCATGTAGATCGCGAGGAGCGAGACATGTATATTATTTTTATCTATTTGAAGAATTAGTCTCTTGCTATTGCATTTTTTGCATCCCTTTGGCTAGAGGCAACATTTTCTTTACTAAAGTGGTGATTGTCATCCACCCTACTATAGAATGCATGCATACATTTGCAATACATATGTTTGATTTCGGCCCGCCGCGGCCAGCTATTCACCATAGTAGTTCTAGCCGAATATCCAATTTGCTCCCGAGCTCATCTACACCCGGTGAACAGTAAATTCAAAAGAAAAACAAGAAAAATTCAAAAAGTTCCAAATGTTTTTGTAGTAAAAGATTCTTGAGTGCGTGATGTCCGTTCCAAGTTCAACTCATTCGGACATCTGAGTAGCTATTAGCAAAAAAAAACGCCCGAACAGTGAAAACCAGTAAACTTTTTCATAGACTTCAAATTTGTCATTTTCCGAGAGCTCGTCAGATGTTCAATTACGCTGAATTTCTGCATGTACATCAAGAACTCAAGCATCTTTTACCACAAAAAAATTTGGATTTCTTTTTGAACTTTTAAAATATATTTGATGAATTTACTGTTCACTCCCTGACTCATCTTAGTCTGGGAGACAAACGCCCCATCCAGTTCTAGCATTCTATACTTCTACTAGTTTTATCCTATAACATGCTCAACTGCAAAGGATTATTTTTGTCACAGACGATAAATACAAAATTGAGGTAAGATTATATGATACTTTTCCTTAAGGTTTGTTGGTTCATGTGGTATACATGATTTTATACTTAATGATTTTTCCTATCTACACAATACCACAAGTACATTATGCATTAATATCATGTAAATAGGCACACATTTTTTTCTTGCCAGTCTTTGTACACTATTACTTACAAGTAAGATTTCATTGTGGGGGCGCTTGGTTCCCATTGGGACCAAGACTGAATTCTACATGAAGGACCAAGAGTAAAATCTACCTGGACATATCTTGGTATGTTTGTATTTTTTGTAGTATCAATTGTAAAGTTTGGAAAAATCAAGATTAGTTAGAACTTTCACTCTATCATGCAACTTTGTTTATATGTCTGACTATGCAAAGAAAAGAGGAATAACAAACCAAAATATTGTAACACTAACGTGGTACTTAGTATTGTGTGCTTCAGTATGCATCCTTCAATATATTTTTAAATGTTTTTACAGTTATATAAATATTTTGAGTTGTTATATGAATTTTAACAGATGCACCTTACATGGGAACGAACAAGCAAAACATGTTTGTTTTAACGTGAAGCTTAACTGATCAGAAGCAAATTAGCAGCTTTGACTTCCTTATACAACCGCATGCGCCAACCGTCGCCTTTTCTTTCTGAGCATCATAAAGGGTGTTACATAGAACATGTCACATGGGGTTCGTATTTGTTATTCTCTCTGTCCCATAATATAAGATGTTATTACACCTAATATACTGGATATAATAACGTCTTATACTAGACGATAGTCTGCGTGTTGCTGAGGGAATCTTATTAAAATAATGTATTAATAGGTGCTAGAAAATAATTAACACTAATGCAAAAGGATGTGAGAATGTTCTTGGTTTACATGGTAGTTAAAAAAATGTTATTCTCTTCTATAATAATTTTGAATCATGAACTATGTAGGTACGCTCCAAGTGTCTAACACAAATACCATATACGGCAATATAAAATTAATGCAAAAATATGACTTATAACTGACATACATATCTTGCTAATGTGGCATGGTTGCATGGTGAAATTAATGCAAAAAGTGCAACTTATGATTGACATGCATATGTGCTGACATGGCATGGTTGAATGCTTCGAAATTTAGGTAGTGAATTACATGTAAATAAATGTAACTTATGATTTGTGACTGACATGCATAGGTGCTGATGTGCCATGGTTGCATGTTTTAATAAATTAGCTAGTGAGTTGTAGCTATTTAAGAATAGAGGATTATGAGACGGAGGGAGTACTACACAACAATAAAAGTTGTAGTTAAATATTTCTACAACCCTTTTTTGGCAACCATTTGTTTGATGTCTCCTTCAATTTTTTTTATCAGCTTATTCTTCCGCTGCAATGTACGATTATAATCCAGCTTTTCAAAATTTCAAAGCCTGGGAACCAAAATTCCTCTCTGTACAACGTTACAGATATCTGAGTAGCTAAATTACATTGAGAGTGCAGCTAATTACATCGAGCTCCTGTCTCTCTCGCTCTGTGCGTGCGTGCGTGTGTGTGTGCGCGCGCGTGCGTGGGTGGGTGTGGGTGTGGGTGTGTGTTTGTGTGTGCGTGTGCACGTGTGTGCGCAATGGAGAAACCCGCCTCGACGAACGGCTCAACCCATGCGCCGTGGCCTCCATCCTCGCATGAGCAGCACCCCGCCCCCCCTCTGGAGCGCATATGGCAGCCTCGCCTGGGGAGCGCGAGACTGGGCTGGCCCAGCTCGTGGGAAGCCACAACCATGTGTTTTTTCTTGTGTTTTTGTTTTCTCATTTTTTGCTTTCATTTTTTCTCTTTTGATTATACTTTCAAATATTCTAAATATATACTCACTCCGACCGGTATTATATGTTGCAGAAATGGATGAATGTATTTAGAACTAAAAATATGTCAGATACATTCATCTATGCGACAAGTAATTCCAGACGAAGGGAGTATATAAAAAAAAACACTCTCCATAAAAAGATTTTAAAAATGTTAATCTGCCACTTGTAAAATGTGTATAAAAATGTTTCTCGTGTATACAAATTTGTATACGTAAAATATACAATCCCTATGAAAAATGATAATCACTTACTGGGAAGTTGATAAACATGTATAAAAAATGTTGCCGATGTATACGTAAAATCTACAAATGTGTATGAAAAACGTAGACATGGGTCCAAGAAGATAAATGAAAAAAAGCGGTGAGAATCGAAGAAACAAAAAAAAAAACACCTCAAAAAACGAAAAAATGGAAACCGCAAAGAGAACCTTGGAAACACACGAGGAAACGAAGAAAACCAAATCAAAACAGAACAAAAACGAAGGAGCCCTCCGCCATCAGACTTTGTTAGTACCCTCCCAGCCGATGGCACTGCTGGAGGGCTGCTGTCTGCTGACTCAACAAGCGCTCCCACGGTCACTTCGCACGTCAATCACACTTACTATAGTTCAATAACTGTTCAATCCCCTGCGTGCCCAACCCCCTTCGTTGTCACAAATGTGTATGCGCCAACTTCTAGACCTCTCAAATGCCCCTTCCCTGAGGAACTTAAGTTCGTGGCACCACCAGATAACACACCATGGTTAGTTGTAAGCGATTTCAACCTAATTCGCTTCCCGCATGCGAAAAATAATTCCAACTTCCATCAGCTTGAGGCCACCCTTTTCGACGATACTTTAGATCAGCTTGCCTTACTAGAGCTCCCCCTCCTCGATCCAAAATTCACTTGAAAAGTAATAGAGACTCCCCAGTTCTTAAATGCCTTGATCGCGCCTTTTTCAATCTAGCCTGGAATAATTCCTTTCCCAACTCCTCCCTCAGCTCCTTGCCACGCCTCACATCACACCATGTACCCCATGTCATCTCCATCTCCACCTCGATCCCACGCTCCCGCCTTTTCAGTTTGAACATTGCTGGACCTTACTTCCGGCCTGCTGGAGTCTCGTCGCTCAGGCTGCCTCTCGAACCAGCCCAGCCAGCTCATCTCCCTCTACCAACCTGGCCCAAACAATTCAAACCTGCCACTCATGCCTAAAGCATAAGGGGAAAAAAGCGGTGAGAATCGAAGAAACGAAAAAAGGAAACACCTCAAAAACGAAGAAAATGCAAACTCCGAAGAGAACCTTGAAAACACATAAGGAAACGAAGAAAAACAAATCAAAACAGAAAAAAAGAGGACATGTTCAAAACTAAGAAAAGAACATGGAAAACCCGACGAAAATGTAAAGAAAATAGGAAACAGAAAAAGCATTGAAAAAGAAGAGTGATACTAAAAAACGGGGAAGAGGAAGAAGGTAAATAAAAGCCAGTAAAATCAGAGAAAGAATAAAAAAAACGGTGATAACAAGGAAACAAGAAAAAACCGGCAAAGAAACAAAAAATGGAAGAAAAATCGAAAAGAAACGAAAAAGTAAACAGAGGAAAGCCAAGCGAACAGCAAACCAGCCTGGTACGTACGAATATGGGCTGGCCCAATACTGTAGCTGGCAGGAAATCTTGAGGCGACACATGCCCTTTATGTGGGGCAGAAGATACGTGGAGACATGCATTGCTTAATTGCACAGTTTCGAGGAGCACTTGGGCGATGTCTTCCGAGCACATAATTGATGTCTTGAGCAGGAATGAGGAAACTGATGGAAAGAGATGGCTTTTCTCCATGCATGAGGCGTTATCACATGATGAGTTTACCACCTTAGTTGTTACACTTTGGGCGTTATGGGGTGCTCGCCGGAAAGCTATACATGAACAGATATACCAGAGTCCGTTCTCAGTCCATGCTTTTGCCCAGTCCTATATCAACGAACTATGATGTTTGGCACCAACGAACTCAAGGGGGACTAGTGCAGTACTGCCACGACCAACAGGATGGATCGCTCCTCCGGCGGGATTGACTAAGATCAATGTGGATGCGGCGGTAGGGAGAGGAAGAAGGTACGGAGCTGTTGCCGCAATCTCCAGAGATTCTTCGGGTACTTTTTTGGGAGCTTCGGCGGTTGTCTTCTCAGGCATATCAGATCCGGCTACCCTTGAATGCATGGCGATCAGGGAAGCATTGGCACTAGCGGATGATCTATATGTGGCGAACATCCAAGTGGCGTCGGACTCGAAGGTGGTGGTCGAGGATATCCAAGACAATAACCCAACAGTCTATGGAGCGATCATACATGAAATAATAGACCATAGTTCAAATTTTCATATTTGTAATATTAGTCATGAGTTTAGGAGCTCGAATGTCGAGGCTCACAAGCTTGCGAAGCACGCTTTATCCCTATCAGCTGGCCGACATGTTTGGCTAGGTCAGCCGGGAGGTTTATTTTTCGTCCGTGTAAACATTGTGACGGTGTAATAAAAAGCTTCGAAGTTTGTCTCAAAAAAAAAATGTGGGGCAGAGGACTCGTGGAGGCATGCGCTTATCGGATGTACATGGGCACTCTCAGATGACAATCTAGTTGAAACGATGACGAACAACGCCCAGTAGTCCGCAAAGAACTGGATCTTTGACCTATATGAAGAGTTGAGTCACGATCAGTTTACTGAGTTGGTCGTTACGCTGTGGGCGATCTGATACGCCAGGAGGAAAGCTGTGTACGAATCTATATTCCAAAATCTACATCAAACAAATGCATTTGTCCTCTCTTATTTGCACGATCTTCACGTGTGTGAGCCTGCAAGTTCGAAACATGCTGGGAACACACACGTAGGCAGGGAGCAGCGTTGGCTTCCTCCTCCAGAAGCCACTACTAAGTTACCGAAAAAGGCTTTCGCCCTACTTTATAAATAAAGCAACCACCGAGCACAAGGTCAACAAAATACCAACAGAATAACACACACACCGTCACCGCAGGCAAGCTCTCATAGACAACCACACAAACACCAACAGGGTTTAGCTGGCACAACAAGCCCAACACACAAACACAACAAGCACGCACAACAAACGCCACTACTAAGTTAAACACTGACGGTGCAGTAGCACGAGACGGACTGCGTGGAGCAGCGGCTGCAATCTGTCGAGATCGTCAGGGAAAGTACCTGGGAGCCTCGGCCCTAATATTTCAGGTGAGCGATCCGGTCCTTCTGGAAACATTGGCGGTAAGCTAGGGAAGCTCTGGCGGTCGCGACTGATCTCAACCTCCAGCGCCAACGTATTGCTTCCGATTGCCAGGAGGTGATTAACTATTCAGCAGAGAAGACGTGGGGCGAACGCGGCTATCACCAAAGAAATCGCAGAGACGGCGGCTGAATTTCAGCCATGTATCTTCGTTTATGAAAGTATGCTTGTAATCTAGCATTAGGCCGTCATGTATGGTTGGGATTTGCGCCTGGCCAAATTCTTGTATCTTCGTTTATGAAAGTATGCTTGTCAAGAATTTCTCAAAAGAAAATAAAAGCCCCCACACAAAGTTCCTTTGTAGCTCAGGCTACATGGAACCTCTTATTCACAACCCTTCAACCTTGCTTTGAGATCCGCACTCTTCAACTAACTTACAACAAGAAGATTTCTCTTTTTTGTTTCTCTAAAATGAAACAACATATGAACTTCAAACTTTCCAGATCGAACAAACATTAGAACATCAATGTGTGAAAAAACTTTCAGATTTTTTGGTCTATTACAAATATACAAAATGAGATTTTGTTTGACTAAAAATATTATTTAAAATATTTAAAATGCATGAAAAAATCTGAAAGTTTTTTTCTCAGATTGTAGTTAGAATGTATTGTTGTTCTGCCAAATTTGAAGTTTATATGTTGTGTCGTTTGAGAGAAACAAAAAAGACAAATACGTCTGTACGAATCGCGATGCAAAAATGAATGGCAAAGATAAGGGGTACCATGTAGCCTGAGTTATAGAAAAACTCTCTCCTTATCTCGTTCCCGTGTTTCGCTCAAAAAAAAAAAAAGAAATCTCCTTCCCGTGTCATATCTTCTCCTCGCTCCGGCTCATCCCGGCCGTGGCGCCTCTTCCTCCTTCCCTCTTAAAACTGCAGTAACCACGTTCTCTGTAATTCTGTATGCAGCCCCTGCTATGTTCTCTGATTTTTCCTCTTCTCTGAAACTTCGCGTGCTACCACCACCATGCTCCGTAAAATTCCTGTGCTCTGAAAAACGCACACTATCCTGTGCAGTCAGTGTTCAGATTCTACGAAGTTGGTACACTTCTGGTACATGCTTTTGCACCTTACTTACATTCTGTGGTTTGTTGCAATTCGTCCCTTGTCTTGGTGCATGTTGCCACTCGTTTCAAATCTTCTCCAGCTCAATACTGACATCGAAGCTGAGGATATAATTCTATTGTGTTAATGTTGCAAAGCAGGTATCTTCCCTGTCGTTATTATCTAGGTAATTTTTTTAGGCGGAATGGGTTGTTAATTTCTGATTATGACTGCCTACAACGGTGCTCGGTGTGTAGTTCGGTTCTCGAAGTTGGAAACGATGAGACAACACTTGCTGTTTCCAGTAGAATATCAGAGTCCATCCTCATATTGGAGCAAGATACTGTCTTCTTGACTTCCATTAGCTCGTTGGAGAATATCGCTGATATACTTCTGTTGGGACAGAATGATTCCCCCTGGCGATGACTCCACATGTACTCCAAGGAAATAATGTAGGGGGCCTAGATCTTTGAGAGCAAACGATGAGTGAAGATCAGCAAGTAACTTGGTAGTAGCAATGGGAGATGAGCTGGCCACGATGATGTCGTCTACATATACAAGCATGAAGATAGTAACACCACTTCGATTGTAGACAAAGAGTGACGTGTCAGCCTTGGAAGCAACAAAACCAAGTTGTTGAAGTCGAGAACTCAGCCGAGAATACCATGCCCGAGGAGCCTGTTTAAGTCCATAGAGAGCCTTGCGAAGTTTACACAAATGATGAGGAGCTAAGGGGTTCACAAAACCAGGAGGCTGACGCATGTAAACCTCCTCTTGAAGAATGCCATGAAGAAAGGCATTTTGAACATCCAACTGTCGCAGAGTCCAGCCACGAGAGACTGCAATGGAGAGAACTAGCCGGACTGTGACAGGTTTGACAACAGGGCTGAATGTATCATCATAATCCAAGCCATAACGTTGTTTGAACCCCTTTGCGACCAGACGTGCCTTGTAGCGATCCACTGTCCCATCAGATTTGTGTTTGATCTTGAACACCCACTTGCAATCAATGATGTTGGCATGAGGTGGAGGAGGTACCAGCGTCCAGGTGCCATTCTGACGCAGAGCATCGAGCTCAAGTTGCATGGCTAGACGCCATTCTGGGGACAAGACTGCCTCGCGATGATCAGCTGGTTCCCTCAGGGCCAAGAACGCACGACGGGACGGATTGTACGCGATTGTACCATCCGTGTGGTGCAACACTTTACGAGTGTTGTCACGTGTGCGTGTCGTCATCGCATGTATGGGTGGAGCAGTGGATCCAGGCGCCGCAGAGGATCCGAGCACACGTGGAGCTGGGTGCGCAGGTGAATCCCCCTGGGATCCCGCGCCGGAAGGGGACAGAGGCGGGGCCTCCGGATCCATCTGGGATCCAGTGCCGCTGGTGGCAGCAGCAGCGCGAGGAGAGGCTGCCCGCTCAGGGGTGGACCCCACCACCGCGGGTGGCGAGAGCGTCCAGGCAGAAGACGACGCGGGCGTCGAAGTAGGCGCAGGAGTGGGCCCCTCCATCACGGGGAATGCGCGCCGCGCGCATGCATCAGGCGGGGCGGGAGCAGGCGATGATGGAGACACGGGAGCGGGCCCCGCCACCGCGGGGGATGTGTGTTCCCATGCAGGGAACGATGCGGATTGCGCCTCAGGCCGCCCGCCCGTTGGCGACGCGCGAGTGGGTGGCGACGGAGAAAGCGACCTAGCGCGGTCGCCCGATGCCGCGTCGCTATCATCAGACAGCGCGTGATCCGAGGTGGATCCCGTGGCGGATCCCGATGCCGAATCATCCTGGGGAGCTGGAGGGGTGATCTTCTGTGCCGAATTGGATCCTGCATCCAGATTAGTTCGCGAAACAGACGTGCCATAGATCATGTGGTCATGTGGAAATAATAGAATAGCATGTTCAGCGACTCGAGGTGGAGTTGGAGAGGTTTGTGCATTAGCAAAGGAAAAAACTTTCTCGTCAAAAACAACATCACGTGAAATGTAGATACGAGCTGTGGGTACGTGAAGGCACTTGTAGCCTTTGTGACGAATACTGTATCCAACAAATACACACTGTTGAGATCTAAACGCAAGTTTCTGAGTGTTGTAGGGGCGTAGGTTGGGCCAGCATGCACACCCAAACGTACGAAGAGAGACGTAGTCTGGCTTGGTGGAAAACAATTTTTCCATGGGGCTAAGGTTGCCAATAACACGACTAGGTAGTCTGTTGATGAGGTAGCATGCAGACAGGTATGCTTCATCCCAAAAACGGAGTGGCATAGATGCATGTGATAATAGGGAAAGACCCATGTCAACAATGTGTCGATGCTTCCGTTCAGCCGAACCATTTTGTTGGTGTGTGTGTGGACAAGAAATATGATGGGCAATGCCAAGTTGCCGAAAAAAGGTGTTGCTAAGTTTTTCATATTCCCCACCACAGTCTGATTGAACACACAAGATTTTGCGAGACATGAGGCGTTCAACATGGGCAAGAAAATCACGAAAAACGTCAAACACATCACTCTTTTTCTTGAGAAGATAAATCCACACAAATTTACTATAGTCATCAATAAATGAAACATAGTACTGGAACCCACCAGAGGAGGTTTTGGCAGGCCCCCACACATCTGAAAAAATAAGTTCCAAAGGAAACGAGGAAACACTCGAGGATCTAGGGAAAGGTAGCTGATGTGCTTTGCCTTGTTGACAAGCATTACACACATGGGACAAAGCCCGACTTGACGATGCTAATTTATTTGACGCCAGAACATGCTGAACCACTTGTGTGGATGGGTGACCGAGCCTAGCATGCCAATCCTCAGCAGAGAGCCTGACTGAAGACAAGGCATGGGAGCGTGAAGGTCGAATGGGGTAAAGCCCATTTTCACATCTGCCTTGAAGAAGAACCTTCTTGGTTGTCAAATCCTTCATAAGAAAATGAGTAGGGTAATATTTTAGATAAGCATGATTATCAGTGGCAAGGCGATTGACAGAGAGAAGGTTTTTGTCAGCATTAGGGACATGAAGTATGTTGCGAAGTTTGAGATTGGCAGAGGGTGTAGGAAGAAGAGCATGACCACGATGAGCTATGGACAAACCTGATCCGTCGGCAGTGTGGATGCGGTCCCTCCCGGGGTACTTCTCCCGGATGGTGAGGCGGTCCAGGTCGGAGGTGATGTGATCAGTTGCCCCCGTGTCGGTGAACCAGGTAGGGTCGCCGAGGATGGATGGTGGAGAAGCGGCGGCTAGACCCGCCATCTTGGAGTGCTGAGGTTGAAAAGCGTGGTTGTAGCGTTGAGCACATTCCTAGGCATAGTGCCCGGGGCCTCGGTAGAGTTGACACTCCAAGCGTGTGTCCCCGCCGCCGCCACCGTGGTCACCGCGGTCACCACCACGGTTGTTGTTCTGGTGCTGGCGATTGCCACCACCACCACCACGATAGCCGCCACGATTGTTGTTGTTGTAGTCACCGCGATCACCGGAGTTGCCGCGACCCTTGCCGCGGTAGTTGCCTTTGCCGCGGTTGCTGTTATTGCCGTTGTTGTCGCGGGCAACGTAGTTGACAGAAGAGCCACCCGTATGAAGTTGAAGACGGGCCGCATGGTACTCGCGGCGACGTTCAAAGGAGATGGCATGGGAGTAAAGTTCTCCCAATGTCATCACGTCGATGCGAGTAGTGATGGCGGTGATGAGGTGCTCGTAGTCGCTGTCGAGGCCGGTGATGAAGGCGGTGATGATGTCCTCCTCACGCATGGGGCGGCCCGCAGCTGCGAGCTGATCGGCGTTGGAGCGGATCTTGGCGAAGTAGTCCACCATGGAGAGGTTGCCTTTGCGGAAGTTCATCATGTCCATCTTGATCTGCACGACGCTGGCGCGGCAGTGGGTGACATACATCTCCTCGAGATGCGCCCAGATGGCACGGGAGGTGTCGAAGAGATGAACCTGCTGAAGCACGTCGTCGGTGAGCGAAGCAAGAAGATAGCTCAGGACGATCTGATCCTGACGGAACCAGGTAGCATACTCCGGATTAGGAGCTCGTGCCCCCTTGTCATCAGGAGGGAGGAGACGAGGGGGAGCTGGAGTGGTGCCGTCGACATAGCCTGTAACACCGGCGATGCGAAGGGGAGGGAGGATCTGTGCTTTCCAGAGAAGGAAATTGGAGGAGGTAAGCTTGGCGGTGATGAGGCTAGCAGAGGGTTGAGGTACAGCGGAAGACGGCGGCGCTTGGAGGGCCGTCGGCATGGGGAGAGAGGCCAGGGCAGAGGAGGTCATGGCGCTGGAGGAAGGAGAGCCCATCGTGCTATTATGCGGGATGGCCTGATACCATGTGAAACGAGGGAGAGATAGATTGGATCGACACACCTAACCCGGTGGTCTTAGGATCAATATATAGGGCGCCTCTAGGGCTGCCGCTAGGGTTTTACAAAGGGATAAGTACAGGTTGTTAGAGGAGATAACTACAACCCTATACAAGATAACTATACAGTTTAACAAATTTCAGCCATGTATCTTCGTTTATGAAAGTATGCTTGTAATCTAGCATTAGGCCGTCATGTATGGTTGGGATTTGCGCCTGGCCAAATTCTTGTATCTTCGTTTATGAAAGTATGCTTGTCAAGAATTTCTCAAAAGAAAATAAAAGCCCCCACCTTATCTCGTTCCCGTGTTTCGCTCAAAAAAAAAAAAAAAATCTCCTTCCCGTGTCATATCTTCTCCTCGCTCCGGCTCATCCCGGCCGTGGCGCCTCTTCCTCCTTCCCTCTTAAAACTGCAGTAACCACGTTCTCTGTAATTATGTATGCAGCCCCTGCCATGTTCTCTGAATTTTCCTCTTCTCTGAAACTTCGTGTGCTACCACCACCATACGCTCTGTAAAATTCCTGTGCTCTGAAAAACTCACAGTATCCTGTGCAGTCAGTGTTCAGATTCTATGAAGTCGGTATACTTCTGGTACATGCTTTTGCACCTTACTTGCATTCTGTGGTTCGTTGCAATTCGTGCGTCGTCTTGGTGCATGTTGCCACTCGATTCAGATTTCCTCCCGCTCAATACTGTCACCAAACAGAGGATATAATTCTATTGTGTTAATGTTGCGAAGCTGGTATCTTCCCTGTCGTTATTATCTAGGTAATATTTTTAGGCTGAATGGGTTGTTAATTTCTGATTATGACTGCCTACAACGGTGCTCGGTGTGTAATTCGGTTCTCGAAGTTGGAAACGATGAAACAACACTAGCTGTTTCCAGTAGAATATCAGAGTCCATCCTCATATTGGAGCCATCCTCTGTCAAGATAACAAGATACTGTCTTCTTGACTTCCATCAGATGTGACGAACAGAATGTGCTAGATATCACGTGTCAAAAGTATTCAATCTCAAAAGTGGCGGATAGGGAACTTCACAGCAGAGGGTGCAAAGCTTGGCACTCCCACATTTGAGCACTTGTATGTAATGCACACAGAATAGACTAACTAGTATACGGTCAAATATAATTTGCATTCTAGGAGGGGGTGCCCTGGATCCGACCCTGCAAACACCAGCAGGTTATGTCTCCGTACCTATAAGTTAACCTCAGCCTATCACTTGCTCCAGCAGCTCTCTCTGACCTTAAGTTCCGCCTCTTTCTCCAAGAAAGAAAGTTAGGATTCCCACTATTAGAAGGGAGAGAGATGTTTGGTGGAATAGTTGATGTTATTGCTTGAGCCTCGTGGGCAAGTATATAGGAGTACAAAATGATCAACTTGGAGTACAAGACAAGCCAGAACTAATCCTAGTCTATCTGGTTTTTCCTAATTAATGTATATACTCAACATCCCCGCGCAGTCACAACGGTAGCGACGCAGACTATGAGACTGGAGAAGATTCCGAAGGCAAGCCGACGGACACCCCCCCCCCCACAGTCGTAACAGTCGATGCATCGCGGAGTCGTGGCTGGAGTGGCAACCGACGAGATTGTTCAAGCAAGGCGATAGCCCTTTGTGCCTTTTGCCGTGGTAGCCGAGAGCGTAGGTGGTGGAGTTGTGGTCGAGGTAGCCGTGCGAAGAATGCCGTGGTCGATGTCGAGTCGGGGTAGCCGGTGTCGATGAAGTCGTCGTGGAGCCGCGGGCGCAAGGAGGCGCCGAGTTAGTCATGGGCGCAGTGGTGTCAAGGTAGTGGTGCGCCGGAAGGAGGATGGTGTTGACGACGCGTCGCGCCGGGTTTGCCAAGCCCGGGAACACATCGTGGACGAAGGCTCGCATCGGTGTTGCCAGCACCAGGCATGCGTAGACGGACGCAGTCGAAGTTAATGAAGCGCCGCACCAGGCTTGCCAAGCCCAGGGACACATCGTCGACGAAGGCACGTGACGGTGTTGCCAGCACCAGGCATGCGTAGACTGGGACCTGCACAAGCTGTACGCCATGTCGAAGAAGTCAAAGAGGCCAGCAAAGAAGGACTCGACGACAGTTGCGGCGCTAATCGGCGCGGGACCAATGTCGCCCGCGGTTGTCGGAGTAGATGAAGCGGTCGAGGTAGATGACGGCGACGCTGACGACGGGATGGTGTTGGACAAAGACGAAGGGGGTGGACGGGCGGCTGCGGCGGCTACGGGGGTAACGGCGGCGCCATCCGAAGAAGAGCGGCGGCAGCGGCTAGGTTAGGAGCGCGGTGGCGATGCTCGAAGTAGGCGAAGAACCCTGACATCGTGATGAAGACCGGCGTGGACGGTGGCGTTCCCGCGCCAAGGAAGATGGCGCGGCGTATACCACGAGAGGTCGACGCGCGGTGATGGCGGGGTGGTCCGCGGGCTGCGGCGCTACGGGCCGAAGGGGAGACGCAGCGGCGACGGGCAGGTCGGGGCGACGGCGGAAGACCTCGGGGCGGCGGGGACCGCGGGCCTCGGCGCTACGAACCAAAGGGGCGGTGCAGCGGCGGAGTGCGGGTCCGTGCAACCACGGGGACGGCCTCGGGACGGCGGCGTGGACCACGTGCCACGCTCGCTGCGGGCCGACGGGGCGATGTAGATGCGGCGTGAGGGTTGGTGCAGCCACAGGACGGCCTGGAGCGGACGATCTTGGGGCGGCGGGGGACAGCGGGCCGCGGCCCGAAGGGCGACGCAGTGGTGACGTGAGTCGGTGTAGCCGGGAGAAGAACCATGGGGCGGCGGCGCTGTGGCCCGAAGGGGCAACGCAGCGGCAGCCCATTGCTCGGTCGGTGGAGGAGCGCGCTGAGCTCGGGGACGATCTTTACGGGACCTGCAGAGGCGCGAGCAACCGATGGACCAGGTCGGTCGCGGGGCGTAGATGAGGCGGATCGAGGCGGCGAGTAGGTGATCAAGCCGATTGCCCGCGAGTTCGGGGACGCCGCTTGGTGGAGGCAGGGTGGCGGCGGAGTCCGAAATGAAGCCGGCGAGGACGGACGACATGGGATGTCGTGCGACCTGCACCCGGGCGGCCAAAGCAGCGCCGGCACCCGGGCAGCGAGGCCCTGCGCGACCAACAAAGTTGCGGCGCCCGAGTTGAGACAGTCGACGAGTCTGACGCTGCCAGAGACGAGGCCGGCGAGGTAGACCGCAGGGCCGCCGTGCATACACGGCGGAGGCGGGTGGCGTGGATAGATGGACGGGCTAGCACCCGTACGACGGCTATGATTGGCCAACGCATGACGCGAAGCCGCCGGGTCGGGGTGATGCAGGTGTCCAGGTCGGAGCAGGGCGGTGACGGCCGGCGCGCGGACGAAGGCCTTGAGGGGCCGCCTGTCGCGCGAGGCCGCCGGATCGGTGAAGTAGCCGGCCAGTCACGCCGGTGTCGGAGTAGAGGCGCGCCGGTGTCAATGGCGGCGGCGGGCGACTCAAACCGATCTTAGATCGGAAAACCAAAAAGTAAACGCTGATCAAAGCGACTTGCCGGAGAAAGAAAACCTGAAGCAAGGGCTCGGGAAAACACTCTCTAGGGCAGCCGGTCAACACGACGGACGAACGAACCCTTGGTACGGACGGCGCGGCCCCCGGTGGCGTTCATGGAGGCCGACAGCCCCGGGGGCAGCGCGCGGGTACGGAAGCGGAGGCGGCGGTTAAGGTTTAGGATCGATTAGGCCGATACCATGTTAGAAGGGAGAGAGATGTTTGGTGGAATAGTTGATGTTATTGCTTGAGCCTCGTGGGCATATATATAGGAGTACAATGATCAACTTGAAGTACAAGACAAGACAGAACTAATCCTAGTCTAGCTCGTCTTTCCTAATTAATCTATATAGTCAACCCCCGCCTCTCACTGGCGCTGGCGCAGGTCCGCCTCGTCTTCGGTGGCCCTAGGGCCATGGAGGCGCAGTGGATCCTGGCAAGGGCCGACGGGAGGGCTCCGTTTTAGTCGATCTTTTCAATCTTGCTAGGGTTTGTGTCCTGCTCAGGAAGGCAAGACGGTGGCGACTCCGTGAAGATGGAATAAAGGTCTCCCCGCCTAGCTCCTGTTCCGGCGGTGTGTCTAGAATCGTTGGTGGGCGTGTTGAGGTGTGTCTCCGGCAGATATATCTTTGGTGGATTTTCTCGGATCTCATCGTTGTTCGTCTACATTCGCGTGTCTTCGATTTGGATCCTTCCGATCTATGTTATTTTTCATCAGCAACGGTTGCTGTTCTGGGGTGCTGGTCCTATGGGGCCTTAGCACAACGACTTCTCGACTGTTTACTACAACAAGTTGTGCCCGACTCCGGCGATGGAGGGGTGATGACGGCGCCGCACCTTCGGCTCGCTTCAGTGCTTGTAGTCGTCGCTAGGTGGTCCACGGATCTAGATGAAATTTTTATTTCTGGTGTTCATTGTACTACCATGATTGAAGATAAATAGATTGAAAGTTTTCTCGAAAAAAAAGTACCCAAAAGATATGGCCTCCTTCCTGTACTAAAGATAGCACAGGTTCTCACCTTCATGCTGAACTGAAGGAAGTGAAGTTGTAATCCAGGTTAGCCCCCCAAATCTACTCCTGCTTGCAAGATCAAAGAATTGATTTTCCTTCCATCAATTTCCCTTCATATGTTACAATAGCTTTTCTCATAAATGGTTCCTTGGTGTAGTAATGCCCATTAGCTAATAGCTAGCTACGTACTACTACTGTTGCAGCTAACTATGTTCACTGCTTAATTTGTTCTACCGTTTGACAAAGCTTGTACTTTGCTTATTCTTGACAAAATATTCGCAGGTTTGTTAGGACAAGAATTGGGGAATAATTGCGTGACAATGCCTACAGATGATTCTGGCACCCTGTCTGTATTTGATGGTGCAGGCAGGATTGACTCTTGTGAAGACGCAACTTCACCATAGCGTTACTTTCCGCGGATTAGTATCCTGCCTGACATACTATTTCTTGTGTTTTGCTTTCCAGTTATGGTCTCTATTGTCGCTAGGAAGGCCAATCAGGATATATGTGCAGCAAAACATGTCTAGATGCCTCCGTATCTAGAAAAAATAAATCTAAGACAAGTAATTCGGGGCGGAGGGAGTATATAGGATCATCTTTTAGGTACAGCCTCTATGCCCGAAACGGCACTATCTGTTACTCCCTCCGTCCCGAAATAAGTGACTCAACTTTGTACTAAAGTTAGTACAAAGTTGAATTATTTTTGAGTCACTTATTTTTGAACGGAGGGAGTACAATACACAAGGGAATAGTAGCCTCATATACAGTACATAAGTTGGTCAACTAACGGTAACGGGATGACAGACGAGACAACAAAGCAAACAACCCAGATTCATCTTTACCTTTACATCCCTGCGATCTTTAAAGCAGCAAGCAAAGAATCTGATGATCGATGTGGTGTGTAGAAGCAAATAATTCACAGCTTTTGTTTTTGAGAGAGAGAAAGCAAAGCAAACGCAAGGAAAGCAGCTAATGTGTATGCTTATGCGTGGCCCATTTCCCATACTACCTAGTTAAGCTTATATTCGTTACTCGCTATGCGGGGGAGTTCAACTTTCAGTTTGCTTGTGTGGAGTATCAAGGTCAAGATTTGTGCAGCGTAGCAATTAATCAAGGTAACTACATCAATCCTTTGCAGTCTGCAGATTGATTAAATTGCTTCAACAAATTGATACCTTCCTTGAACAAAGCACCCTGTTATAACTTCTCCAAATGATTGTGTCGATCTCTTGTGCTTTATTTAGGAAAGGAAGGAAATTGGATCTGGAGATTGGTGTAGACTGTTCTATGGGTTAGAGATTCCCGACGAAACTGCTGACATTTGAAGGATTCATTCGATTCGTCATGCCTAAACCAGAGGTATGTAGTTCATCATGCACGCACTTCAATCTTCAGTGTTTAATGCTGCAGATTTGCGACTTACTTAGTTCCTTTAGCTAGTGAGCTCATCCGACAAGGATCTTCATTAATTAGTTGTGTTCCTCTGTTGGAGCTTTTTCATTTTTAGTTATAATGCACCTTGTAGTTTGAAATGAAAGAATTAAAGAAACAAGGAAAAAGTGATGAACCTCATTTGATGTTATTATTGCTGAACATTGCAGGAGATCAAGATCCAAGCAAACAACATCGATGCTGCAACAGAAGAGATAATTAGCATTTTGGAGGATACAAGCAAAGGAAATGTGATCTTCGTCCGTGGTTGGCACGGATTTGGGGCATCAGCAACACTCAAGGCAGTAGCTCAACGCCTTAAATCATCGAAATCAATGTTTGACAGGGTAGTTCATGTGGATTGCTCGATGTGGAAAAGCATGAGGGCCCTGCATAAGGCAGTCGCAGAGGAACTGGAGCTTCCGCCGTTGGTGATGGCCCTCTTCAATCGGTGGGACGAGGAGGATGATTTTAGTGGGATAAAAGAAGGATCTCGAGGTGTCATAGCAGATATCAGAACAGCAATCTTCAGAAAGCTCGTTAGCAGTAGATTTGTTGTGATATTTCACAATGGGAGTGATGAATACATTGATCTGTATGAGAGTTGTGGTGTCCCAGTAATATCAGTTCTCAGTAATAAGGTGTTGTGGACCTGGCACGGGAGGTTTCGACCCCGCCTTGGTCGCTTCAAAAGAAAACAAAAAGACATGGAGATGCACACTGATGTTGTTGTCAATTATTCCCATGATGATTGCATCCCTGATGAAGCATTACTGGAAGAGGCCAAGGAGGTTGTCACATACATGGGTAATACATGGCCTTACATGGATCATATGATAGTTGAGAAGTGCTTACAGTACGCATATGAACTGGGATCTGTCATGGCAAACTGGCCGAACCATGCTTCAAACTACTTGGTATGCGATGGGATTATACAAGGGCAATGTGATACATCAGCATGGGGAGTTGCCGATGTTCTACTGAGAAACATGCATTTGGAATGCCTTCGGGAGTCCATAGATGATGACATTCGCTATCACCTTCAGTCCAGGCTTCTTGACCATTGGGTTTTGGTGGAACCCAGGGGGGGCAAGCTACCTGATGGCATGATGCTTTCTGAGGCGACATCCTTGTTCGTCGTACCAGGAAGATATGAGTGGGATTTGATATTGCCAGATGGCATATTTCGACATTCACACAGCAGCAAGCTGTGTGTGTTACATCTCTCCAGTTGCAGCTTCAGTTTTGAATCGCCTCCCTTCCTTTGTTGCAGGCAGCTAAGATTCCTCCAGCTATATGCATGCACAAATATCCCATCTGATAGTGATAAGCATCCAAGCCACAACGAATATATGCCATGCTTTCAGAAGCTCTGGGTGCTACACCTGAGCCATACAAACTGGTATCGGTTACTATCAGAAGAGATGATGAATTTTATGGCTGACCTCAGGGAGTTGCATGTACAGGGAGTCAAGGATTGGAGCATAAGTGATTTACGTGGTAGGTTTCTTTCCCTTGCCAGGGTCCACGTAGAGGAAGAATACCGCTTCCCAACCAAGGAACAAGCCTACAACTTGCCTGACCTGTCTAACGCAAGCTTCCTTAAGTCAATCATCCTTGTCAACTGTGATTTTGTTAAACAGGTTGTCCCTAGCATGCTGCCCCCATCGCTCGAGTCATTCACCTTCTTATGTGATGATTATCATATTTGTAACCCCATGGTATCTAGAATTTCCTTCCAAGGTTGTTCTCAGTTGAAGAGTATACAACTGGAAGGACATCTATGGAGACTCGAGGAGTTGGACCTCTCGGGCACAGCAATGAAAACCCTCGACCTCAGAAAAGTGAATGCTCCAAACATCAAACGTCTCATCTTGCTGGCCTGCGAGAAACTCCGTGCAATACTATGGCCACCAGAAGACAAAAGGACACATGTTTTGGAGGTGCTACACATCAGCACCGTACGATCTACATCACCTGTCCAAGCTAGTTGGGAAGAAAAATCCCGGAACCCTGTTGCAGCTATTGGATCATCATCTAGTCTTGTTGCCACAGAACAGGGCATCCATCGATATGCGTCCTTTGACTTTAAGTGGTACATCTGCACAAGGGATACAAGGATTCTTAGGTCGCTTGAACCACATAAAGGATTTATTGAGCACAGTTATGTATATATAGAAATGGATTCATCTCCTGCAAGTAGTGCTACTGTTGGTGACAGTGAAGTTGCTCAAGGAATCCGGAGTCGGTGTCAGCCTGATAATTATTCATATGCAAGGGATGTCTTCTTTCAGAGAGACCTACAGGCCGACGCTAATAATGAAGGTGCAATCAGCTGGATGTGGGATTGCCCAACTAGTCCTACTCCAAGGGCCCAAGACTTGTATCTTCACATACAAGATAAGCAGGAGGTGAAGAGGGGACTACAGAAAAAACAGAGCAACATTGAAGGAATTAATGTTAGTGCTGTTTTTCCTGGTTTTATAGCTAACAATGCTCGCATGCTTCACGTGCATGATAGCTCATCCATCACTTGCATCACATGCCCACAACCACAAAGTCAATGCTGGAGGTGGCTTCAATGGTGCCGAGTCGAGAGGTGCCCCAAGCTACGTACTGTCTTTTATACTCCCCAACCAAGTGAGGGTGATGGCTTCTGTTATGAGTTGGCCACATTCTGGGCATCTGAACTCCCAAAGGCGTGCTACATCTGTGATTGGAGTGCAATACGTATGTTTTCCTTTGTACACATAGTACTATTGCACCTGGACCATTGCCCTAGGCTCATACATGTGCTACCCTTGTCCGAGTCTGTGGACACTTTGCCACATTTGGATACCCTAGAGATTGTGTGTTGCGGTGATCTAAGGGAGGTCTTCGCTTTGGACCCTAAGAAAAAGGGGCAGAAATTAATGGAATTTCCCAAGCTAAGGCGCATCCACCTATATGAGCTCCCCAGCCTACAACACATCTGTGGGAGCAGGATGTCCACCCCCAACTTGGAGACCGTCAAGATCAGGGGTTGCTGGAGGCTCACGAGCCTACCAGCCGTCAGCAGAAACAACGAGAAGCTGCCTAGTGTGGACTGCGAGAAGGATTGGTGGGATAATCTGGAGTGGGACGGGGTGGAGGCGAACCACCACCCTTCACTCTATGAGCATAACCACTCGTCATACTACAAGGCCCAGCAGCAAAGAGGCACAGTACTAAGGTGAGATACATATGGCCGTGCTCTCTTTTCACCGCTGACTCTATTGGTGCGACACTGCCAGCCAGCATGTTTCACCATTCTAATTTGTACTCCTCTAGTTCCGATACTATGTACTCCTATGTGTAGTGAACCAATCATCCCATTGACGATTTGTTTTCGCTACACTGTAGGTAATCAGTTCCTTCCATGGGACAAGAGCGTCTGTCCTGTCATCCTGTGGTGCTCCCTACAGGGCGGATGTCTTTGCTGCAATGTATCATTTTGTGTTGCTTTCCTTCTTCATGTTGTTTTGATTGGTTTGGTTGTGCTTTTGCATCTACAATGGCAAGGCGCGGAGCCTCTGCAACTGCGTGGATCTGCAGTGCCATGGTGTGTCGGTGCCATTTTCAGAATTTGGTTTGACTTGATTTGATTTGGTCGGTTTGGTTAGCTCCACTCGATTGAGCCACGTCTACGTCAAAGTAAGCATCCATCCATCATCTGGTTTGATAGACGATGCATGTTGCAAGCTTTCAGAGAGATGGAGGAATAAATGAGAGTGCATTCAGCCTGTGCGGTATGAGCGACCTGCTTGCTCATGTTGTGGTGCGTGATTTGTGTTGTGGTGCGTGATTTGTCAGCTATGGATTGATTGTTGTAATAATAATTGAACTATTACTCTTACTTCTTGCATGAATGTCGATGATGATTTGTGTCAACCCATTGCTTGATTAGTAAGATCCCTTTTCAGGCGGGCGCTCGCAGCTTTATGTTTTGTTCTCCGCAATGTTTTTGTGTAATACACTGCAATTCTGCGGATCCCCTTTTCTCCTGTTGCCCTTGTCGAAGCCCTGGATTTGATGCTGCCATTGCCTTAGGCCCATCCACGGCCAAAGGTTTTTTT
>LR738712.1:872733629-872744697 GCA_902687465.1 Secale cereale | reverse complement strand
CTTTAAATCAAGGAGGCGCATCAGGCGAGAGAGCAGAGAAGTCTCTCTCTGCCCGCCTTCTTTTGGGGGCGCTGGCAGCTGGCTCCACGGCAGTGGACCGGAGCTCAACCCGCCGATGCGTACTACCCTGGCAGCGCCAGCCATGCCTCAAGCCCGCACCCGTCGCCGCCGCTGGGACAAAGGCGGACGCGCGCCCCTCGGAGGTCGGAGCAGAGGAACGCCGGAAGCGGAGCTCAATGTTGGGTGGCTCTCCCTCCGTCTGGTTACTCTCTCTCAAAGGTAGAAGATGGACAGGAGACTCGAGTTTGTTTTGTGTGCAACGAATGTACCGGCGCTCCAACGCCTTGTATTTGTTATAACTGAACTCACGACCAGCTAACAAACTGGGATTACAGCCGGCTTTGTAGCCATCGGCAACGCAGTCCCCCACGCATGCAACACGATCACCACGCGCACGTACGCCCTGGCTACCCGGTCTCCCACCAACGTGAGCAACCTACTCATCCACGAGACCTGGGCATCTATCGCTGCACGATCGCAGGCCCAGCCACAGACCGGCTCAGCTCAGACTAAACACACACGCACACGCCCACGCCCTTGCCAGAGCCAGACCAGACCTGGCGCACCCTACGTCGGTCACCTCGGCAGAGCATGGCTTATTTTGCCCCAACACTCAATCCACTACCGCTCCCATTCGTTACGACAAGCAGCAGGTTGCTACAACACATGCGTCAGAAATTGCTACGTAAGTAAATAAACCCAGTAACGAATGGGAGCGGTAGCGAAGACTAGGCTAGTTGTTGGGTTGTGACTTGTGAGTTCTTTGTCATTTTAATAACTATCCAAGGAGGTTCATGGCGATGAACAATCACACAAACACTTATCGTTACTTACAAACCGGATAAGAAATTTTCTCAAAAATATAAAAAGGGGATACTAAATGGGTGCTGTTGTTCTGTTTTTCCTTGCCGGCAGGGATAGCAATATGGTTCTCCTCCGTCCTCGCTCCCTGTATCCAAGGAGATAAGCAGAGAAGCATCCTCCCACCTTGTTCTTAAGTTTCTCTATTTATCACCCTTCAAATTTCCCTTCCCCTTTTGAGGACTTGAGCTGTGTTGTTTGGGGAAGAAATGAGATTTGTCTTTCCATACAGAAATATAGCACAGTTTTTTCTCTCTCTCATAGGCTGCTGCAAATATTAAGAAATCACCTCCTTTATCTTGGCGCCTCTCTTTTCAAAAAGCGAGAATAACTCCGTTCTGTTTTAATATTACCAATATGAAACTGAAAATGAAATTAGCCCATCATGTGTATGCCAGCAAGAAGCATATCAGTCGTAGCTGTGTTGTGGTCTGAGTCTGACTATATATGCATCAACTGAACTTCAGGTTCTGTTTATTTTAATTTTCTAGAAATCACACAACTTATAAGAACTCTAGTCATGAATAAGAACTGGACTTCAGTTTTTGTCTTGTCTTTTGCTTATTTTACTTCTATAGAAATGACACAACCACAACTTGTAAGAAGTCTCTGCATGAATGAAAATTGGCAGTACTGCTGCACACAGCACACATTGTCTGTTTGATCCTTCACTCTGTTCCTTTTCTCTTGCCATCCAGAAACCGCCAATGCTCCCTGCAGGCTATGCGTGTGGATACTGCCATCGCATCGTCGAGCAGCATTGCCACCGTCTATGACATCTGCAGTCATCAGGAAACATCACTGCATGTGGACCCAAACCGTCGCCACAAGCAGCTGCAACATGCAAAGCCAATGGCCGAGCGAGTGCATGCGGGGCTGCTATACGGGACGCGATGGCGTGAGTCGTAGCAGCAGCAGGTCCTCACTTGCACGTACCTGCTGACAGTGATGAGCAGTAAGAACGCACACTTGTGATGCAGCAGCAGGTACAGTCTTGTGTTGGAGAGCGTGTAGGTTTGGGCGAGCGATCATTGCTCGTGTGCTTCTCTTCTCCCTTCATTTCACAATTGTTTTACTCAATCTGTTGTAGCTTGTAAGTCCACATAATTTATCCCTGAAATAGAAAGTGTTGCATTCTGGAGCATATGAAGTGACAAGCTTGTTAGGTAAATCTTTATATAGTGTGCCTTTTTTCTATGAAGCAGCTGGTTCATAAACTGAAATCCAAAATGTTGCATCCTCGATTATATGCACTGCAGAAGTGGGGTGGTTGTTAAATAAATCTGTAAATATTCAAGATAACACGCTAATTACAACCAGGCTATGAGCTTTTCTACCTAGCTGCTTATAGAAGTTGGTAACTCATTTTCATGCTATTTATAGATAACATTAATTAGTTCATCTGTATAATTTTTCTGTTATTAATGTTCAACCGTATTTTAGGATGCAAATTTTGGATGAAATTTATTTATTCTAACGATACGTCAGTTTTAGTATATAGAAACTAATTCAAATAAGTGTTATCTGCATGGTCGAATAACTAGCAGAAAAATACAAAATATAAAATGTGAATGAATCTATCGACCCTGTTGGGTTTAGTCCCACATCGGTTGTGGGAGGAGACATAACACGATTTATAAGGGTGAGGGTGTCCCCTCCTAACAGGCTAGTCTTTTGGGGGGAGAGGGCCCAAGGCCTCTCATAAGTCGGTGTTGCTCTCCGGTTGGGTCTGGTGACGCAGGTGGGTCGGAAACGCTGGTGCTAGCGGACCCGGGATTGCGTAACAATTGGTATCAGAGCAAGGTTCGATTTGAGGTCGCGGTTTGTTGATCTAGAGGAGGTCGTGGAGAAGTCCGACGATGGGCGGGGTGATTAGACGGCAGAGGTTGTCGTCAGGAGCGATCTCACGCCTAGATAAAGCTGATATTTGATCGGCTCGATCAGAAGTTGTCGGTGTGTATGGTAACCGCGGCAGTGTCGAAGCAATCGGAGCTAGGCGTGCTGGAGCCGGCGAGATTGGAAACGTGTAACGACGGCGGCGGCGGCGCTGGAACGTGCAGTTGCAGGAGTCTTCAATGTTCCGTGGCAGATCGGATCGATCGGTTCGGGTCCGATCCAAAGCAGGAAGCATCGGCGGCTAGGGCACCGAGCGAGCGCTGCAAAGGCAGCGGCCAAGCGGGGCTGCAACGGCCCATGGGTGACCGATGTGTGAGGGGGAGATTTAATAAATCCGAGGCATACCGTCGATCTAATCCAAGGACCAAGCAATCACACGAGTACGACATCGAGATTTGTTAACGAGGTTCACCATCATGGCTACATCCCCGGGGCATGATTACGGGCGCTCCTCCCCGTGACGCCGTCACAATACCGCACCCTGGCCGCCCGGGCGCCGGCACACGCCGCCGGCTCCCCCGCGTGCCTGTGCTACTATGTTGGCATGGGTTACATCGTGCGTCTACCCCCGATATATATGAGAGGCCTAGGATACAAGTGTCCTATTAGGACACAACTCTTACCCTGTCTACACACAGTCCAAAACCAAGTCCAACTGTAACCTACCTTGTACAATAATATTCGACACAATTCTAACAAACTCCACCTTGGCGAATATTCTTCACCACCTTGGATTCATCAATGCGTCGAACTTCCATGTACATTGGACTTGAGATACACCATGAGCACCGCTGCTACGCCCAGACTCTACGTGACTCCACCTGCAACTGTTGTCCCTTCTCGTCTTCTTACCAGTCACTGCTCGAGCAAAATTAAGTTCCTCGTTACTCTACCTTGTGCTCCCAACTTCCGGAGTATCCGTCCAACGCCATCACACACCGAGCATTATCTACGTGAAAGTGAACAACTCACATATTGGACGCCACATATAAGGGTTACCCGAACTCAATGTCATCGCTCTCCTTGACTGTCTGTCTGAAACTTGAAGGAATTTCACCGTCACCCTGTGTCACCCTGAGTCAAATTCGCAATTGTCTCATCCTTTTCCGGATAGTCTCTGGCATGTCCCAAAACTATAGAATTCCGCCTCCTTCTGTATTTGTCATCCGCACTTTGCCTGTGCACTGAACACCATAGAATATACGGCCGTGTACGCTCGCCGCTTTTGACAATTCAGACTTTCCGCCACTTTCTCAGATTCTCCACGGTCAACTCCTGTCCATCAACTAGCACCGATAGACCCAATCACCAACTTAAATCTGGTACTCGTCAACACTGCTTCAGCACCCTTGCACACTTTGTCTGACCACATGTCTGACCACCAATGCCTTGGTCTGTCGCTGTGTCCCGTGCTTACCGCTCGCACGCCTCGCCTCGCCGCTAATATTTCACTTCTCCTTTTGACGATTTGAGCTGTGTTGTTTGGGGAAGAAATGAGATTTGTTTTTCCATGCAGAAATATAGCACAGTTTTTTTCTCTCTCATAGGCTGCTGCAAATATTAAGAAATCACCTCCTTTTTCTTGGTGCCTCTCTTTTCTTTTCAAAAAGCGAGAATATTACCAATATGAAACTGAAAATGAAATTAGCCCGTCATGTGTATGCCAGCAAGAAGCAGAACACTCGTAGCTGTGTTGTGATCGGAGTCTGACTATCCATGAACTGAACTTCAGTTTTCACCTATGTTTTGCTTATTTTAATTTTCTAGTAATTACACAACTTCTAAGAAGTCTACGCTTGAATAAGTATTGGATTTCAGTTTGCATCTTAACGTTTGCTTATTTTACTTCCATAGAAAATTGTAAGAACTCTCTGCATGAATGAAAATTGGCAGTACTGCACACATTGTCTGTCTGATCCTTCACTCTGTGTTCTCTTTCTCTCACCATCCAGAAACCCACAATGCTCCATTCGGGCTATCCACAAGGTTTTGACAATCGATCGGCTGTGGTTATCGATGATCTGCTAACAGTTTATTAGGCTTCATCATAGTCAAGAATAGTGAACCCTCGTGTACGCAAGAGGGCGATGAAGATTAACGATCTTCCAGGGGGTCAATCGTATTTGACGAAGTTTAGTGTAGGGGACGAGATTTTTAATTAGCTCACTTCTTTCAAACATCCCGAAAGTTAATCTAGCAACAAGAATTATTGCCTTGATGGTGTGCACACATATAGCTAGAGTTATCCGAAACCCTATAAGGCACATAATTAAAATTTTCCAAACCGATTAGAGGATGTCTAACTTAATTTTGCAGGGTTTGCATATGATGTGACTTAGCCTTCATTATGATAATGAGTTTATGTATGACATGGTTATATGTTGTAATGTTAAATGGCCTGCACGTCACGGAGGACTTGGAGCTTCGCCAAGCGTAGGAGAACAAAATCAGTGCGACGGCGGTAGTTTTCATAATTGTCGTCATTTAAACTGACTACAAATTTGTCATGATCTTAGAAGTAGCTATATGTGCACACAGTTTGATCATTACAAACTCATTTGTTTCTAAAGTGTAACACATAAAGCAAAAAGGATTGCACGCTATGTGGCCATGCCTCCGCTCTTCTTTTCTTTTAAATGGCAAGCATCACAATTGTTGGATGTTCCCTTTCACTTTCCAGACTATTCTTCTCAAATACACCATGAATCACTACTAATCGGAAGTGGCTGACAAGAGGGGTTTTGATGCTCGTCTACACGATTTTTGTAGTGGTGTCTAGCTCATGTAGGAGTGGAAAACTGTATCGAAAGTGTTAACTACATAAAAAACTGTGTGCTACCATTCATTTAATTTATTCACAATTATTATTTACATATTTTACCGTATCTTTTCTATCAACCTGAAATTTTAGGCCCCTAAGATAGTTTGTGCTCTCGAACAACCATTCATCATTACCTAATCTATCTTCATTTATGATTATTTATGAAAGATTCATCTGGCCACCTGCCTCCCATACTACACATTATTTACATATTGTAGCGTATCTTTTCTACCAACGTTGAAATCATGGGCATTTAATTCTCAATAAAATGGGTTGTGCTGCCATACACATTGGACATTATCCAGTCTATCTATATTTATTAATGGAGTCCCGCCATCTGCCTCCCTTACTGCCCATTATATAAGAGAGGTGATACACATCATTAGCTCTGTAGATGCCATACATACTTCCTCTTCCCGTGCCACTATTCAAGTGTTCTGCAACATGTCACATCTTCTCCTCATGTTCTTGGCTTATAAACTACTCTATCCTAAGCATGGGAGGTGTCAGGAAGTTCCCAGCGATCAACCTCCTCCACGACTGAATTATCATAGCCAACATCCCTAGGACGGAAAGACTATCACGCACGCCCAGCCGATATCCATATATGGGTTCTTGTGAATCATCGACTCGTTTTTTATTGCTGTTTGGTCATTGGTGCACTCATGAATCATCGACATGATGACTCTGTTTGCACACATGGCCGATCTGTAGCGGATGTGTATTCTCTTTATGTAGCTCCAGAGATAGATGCCACTCATTACAGAGATAGGGTAGCTATCATGGGTCAAGGAGTCTCTGTATATATGTTATACATATACATACGTTACTAATTATCTCATGCTAATTATCCATACAATGTGCGTCCCTTTTGATACTATATGATTGATCTTTATGCATGGCATTGCGGCCAATGTCACAAGACAGACACATCACCTTATGCCGTGTGGTTGAGATGGCAGCAAATTAGTCCAAGACGCGCTGCGCGCTTCAGCTACGTCCATTCCACGATGGCCACATGAGTGTGTTAATAGATCTTATCTTGATTTATATAATTATTTCCGCATCGAGTAATATTGAAAGGCCAAAGAGGAGGAGAGTCAGTACAGACAATTATTTGGCTGTGAGGTGGGACCCCATCCGTTTACATACCTTGGGATTCCCACTCATCACCGTAATCTCAGCAACTAGGAACGGAAAATTATTGAGGACCACATTGAGAAGAAGCTCAGTAGTTGGAAGGGTAAGCTTTTTTCATATAGAGGACGACTTACCCTTATCAATGTTGTCCTTACTAGCCTACCGATGTTCATGATATCCTTTTTTGGCATACCTAAAGGGGTATTGAAAAGACTAGACTTTTATTGGTTTAGGTACTTTTGCCAATTCGAGGAGTAGAAGCGAAAGTACAAACTTGCTAAATAGGACATTCTTTGTAGGCCTAAGGATCAAGGTGTGTTGGGCATTGAAGACCTCAAAATAAAAAACAAGTGCTTACTCGATAAATGGTCGTATAAGGTATAAGCTACTTAACGAGGAACGTGTTTGGCAAGAATTGTTGTATAACAAATACCTGAACTCCAAAAGGTTATCCGATGTAGATTCTATGCCTATTGATTCACCGTTTTGGAGGTGCTTGGTGAAGGTCAAGTCATCATCTATTAAGAGAGGTTCCTTTAAGGTTGATGATGGCCAATAGACGAGTTTCTAGGAAGATACCTCGCTGGGTGACACTCCATTAGCTCTACAATACCCAACCTTGTATAATATCGTGTTCAGAGAAAAGAGGATTCAGTGGATTATGCTTTTGGGACTAGCCCTTTGAACATCCAATTTCACAGGCCTTTACTCGGTGACAAATGGACTAAGTGGATCCATTTGTTTAGTAGGTTGATCTCGATCAATTTAACTCAGATACCAGATTTGTTCCAATGGAATTCGATCACTAATGGTGTCTCCGCTGTGAAGTCCATGTATGCGGATCTTATGGATTCTGGACCTATTTTTCACCGAAAAGATATTTGAAAAAATGAAGGTTACTTCCAAGACGAAAGTTTTCATGTGGTTTTTGCAAAGGGGGCTAGTTCTAACAAAAGATAACCTTGCTAAATGTAACTGGCATGGTAGCAAAAAAATATTATTTTTGTCATCAGGAGGAGACAACTCATCATTTATTTTCGTGATGTCCATTTACCTCCTTGATCTGTCGTGCAGTTCATGTTACATACAATTTAGCACCGACAATGAGTATTCTAAATTTTTGGAAACTGGTTAGGTGGTATTAATCATAAGCTGAAGGGCCAAATCCACGTGGGAGTTTGTGCCATTCTTTGGGCAATATGGAATTGCCGAAATGATTGGTCTTGAACAGATCATCTACTCCTGATTTCTTGCTGGTTATCTACAGGGCTACAGTTTCAATCCTTATGTGGTCATCACTGCAACATGTGGACATGCGAGGGCTTATGGCCTCTAGGTGCAGCCGGATGGAAACGGTTGCGCAGGGTTTATTCAACCAGTATGGCTGGCGACCCACTAGTAGACTATGTGGATGAGCTATGTAATCTCGTGTTTGACCGGTTGTGGTAGTGTGTTTTTCTCTTTCTTTAATATCTGGAACTCAGTGATTAAAACTTGTTTTATGTTTAATAATATAGTTGTGTGCAGAGGCCGGAGTAATCCTTTTTTCAAAATAAAAATAAAAATAGCAATGCAGTCTCCTGCACGATCGAGAGGATGTGAGTGGCATGTTCGTCCTGACAAGAACATGTTCAGCGACCAGCATGATGCTCGCTTGTTTTCCTTGTGATGCACAGCGGGCAAAGCCGCAACCTGAACCGTTTTATCAAATCTAAAAAAAACTCAAGTAATTACACTTTTTGACCCAACAATGAAAGTCACCCTCTTGATGTGTGGGCTATAACGTTAGATAGCTGAATAATGAACCTGGACTTACCTACTTTTGTGAAAATCTCTATAATCTTTATCATGTTTTTCTTCGAACACAGATTAGTAGTTTTTATTGTTTTCGTGTAGGCATATGTGTATTTTCTAACGTCGTATAAGATTAACAACGGTTTAGTTGCGGGTGTGTGTACCCGTAATATTATGTAATCGTGGGTGTACCCTCCTAAACCCAAGAACCATCAGCAAGGTCTCAAATCCTAGTCTGCTCTTTGTTTCATGTCGCACTTAATTCGAGTAAGAGACCTGCATCAACCAATTTCTTTGAAATTCTGCGTGCATGGGTTAGAGATTCTGACGAAACTGCTGACATTTGAAGAATTCATTCGATTCGTCATGCCTAAACCAGAGGTATGTAGTTCATCATGCATGCACTTCAATCTTCAGTGTTCAATCTTCAGTCTGTTCTATGGGTTCCTTAGCTAGTGAGCTCATCAGACCAGGGTCTTCATTAATTAGTTGTGTTCCTCTGTTGGAACTTTTTCATTTTTAGTTATGATGCACCTTGTAGTTTGAAATGAAAGAATTAAAGAAACAATGAAAAAGTGATGAACCTCATTTGATGTTGTTATTATTGAACATTGCAGGAGATCAATATCAACGCAAAAAATATCGATGCTGCAGCAGGGGAGATACTTGGCGTTTTGGAGGATCCAAGCAAAGGAAATCTGATCTTCGTCGGTGGTTGGCATGGACTTGGGGCATCCGTAACACTTAAGGCAGTAGCGCAACGTCTGAAGTCATCAAAATCAAAGTTTGATAGTGTTATTCATGTGGATTGCTCATTGTGGAAAAGCATGAGGGCCCTGCAAAAGGCAATCACGGAGGAGCTGGAGCTTCCGTTGTCGGTGATGGCAATCTTCGATCGGTGGGACGAGGAGGATGACTGGAGTGGGATAGACGAAAGCTGTCGAGGGGTGATAGCAGATATCAAAACAGAAATCTACAGAAAGCTTGCTAACAGTAGATTTGAGGTGACATTTCACAATGGGAGTCACAAATACATTGATGTGTACCAGTGTGGTGTCCCAGTAATATCAATTTTGAGCAATAAGGTGTGGACCTGGCATGGGAGGTTTGGACCTGGTCTTGGTCGCTTCAAAAGAAAACAACAAGACATGGAGATGCACACTGATGTTGTTGTCAATTATTCTCATGATGATTGCGTCCGTGATGAAGCATTATTGGAAGAGGCCAAGAAGATTGTCGCTTATATGGGTATTCCAGAGCCTTACATGAACCATATGATAGTTGAGAAGTGCTTCCAGTATGTATATGCATTGGGATTTGTTAGGAGCCCCTACTTTGGAAAGTGGCGGAAGCATCCTTCAAACTACTTGGTATGCGATGGGATTATACAAGGGCAAGGTGATACATCTGCATGGGGAGTTGCCGATGCTCTACAAAGAAACATGCATTTTGATTGGTTGTTTCTGAAGTCCGTTGATGATGACATTCGTCGTCACCTTCAGTGCATGCTTCATGACCGCTGGGTTTTAGTGGAACACAAGGATTGCGTGCTACCTGATGAGACTGGCTTGTTACATTCTGAGGCGACAACCTTTTTCATCGTACCAGATACTCGACACCGTATGAGGATGAAAATATTACGAGAAGGCATATTCCAACATTCACACAACAGCAAGCTTCGTGTGTTGCATCTCTCTTGGTGCAACTTCAGTTTTGAATCGCCTCCCTTCTTGTGTTGCAGCCAGCTAAGACACCTACAGTTGAACAAATGCACAGATATCCCATCTCATAAGCATTCAAGCCACAAGGAAGACATGTCATGCTTCCAGAAGCTATGGGTGCTGCACCTGTGTTGTACCAACTGGTATCAGTTACTATCAGAAGAAATGATGAACTTTAAGGCTGACCTCAGGGACTTGCATGTAGAGTCAGTCAAGGATTGGAACATACAACATGGATAATTATGCATCATTCCCTGTCCTTAAGACCATCATCCTTAGCGAGAGTGTGCAAAACTAGAACAAGTTGTCCCTGGCATGCTGCCCCCATCTAAGGAGTCATCTAGCAACGAGCATAATGGAGTGCATCTACATACCCTTTTGTAGATCGCGTGCGGAAGCGTTCGAAGGAACGTGGATGAAGTAGTCGTACTCTTCGTGATCCTCGTCACCGATGATCCCAGCGCCGAACGGACGGCACTTCCGCGTTCAACACACGTACGGTTGATACGTCCAAAACGTATCTATAATTTCTGCTTGCTCCATGCCACTTTTGGGTGATATTGCTATGATATTCATACACTTCCATACACTTTTGATCATATTTGGACTAACTTACTAATCCAGTGCACCCCAGTGCCAGTTTCTGTTTTCGGCTGTTTTTGTATTTCAGGTTTTCACGTTACGAGAACTGCCAGGAAAAATCCAGAAAAATTAAATAAAGAATCAGCGTTCCGGAAACTTCCGTGCGTCCGAAGGGCAGCCGGGGGGGGGGGGG
>LR738712.1:872710228-872733577 GCA_902687465.1 Secale cereale | reverse complement strand
GGGGGGCACCAGGGCTCCAGGCGCCCTGGCGGCGCGCCACCCCCCCTGGGCCGCGCCTGGGCCCCCCGAAGCTTCCCCGATGCTCCCCTTTGGCATATATTTAAAGCGTCCTCTGAAACCCTCAGAAGAGGAACTCTTTTCGCGATCCCATCTCTGTTCCGCCGCCGCCGCCGCTTCCAAGATCGGGAGCACCAAGAGAACTCTTCCCGGCACCCTGCCGGAGGGGAGGATCACCACCGGGAGCTTCTCCACCACCATGGACGCCTCCCGGATGACTCGTGAGTAGTCTTCCTTGGACCATGAGTCCATGACCAGTAGCTATGTGATGTTCTCCTCCCGTTCTTGTGCTTCACTAATTAGTCCTCGTGAGCTGCCCTACATGATCGAGGCACATATGTAATCCTTATGCTGTTGCTATGTTGAGTTTGCTGGGATCCGATGGATTATGGGATTATGTTCAGATTGATCTTGAGTAATATATTTGATCTACCTCTTTTATATTTATGTTCATAAGTAATTCTTGCATGTTCTCCGTTGTTATTTATTGCTTTGTCCAAGTAATACGTAGTGACTCCAAGAGGGAACATTATGCTCGATTGTGGGTTCATGCCCCTCGATGACTAGCTTGAGTGACAGAAACATGAGTCTAGGGGATGTGATGTTGCCACAAGGGGGAAAACAACGGTGCTTGTGCCCGCGGGTGCAAGGATTGTTTACTTTACGTAAAGTTCTTTTAATGCAGTTGTCTGTTGCATTGAGTTTACACTATGGGTGGGACTCGCAACTTAATACCAGCGAGATGTTCTGGATAGATATCTCAAGGTGGATGATTAGTAGTAGATATTGATGGATTTCGGTCTACTTATTTTGGCGTACCGCCCATGCTTTGAACCTCAACCTTTCTGCAATGTAATCAGCATTGGTTTGCGTTCGTGGTCCTGTCAATTGCCCAGCTGTAATTTGCTTACCTCACATAGCTGTTTTATCGTCTTTTGGGAGAGAGACATCACTAGTGAACATCATGAGACTCCGGTCCATATTACCATCATTGATCACATCCGCTATTTACTTTTCGCTATTTACTTACTATTGCAAAACACTATCTAACACTACTATCATTTGCTTTTAACCCTTTGTGAACTACAAGGCCGGAGGGATTGAAAACCTCTCTGTACTCGTTGGGAGCAAAGTTATTTGTATCTGTGTGTAGGTCCACGTTGACTGCTAATATCTGGCGCCGTAGCAGTTGACACCTACTTGTTGAACCTAGGAGTCTCTGGGGATTCGATCCTTGGTATCTTTTCTAAGGGAAAACACTTCTACATACTACTCCCTCCGTCCCAAAATAAGTGACTCAAAAGTGACTCAACTTTGTACTAAAGTTAGTACAAAGTTGAGTCATTTTTGAGTCACTTATTTTGGGACGGAGGGAGTACATCTTACACCTTCCACTTGGGGTAACCAACGAGGGGTTCGAGGCCCATCAAGGAGTATTCTCTGGCGCCGTTGCCGGGGACTCCACTCTTCAGGATAGGGGAGTTGCACGCTATCTTTTACCTTTGATTTTAGTCTTGTTAGTTTACCTTTCAGTTTTTGCTTTAGTACCTTTTATCAAAAATCACAAAAATAGTTATCTTGTTCTTTAGTTATCGTTATGTCGGGTCCTTTTGTCTTTGACGAGGCAGAAGTTCTCACCTTTAAACAAAGAGGTGGGGAAAGTTTGAAAGATGCTTGGTATAGAATTAATGATTCACAAAAAAGAGCCACCAAGAAGCAACCTACTACTATATTGCTTAGAAATTTTTATGTTGGAATTACTTCTTGGAATAGGTTTATTCTAGATACTGCTATCAATGGGAATTTCCTAGAGGCCCCAGTTTGGGAGTCTCTTAGTATTATTGAAAATCTTGTTGGGAATCTCCCTGTTGTTTGCATTCGAGAGGACATCACCCTAGCTCACATTATGAAAAAACTTGAAAAGATAGAGCTAGAGATGCCAAGCATTAATAAGATAAATGAGTTGGATCGTAAGATCCAAGGGAATTTGAATAGACTTGATAGCTCCATGCATAATTTTTTTAAAATTTTGGAGACCGTCAAATTCCATGACTTGGACTCTTCTAGGATGGACAAGATTGAGGATATCTTTGACACTCTAGGAACCACCTTCTCCTCAATCAAAACCAAAAAGGTAGAAACTCCGGCAAAGAGGGAGCCTAAGTTCGTTCACGTTCCAAAGGCTCCCCGTTCTAAAAGTAATCCATCTATTGCCAAAGGGGTTGAAACTGTTAAGACCTTGGAAGAAACACCTGTCTTTGATAAATTTATAAATGAATCTTCCCTTGACTTTTATCCTTTTGGTCTTCTACCTAGGAGTATCTCTATGAGGCCTTTATTTGAGAGTCCTCTTAAAACTAGTTGTATCATTGAAGAGCTTTTTGATGATCTTGATGATGGTTCAATTGATACAACTTGATCTATGCATTATGCCTAGCTTAAAGGCATAAAAGAAAGCGCTTTTGGGAGGCAGCCCACATGAATAATTTTTTTTGCTTTTGTTGTGTATTGATGTTGTTTACTGCTGTAGCATCATCATTGTATCTTTGCTTTTCATATTTTTGCCAAGTATAGCCTCTGATTGCTAGAAAGTTCAAAAGTTGTGAGGTGCTGTCCAGGAAACAGATTCTGTCCTTGGATAGAAAAAATCGTATAAAATCACCAGATCATCTTTTTGGTCTGAATTTTTTCTACATCGTTCTCTATATAATTGTCTTTCGTGCGTCTGTTCTGAGTTTTTTGATTTGAGTTGCAGAAGTATCCCGAACAGATCAATTACTACCTGCTGTTCTGTTTTTCACAGATTCTGTCCTGTTTTGCCTTTCCTTCATTTTGCAAATCAAGAGCTTGCTTTTTCTTTGCAAAAATCTTTTGGCAATCTTGAGAAACAGTATAACTTCAAGAATATCTTTATTTCCAGCAAGGTATAATTATTTTATTAAGGGTACTAACCTCGCTAATCAGATTATGATGAGTTATGTATGAAAGGAGTTTTCAAGTGTGCGAGGGAAGATGATAAAAAGGTTCAGGAGTGTCAAGCGCTCAAGCTTGGGGATGCCCCCGTGCACCCCCAAGAAATATTCAAGGAGACTCAAGCATCTAAGCTTGGGGATGCCCCCGTGCATCCCCTTCTCCATCAACATTATCAGTTCGTCTTTCGTTCCACTATATTTTTATCACTTCATGTGTTAGGTGCTATGCTTGGAGCGTCTTGCTTTTAGTTTTCTTTTTAGTTTTTCATAACGAGTCGGAACTCAGCATTTCTTTATGTGGGAGAGAAACACGCTCCACTTCTACCTAGAACATAACATACAATTTTTTATGTCTATCTTTGCTGTGTATGTTCTTTGTCTTTTAATAGCTACTATCATGCTCTGCTCTTAGTATTCATGCTTATCTTTTCAAAGAGCTTTTGTTTAGTTGTTTGCTTGAACTCTCTTTAATTATCATGCTCACCTTATTAAGAGAGTTTGCTTCCGTTGCATTGGTTAATATGTCTATGATAAAAATGCTACTTGCATAATGGTGCTTAGTAGTTCAGGTTTTCTTATGGTTAATCTCAAATAGCTGGGGGGTTCCCAATGTGTTATTGGAGTACCAACTTGATTTGTTTGCCTATGATGTGGTATGGTTTAGTAATATCTTCCTTCGAGAATTTATTCTGATTGACTTGGCGTATGCTCACGCATATTTAAGACTGTAAAGAAAGTCTGTCAAGCCTTGATGATCTTTTATTTCTGAGTAGCGATATAACTACCATGCCTGATTCAATATTGCTTTGTCGCTCTGCATGATTATGACCGTCATTGCTCTCTTAGTTGGTCGCTCCCAGTCTTTTGCTAACCTCCACCTGTACTAAGCGAACTAACTTGCAATACGTAGCTCATGGGAAAGTAGCCTAAAAACTATTGTGGTAAAGAATATGTTGCCTATGTATCTTATTTCTTATAAGTTGCTTGCTGAGCGGTAACCATGTTTCTGGGGACGCCATCAACTGTCACACTTCTGTTGAATATCATGTGAGTTGCTATGCATGTTCGTCTTGTCTGAAGTAAGGGTGATTTGTCGTGGGTTGAATGAATATGCATATTGTTAGAGAAGAACATTGGGCCGCCAACCAAAGCCATGTATCATGGTGGAAGTTTTAGCTTGGACATTAATCCTCAATCTCTTATGAGAACATGCTTATGCATTAAAGAGGAGTCCACCATCTATTTTCTATGTTGTCCCGGTATGGATGTCCTCAAGTTGAGATCTATCAAAAACGAGAAATCAAATGCGATTTATCTCCTTGGACCTTTGTATAGGTGGCATAGAGGTACCCCTTTGTGACACTTGGTTGAAACATATGTAATGCAATGATAACCCATGGGAAATCCGAGCTAATTAGGACAAGGTGCGAGCACTATTGGTATTCGATGCATGAGGCTTGCAACTTATAGGATGTTTTATACATGACACATATGAAGTACTACTACCGTTGACAAAATTGCTTCCATGTTTTCAAAATAAAAAAACTCTAGCACATAACCATCTTTTACTTTTATGAGTCTCCACCTTATTTTAAGAGCACCAACTACTGAGAGCATGATTGTCATTCTGAGTGTAATGTGCATTGTCCCAAAGTAGCATTGTCTTGTGCATGATTGTGATATTGTTTATTTTGAAATCATTGTATCTAGTCATCACTTAAACCTTGAAGGTGCCCCTGCATTTATGTTTTGCTTCACTAAAGGGGGCAAGCTAGATATCACTTCATCATATTTGCACATCATGTTCATTGCAAATCTATTTGATGCTTCAATGTCATGTTGTAAAACTTTCAGTCATTTGTGATTTTCTCTTGAGGCAACTTAATTACTATAGAATCATTGTCTCAGTAAGCTTTTGTCATATGACTATGAAAAAGTCCTATATGGTTAATAGCATGTCACCACAGAAATTATTCTTGTTATCATTTACCTACTCGAGGACGAGCAGGAATTAAGCTTGGGGATGTTGATACGTCCAAAACGTATCTATAATTTCTGCTTGCTCCATGCCACTTTTGGGTGATATTGCTATGATATTCATACACTTCCATACACTTTTGATCATATTTGGAATAACTTACTAATCCAGTGCACCCCATTGCCAGTTTCTGTTTTCGGCTGTTTTTGTATTTCAGGTTTTCACGTTACGAGAACTGCCAGGAAAAATCCAGAAAAATTATATAAAAAATCAGCGTTCCGGAAACTTCCGTGCGTCCGAAGGGCAGCCGGGGGGGGCACCAGGGCTCCAGGCGCCCTGGCAGCGCGCCCCCCTGGGCCGCGCCGGGGGGGCGCCTGGGCCCCCCGAAGCTTCCCCGATGCTCCCCTTTGGCATATATTTAAAGCGTCCTCCGAAACCCTCAGAAGAGGAACTCTTTTCGCGATCCCATCTCTGTTCCGCCGCCGCCGCCGCTTCCATGATCGGGAGCACCAGGAGAACTCTTCCCGGCAACCTGCCGGAAGGGAGGATCACCACCGGGAGCTTCTCCACCACCATGGCCGCCTCTCGGATGACTCGTGAGTAGTCTCCCTTGGACCATGAGTCCATGACCAGTAGCTATGTGATGTTCTCCTCCCGTTCTTGTGCTTCACTAATTAGTCCTCGTGAGCTGCCCTACAAGATCGAGGCACATATGTAATCCTTATGCTGTTGCTATGTTGAGTTTGCTGGGATCCGATGGATTATGGGATTATGTTCAGATTGATCTTGAGTAATATATTTGATCTACCTCTTTTATATTTATGTTCATAAGTAATTTTTGCATGTTCTCCGTTGTTATTTATTGCTTTGGCCAAGTAATACGTAGTGACTCCAAGAGGGAACGTTATGCTCGATTGTGGGTTCATGCCCCTCGATAACTAGCTTGAGTGACAGAAACATGAGTCTAGGGGATGTGCTGTTGCCACAAGGGGGAAAACAACGGTGCTTGTGCCCGCGGGTGCAAGGATTGTTTACTTTACGCAAAGTTCTTTTAATGCAGTTGTCTGTTGCATTGAGTTTACACTATGGGTGGGACTCGCAACTTAATACCAGCGAGATGTTCTGGATAGATATCTCAAGGTGGATGATTAGTAGTAGATATTGATGGATTTCGATCTACTTATTTTGGCGTACCGCCCATGCTTTGAACCTCAACCTTTCTGCAATGTAATCAGCATTGGTTTGCGTTCGTGGTCCTGTCAATTGCCCAGCTGTAATTTGTTTACCTCACATAGCTGTTTTATCGTCTTTTGGGAGAGAGACATCACTAGTGAACATCATGAGACTCCGGTCCATATTACCATCATTGATCACATCCGCTATTTACTTACTATTGCAAATCACTATCTATCACTACTATCATTTGCTTTTAACCCTTTGTGAACTACAAGGCCGGAGGGATTGACAACCTCTCTGTACTCGTTGGGAGCAAAGTTATTTGTATCTGTGTGCAGGTCCACGTTGACTGCTAATATCTGGTGCCGTAGCAGTTGACACCTACTTGTTGAACCTAGGAGTCTCTGGGGATTCGATCCTTGGTATCTTTGCTAAGGGAAAACACTTCTACATACTGCATCTTACACCTTCCACTTGGGGTAACCAACGAGGGGTTCGAGGCCCATCAACGGTACAACGACGTCTCCTCCTTCTTGATCCAGCAAGGGGGAAGGAGAGGTTGACGGAGATCCAGCAGCACGACGACGTGGTGGTGGATGCAACAGGAAAACCTGCAGGGCTTCGCCGGTGCCTTGCGAGAGGAGATGGAAGTGTGATGGGAGGGGGGAGAGGCGCCAGAGGCTTGGGTGCGGCAGCCCTCTCCCCCCACTATATATAGGGGCCAGGGGGGCGGCGGCCAGAGGGGGGAGACTTGCCCCCCAAGGCATAGGGGGCGCCCCCTCCCCTAAGGGTTTCAACCCTAGGCGCATGGAGGGGGGCCCATATGGGTGCGCCAGCCCACCAGGGGCTGGCCCCCTTCCCCTTGCGGCCTATGGGGCCCTCCGGGATGGGTGGCCCCACCCGGTGGACCCCCGGGACCCCTCCTGTGGTCCCGGGACACTCCCGGTGACCCCCGGAATTCACCCGATGGCCGAAACGGGACTTCCTATATATCATTCTTTACCTCCGGACCATTCCGGAACTCCTCGTGACGTCCAGGATCTCATCTGGGACTCCGAACAACATTCGGGTTTCCATGTGCATGTATCTCTACAACCCTAGCGTCACCGAACCTTAAGTGTGTAGACCCTACGGGTTCGGGAGACACGCAGACATGACCGAGACGACTCTCCGGTCAATAACCAACAGCGGGATCTGGATACCCATGTTGGTTCCCACGTGTTCCTCGATGATCTCATCGGATGAACCACTGTGTCAAGGATTCACTCAATCCCGTATGTTATTCCCTTTGTCTATCGGTACGGTACTTGCCCGAGATTCGATCGTCGGTATGCCCGATACCTTGTTCAATCTCGTCATGGCAAGTCTCTTTACTCGTTCCGTAATCCATCATCCCGTGACTAACTCCTTAGTCACTTTGAGCTCTTTATGATGATGTCTTACCGAGAGGGTCCAGATTTACCTCTCCGTCATACGGAGTGACAATATCCCAGTCTTGGTTCGTACCAACTCAACAGACACTTTCGGAGATACCCGTTGCGTACCTTTATAGCCACCCAGTTACGTTGTGACGTTTGGCACACCCAAAGTATTCCTACGGTATCCGGGAGTTGCACAACCTCATGGTCTAAGGAATAAATACTTGACACTAGAAAAGCTTGTGCATTACGAACTTATACGATCTCGTGCTAGGCTCAGGATTGGGTCTTGTCCATCACATCATTCTCCTAATGATGTGATCCCGTTATCAATCACATCCTATGTCCATGGTCAGGAAACCGTGACCATCTGTTGATCAACGAGCCAGTAACTAGAGGCTTACCAGGGACACGTTGTGGTCTATGTATTCACACATGATTCGTTGTTTCCGTACAATACAATTCAAGCATGAATAACAGACAATTATCATGAACAAGGAAATATAATAATAATCCTTTTATTATTGCCTCTAGGGCATATTTCCAACAGTCTCCCACTTGTACTAGAGTCAATAATCTAGTTACATTGTGATGAATCGAACACCCATAGAGTTCTGGTGTTGATCATGTTTTGCCCGTGGAAGAGGTTTAGTCAACGGGTCTGCAACATTCAGATCCGTATGCACTTTACAAATATATATGTCTCCATCTTGAACATAATTCCGGATGGAGTTGAAACGGCGCTTGATGTGCTTGGTCTTCTTGTGAAACCTGGGCTCCTTGGTAATGGCAATAGCTCCAGTGTTGTCACAGAAGAGAGTCATCGCACTTGGAATGACTCCTAGGTCGGTGATGAACTCCTTCATCCAGACTCCTTCTTGTGCTGCTTCGCAAGCAGCTATGTACTCCGCTTCACATGTAGAATGCGCCACGACAATCTGCTTGCAACTGCACCAGCTGACTGCTCCACCATTCAAAATATACACGTATCCGGTTGGTGACTTTGAGTCATCCAGATCTGTGTCGAAGCTAGCATCGACGTAACCCTTTACGACGAGCTCTTCGTCACCTCCATAAACGAGAAACATATCCTTAGTCCTCTTCAGGTACTTTAGGATGTTATTGACCGCTGTCCAGTGTTCCGTACCGGGATCACTTTGGTACCTCCCTACCAAACTTATGGCAAGGTTCACATCAGGTCTGGTACACAGCATGGCATACATTATAGAACCTATGGCTGAGGCATAGGGAATGACACTAATCTTTTCTCTATCTTCTGCCGTGGTCGGGGACTGAGCCTTGCTCAATCTCATACCTTGCAAAACAGGCAAGAACCCCTTCTTGGACTGATCCATATTGAACTTCTTCAATATCTTGTCAAGGTATGTGCTTTGTGAAAGACCAATGAGGCGTCTTGATCTATCTCTATAGATTTTGATGCCTAATATGTAAGTAGCTTCTCCAAGGTCCTTCATTGAAAAACTCTTATTCAAGTAGGCCTTTATACTTTCCAAGAATTCTATATCATTTCCCATCAGTAATATGTCATCCACATATAGTATGAGAAATGCTACAGAGCTCCCACTCACTTTCTTGTAGATACAGGCTTCTCCCCAAGTCTGTATAAAACCAAACGCTTTGATCACATCATTAAAGCGAATATTCCAACTTCGAGATGCTTGCACCAGCCCGTATATCGAGCACTGGAGCTTGCATACCTTGTTAGCATTCTCTGGATCGACAAAACCTTCCGGCTGCATCATATACAGCTCTTCCTTGAGGAAACCATTAAGGAATGCCGTTTTGACGTCCATTTGCCATATCTCATAATCATAGAATGCGGCAATTGCTAACATGATTCGGACTGACTTCAGCATCGCTACGGGAGAGAAAGTCTCGTCGTAGTCAATCCCTTGAACTTGTCGATAACCCTTAGCGACAAGCCGAGCCTTATAGATGGTCACATTACCATCCGCGTCTGTCTTCTTCTTAAATATCCATTTATTTTCTATGGCGTGCCTATCATCAGGCAAGTCCACCAAAGTCCATACTTTGTTTTCAACATGGATTCTATCTCGGATTTAATGGCTCCAAGCCATATATTGGAATCTGGGCCCGCCATCGCTTCTTCATAGTTCGAAGGTTCACCGTTGTCTAACAACATGATTTTCATGACAGGGTTGCCGTACCACTCTGGTGCGGAACGTGTCCTTGTGGACCTTCGAAGTTCAGTAGTAACTTGATCTGTATCTTCATGATCATCATCATTAACTTCTTCCCTTGTCGGTGCACGCACCTCAGGAACAATTTCCTGCGCTGCGCTACTTTCCGGTTCGGGAGGGGTGACTGTCACCTCATCAAGTTCTACTTTCCTCCCACTCACTTCTTTCGAGAGAAACTCTTTCTCCAGAAAGGATCCATTCTTGGCAACAAAGACCTTGCCTTCGGATCTGTGGTAGAAGGTGTACCCAATCGTTTCCTTTGGGTATCCTATGAAGACGCATTTTTCCGATTTGGGTTCGAGCTTCTCAGGTTGAACCCGGTGCCGACGAGGCTGGAACCACTTATTTTTCCTGACCGACGAGGTTGGACACGCTGCCTTCATGACCGACGAGGCTGAACGCCCGTTTGATACTTCACAGTGAATCCGGTGCCAACAAGGCCGGATATCTTACTCCAAAGACCGACGAGGCTTTGGCATGTCACCATATGGCCACACTGGCCACATATATTTTGGAGTATATTTTAGGTATAAGACGACGACCATCAGCGTAGCTTAATCGGAGGTGTTCTGCGGTATTTACCAGCAGATGTAATTAACCGGATTGTCTTACGAGGCTCCCGGAACGAGAAGTCGAGAACCCGTACAATGGCTGGGCATTAGTCAGATGTACTTGTCCATGGCACAATAAATGTAATCATGTGAGAAACCGCACTGTGTAATTCTCAAGAGATTTAATAAAGCCGTATTTCCCTATATTTTTTGTCTCTTTATTTATTAATAAAGCACGCCCGGTTATACACTTCTTTTATTGCCGTTACGCATTAGGAAATACCCCTTTCCGAGGGACATTTTTTTTTCGAGAAACATACTCACGATGGTTTGTGCTGACGCACACTTAGACATTATACTATCTATCAATCTTTATTAAAGAAATATTTATCCAGCCACTTGCCTCCCTTAGCACCCATTCTACTCCTTCCTGTAGATGCCATATATACTTCCTTTTCCGTGCCACCAGTCAACTATTCCGCTCACATACAACTCTCCTCTTAGCCCAAACAACATGTTACATTTACTCCACATGTTCTCGGCTTACCAATTACTGTATCCTAAGCATCAGAGGTGTCAGGAAGCTCCCAACGATCTATCTCATCCACGGGTGGATTCTCGTAGCTAACATACCAAGTTAGACAAGATCGTTGCACACACCTACCTGCCATCTATATATGAGCTCGAGCGAATCATTGACTCGCCTAAGTCTTGTCCTTGGCATGTTAATGTACCGGCCTGACCGTCACTATCGACATTGCGGTGCTCGTAGTCTACGCGGTCGGTCTATCGTTGATATGGCTTAGGTTCCTGTACCTGCAGAGATCTCTACCACTCATTTATGGGATAGAGTAGGGATCGTGATATTGTGAAGCGCTGTAAGTGTACATATTTTTTTGCAGCAATTACTAGTTATCATGATGCTAAAAAAAGTCGACATGGTTGGTGTTCGTTCCTTTGACAGGCTGATTGATCTTTATACATTGCATTCAGGTCCAAAATCGAGTGCGCATATAGCTTGTTCTATTTCTGATGCGGGTGGCATGTGCGTCCTGCTGAACATCTAGCAAGCACCCTTGTTGTTTCATGGCGTCACCGTATTCCTAGGCCACATGAGCAGAACCATTTTTTTCTCTGAACTTTTGAATTACTTTTCGAGCGATCAAAATTATGGAACGTCGTGTTGTGAAAAAGAAATCTTTTATGTCTTCTAACTCGGGTATACGATCCGCATTTGCAATTTCTGCTACATGCTGTAACCTGAACGCATGTATGGTCCTCACTTTGTGAAGTGCATTCTTTTGGGATACTGTCACTTGATGTGCACTTCTGGGAGATCCAACGAGACAGGGGTTGGGCAGGTGCTTGCCCCCGCACCTGTGTGCTCCTGGAAATGTTCGTCAAGAGAACGAGTAAAACGTCGCAAGTAGCTACAACATCAATTCGCTGGATTGCATTTTGTCTGGAAGAAGGGGCCGATGAGCCTTTGTGTGTAATTCGCCATCAGTAATCGTACAGATCATGCAACAGATTACACAAGAAAATCAAACACGATGGTCCTTTCCAAGACGAATCAAAATCCAAAAGTATTTATTTTGCTAGATCAAAGCAATAAAGAGAGAGACACACGTGGATCAAGGTGGCAACGGGGACGAAACCCATCGGGTTTTGCCTTCCCAAATCCATCCCCACGAAAAAATCGTAAACCCGTCCCCGTTTCCATCATGATGCGCGGGGCTAGTTTTTAGCCCGTCTCCTGAACCCATCGGGTTTCGGGGAACCACGATAAAATCAAAATATTTAAACAAACATAGAGAGGACAAAGAATAACATTTCAGCAACAAAACAAGCACATTTCAGTAGCATAACTTGAGAACATTTTAACAAAAAACTATAGTAGATGGTTCAACAGCTATATAGAGTGTCAGGCGGAGTGAAACGTGGAGCGAGGAGGCTTGCTGTCGCAGATCGTGGTCGATGGTTCTTGCAAGATGGGATCGAGTCAGGCGGCGGCTGGGGTCCTAGGTTTAGGTTTATGTATTCTGAGGGAGAGAGAGAGAGTTGAGGGCTCGAGCGAGGGGGAAAGAGCGAGCGATACAGTGGCCACCCAGTGAGGGATTGGTTTGGCCTCGTCGCTGGGGGGTGGGAGGCTCGGTCGCATTGGGTTTGGCCGGATCAGTACTGGGTAAAAATATATAATTTCGCGGGTATTGTCGGGTTTCGGGTTCGGGGACTACCGAAACGGGTGTAAACCCACGAATCGTGTCGAGTTGTATAATGCGCCCAACAACAGCCCCGCGGGGATGAAAACATGCCCATACCCATCCCCTAATATAGTAAAAACCAACAAAAAAAATAGCGCGCTATCTAAAATAGCGTGGCCCTTCTCCAAATGCTATACAAGTTATTGCGTGCTATATTCAAAATAGCGTTTTAAAAAACATGCCAAATATATCACAGAAATTAAGGATTTTAACGTCTAATTTTTTTTCCTAGGAGGTATACATGCATACCGCTGGTGAACACATTATGACATTGGATGCACTTAAGAGAATTCTTCTTGTTTTTGTCCAGACAAATGCAATATTTTCATCCTAGATGGGCCTATTGTTGCGTTGTATTGGGCCGATGCCTGATGGGCTGGTATGGGCTGAGCGCCTGCCGTGTTTCTATCGCTCCATGCTAAAAACGCTAAAACATTTTTGCGTTTAGTGCAGTTATAGCGTGCTATAATGTGAATAGCGGCATAGCGTGTAAAATGGCTAAAACGTAACGTGACACCCTCAAATATGCTATAGCAAAGTTTAAACGCCAAAATAGCGCGATATTTGTTTGGTTGGTAAAAACCCACGGGGATGCGGGTTTCGGGGCCGTTGCCATCTTGACACGTGGACATGATTAAAAATCAGGCAAGGCTCCGAAACATGGCACCCCCACCCCATGGTGCCATCCATCATCACCGTCAAGTATACATCGTGTAGCTACATTTCAGCACAACGTTGTTCTTACTAGATGATGCCCCGCACATTGCTTCAGGAATCTTGCTAAAAATGTATAAATAGTTTCTAATAAAACCTCTAAGTAATGAAAAACAAATGTAAGCTTAAAAACTAAAGATACAAAATGTATAAAAAGAGAAAAAATAAACTACAGTTAGAAAAATATCATTTCTAATAAAATATGAAGGATGAACTCCAATGCAAAAAATAACTTCTGACTAATATGCATGAATTGATGATGTGACACCATTGCATGCATAGAGTAATGAAAAGAAATTATAATTTATGTCTTAAATGCATGACTTGCTTATTGTCATGGTTGCATGGCTAGTAAAATTAGGTAATGGGTTGTAGCTATTTAGGAATAGAGGATTAGGGCTATACATATCTAGCTGAAATGTTAAGGGGAAAAGAGGGCACATGAAAGGAAGACATGAAGCTAGAGACAAACACTCCTTGAGACCGCAATAGCAACGCGTCCAGGCAACCTAGCAAGTTTTTCCATTTTCATAGTCAGTGATGCTTAGATCGCGACATAGAGCATTGTCGATGGTCCTCTTCCGGAACCACCTCCTTGAGTTTCTGTTGCTTGAATCTCCTCAGCATTTTGAGGGCGGCCTTTGGCTGATCCATGAGAACCATGTGGACATCATTGTGAACCTGCATTCGCATGGGCGGAAACAGACTACTTGTCGGTAATCTAGACCGACCATGTGTATCTATACTCATATTTTTCTTGATTACTATTTAAGTAGTAACACAAGTATCAAAAAGAATTGTATGCTATGTGGCCATGCTTTTGGTGTTTTCTTTTAAATGGCAAGTGTCATAATTGTGTTAGATGTTTCCTTTCATTTTCTGGACTATTCTCCTAAACTACACGATGAATCACTACTAATCGGAAGTCGCTGACTGTCGTATGTCCTAACGGTCATAGGAGAGGGTTTTTGGCGGCTCATCTATACGATTTTTGTAGTAGTGTATGGCTCATGTGGGAGAAGAAAACCGTATCAAAAGTATTAACTACATAAACATTTTTTGTGCTAGAATTCATTTGTGTTATTCATGGATAGTGTTTACATATTTTACCTTAGCTTTATATCAACTTTAAATCTTGAGCAGCTAAGATGGTTTGTGCTCAAGTACCACCATTTGTCATTCCCAATATATCTTCATTTATGAAAGATTCATCTGGCCAGCTGCTTCCCATACTACACATTATCTACATATTGTAGTGTATCTTTTCTATCAATATTGAAATCTTGGGCATTTAATTCTCAGGATGGTTTGAGCTGACGCACACGTTCGACATTTTCCAATCTATCTATATTTATTAATGTATGATCCATCCAGCCACTTGCCTCCCTTAGTGCTTATTATATAAGAGAGATGATACACATCCTTAGCTTTGTAGATGTCATATATACTTCCTTTTCCGTGTCACTAGTCAAGTGTTCCACACACATGCAACTCTCCTCCTTGCCCAAACAACATGTTATATATCTTCTTCGTGCCAACTGCTCTATCCTAAGCATGGGATGTGTCAGGAAGCTCCCAACGATCTAGCTCATCCATGACCGGACTATCGTAGCTAACATACCAAGGTAGACATGATCGTCACACACGCCCACCCACTATCTGTATACTAGTATGGGCAGATCATCAACTCGTCCGTTATTGCTTTCTAGTCCTTGTCGTGCTCATGAACTGCCCCGACCATCACTATCAACATCGCTGCAATGGTTATCTACGTGGTTTGCCCATCTCGGATGTTGATTAGGTTCGTGTACCTGGAAAGATCGCTGCTACTCGTTTCAGGGATAGTATAGGAACCCTGGATAGCAACTCGTGGAAAAAAAATCAGAGCTTCCTGTTCTTGACATCAACGGTCAATTGTTTTGCTTGGGCCTTCGAGGTCCTCGTGTGTTGTTTGTTCAGCGGGGTCTTGATTAGTCATATACGGCAAAGATGAAGACACTTGCTCACGAAGATGTGACGATGATGACATCGCATGCAACTCGATGGTGTCCTCTCCTCGACGGTATGTGTCGTCTTGCAGGTGTGTTGGTTGGCCGTGTGCCCTTCTTGTGGGCATGATGTTATGTTTTTTTACTGGGTTTCCTCTAATTAGACAGGAAACTCTATTCTACCCCTTTTAATGATTTAGGCCCAAAGGGACCGTTTTTCCAAAAACATGCCTCGGAGGGAGTACCTTCCAGGCATGTGCCACTGTACTGCCATGCCTCTCTCCATCGCTCATGAAAGTGCATTCCCCCTCAGCGGGGTCGTCCATGGCCATGAGCGAGTTGTGCACTCGCACAGGGACCCATTTTCTACGGGCCCCCAAGTTGGGCCGGATTTCCTGTCTAGGCCCATGCGAGTAGTGTGTACCATCGCGTTTTAGCCTTTTATTGGTTGGGCTCGTGAGCTTCTCTTTATTTATATATTGTAGTGTATCTTTTCTATCAACATTGGAATCTTATTTTAACACAGTACAAACACAAAGACTCATATATATGAGCATACACTCACCCCTATGAATTCACAGACGCACACCCTACCCTATTTAAGTCATCGTAGGTGCCTCGTAGTTGAGGGGAACGTCTCCTCCCACTGAACACACATTATCCGAAATCCTGAAATAAATTCAGCATAAATGCGAGCATCAGGATTTGAATCCTGATGGGTTGGGAATACCACTTTACTCCTAACCAGCCAATCACAGGTTGATTCGCATCAACATTTGAATCTTGGGCATTTAATTCTCAATAAGCTGGTTTGTGCTGACGTACACATATCCAATATATATCTCTTTATTAATGAAAGATTTGTCCCGCCATCTGCCTCTCACTTACTTCCCATTATATAAGGGAGATGACACACATCCTTAGATCCGTAGATGCCATATATACCTCCTCTTCCCATGCCACTAGCCAAGGATTCCCGCACACACAACCCTCCTACTTTGCCAAACATGTTACATCTCCTCCTCGTGTTCTTGGCTTATGAAGTACTCTATCCTAAGCATAGGAGGTATCAGGAAGTTCCCAGCGATCTATCCCATCCACGACTGGATTATCGTAGCTAACATAGCGAGGACGACAAAACCGCAACACAGTCCATCCCACCATCTATATACGATCTCTCATGAATGATCTAGTCATTTGTGATTGTTGGCTCCTTGGTTCGCTCATGTACTGCCCTGGCCGTTACTATCAATGTTGCGACGTTGATTGTCTGCGCGGAGCATCTATAGCGGGTATGCTTGGTATTCTATAGCTGGAGAGATCACTGCTACCATTTTCAAGGATAGAGTAGGAATCCTGGGATTATGCAGCTCAGTAGGATGTGAACACAAAAATGCAGCAGTTGCAGTTACCCTTATGCTAAAAATTTATACAGTTGGTATTCATTCCTATGATAAAGGCCGATTGATCTTTATACATAGCATTGTGGTCTCGTGCGCAAGACACAGTGACTCATGCAGTGTGGCTGAGATGGCACAAGAACAGTCGATGGTGCGTGACACGTCTCGCACTTCAGCTACATCCATTCCACACTAGCCACATCGGCGTGTCGGTGCATCTTTCCTTGACTTATTTATATAACGGTCTGCTCTCGTCTAGTAATATGGATAAGTATACCAAATGCTGCCTACTCCGCAATCGGAGACGATGCCAGTGGCATGTGCGTCGCGATGAGAGCAGGTCCAGCATGCTGCTCCCTTGCTGGTTCGTGGTGACTGCATGTTCCTAGTCACATGAGGAGGACCATTTTTTCCTTTGAACTTTTGATGTTCTTTGAGCTGATCAAAATACTGAATCTTCGTGTTGTAAAATTTTGAAATTAAATTAAACCCATCTGCATGCTGAGAAGTGAAAATAGACGAAAATTTGCTCTACCCTATATGTAGTAACATCTCACATGAACCATAGTACTTAATTAGTCACAACTCATGGAAAAAAAAATCCGTTTATGTCTTATAACTCGTGTATGAGATCTTCATTTAGAGTTTTTGGCACATGATGTCACCGTTTGACATTCATTAGTGGGAGCACGCATGCTCTCCTGATTGGTAAGGATTATCTTATTGTTAATATCGGGGAAAGATTTGTATCATCCATCCGAGCCTACGTTTTTTTAGTAAAGGAGGATTACCTCCGGCCTCTGCACCTGGGTGATGCACGCAGCCATTTTATCAATTATTCACAGAGACCTTACAAAATAGTAAATCAGTTTATCTGAAGCCACCATCTTAGCAACAACTGCCGCTACTCCTAACCACTTGATGGAGGGGTGACGATAGTCCGAGCCTAATAACAAACAAACATTGCATCAAAGCCTAACATGTAAAGCCGGAGGCCCCAACCGAGCCACATACTGGGTTTGGTGTACAAACCGGTCCGACGCACTCTCATGTGTCATCGCCGCCGTCTTCCATCAATCCATCTTCAGAGCAGAAACTAACGCACCGACCATGCGAGGCCTCTCTGCCATCGATATATACCACCTTGATGCCAGACAATGTTCTCCTCCCGTGTGAGTCCATCTCTGCGCATCGGACACTGAGCCTTCACTACGCCACGCCGTCGAGATCTGCCGCCATCAATGAGTAAAATGAAGCACCGCTCCACCAAAGAAGCCGTCCACTGGTACCTTGAGCCTGTGTACATCTCCAAGAATGACGCCTCGAAGGGGAAACGACAGTAGAGCGCGCCGTCATCCGATCTACTGATCTAGGGTTTCCCCAGGAGGTAGCGGATAGAGGTCTGGAGCTTAACCACGGCGATGCCATCAAAAAGGTAAGGACACAAAAGAGTGGCGCCATCGCCAGTCTTGACAACAAGCCGAGAACGAGGTTTTTACCCGATTCCGCTCGACGAACCAACGTCTCGCATCGTGCGCATAGACCACCACCGTTCTCCGCCGTCGTGGAGCGAGCAAGCCACTCTGGCCAGATCAGACCTGGCCGGAGGGCCAACCACGCCCGCAACTGACCATGCCACCAAAGCTCTCCACGCTGGCGCCGATCTGAGGTGTCATAGCGCCGCGGCCAGATGCATCAGCACAACCACTAGTCATCCGCCGCCACTCGCCGTCGGGAGCGAGCAACCGACGTGGAGGCTCCGATCTGGGAGCACACTTCCGCTTGCCCGGGTGCCCCGCGCCACCCTCGTGCGCGAGAAGGAGAGGCTCCTCCATTACCGTCGTCGGCTGCCGGGACCTAGACCGGCGGCTTCCTCCGGCGGCGGCGGACAGGAGGGATGGGATAAGGAGTGACCGGCGGCTAAGGTTGGGCGCCCCTCGACCGCCCGCATGGGGGCCAGCGGACGGGAGGGGTGGGATCTAGAGCGAGTAGGCCCGGGGAAGGCAACGGTTGTGTGCGTGAGTTGGGGAAGGCGGTGGCTGTGAGCGATGTGCGTTGGCCTAGTAACTAGAGTTTGCTGCTTCAGCTCTTAAAAAATATAAAAATTGGGGGAGAATTTCACTTCCCCGGCCTCTGCACCAACTAGGGATGCATACGGCCTTTTAAGTACGAGTACTAGGATTTCTAATCTCGGTTACGCAACGAGCCTAGTCCTCAATCAATGCATGAGTACCAGGAGAGCCTGGTCCTCAAGAATAAATAGGAACCTAAATTCACATTCGTGAGGATTTGAACCCATGTGTTGGGTTTGTACAGGGATGAAGCTAGAAAAAATGGGCACTGATGTCAGTCATACCACCGTCGCCGGCAGCAGTCGCCCCCGCCGCTGGAGGTCAATATGATGCTCGTGCCCCTGCCACAAAGGTCGTCCCGCACCACCCATAAGTCTAGACAGGAGAGGAGGACAAGCCTTGATGCGAACCATGCCGCACGTGTTTTGCCCGGCTGCACGCACAACGACAGCTAGGAAAGAAAGGTGAAAGAGATTCCCGTAGGATGGCAGCGCTAGGGTTCTCCCATGGCGCTCACAGAGAACACCGTGGAGCGCCAAGTTTTTCTTTTGCAAAGTGGATGTCGTTAAATTCACGTACGGTTACACTAGATATTGTGCCGCTACAATCGGCCACATCAAAATAAAAAGGCCGTCTTAACCAACAAACATCTGCTTGGGAGCATGACAATTGTGAACGATTTGCAGGGCAATTTATGTTGACCGATGATGACAAATTTAGTAACCAAGCATGACAAATCCACGTCAGCTAATTTTTTTTCCAGAATTTGCCGTGCTTACAAACAAAATTAGTCATCCTCAGAATGATGTAAATTGTCATAAAAAGTTAGATTTGCCATCCCCACCTAGCGAACGCTAGCTGAATAGCATTACTGAAATAAAATTGCCGGAAATTTGCGCCTGTGTAGTTCCATCGAGAAGTGAGAGAGATATTGAAATTATAGATTATTACTACCTCACAAATAAAAAAGATGTTAGTATATTACTAGGATTTTTTCCAGTGTAGAATTGAGGATCGAGGCAGCAAAGTGCAAAGAGATGACCAAAGTGTGCTACCGCTTGCAGAAGTGACCATGCAGCGATCAATGTGTTGTGGGCTGTGCATTAGCGTTACATGTTAGTATTTTCATTTTATAGTACACTGTACGACTATAGTTGGGCTGCAACTTTGGGCTTGTGCAACTTCCTGTCGGCTGGACTGGGGTCAATCAAATTTTCGGGGTGGGGTCAGATACAAAATTAGTCAACGCAGCTATTTAAAACCCTTAACAGCACTGGTGTCACCCTGGGTTTGTACATCCACTCCCCCAACGGACTATATGCGCACACAATTTGACCATTGCAGAATTCATTCATTTAAAGTAGTAACACAAATATCCAGAAGTATTGTACAATATGTGGCGATGCGTCGTATTTTTTTTCTTTCTAGATGGCAAGCATCACAATTGTTGGACGTTTCCTTTCACTTTCCAGACTATTCTTCAGAAATACGCGGTGACTCACTACTGATCGGAAGTCGCTGACTCGCGGATGTCCTACCCGTGACCAGAGTGTTTTTGGTTCTCGTCTACATGATTTTTGTAGTGTCGCTCATGGGGGAAAGAAAAACTATATCAAAATATTAACTACATAGAAGTTTTGTGTGGTAGTATTCATTTATGTTATTCGCTATTATTAATATAAAATACGTTACCGCATCTTTTCTATCAACATGAAATCTTGGACCCATATGATGGGTTGTGCTCACGTACTACCATTCATCATTAACCAATCTATCTTTATTTATGATTTGTTTAGAAAAGATTCATCCGGCCACCTACCTTCCATACTACACATTATTTACATGTTGTGGTTGTATATCTTTCGATAAAGATTGAAATTATGAGCATTTAGTTATTAGTAAGATGGTTTATGCAGACATACACATTCGACGTTATCCAATACCACCACTTACCTCCCTTACTGCCCATTATATAAGAGAGATGATATATATCCTTAGCTCTGTACATACCACATATACTTCCTCTTTCCGTGCCACCAGTCATTTCTTCCAGTCACATACAACTCTACTCCTCACCAAAACAAAGATGTTACATTTCCTTCTTGTGTTCTTGGCTTACGAATTACACTCTCATAAGCATGGAAGGTGTCGGGAAAATTCCAATGACTTACCTCATCCTTGACCGGATTCTCGTAACTAACACGCTGATGTAGACAAGACTGTTGTGCACGCCCACTCGCCATCTATATATGAGTTGACACGCATCATCGACCGGTACGTGGTTGTTGTCTGGTCCTTGGCGCACTCATGTACTGCCCTGCCCGTTACCGTAGGCATCCTGGCTCCCTTTGCCTACATAGAAGAACTGAAGCAGATATGGCTTCAGTTTCTTTAGCTGTAGAGGTAGTTACTGTTGTGATTGATCTCAGGTTATTGCTTTTTAACTGAGAGAAAATATGGGAGAAAAAGTCTCCTCCTCTAACGATTGTGCTCTGATCGGATGCATCCATAACCGACTTTTGGTTTTGGTCCCTGGTCCACCTAGCGCCATAGAAGGAGGAAGTCGTACCCATCAAAGGCTTTGACACACACGTATGAGAAAACCACGACTCCTAAAAACCAAACCTAAAAGGGTGGTAAAGGGGGCCAGAAGGCCATCTCCACCGCCGGCCACTGTGCCGGCGGCACTCCTGCTGCATGACTACACTAACCAGCAAGTGCCCATGCCGGCCATCTCTAGTGCTGGCAGCATTCTGGACGTCTTCTAGGTACAGCTACACCTGGGTGCTGGTCACGTTCACGCTTTCGGCCATGGGGTATTCACTCATGGCCTCTGCCTTTTCTGGTTAGTATCTGATCTTCCTTCTAAAGATGTGTTCTAATTACGAGATTGAGTTAATGTGTAATGCAACAGATGAACCGGTGCACGCACGTACAATCCATGGGTATTGGTACTGCTCCATGTACGTACCCCGTCTCAAGCTTGCATGGGCCATGCATTACAGTTGCACCCCTGCGTACACATTCACAGAACTTGAGCTTGCTAGCTTAATATGCAGTTAATTGATTAACCGGGCACTAGCCCATTAAAATTTCTTTTAGCCAACAGTTTTCAATGTAGGTGCGTTCACGACATGCATGCAATATCCGTGGGCACTCCTTGCTCCACATAAAATATTGGTAGTACAAACTATTTTCGTACTACTTATAGTACAAATTCTCATCGAACACCTACTAGAAGAGAAGGAAGAAAGGGCACGTGAAGGTGTGAAGCAACCGGAAAGCCACGGTCTTAATATAGGGATCGTATCCCCCTGGCGCTTCCATCACATGGCGCATTCTTTATTCCTTCCTTGAGTTCCAGGCCTGATATGAAGGGCCACGTTGAAGCCGAGCGGCGCGGTGGTGACTGGCGAGATAATCAGTGTACCTTCATGTGGGCGCTGCTTCGGCACGCTAGCATCAATTCAAATAATTCCTGGAGGGAAATCAATCGAAAAGATTGCCTGCCCATGCTACAATTCCTTACTCAAAAGGACTAGGGTACCTTCAGGCCTGATGGCCACGTCCCTCGTCCTTGATGAATGTATCTTGCGTCACTCTACATGTGTGCTGATGACGAGCCATCAAGAACAAGCGAGTGTGCATGTATTGATTTCCTTCAACAGATTGAGCAAATTACTATGAGCTAATTCTAAATTTTGGGATGGAGAGAGTGCATATTATGTTTTTCTGGACAGTACATCAATCTATCAATGTATTGATTTATTTTGCACCATCCTTTAGTTTTTATTCTCATATTTTGTTCTGTACACATCCACCCTTGGCAGTTCATGTATTGAGATGGATTAAAAGCTTTGAGCAAGAAAGAGAAATGAATAAAGAGCACCATGCGTGTTCATGCTGTTTACATGCATGTTCCTACTGTGTGTAATGTTGTGGTGTATGATTCGTATGCTATGGGCTGCTTATTGTAATAATAATAAAAGTATTACTAGCACTTCTGCATGGATATTGATTATGATTTGTGTAATCCCATTTCTGAATTAAGGCCCCTTGTGTCGCATATGAACCCGTTGCATGATATAGGTCCTTTATCAGGCAGATGCTTGAAGTTTTATGTTTGTTCTCCTGTATATTTGCCATGATCATTCAAAATAGCTATATTTTCACACAGATACACAGTTTGATCATTGCAAACTAATTCGTTTCTAAATTAGTAACACATAGCAAATAATATTGTAAGCAATCTACCTATATTTATGATTTATTTATGAAAAAGATCATCTGGACAACAACCTCCCATACTGCACACTATTAGCAATCTATCTTTATTTGTGATTTATTTATGAAAAACTAATCCGGATACCTGCCTCCCATACTACACATTATTTACATCTCTACCTAATAATAAAGCACGGTGGGGTTCTGCCCGTCTGTCGCACCGTTTTTCAAAAAAGCCCCTGCGTTTTCATGAAATCAACCTGCAGTCCGGATTTAAGTCACACCGAACCGTTATTTTACAGATTTTCGACCC
>LR738712.1:872675572-872710197 GCA_902687465.1 Secale cereale | reverse complement strand
CCCCCGACTTTTTAGGTATTCCATCCACGGGTCATATTTAAGTCAAACAAATGCTTTTTAAAATCATCCATATCTTTTAAACCGTAACTCCGATTTAAACATGTTATATATGAAATTTGATTAAAAAATATGTAGAATATGACTATAAGATTATTTTAACCTGTTAAATATTTATAAATATTATATTGGAAGATATTTAATTCAAACAAATGGTTTTCTAAATTATACGTATCTTTTGAACCATAACTCCGATTTAAACATATTATATATGAAATTTGATTAGAAAAATATGTAGAAGATGAATATAGGATTATTTTAACCTGTTAAGTATTAATAAATATTATTTTGGAAGATATTTAATTCAAACAAATGGTTTTCTAAATTATGCGTATCTTTAAAACCGTAACTCCGATTTTAACATGTTATATATGAAATTTGATTAGAAAAATGTGCGAAATCTGAATATAATGTTAATTTTACCTATTAAATATTTTTTAAATATTGTTTTGGAAGCAAACTTATAACTATAGCACACGATACATTTTTCTTTCGTACATGCGGTGATCTGGATTGCAAATAAACACCCACTATAATCATATATGGAAAAGAAAACATCGAGAACTACACATGCATACCTCTGAATACGTCGCATGGGAAAACAACATATTTCTCATCGTGAATGTGAGAGAAAGCGAGAGAGAGAGACGTCTTAGGATTAACCACATGCAAACACGTTTTGGTTTGTGTGTCACTAAGGCCATTGCCGGCGAGGGTGAGAAGAAGGATAAGCGGCAACACAAATATGATGCGTCACTAAAATAAAGGAGATGGACCTATTGTGGTCTTAAGTGATGGTTGTTCGGTGAAGAGTGTGTTGTGTTTTTTCTCCCGTTGCAACGCACGGGCTCTTTTGCTAGTATATACTAGCGCATCTTTTCCATCACCGAAAAAAATCTTAATAAGATGATTTGTGCTGAGTACCACCATTCGACACTATCCAATTTATCTATTTATCTTTATTTATGAAAGAAGATTCATCGGGCCACCTACCCTCCCTTGCCGTCCATTATAAGAGAGATGATACATATCCGTAGCTATGTAGATGCCAAATATACTTCGTCTTCCCATGCCACTAGTCAAGTGGTCTGCTAGCATACAACACTCCTCGCCCAAGCAACATCTCCTCCTCGTGTTATTGGCTGATTGATTACTCTATTGTATGCATGGGAGACGTCCGCAAGTCACCAATGATCTATCGCGTCCTCACTCCTGTTGGCTACCAGTCCACAACTGGATCCTCGCACAGCTAACATACAGAGCTGCAGAAACTTGTCATACACGCACACCCGCTATCTACGGCCGAGCGTGCTCGCTTGAACCGTCGACTCGTCTATCAGCATTGTCTGGTCCTTGGCGCACTCCTGGACTGCCTTGCCAGCTATCATCGACATTGCCGCCCCGTCTGCCTACATGGACGGTTGGTGAGGGGGAGCTCCCAGAGGCAGATATGCCAAAGAAGAATTTATGGTATGCACCGTGAAACGTGTGGAAGGAACAGACACGCATCTTCAAGGATGAAATCAAGTGTACCCTCTTGCTTTTGCGCGCTTTCGGTATAGACGGCCCAAAAGAGGTGAAAATCAAGTACTACAGCAGGTAATCTGTTTCCCTTATACAAGGCTACAAACTCCCTCCATTCCCTTATACAAGGCCACAAACTCAAATTACAGGTACCAAGGTAAAATTTAATGACTGCTTTGCAAGTTCACTTTTCTTCTCGTTAACCGGAATCATTAATACGTTCACATGCATGCAAAGAAGGAATTAGAAGAAAATAGCACAGTGTCATTATGACTACATGCATGCAAGTATTAAAACGGTTGGTAGTACGAGAAAACATCATTAATTTTTGCCTCGATTACAGTTTGTGGCCTTGTATAGATGCAAATTGTATTTTTCATAGTGGCCTTGTATAAGGAAATGGAGGGAGTACCATTGTTGGTTTCACGGAGACAATTAAAAGTTGGTTGCCTCAAGGACGATCCAAAATTTGTTGGCGCGGTACGTGCATCCTTTACTTTGTATGAATATAAGCACTGTTGTACTAGTAAGTAAACAGTACAGGGCGACAGTAATATTTAACAGTGCCAAATACTCCCATCAGTGAAGAGCAAACAGATCAACTATCATGATTTTAAATCGTGGACCAAGCAGCCGCCCTACCGCTTATTAAAATCTGCCAAACCATTTGCATGGTTCACGAAATCAGGGGAGATCGTGCCGTTCCTTCCTTTAATATCACGAAAAAAGAATATCCTGACACGATTTTAATCGTTGTCGACTACTGAGTTATCTGCACTCTTGCCCTAACAGAAGGTGTCCCATTGATCCTCCAGTCCGTGCCCGCATCACCTCCAGGTCTGGTCAGGATGTCCCTTATCCTTGCCGGTGAATGTACACGCCCTCATCATCATATACATCAACCACCACCTTAACATTAAGTGTGAGCTTGCTTTTACATTGTGCACTGATTTTTGCATTCTGTGTTGTGCTTGTTTACATGTATGCTCGCATGATAAGCCGTGAAGAATGAGTGAGTGTGTATGTATCCATGTAGTGATTTCCAACAAAACATGTTGTAAATTACCTATGAGTGTAAGTATACTTACATACATGCTAGCTATTGCTCTGGGTTTGATTATGGTATATCAAAAAAGTTATTGAAGAAGAAAGCACATGAGAAACAAGCACTCTAGTTACTAAGAGCATCTCCAGCCATTGCCCCCCCCCCCCCAGGACGCTAAAAAATCGCCCCTTGGGGGCGAGCCGGCGATACAATCGGCGCTGCGGGCGGTTTTGCGCCCAATCGTCGCCCCCAGCTCGCCCCCAGGCGCCGAAATTGGCCCACTATGCGGCCCAATTTCGGCGATTAAAGGGCCCATATGGGCGAGAATAGGCCCATATTCTTATCACATATTTCATCACAGAAAAAATATTTCTTATCAACAAAATTATTTCTTATCACATATTTCATCAAGAAAAATCAAATACTTCAACAAAATAGTACAACAACAAATAGTTCAATAAAAATTATATAGTTCAACAAATAAAAACTCGTATTTCATCAGACGGCGTCCCCCTTGAGCCTCCATAGGTGCTCAATCAGATCTTTCTGCAGTTGATGATGCACCTGTGGGTCTCGGATCTCCTGACGCATACTGAGATAGGCAGTCCAAGTTGCCGGTAGATGGTGATCAACTTCGGCTAGAGGACCCTGCCTGTAGTATGGTTCAGTGTCAAACACTGGGTCTTCTTGCTCGCTCTCGATGATCATGTTGTGCAAGATGACACAGCAAGTCATAATCTCCCACATTTGATCTTTGGACCAGGTCTGAGCGGGGTACCGAACAACAGCGAATCGAGGTTGGAGCACACCAAATGCCCGCTCGACATCCTTCCTGCAAGCCTCCTGAACTTTCGCAAACCAGGCGTTCTTGCCTCCTGCCGCAGGGTTTGAGATCGTCTTCACAAATGTCGACCATCTTGGATAGATGCCATCTGCTAGGTACTACCCCTTGTTGTATTGGTGCCCATTGATCTCGAAGTTCACCGGGGGAGAATGGCCCTCAACGAGCTTGGCAAAAACAGGAGAGCACTGCAGCACGTTGATGTCATTGTGAGTTCCTGGCATACCAAAGAAGGAGTGCCAAATCCAGAGGTCATGTGTGGCTACCGCCTCAAGCACCACACTTCAACCGCTTTTGGCGCCTTTGTACATCCCCTGTCAACCAAATGGGCAATTCTTCCATTTCCAATGCATGCAGTCGATGCTTCCAAGCATCCCAGGAAATCCTATTGCTGCATTCTGGGCTAGGATCCGAGCAGTGTCTTCCGCATTGGGTGTTCTCAAGTATTGTGGCCCAAACACTGCCACCACTGCCCGACAGAACTTGTAGAAACACTCTATGCTGGTGGACTCGGCCATGCGCCCATAGTCGTCGAGTGAATCACCGGGAGCTCCATATGCAAGCATCCTCATCGCTGTCGTGCACTTCTGGATGGAGGTGAATCCAAGAGCGCCAGTGCAATCCATCTTGCACTTGAAGTAGTTGTCGAACTCCCGGATTGAATTCACAATCCCGAGGAAGAGTTTTTGGCTCATCCGATAACGGCGCCGAAATGTTTTCTCGCCGTGAAGTGGAGCATCGACGAAGTAGTCGGAGTAGAGCATGCAGTAGCCTTCAAGACGAAGCCGGTTCTTTGCTTTCAACCGCCCCGGCGCCGAGCCACCTCGCCGCGGCTTTTCCTTGCTCGCCAGCAGCTGGGCGAGGGCGGCGAGCACCATGAGGTTCTCTTCTTCCTGGACGTCGGCCGCGGCTTCCTCCTCCAGCAGCGCGGCGAGCTCTTCCTCGTCATCCGAGTCCATCTCCGAGATGCTCTTCTCTGGCAAAACGCCGAACACCTTGCGCTCGCTGGGCGCGTACCCGCCGCTAAACCGCGCCTCCGCGGCCGGAAACACCCAACTGCTGTGGGAGGGGTTGACCCGGCGGAGCGCTGCTATTTTCCGGCAGGGAATGTCTATCTAGCGGAGTAGGGTGGCGGCCGTCGCCGGGATATAGCTAGTGGTGGCCGAGGGCGCGGGCGCGGGGGGTTGCGAGGCGAGTCGGGGGGAAGAAAACCTTGGCTTTTCCGCTGACGGTGTGGGCCAGGCGTGCTTTTCCCTAGCGCCGGAGCCCCCAACTGCTCCCCAGCGCGTCGGGTTCGGCCTGTGACCACCGGGCGGAAAAAAGGTCCGAACCGGCGATTTTCGGCGTCCAGGGGCGCGACTGGGCCGTTTTTTGGGCGCCGACGCCGAAAAAGTGGCCTGGGGGTGCCTGTTGGGGGCGCGGCTGGAGATGCTCTAAGAATCGTTCGTAAGAAACTGTATTGAGCATTGGATTTGAGCTCCCTAGAAATAGGGATCCCGGAACACTATAGCTTTGGTTCCCCCTTCCGGGGCCCGGTTGCCAGTAGGAGATCCAGACTCCGTTTTCACCAAGTAAACCTTTTAGGTACACTTTGATTCACAAGGGTTTCCTCATTTCCTGCAGTAATGAAATCTTTACCTAATAATAAAGGATGGATGCTTTCATAGTTCTTCATACGTCACCCTTTTATATCCGTTGATTTTGTGTTAAATCATAAAGACCAACGGCTGAGATTTATTACCTCTATATCCCGTATGTCCTAACATGGCTTGGGCTATTTCTAGAAACGTTCTTTTTGACTCCTTCGTTTCCATACACACGGCCGGTACCAGAAGAAAAACTGAAACGGAACCTGATCCACTCATACACGCAAAGAAACCTGGAAACGACACTCCACCCACCCAAACCCAGCCTCACATTGAAACCAACATTGTAACCGACTCTACGTCAAGTAGAGAAGTCGCAACAAACAATCGGTATGTCAAGTAGAGAAGTCGCGACAAACGATCCGTATGTACCCATGGCTACTCTGCTCTGCTCTTGGCGACTTGCACGAGCAGCAGCGACGCTGCGACGGCAGCCTCGAACGGGGAGCGGCTTGCATGAGAGCTCTGATGGTGACGAACATGGTCGCCTGCTATTCCGGCGACTTGCATGAGTGGCAGTGGCGACAGCCACCCACGGGGAGTGGCTTGCACGAGGGAAGAGTGTGCGACGCTCGCGTGCTGGTACCACCGCACTCGAAGGTCCATAGTCGCGGTGTCTTTGCGTGCGAGGTCGAGTAACCCGCCAGCAAGCGGGGAGGAGTGAAGGAGTGCGGGTACAAGGCCATGGATGATGTCGACGAACGGCAGAACGTACAGTAGTCACCGAGAGGAAGCTTAGGAAGTACCACCGCTATGCTAGGGAGTCGAGGAGGAGCTCCGGATGACGCCACATAAGAGATTGACGCAACGCGTGACGTTCAACGGAGGCGTGGAAGGAGACGTTGCCATCGATTGGTGGAGTTTACGAGAAATTCCTTTCTCAAGAATTTTAGGGGAGCGAGGCGGGGCTGAGTAGGTGAGTTACATGGTGATTGTGCTTGGAGTGGTCGCTGGCTGCGATCGTGCGACAACGAGGAAACGGAGACCGCGGCAGCACGAACGGAATGTTGTCCGCATTCTCCGTGAAATGATGGCTATGCGAGATCATATTCTGAGGAGCTAAAGCGTGTGCTAAATTCACTGAACAGGATGGGCTCTGATCGTCATAGAATGCGTTACAACCGGAGTACTGCGCGAGGAAGAAGAGGATATCTGTGATCGCTATGCAGCTACAACCGGTTCACGGGATGGGCTCTGATCGTCAGGCTCCCAAGAAGGTAAGCCCAGGTTTCTTTCCTTTTCCTGTTTTATTTTTATTAATTCAAACAACTTGTGAAGATAATGCATTTGTTCAGCGTAAGCAACAATTCCCAGAATGCAGCTTATACTAGCACTCCATGTGAGCCCGTTGTTTGCCCATAACTCACTATGTCACGCTTTTGGGTAAAATAATGCACGTCCTTCTAGATGGTTAGATAATGACAATAAAGTAAATTAAACAAGAAACTAGCGGCCAATTGGCAATTACCTTCTCTTATTTTTTACATATAATTACGGACTATAGTACCACTTTTGTGATCCGTTCCGTGGGAATTTTATAAATGTTTATCTATGTTGCACCAAGCAAGACGACTGAGATAACTTTAAATTTGAGTTATTTTGGCAATTCTCCGGAGATTCCGCTACTAAAATGTATCAAGTGATGTAACAAGTGTTTGTTTGAAATCCCTTAGTGATTTTTACTGGTTCAAAGATGATATATGATACTCCCTCCGTTCCAAAATATTTGTATTTCTAGATATTTCAATAAGTGACTACATACGGAGCAAAGTGAGTGAATCTACACTCTAAAATATGTCTATATACATCCGTATGTTGTGTCCATTTAAAATGTCTACAAAGACAAATATTTAGGAACAGAGGGAGTATATGTTTAGCCAGAGCTCTTTGCTCTGAGAGAGAGAGAGAGAGAGAGAGAGAGAGAGAGATTTATTACAGCCTGTCGAGACCTGGCACAAGTACGGAAAAGGATAAGAGAGATTTATTACAGCCTGTCGCCAAAGTACCCCAAAGTGAAACGGGGAGCCAGTCGAGACCTGGCACAAGTACGGAAAATTCAGTGCACGAAATTCCGGACTTAAACTTTCCCATAGGGGAAACGCCCAGCGGAGATGTGTGCGCACACATTGGCGCGGGAAATCTAAAGGACCTTGCTCCCATAATGGGAAATTTGGTAGAGCAAGTGTTGGCGCCGGATGCGCTCCATGACGAAATGGCCATAAATTATATTTATACGGGGGAGTCCACGAACCGAGAAACGGTGATTGTCGACATTAACTTTGCTACAAAAATTGCCTCAATCATAGATCTTGACCCTGAGCCTAACACGCTCGCCGATTGTAAGAAAAGGTCAGATTGGAAAGATTGGCAGCAGGCAATCACTGCCGAATTATTATCTCTCAACAAAAGGAAGGTGTTCGGACCAGTGTGTCGAACTCCTCCCCACATTCGCCCTGTTGGCCATAGGTGGGTTTTTGTTCGAAAGAGAGATGAGAATAATAAGGTAGTACGGTACAAAGCAAGGCTCGTCGCTCAAGGGTTCACTCAACGACCAGGTGTCGATTTTGAGGAGACTTATTCCCCGGTCATGGATGGAGTTACCTTTAGATACTTGATCTCGATGGCAGTAAACATGGGCTTGAAAATGAAATTAATGGATGTTGTCACTGCTTACCTGTATGGTAACTTGGATTCGAACATATACATGAAGGTTCCTGAAGGTATCCCTGTTCCGAACCATGATAGAGCAAACAGGAGTCTATACAGTGTCCAACTTCAAAAGGCACTTTATGGACTTCGGCAGTCAGGTAGAATGTGGTATAATCGCCTAAGCGATTTCCTTCATCAGAAGGGCTACACGAGCAATAAAGATTGCCCATGTGTTTTTATACGGCGATCCCAAGATGGATTCTGTATAATCTCGGTGTACGTGGACGATTTAAACATAATCGATACACCTGAGGATATTGAGGAAGCGAGTTCCTACCTGATGTCGGAATTCGAGATGAAGGATTTGGGTAAAACCAAGTTCTGTCTAGGTCTGCAACTTGAACATTCCCCTGATGGGATTCTGGTGCACCAGTCGACCTACACCCAGAAGGTGTTGGAAAGATTTGGATTTGATAAGGCATATCCTTCTAAGACCCCGATGGTCGGAAGATCTTTACAGCCAGACAAGGACCCGTTCAGGCCAAAGGAAGAGGGGGAGGAAACTCTGGGACCAGAGGTTCCTTACCTGAGTGCAGTTGGAGCACTTATGTACCTCGCAAACTGCACACGGCCAGACATTGCGTTCGCCGTCAGTTTGCTTGCTAGGTACAGTTCTGAACCTACCAAAAGACATTGGAAAGGTGTCAAGGACGTCTTCCGTTACCTGCAAGGGACCAAAGATCTTGGCCTGTTTTATAAGAGGAATCAAGACCTATCTATTATAGGCTATGCCGATGCCGGGTACCTATCGGACCCGCATGATTGCAAATCGCAGACTGGGTATGTTTTCCTTTGTGGTGGAACTGCGTTTTCCTGGAAATCGTCCAAGCAAACTCTTGTGTCGACTTCCACAAACCACTCGGAAATCATGGCACTATTCGAAGCGTCAAAAGAATGCGTATCGCTTCGGCGGATGATCGGCCACATTCAGCAGACATGTGGACTGAACACCGTACAAACCCCTACCATTATCTATGAAGATAATGCTGCTTGTGTTGCACAAGTTCAGATGGGTTATGTGAAGAGTAACCTCACAAAGCATATTAGTCCCAAGTTCTTCTATGCACATGAGTTGCAGCAGTTGAACGAGGTGAGAGTTTTGCATACTAAGTCCTGTGACAATCTTGCTGATATGTTCACTAAATCATTACCGGCATCAACCTTAGAGAGGTGTGTGCGTGGAATCGGTATGATGAGACTTAGAGAGATGCAAGGTTCAGGGGGAGAAACTTCACAAACTCGTCGTTAAAATCTCAATCCCGATGATCGAGTACTCGACATGATGGTTGAGTGGATTGTACTCTTTTTCCCTTGGGTGAGTTTTCCTGATGTTTCTCACACGAGGTTTTTAACGAGGCAATTCGTGCAATACAACAACGTATACTATGTGCTCTTTCTCCATATTTTTTCCCACTGGGTTTTTCGGAGTTTTGAGGCATGGATATACGGATAATTACCCAAGGGGGAGTGTTGGGAAACCGGGGCCACCGGTGCGAGGCGGCTTGCCTCGTGCGTATCGCACGGGGTAGCCCCTCCCGTTCCCTCACTTTACGTTAAGTGGGTACTTATCCCTTTGCCCGGGACCCCTATTTAAAGAGACGAGGAGCAATCATTGTAACCCCTGATCATTGATTAATAAAGCTGGTCTCCTCATATTTCCCTGTGTCAATCTACTTTCGCTTGTTCGACTACTTCGTCTACGACGCTCGCTCACCGCTCCGCAACCTCGGACCGGACTCGCCGGCGGAGTTGCGGAACACAATTGTCCCGACTCGCGGTCTCCGCCGGGTGGGGTGCTGCCCGTTCGGAACCTTCGGGAAGGGACACGTCCGGCTCCGGATCGAATCCAGTGGTTTTTCCTTTTTTTTTTCTTTTCTCTCTTTCTTTTTGATGAGAAACACAAAATACACCAATGGAACGTCTATCTTTTTATTTTACATATCTATAGAAATATATGTTTCTGCCGGTGTTTTTCTATCTAAAGATAAATGCAAAATGTTAAAAGGGGGCGTTGCTGACCCACGATTCGCGTGAAAATGAACAAATCTGCCATTCTTTTGAGAATGGACAGATCTGGGCCCTTTCATTAAAATAATAATTGCCATGGCGCGCTAGCCCCGGAAGTCATGCAAATGGGCCATTTTGTGGAGGGGAAATTGGATTGGGTTCATTTTGTGTTAAAAGTTTCGGAGAAGGGTCAGACTTGTCGATTTTTCAACCCTACTTCCTAAAATTATTCTCGTCATCACTTCCTGACTAGGTGATTTTCCTTTTTTTGGAAAATCTGTGTGTTTGTCACACTTTCAAATTTGGTAATTATCTAAAATTGCAATGTCGGCTTTTTAAATTTCAAGCCCCAACTTTTAGAATTTCAAATTTTGGGGAGTTTGCAACTCAATAGTTACAGCGGGTAATTCAAATCTTTCTACTGTTTTACATTAAAATGTTAAGGAATTGTACATGATTTCTTCAAACCTGGGTCACCCTTGCCCCTAGCTCCATCAGTGATGCTGGCACATTGGTCCGCGCGGTCAGCGTAGAGTCGACTCCTTGGTTCCTTATTCCCTACCACCACCCTTGCATGATGTGCATGTGCGTGCTTGCGTACGCGGTCATACCAACCATATATTCCCGCATCCAATGGTCACTATTCATGAAACTGGCACCTACCTTTATGTGCAACAAGATATTATTTGGAGATCTTATGTTGATGAATCTTCCACTCAATATTTGGCTTGCAAAATCTAGATCATGTACCATGTCCAAATGAGTTTTCTTATATTTACATATGCTTATTTTACGGCCAGATGGGAAGCATTAGTAAGGTTGGCATGTGTTCTACATTTCATCATCTATATGATGTACATGAAGCATTGTGAATAGATGCATATAGATCCAATTATGAAACAAATATCTATGAAGTGAGAATTCCTTACCAGATGTATTATTCTTCCATCTATGCTTGTTTTAAACATATATGCGCATGCACCAATTTGATTTATGCGAAACAAGGGAATTTAAGGGAGGGGGAACTTCTAGAGCGCAACTTATATGTATCGCATGTTACAACGTTACAATCGCTCACGAAGTTCTTGTGAGGGCCAACCCATCAAGTTACCGAACGTTCGTCTAGAGCCTTTTTGGAAAGATATCGGCAGCTTCTCATCCTGTTTCGGGAAGCTTGCGAGCCGGTTATTTCCCTTTCTCTTTTCCTCATAGCTATTCTATTTTTATTCTTCTTTTGCTTTTTTGTTTAATTTTTCTTTCCTTCTTTTTATTTTTTTCCAAACTCGCAAACATATACCTATAATTTAAAAAACATTGTTTTGATCAAAGAACTTTGTATGAATTTAAAATTTTATTTCTGACTTACTAATTTTGAAAAAAAAAATCAGTTCATGAAAATAATCAAATTCAGGATAATTGTTCAAATTTGTGGTTTCTTAGTATGCAAATAATTCAACTTTTGTGAGTAATTTTTAAAATTATGATGATTTCCTGAATTGATGAACAATTTCTGCATTATGAACATTTTGTAATTATTTTTTTAGTTCTATTATTTGAATATTTTGAATATTTTTCCAGATTGACGAACATTTTTTTAATTCCATGATTTTCTTTAAATCTTGAACTTTTTTAATTAGTGAACATTATTTAAATTCATAAACTTTATTGAATTCACAAAAAACTTAATTTCGATTTTACTAAATTCAAAAACATTTTTAAAATTCGTGAATATTTTCTGCATTCATGAACTATTTTTGAGTTCATAAGCATTTTTTAAATCATGAATATTTGTCATTTCTGACATTTTCTAAATATCCTGAATGTTTTTTGAATTCACAAAAAATTGAATTGCATGAACATTTTTACATTCATGAACAATTTTTGAATCCAGGAATATATTTTAATTTCATGTACATTTCCACAATAAACAAACATTTTAATGATTTATTTTTTGAATTCATTAATTTTCATTCTCATAATATGTAAAAAAAAAACGCTCTCTGCCCGCTATTGTAATGATTTATATATATTTTTTGCGGCTGTTTTCTATGTAGAGATAAATACAAACTGTTAAAGGGGGCATTGCTGACACACGTTCGCGTGAAAATGAACAAATCTGGCATTTTTTTTAGAATGGACAAACCTGGCCCCTTTCATTAAAAATATTAGCATGGCGCGCTAGCACCGGAAGTCATGCAAATGGGCCATTTTGTGGAGGGGAAATTGGATTGGGTTCATTTTGTGTTAAAAGTTTCGGAAAAGGGCCAGACTTGTCCATTTTCAACCCGCACCCTCCAAATTTATTCTCCGTCATCACTTTTCTGACTAGGTGATTTTCCTTTTTTTGGAAAGTCCGTGTGTTTGTCACACTTTCAAATTTGGTAATTATCTAAAAATGCAATGTCGGCTTTTTAAAAATTCAAGCGCCAACTTTTAGAATTTCAAATTTTGGGGAGTTTACACCTCAATAGTTACAGCGGGTAATCCAAATCTTCCTACTATTTTTACATTAAAATGTTAAGGAATTGTACATGATTTCTTCAAATTTGGCCCCCCCTTGCCCCTAGCTCCATCAGTGATGCTGGCACCTTGGTCGGCGCGCGTCATCTCCTTGGTTCCTTATTCCCTATCACCACCTTTCCATGTTGTGCATGTGTGTGCTTGCGTATGCGGTCATACCAACCATATATTCCCACATCCAATGGTCATTATTCATGAAACTGGCACCTACCTTATGTACAATAAGATATTATCTGGAGATCTTATATTGATGATTCTTTCACTCAATCTTTGGCTTGCAAAATCTAGATCATGTACCATGTCCAAATGAGTTTTCTTATATTTACATATGCTTATTTTACGGCCAGATGGGAACCATTAGTAAGGTTGTCATGTGTTCTTCTACATTTCATCACCTATATGATGTACATGAAGCATTGTGAATAGATGCATATAGATCCAATTATGAAACAAATATATATGAAGTGAGAATTCTTTGTCAGATGTATTATTCTTCCATCTATGCTTGTTTTAAACATATATGCATGCACCAATTTGATTTATGTGAACAAGGAAATTTAAGGAAGGGGAACTTCTAGAACGCAACTGATATGCATCCTGTTCCGATACACAACGTTCCGATCGCTCACGTGAAGTTGTTGCGTGGGCCAACCCATCAAGTTGCGGAACGTTCGTCTAGAGCCAGTTTGGGAAGATTTCGGCAGCTTCTCATCCGGTTGCGGGAAACTGCTGAGCTGGTTATTTTACTTTTTCTTTTCCTCGTGGTTTTTATATTTTATTCTTCTTTTGCTTGTTTGTTTAATTCTTCTTTTCTTCTTTTCAATTGTTTTTTTCAAATTCGCAAACATATCTAGAATTCAAAAAACATTGTTTTGATCAAAGAACTTTGTGTAAATTAAAAAATGATTTCCTAACTTTTTAATTTTGAAAATATTTATTTAATTCATGAAAATAATCAAATCCAGGATCATTCTTCAAATTATTTTTTGTGTGAATAATTTATAAAATTATGATAATTTCCTGAATTCACGAACAAAATCTGCATTATGAACATTTTGCCATTACTATTTTAGTTCTATTCTTTGAATATCGTGATTTTTTTTCCAGATTGACGAACATTTTCTTAATTTTCTTAAAAAAATATATATATTTTGAATTCATGAAAATAATCAAATTCAGGATTATTCTTCAAATTCGTGATTTTTTAGTATGCAAACAATTCAATTTTTGTGAATAATTTTTAAATTGTGATGATTTCCTGAATTGACGAACAAGTTCTGCATTATGAACATTTTGTAATTACTTTTTTTAGTTCTACCTTTTCAATATCGTGATTTTTTTCCAGATGACGAACGTTTTCTTAATTTTTTTGAAAATTTTAAATTCGTGAACATTATTTAAATTTATGAACTTGATTGAATTCACAAAAAAACTTAATTTCGATTTTACTAAATTCAAAAAAAATTTAAAAATTCGTGAATATTTTCTGCATTCATGAACTATTTTTGAGTTCATAAGCATTTTTGACATCATGAATATTTGTCATTTCTGACATTTTCTAAATATCCTGAATGTTTTTTTAATTCACAAAAAATTGAATTGCATGAACATTTTTACATTCATGAACAGTTTTTGAATCCAGGAATATATTTTAATTTCATGTACATTTCCACGATAAACAAATTTTGTAATGATTTATTTTTTGAATTTATTAATTTGCATTCTCATAATATGTAAAAAAAAAAACGCTCTCTGCCGGTCTGCCCGCTATTGTGTTGTTAGAGCGATGCGAGGCGCTAATAGTATTAGAAGGCTCCATGCACCGTGAGCCCTGGGCCATGGCTAGCGTCTTCTTTCTCCACATCCGCACCCCATTGTTGTCACCAATGCCTCTGTGGCCTCTGCACTCTACATCACTACATGCCTCTCGCAATTGTCCTCGACCCCACCCACCCCTTCCTCATTCCTCCACCGCTAAAAAAAACCTCATTCCTCCTTTTTTTTCTTATACTTTCTTCCTCGGTTCTTCCCCCTCTTGTTTTCGTCACGCCGCTCAGCTCCATCGCAAGTGAATGTAAAAAATTATGGCTCGCTTAAATTTGATCGATATGGAACATTTTGGCATCAAGTTATTCATTTAGAGCATAATTTAAACGTACTACATTTGTGTAATTCTCATACGGCCGATAAATTAACAACTAATTCTAGTTCATTATATACGATGGGCCGTTTGATCCACACATCGATCGGCGAAACACTAGATAAGACACCCGGACACAAACACTTTCTTTTAGAGCATTTTCAATAGGCGCGCCCAATATCGGGTGTGCTAGAGAAACTACCTGTTTGGCGCGCGAGAGGCTGCACCTCGTGCTCCAGCAGGCGCGCGGTAGTTTTGTGCGTGAAAAAGGTGACAACGCGCGCGGTAGTTTTAGCGCGCGACGCCCGACGCGCTGGTTAAAAGCCGCGCACCTACCGTCACGCTTTCCCTCCTGCCGCACCTTCTTCCTTGCCGATCCCCGCCGTCGTCGCGCCTTCTCCCCCGCACCACCACTTCCGCGCCTCCCGCCCCCCACCACTTCCAGTGCGACACCATGCTGCCGCGCCCCCGGAGCAGCTTGGGCTACTGCGGCGTCCGCCTCCGCCCCTCCGACGTGTATTACGCGGAGATCCGCTTCGAAGATACACACCTCGGGCTCGGAACGTTCGAGACTGCCCACGAGGCCGCCTGCGCATACGACGCGGCGGCGTGACTCCTCGGGCGGCCTTCGTCGCAGATGAACTTCTCTAACGTGCGGACGGCGAGCAGGCGCAGGATCTCGTGTCACCCCGCGACTAATCACCGACGAGGATCGCCGCCTCCTCATCGCCGAGGAGGACGAGCACGCCATGGCGGTGTGGCGCTAGCACTTCGCGCGAGATGTCACCGCCGAGAACGAGTTCTGGGCGCAGAGGCGGACGGAGCGAGCCATGCGTCAGGCGGACAAGCGTGCGCGGAGGGAGCTGGCGGAAGTTCAGATCAAGCTGGGACCTGCGTCGACCTGGGACGATGAAGATCCTTGGTGGCTCAACGCGTTTATGTCATCGGACTACATCACCAGGAAGGACGACGAGTAGTTTTATATATTTTCATTTAGCATCGTCTTATCTATTTTTAGCATCATATGAACTTGCTTGTGGTTTGAGGCTTATACTATGCTATAAATTTGAACTATGTGTTGTTTCAAATTATTTCGTATGTATTGTTTCAAAAACATTCCAAGCGCCGACTTGTCGCGCGCGCTCGATTTTGCAGCGCCTGGTGAAGCGCTATAGTGGCACCCTAAATTTTGAGGCGCCTGGTAAAACAACCACCCTCTTGGGCCCGCTAAACGCTATTTCAATGTTGTATATTTTTTCCAGTGCGGGCGCACCTGCGGGAGATGCTCCTAGCATTCCATGCCGCCATGCACGCATCATTCGTGCACCTACCTCCGGCGCCCCCTCTCGGAAAATAATTCTATGATTCCAGGGTAGGAGAGATTAGATGCTTTGTGATTTGTGAATGCCACATGTCATCCACCTGCTAACCCGTGAGACCTGGTCTCAACCCTCATCTATAAACCCCCCTCCTATACATCCATCCTTGTAACCTAAAAAACCTAGCTCCTCCCTACCGCCATTGCTAGCTACACGGCCGGGCCGGCCGGCTACACCTCTCTCCAGCAAGCTATGCTTCGCAGAAGAAGCTAGCTACTAGCCAGTCGTTGGTGGAGCGATGGGGCGGTCGCCGTGCTGCGACGGGGAGGCAGCTGGCATGAAGAAGGGCCCGTGGGCGGCCGAGGAGGACAAGCTGCTGGTGGACTACATCCAGGAGAAGGGCCACGGCAGCTGGCGCCGCCTGCCCAAGCTCGCCGGCCTCAACCGCTGCGGCAAGAGCTGCCGCCTCCGCTGGACCAACTACCTCCGCCCCGGCATCAAGCGCGGACGCTTCACCCACGACGAGGAGAAGCTCATCGTCCACCTCCACTCACTCCTCGGCAACAAGTAAGTCACGTGTTTATTTTTTGTGTCTTCTTCTCCGACTCCGGTCCGACGCCGATGGCTGAGGCTGACGGCTTGAGATGGATCTAGGTGGTCGTCGATCGCGACTATGTTGCCGGGGAGGACGGACAATGAGATCAAGAATTACTGGAACACGCACGTGCGCAAGAAGCTGCTGGCCATGGGCATCGACCCCGTCACGCACCGCCCGTGCACCGATCTCAGCCTGCTAGCCGGGATCCCCGGACTCCTCGCCGCCGCCGGTAACTTTGGCGGCCCAGCCGGCGCTTGCCCCGGCGCCTGGGACTTAAACGCCCTCAGGCTCCAGGCCGAAGCAGCCAAGTTCCAGCTGCTGCAGGGCCTCGTGCACGCGATCACTACCGCTGCGGCGCTCGCGCCCACGGCCGCACTAGGCATGGAAAGCAACGGCGGGCAGCATGGTGCCGAGGGAGGAGACCAGACCATGCTGCTCCAGCAGTGTCAGTGGGACGGCATGAACAACCTGCCAGCTGCGCTGACCAGCTCTGCGCCGGCGAGCGGCATGCACAACATCAGCGGCCTGTTTGACGGGTTCAGCGCCTGGGACGGGCTGAGCTGGACGGAACTCGATGGCCACGGCGCGGCAAGCTGGAGCAACGTGGACACAGTGGAGCTGTCGCGCCCAGTGGTGACCGGCGACCAGGAGTGCAAGAACATTGGCAGTGGTGACGTGCCGTCGTGCGAGCAGGCGTCGGCGTCGAGCACGTTCGATGGGTTGGAGAGCCTGAACCTGGATGACCACAACGCCGGCGGTGGTTGGAAGGATTTGCTAGAGTGAGTGATCTCCCCTTCCATCAACTTTCTACCCAAAAGAAACACCACCCATGCATATGCATGCACGTCTCTTTTCCATCCGTCAATTGCATTTAATCCGAGTCTCATTCTTTAGGCTAGTCATAGTCGGAGTAACTTAGAGCAAGTACAATAGAGCTGAGTCAGCTAGCTATAAAAAATAAACTAGTATATTTTTGCTTAGTTGGAGGAAAGAGAAGAGGAGAGAGAAGGTAAGCGGGCTCTTGGTGAAGAGCCAGCTCTAGCACGTGCTCCTAGGCACTTTGTGAGAGTGAAAGGTGGGCCATATAATACACTTTTCTAATCAACTATTGTACATATTGGCTATAAGATGGGCTATAGATGACATGACAATGGCTTATAGCCAGCTGTTGGCTATACTATTGTACATATTGGCTATAAGATGGGCTATAGATGACATGACAATGGCTTATAGCCAGCTGTTGGCTATACTATTGTACATATTGGCTATAAGATGGGCTATAGATGACATGACAATGGCTTATAGCCAGCTGTTGGCTATACTATTAGGCTGCTGCCAATGCATGGGTGCTTAGATGAGGTGCTAAACACATTAAATATCTTAGCAACTATACTCCCCAATGCGTAGGTGCTTAGCTTATGGTTGCTAAGCTTGCTTCATTTAATGATTTAGGAACTAAAGCTCTTCATGTATTGGTGGACTTCCTTTCTTTAAATGTTTTGCCTAGGTTCACGCGCTTAGCATTGTTTCTTCCTGTGGTCACCACACTCACCTCTCTCCTCTTAAATAGCTTGCCACATCAGATTTTTTGCCTACGTGGAAGGCTTAGCACCTGTACAAGGTGGAGCATTGGGAGGGGCCTTAACCATGCTCTTAGGTAGTAACATAGCGCACTTCGAGATATTTTTGCTTATGTGGCAAGTAGTTAATGAGAAGTAGTAACATAATATGTTACTGTAACATATTGCTTTTCAAGACAACATGAGTCTACAATCTATTAAATCAGGCCACATATGACACTACTACTATATCACTTTGCACTATGAAGATAGTAACTTAGACTAGTGTATATGCATGACACTAGTATAAGTTACTCCCCACTATGACCAGCCTTATTAAGAAAAGAGAGAGTGCAAAAATAGCTTTTAATGGATAGTTAGCTCTCATATTCAGCGTTGAGTACTCTTTGATGTTTTAAGAAGCGGGCTATGCCAAATAGAGGCGGTCCTCCAAATCAACTATAGCGGGCTAATAGCGGACTATTGTGAATGAGTACTGTACCATTTAGCAGCACCCTCCAGCTATTTAAAACTATGCTCATAATGAATTCTCTCTTTGTTTTATGCAGGCAAATGTCATGTCTAGACTCAAATGAACTGTGATGGGTAGATAGAGGAGCTATGGCCAAGAATGCAAGAAATAATAGAAAGGAGCTTTGATAGACAATTAATTGTTGCATTGGATGCACATTTGGATCGATCGATATCGAAGATGTGAAGTTTGTTTGTTGATAGAGTGAAAGGATGGTTTGTTCCACACTTTTAGTCACGTACACAAAAGAAAAGGACATACATATATGTACACAATCACTGCAATTTAATGTTCATTTTGGTTTACTTATTTTTTGGGTTCTTTCTTTTCTTTTGGATTTTACAAGGAGGGGAAATAAATGGAAAAAAAACTTGTGACATAAACTGAAAGCACGTTCCTTTTTTCCAAACAGCTAAGAGCACCTCCAACAGCCGCGAAGCGCGGTGCGCTAAAAAGCATTTGCAGCGCGCTGTTCGTGAGGTTTTGCGCAGCGCAGGGCGCTTGCTCCAGCGGCCGCTGCAAAGTTTAGCGCGCGCGAGCCGCTCCAGCAGCCGCTGCAAAAAAACTGCGCGCGCGCTCTCGCAAACAACATATGCACTTCAAACACAACTAAGAAGATCAAACACAAACAAAATAAATCAACAATAAAGTTCAGTTTTATTATTACAACTCAAACAAATAGTTTATCTTGCAACAGAACAAATAGCTCAACAATACAACATCAAACGCACAAATCATGATGCTCTTTGTCGGCCATTCCATGCCCACCACTCCTCGATGAGATCCTTTTGAAGATCACCATGCGTTTCGGCACGTCGATCTGTTGTGGGCATCGATCCTATCCCTCCAAATTTTCTGCCGACCCATAACCGAACCACTGTGCTTCAGTTTTTTTATTGATGTGCATAGCTAGGATCATTGCAAGATCCTCCTCCTCTTCAATATCAAATTCTTCTTCGCAAGAATCATATGACGAACTCATCTACAATGTTCAGTTTAAACTAGACTATAAAAACTACAAACAACATGCACCAAAAAATGTGAAGTTGAAGCAATACATACCTTGCAAGCGTTTTGTCGAACACCTTGTGGGCGCCGAGCGGCAGTGGGCAGCCGGACGCTGTTTGTCGGAGGATTGGCGTGCGCGAGGGTCGGCAGCTACTGGAGGGAGAAGGAGGAAGCGGCGGCGGCGCGGGGATAGGCCGTTGAAGCGCCGGAATGGTCGTCGGAACAAATGGGGTGGTGCGGGCGGTGGTGCCAGCGCCTGGGTCGGGGTAGGTGGAAGTCGTGAGCGGGCGCTCGAGTGTGCGGCGCGCGGTAGCGGGCGCAGCAAATAAACGGCGCATGATGGCGTTTCGGACCTCGCGCTAAACTATTTATGCCACGCGCGGTTATTGTGCGGCTGGTGGAGCTCGCTTAGCGATTGCGCGTGTGCTAAAACCACAAATCTCCGATGCGACGCTTATATAGCACGGCTGTTGGAGATGCTCTAAGTGTGTGCGAGTGTGACTATGCATTGTCTTAATTTCTTGACTCCCTTGCATATATAATGACGTGTGGTTTGATTACAATCGCACCCACTTTGCCAAAACTTAAGCCAGATCGCTATCAATCATGTGGCAACTGGCAAGGGTTGGCGACGAGGCCAGCAATCACAATTTTAGTTTCCATGTTACCTGGCTTCTACTGCGAGTTCATGAGGTTCATGAGCCAGTATGTTGCATTCTCTTCTTACAAAGACAACCCGGCTAGAGGTAGAAGTGGTCAACTTTTCGATGATGTCACAAATCAACGGACAACGGGCAGACCCATTGGACGCCTCCGGTTGCAGGTCTTTGGCAGAACCACAGGCCCAATGTAACAGGTAGACAAGGCTGCTAGACCCAGACAGGGCAGCAATGAACTTTGCTACACCTGTAGAATCAATCGTACAGAAGATTTGTTACAGACTGACGTGGGAATCGGGGGTTGGCTGGGTTCAAATCACGAGGAGTTACGTCCGGAGATTTACTGAAATCTATGGATGGGGTAATCCGTAGGTTCTTTCCGTGCCTTGAAGCCCGTAAGTCTAGCATTTTTGGGGTAGCAACTGCCACCTCCTCCACAGAACTGGGCCGAAATCATTTTTTTGATCATTTTCGGTAACTTTAGCACGATCTAAACTCTTCCAGATTTTATTTGACCCTTTTGGTAACGCCAAAAACCGTGGCATTTCTGTCGTACCTAAACATGCCAAACCTGCCAGCGTTTCTTCCCTGAAAAGATAAGTGATCATATGCACGCGTTACTGGAAACGCCAGGGTCCATGGCCATGGCGTTTCTTCCCTGCCACGTAGGATACTTGACTAGGTCATAGTCAGTAGCAGAAACGCCATGGTGCTTGGCGTTTTTAAAAGGGGTTAAATCGTGGTAAAGTTTCTATTGGGGTTTATTTCATACTAAAGTTATCGAAAATGGTCAAAACGGTGATTTTGGCCATAGAACTGCAGAGGCTAGACTGAGACGAAAGGGATTCAATCTAGCCACATCAGAGTTCTAGCCACTGCACGTTCCTGACCACATCCCCATCCAATGTCACCCCAAATTCTGGTAAAAAGATGCGTCAGAATCACTTTAACATTTCCTTCCACCAGCAGCTGCCCCTGAATGACCGGGGTGGGGGCATTGCTTTTTTTTTTTAGACTTTTTTTTGTGCATCCTTTTCCGCATTACCACACACTTCATAAATACTATCATGAACTGGAGTGTGTTTGCACTTGTTCAGTTTAATAGCCACGTATTGGTAGAAACTCTCCAGCCAAAAATGCATATTTTTTCGGGCACCTTTGTCTTCCAAATCAAGTCCCATATTGTTATTTTGTGAGACTCCACCATTGAGCTGGATCCGTGTCCATTAGCTTGGGATGAGGCCACCATCTTATATGCACTTCTGGCACTAAAACCCCCCATTTTCTCTGGGTGCCAACTGACACATCCCGCCACCTCACTTTATGGGATTTTGATCTTGCATATCTCATCAGTATCGAAGGGGTATAATACCTTCCTGATGAGATCAACATTCCACTCTGTAGTCTCCAATAACATGAGTTGATTCACCCATCTAAGTCAGGCCCTTCTCATGAAATTTGTGGCTTTAAGCCCCTCTTGCCAGGGAATCCATTGGTCCCTTTGGATTCAGATATTTCTCTCATTTCCTACACGCCAAATCAGTTACTTTTTCAACAGTTCAAGCCCAAATTCAACTCCTCTCCAAACTAGGGATGCATCTGAAGCAAAGACAGTGTCAAGGATATCTCCATTAGGGTAGTACTTCAATTTTACAACTCTGGCACAAAGGTTTTCCTGGTTGTGATTTGTGAATGAGTCTCCACCCTTGCCTAGCAAGCAAGGTTTGGTTAAAAGGATGCATATCTCTGAATCCAATACCCCAGCTTTCATGGGTTTTATCATACGGTCCCATGCCATTTAGTGAACATTATGATGGCCTTGCTCATCACCCCACTAAAAGTCTTTTAGAAGCTTCTCATATGTTCTGCGGAACCCCAACAACATCTTAAAGATTCCCATGGAAAAAGTGGGGAGGGTTTGTATGGGCGACTTGACATGAACTTCCTTTCAACATGAGAAAATAAAACAGTTTGGACCAGGCGCAACATCAATATGATTGTGACAAACAAAGAAAAACAGAAAATGTGGTATACACTTTTTTGCGTATACATATAATATAGAATAATAAGAAAAGTCACAGTAAGAAAATATTTAGATTTTTCTGAATGTATATACATGTACGCAGGACCTGGATATATATATATGCCCAAGAGATTTTCTTTTTTGTAAAAATCATGTCTCAAACAAAACATGCGGTAGTCTAAAACATCATTCCGTTGTAGCACAAGCTAAACTTGCATACAAGTCGTGCTGACCTAAAAAGTAGCAATAAAATCGCATTTGTAGCACCCATGTTACACTAAGGAAATGTGGAAAACGAGTATATATATTAATTCTGTTTCTCTCGGGGTCTTCCTCTTCTCAGTCCGAATGAGGGAGGTTCCTTGCAAATCAAGTCCCATATTGGTCTATTGTCAAACTCCTCCGAGTTGGATCCATGTCCATTAGCTTGGGATGAGGCCGCCGACTTAATGCAGTTCTGGCACTAAACCCCCCATTTTTCTCTGGTTGCCAAGTAACACAATCCGCCACTTCACTGTATGGCATTTTGATATTACATATCTCCTCAGCATCGGAGGGGTAAAATACCTTCCTAATGAGATCATCATTCCACCCTTTAGTCTCTGGTAACATGAGTCGATTCACCCATCTATGTCTGACCCTTCTCATGAAATTGCCGCTTTAAGCCCTTCTTACCGTGGAATCCATTTGTCCCATTAGATTTGGATATTTCTCGCCTTTTCTACAGCTCAAGCCCAAATTTAACTCCTCTTCAAACTAGTGATGCATCTAAAGAAAAGACAGTGTCAAGGATATCTCCGTTGGGGTAGTACTTCAATTTTAGAACTATGGCACAAAGGATTTCCGGGTTCTGAATGAGTCTCCAACCTTGCATAGCAAGCAAGGCTTGGTTAAAAAGGTGCATGTATCTGAATCCAATACCCCTAGCTTTTTTGGGTTCTATCATACGGTCCCATGCCATTTAGTGAACTACGACGGCCTTGCTCATCACCCCACTAAGAGTCTATTGTAAGCTTCTCATATTTTCTGCAAAACCCCAACGACATCTTAAAGATTCCCATGGAAAAAGTGGGGAGGGTTTGTATCGGCGACTTGACATGAACTTCCTGTCAACATGTGACATAGAACATTTTGGACCAGGCGCGACACCTATATGACCGTGACACAAAAAATCACAAAATATGTTATACACTTTTGTGTGCATACATATAATAGAGAATAATAAGAAAAGGCACAGTAAGAAAATATTTAGAATTTTTGTGAATAAAATACGTGTACACAGGGCTAGCTGGATCTAACTAAATATATACCCAAAAGAAAAAAAGAAAAAAAACATGTCTCAAACAAAACATGCGGCAGTCTAAAACATCATTGCGTGCTTAATTAACACAAGCTCACTCACAAAAAAACTACACAAGCTAAACTTGCATATATAAGTCGTGTGGACGTAAAAAGTAGCAATAGAATCGCATTTGTAGCACCCCTCTCACTAAGGAAATGTGGAAAACGAATTTATAATATATTAATTCCATTTCCCTGGGGTCTTCCCTGTTCTCAGTCCGAACGAGCGTGGTTACTTGCTGGAGGAAAATTGACAAGCAGAGACACATCACAAATTAACAGGAGACACGCATGCATATACGATAGCATGCAAACGGTATAGTATTATAAAACGGTTAAGCAATAGTTTTTCTCTTCCAGCCGCCGCCTCGTCCTCCTCCAAGAAAGAAAATTTAAGGTTCCTGCCTCTCGCCAGTGCCGGCGCAGGTCCGCCTCGTCTCCAGTGGCCCTAGGGCCATGGAGGCGCGGTGGATCCTGGCAAGGGCCGGCGGGAGGGCTCCGCTTTTAGTCGATTTTTTAAATCTTGCTAGGGTTTGTGTCTTGCTCAGGAAGACGAGACGGCGGCGGCTCCCTGAAGATGGAATAAAGGTCTCCCCGCCTAGCCCCCGTTCCGGCGATGCGTCTAGCATCGTTGGTGGGCGTGTGGAGGTGTGTCTCCGACAGATCTATCTTTGGTGGATTTGTTCGGATCTCGTCGTTGTTCGTCTACGTTCGTGTGTCTTCGGTTTGGATCCTTCCGATCTACGTTATTTTTCATTGGCGACGGTTGCTGTTCTGGGGTGCTGGTCCTATGGGGCCTTAGCACGACGACTTCCCGACTGTCTACTACAACAAGGTGTGCCCGACTCCGGCGATGGAGGGGTGATGACGGCGGCGCGCCTTCGGCTCGCTTCAGTGCTTGTAGTCGTCGCTAGGTGATCTACGAACCTAGATGTAATTTTTATTTCTTGTGTTCGTTGTACTGCCATGATTGAAGATGAATAGATTGGAAGTTTTCTCGCAAAAAAAAAAAGCTTGTCAAAGTGCAGAAAGTTACCTTACTGATCTTCTGGAACCTTTCTTCACATCCATGGCATATGCCCTTAATTATCACTGACCCCAGCATGACAACCAAGGAAAAACTAATATATCCCCATTAATCTACCTAGCCAGTCCGTAGTTGACAAAAAACAACTTTGATAGGACTTTAATCTAGCTTACTTAATTAGTTCATTACTAATATTGATGCTAACTAAACATCCATGTCGATCCCCGGTATGTGTCTTTAGGGTAGTTTCGACATGTCCTGTTCACGGGTGTTATTGTCTAATTAGCTAGCTTCAATTAGATTCCTCTGATGATGGGGCAGTGGATGCAATATAAGTCACACAATTGGTTAGAACAGTAGGTAGGGTGGCTATTTCTGGGCGCCACAAGCCATTGACCGCCTCAGCTAGTCAGCTTGCACTAGCATATAACACGCTTTTGATTAGCAGCTAAGCTCGCTTTATCGTCAAGCTTTTCCGACATGACATAATGGTTAGAGCCCTTAAACCTGTTTTCTCGCAATGTCTATCCTTTTCCCCGTGAACAGTTTGAGCAGTTTTCATTACTTTTTCAAGGAAATTGAAGGCTGCCCGGGGCCACATCGTAAAATCAATAGTATTGTCGTTAAGATGATAATATGGTGATTGACAGTTTATCTTATAACTGTCGGTTAATTTCCAAGTGCATGTGCTCATACCATACTTCAGAATTGGTGACCTTCACAGAAACTTCCAAGTGAAACTATCTCTATGTGCATACGTGTACCCAGGACCTGGATCTCGGTCGGTTTCTGGTCAGGTGAGATTTTGGCATGACCATGCATACATTCATGGCAGATGACGCATGGGCTATGGTTGATTTGTTGAACACCAAGTCCACACTGGCTTTCATTTCATACGTATGTATATATAGCTACCCCTTACCCACTAATTAGTTGAACTGCTGAACTGATTGCGTGCCGAGAAAGAGAAGGAAGAGATAAACTTAATGTTTTTTCCTCTTTTGCCAATAATTTGGCTCCTAATTAACCATACAAGAAAATGGATTTATTATTAAGATTATTAGCTATATAAAATACATATAGTGATGCAGTTAGGCATGAGTAGATTCATGCGACTTTGCATCACTGCTCAATACATGTGGTCATTATTTCCGGATTCTCCTATACTTTATGCCTCCCAACATGCACGTAGGCAGAATTAAATAGATTATGATTCACCACAAACTAATCCTATATCCACATCCCCACTAGTTCATTCCTTCTTAGGATACTTCTTTTACCAAAAAATACACTATTATATGTTTATTCTTGCATATTATAAAAGGCGCAATTTATGTATAAATTGTGTGCAAATTTGCCATTATCTATTTTAACTTTTTTTCTTCTTAAAGGGTAATATCAATGTCACTACTCATTCTTCTTTAAGAAATCCAATATTTTGATTTTATTTCATTTTCTTTCTTCTTTAAGGGTAATAGTAATGTCAATAATTCAAGTCCTCTCAAAACCTAATTCATTTTTATTTTTTATTTGTCTTGCCTTGTGTATTATCAGGTATTGGTTGGTTTTTTATGTTTCAAACCAACCCTAAGTATCTGCTGGCCTATATTTTGTGGTTGCATAGGGTCGAGTGATCCTTTAAAAAATATATTTAGACAAAAATTTGGGCAAGACGATTTTGATTTTGCTACCCGTTTGTTTGTCCATTGGATGGTGCAAAATGAGGCTTACATTGAATCTCTTGACTTATCAAAAATTAATTAGACAAATTGTCTGCCCGACAATTGATGGAGTGGTGAGTTAGAAGGTTTAACCCCCCATGATTTGGTTTCTCAGTATTTTCATTTGCGAAGACTAGGGATTTGCAAGATTGACTACAACTCTCTATGTTGTTTTATTTATTTATATTGTGAAAACAGAGAGTTAATATGATGCCGCATATAGCTATGATCTTGGAGCACTCATGCTTCTACTGTGTTATTTAGAAGTTTGGAATATGGCAAGCACTCCTGCCTTTCGAGGACTTTTAGTTTGCCAATTTGATTTCTTTGAATATATAAGATTGGGATGTAGTCACTTTGGCATTGGTGAGCAAACAAGATATCCTTTTTACATTCACTTTCAGCCAGTATAATATCCACCCCTCGATAAATGGTGTTCCTTGCATCCGTACCCTCATAGTTTACCACATAGACACTTAGAAAATGTTTATTTTCACCGTTTGGGTATCATAAATGCAAGGTGGCATATTCAGATTTTAGTTTATACTGGGTTACTCATCACATATATGAGAGTTGAAAATTGTGGGAATAACCATGTAGATCGCGAGGAGCGAGGCAGGTAAATTATTTTTATCTGTTTGAAGAAATAGTCACTTGCTATTGCATTTTTTTGCATCCCTTTGGCTATAGGTAACATTTTCTTTACTGAGCTGGTGATCGTCATCCACCCTACTATAGAATGCATGCATACATCTGCAACATATGTTTGATTTCGGCCCACCGTGGCCGGCAATTCACCATAGTAGTTCTAACTGAATATCCAATTTTGCTCCCGAGCTCATCTACACCCGGTGAACAGTAAATTCACAAGAAAAATAAGAAAAATTCAAAAAGTTCCAAATGTTTTTGTAGTGAAAGATTCTTGAGTGTGTGATGTCTATGCCAAGTTTCAGCTCCTTCGGACATCTGAGTAGCTCTTAGCAAAAAAAAAAGGTCCGAACAGTGAAAACCAGTAAACTTTTTCATAGACTTCAAATTTGTCATTTTCTGAGAGCTCGTCACATGTTCACTTTCAGCCAGTATAATATCCACCCCTCGATAAATGGTCTTCTTGCATCCATACCCTCATAGTTTACCACCTAGAAACTTCGAAAATGTTTATTTTCACCGATTGGGTATCATAAATGCAAGCCGGCATATTCAGATTTTAGTTTATATTGGGTTACCCATCACATATATGAGAGTTGAAAATTGTGGGAATGCCCATGTAGATCGCGAGGAGCGAGACATGTATATTATTTTTATCTATTTGAAGAATTAGTCTCTTGCTATTGCATTTTTTGCATCCCTTTGGCTAGAGGCAACATTTTCTTTACTAAAGTGGTGATTGTCATCCACCCTACTATAGAATGCATGCATACATTTGCAATACATATGTTTGATTTCGGCCCGCCGCGGCCAGCTATTCACCATAGTAGTTCTAGCCGAATATCCAATTTGCTCCCGAGCTCATCTACACCCGGTGAACAGTAAATTCAAAAGAAAAACAAGAAAAATTCAAAAAGTTCCAAATGTTTTTGTAGTAAAAGATTCTTGAGTGCGTGATGTCCGTTCCAAGTTCAACTCATTCGGACATCTGAGTAGCTATTAGCAAAAAAAAACGCCCGAACAGTGAAAACCAGTAAACTTTTTCATAGACTTCAAATTTGTCATTTTCCGAGAGCTCGTCAGATGTTCAATTACGCTGAATTTCTGCATGTACATCAAGAACTCAAGCATCTTTTACCACAAAAAAATTTGGATTTCTTTTTGAACTTTTAAAATATATTTGATGAATTTACTGTTCACTCCCTGACTCATCTTAGTCTGGGAGACAAACGCCCCATCCAGTTCTAGCATTCTATACTTCTACTAGTTTTATCCTATAACATGCTCAACTGCAAAGGATTATTTTTGTCACAGACGATAAATACAAAATTGAGGTAAGATTATATGATACTTTTCCTTAAGGTTTGTTGGTTCATGTGGTATACATGATTTTATACTTAATGATTTTTCCTATCTACACAATACCACAAGTACATTATGCATTAATATCATGTAAATAGGCACACATTTTTTTCTTGCCAGTCTTTGTACACTATTACTTACAAGTAAGATTTCATTGTGGGGGCGCTTGGTTCCCATTGGGACCAAGACTGAATTCTACATGAAGGACCAAGAGTAAAATCTACCTGGACATATCTTGGTATGTTTGTATTTTTTGTAGTATCAATTGTAAAGTTTGGAAAAATCAAGATTAGTTAGAACTTTCACTCTATCATGCAACTTTGTTTATATGTCTGACTATGCAAAGAAAAGAGGAATAACAAACCAAAATATTGTAACACTAACGTGGTACTTAGTATTGTGTGCTTCAGTATGCATCCTTCAATATATTTTTAAATGTTTTTACAGTTATATAAATATTTTGAGTTGTTATATGAATTTTAACAGATGCACCTTACATGGGAACGAACAAGCAAAACATGTTTGTTTTAACGTGAAGCTTAACTGATCAGAAGCAAATTAGCAGCTTTGACTTCCTTATACAACCGCATGCGCCAACCGTCGCCTTTTCTTTCTGAGCATCATAAAGGGTGTTACATAGAACATGTCACATGGGGTTCGTATTTGTTATTCTCTCTGTCCCATAATATAAGATGTTATTACACCTAATATACTGGATATAATAACGTCTTATACTAGACGATAGTCTGCGTGTTGCTGAGGGAATCTTATTAAAATAATGTATTAATAGGTGCTAGAAAATAATTAACACTAATGCAAAAGGATGTGAGAATGTTCTTGGTTTACATGGTAGTTAAAAAAATGTTATTCTCTTCTATAATAATTTTGAATCATGAACTATGTAGGTACGCTCCAAGTGTCTAACACAAATACCATATACGGCAATATAAAATTAATGCAAAAATATGACTTATAACTGACATACATATCTTGCTAATGTGGCATGGTTGCATGGTGAAATTAATGCAAAAAGTGCAACTTATGATTGACATGCATATGTGCTGACATGGCATGGTTGAATGCTTCGAAATTTAGGTAGTGAATTACATGTAAATAAATGTAACTTATGATTTGTGACTGACATGCATAGGTGCTGATGTGCCATGGTTGCATGTTTTAATAAATTAGCTAGTGAGTTGTAGCTATTTAAGAATAGAGGATTATGAGACGGAGGGAGTACTACACAACAATAAAAGTTGTAGTTAAATATTTCTACAACCCTTTTTTGGCAACCATTTGTTTGATGTCTCCTTCAATTTTTTTTATCAGCTTATTCTTCCGCTGCAATGTACGATTATAATCCAGCTTTTCAAAATTTCAAAGCCTGGGAACCAAAATTCCTCTCTGTACAACGTTACAGATATCTGAGTAGCTAAATTACATTGAGAGTGCAGCTAATTACATCGAGCTCCTGTCTCTCTCGCTCTGTGCGTGCGTGCGTGTGTGTGTGCGCGCGCGTGCGTGGGTGGGTGTGGGTGTGGGTGTGTGTTTGTGTGTGCGTGTGCACGTGTGTGCGCAATGGAGAAACCCGCCTCGACGAACGGCTCAACCCATGCGCCGTGGCCTCCATCCTCGCATGAGCAGCACCCCGCCCCCCCTCTGGAGCGCATATGGCAGCCTCGCCTGGGGAGCGCGAGACTGGGCTGGCCCAGCTCGTGGGAAGCCACAACCATGTGTTTTTTCTTGTGTTTTTGTTTTCTCATTTTTTGCTTTCATTTTTTCTCTTTTGATTATACTTTCAAATATTCTAAATATATACTCACTCCGACCGGTATTATATGTTGCAGAAATGGATGAATGTATTTAGAACTAAAAATATGTCAGATACATTCATCTATGCGACAAGTAATTCCAGACGAAGGGAGTATATAAAAAAAAACACTCTCCATAAAAAGATTTTAAAAATGTTAATCTGCCACTTGTAAAATGTGTATAAAAATGTTTCTCGTGTATACAAATTTGTATACGTAAAATATACAATCCCTATGAAAAATGATAATCACTTACTGGGAAGTTGATAAACATGTATAAAAAATGTTGCCGATGTATACGTAAAATCTACAAATGTGTATGAAAAACGTAGACATGGGTCCAAGAAGATAAATGAAAAAAAGCGGTGAGAATCGAAGAAACAAAAAAAAAAACACCTCAAAAAACGAAAAAATGGAAACCGCAAAGAGAACCTTGGAAACACACGAGGAAACGAAGAAAACCAAATCAAAACAGAACAAAAACGAAGGAGCCCTCCGCCATCAGACTTTGTTAGTACCCTCCCAGCCGATGGCACTGCTGGAGGGCTGCTGTCTGCTGACTCAACAAGCGCTCCCACGGTCACTTCGCACGTCAATCACACTTACTATAGTTCAATAACTGTTCAATCCCCTGCGTGCCCAACCCCCTTCGTTGTCACAAATGTGTATGCGCCAACTTCTAGACCTCTCAAATGCCCCTTCCCTGAGGAACTTAAGTTCGTGGCACCACCAGATAACACACCATGGTTAGTTGTAAGCGATTTCAACCTAATTCGCTTCCCGCATGCGAAAAATAATTCCAACTTCCATCAGCTTGAGGCCACCCTTTTCGACGATACTTTAGATCAGCTTGCCTTACTAGAGCTCCCCCTCCTCGATCCAAAATTCACTTGAAAAGTAATAGAGACTCCCCAGTTCTTAAATGCCTTGATCGCGCCTTTTTCAATCTAGCCTGGAATAATTCCTTTCCCAACTCCTCCCTCAGCTCCTTGCCACGCCTCACATCACACCATGTACCCCATGTCATCTCCATCTCCACCTCGATCCCACGCTCCCGCCTTTTCAGTTTGAACATTGCTGGACCTTACTTCCGGCCTGCTGGAGTCTCGTCGCTCAGGCTGCCTCTCGAACCAGCCCAGCCAGCTCATCTCCCTCTACCAACCTGGCCCAAACAATTCAAACCTGCCACTCATGCCTAAAGCATAAGGGGAAAAAAGCGGTGAGAATCGAAGAAACGAAAAAAGGAAACACCTCAAAAACGAAGAAAATGCAAACTCCGAAGAGAACCTTGAAAACACATAAGGAAACGAAGAAAAACAAATCAAAACAGAAAAAAAGAGGACATGTTCAAAACTAAGAAAAGAACATGGAAAACCCGACGAAAATGTAAAGAAAATAGGAAACAGAAAAAGCATTGAAAAAGAAGAGTGATACTAAAAAACGGGGAAGAGGAAGAAGGTAAATAAAAGCCAGTAAAATCAGAGAAAGAATAAAAAAAACGGTGATAACAAGGAAACAAGAAAAAACCGGCAAAGAAACAAAAAATGGAAGAAAAATCGAAAAGAAACGAAAAAGTAAACAGAGGAAAGCCAAGCGAACAGCAAACCAGCCTGGTACGTACGAATATGGGCTGGCCCAATACTGTAGCTGGCAGGAAATCTTGAGGCGACACATGCCCTTTATGTGGGGCAGAAGATACGTGGAGACATGCATTGCTTAATTGCACAGTTTCGAGGAGCACTTGGGCGATGTCTTCCGAGCACATAATTGATGTCTTGAGCAGGAATGAGGAAACTGATGGAAAGAGATGGCTTTTCTCCATGCATGAGGCGTTATCACATGATGAGTTTACCACCTTAGTTGTTACACTTTGGGCGTTATGGGGTGCTCGCCGGAAAGCTATACATGAACAGATATACCAGAGTCCGTTCTCAGTCCATGCTTTTGCCCAGTCCTATATCAACGAACTATGATGTTTGGCACCAACGAACTCAAGGGGGACTAGTGCAGTACTGCCACGACCAACAGGATGGATCGCTCCTCCGGCGGGATTGACTAAGATCAATGTGGATGCGGCGGTAGGGAGAGGAAGAAGGTACGGAGCTGTTGCCGCAATCTCCAGAGATTCTTCGGGTACTTTTTTGGGAGCTTCGGCGGTTGTCTTCTCAGGCATATCAGATCCGGCTACCCTTGAATGCATGGCGATCAGGGAAGCATTGGCACTAGCGGATGATCTATATGTGGCGAACATCCAAGTGGCGTCGGACTCGAAGGTGGTGGTCGAGGATATCCAAGACAATAACCCAACAGTCTATGGAGCGATCATACATGAAATAATAGACCATAGTTCAAATTTTCATATTTGTAATATTAGTCATGAGTTTAGGAGCTCGAATGTCGAGGCTCACAAGCTTGCGAAGCACGCTTTATCCCTATCAGCTGGCCGACATGTTTGGCTAGGTCAGCCGGGAGGTTTATTTTTCGTCCGTGTAAACATTGTGACGGTGTAATAAAAAGCTTCGAAGTTTGTCTCAAAAAAAAAATGTGGGGCAGAGGACTCGTGGAGGCATGCGCTTATCGGATGTACATGGGCACTCTCAGATGACAATCTAGTTGAAACGATGACGAACAACGCCCAGTAGTCCGCAAAGAACTGGATCTTTGACCTATATGAAGAGTTGAGTCACGATCAGTTTACTGAGTTGGTCGTTACGCTGTGGGCGATCTGATACGCCAGGAGGAAAGCTGTGTACGAATCTATATTCCAAAATCTACATCAAACAAATGCATTTGTCCTCTCTTATTTGCACGATCTTCACGTGTGTGAGCCTGCAAGTTCGAAACATGCTGGGAACACACACGTAGGCAGGGAGCAGCGTTGGCTTCCTCCTCCAGAAGCCACTACTAAGTTACCGAAAAAGGCTTTCGCCCTACTTTATAAATAAAGCAACCACCGAGCACAAGGTCAACAAAATACCAACAGAATAACACACACACCGTCACCGCAGGCAAGCTCTCATAGACAACCACACAAACACCAACAGGGTTTAGCCGTGGGCACAGCACAACAAGCGCAACACACGAACACAACAAGCACGCACAACAAACGCCACTACTAAGTTAAACACTGACGGTGCAGTAGCACGAGACGGACTGCGTGGAGCAGCGGCTGCAATCTGTCGAGATCGTCAGGGAAAGTACCTGGGAGCCTCGGCCCTAATATTTCAGGTGAGCGATCCGGTCCTTCTGGAAACATTGGCGGTAAGGGAAGCTCTCGCGCTCGTGACTGATCTCAACCTCCAGCGCCTGCATATTGCTTCTGATTGCCAGGAGGTGATTAACGATATTCAGCAGAGAAGATGTGGCGCCTTTTCCTCCTTCCCTCTTAAAACCGCAGTAACCACGTTCTCTGTAATTATGTATGCAGCCCCTGCCATGTTCTCTGAATTTTCCTCTTCTCTGAAACTTCGTGTGCTACCACCACCATACGCTCTGTAAAATTCCTGTGCTCTGAAAAACTCACAGTATCCTGTGCAGTCAGTGTTCAGATTCTATGAAGTCGGTATACTTCTGGTACATGCTTTTGCACCTTACTTGCATTCTGTGGTTCGTTGCAATTCGTGCGTCGTCTTGGTGCATGTTGCCACTCGATTCAGATTTCCTCCCGCTCAATACTGTCACCAAACAGAGGATATAATTCTATTGTGTTAATGTTGCGAAGCTGGTATCTTCCCTGTCGTTATTATCTAGGTAATTTTTTTTAGGCTGAATGGGTTGTTAATTTCTGATTATGACTGCCTACAACGGTGCTCGGTGTGTAATTCGGTTCTCGAAGTTGGAAACGATGAAACAACACTAGCTGTTTCCAGTAGAATATCAGAGTCCATCCTCATATTGGAGCCATCCTCTGTCAAGATAACAAGATACTGTCTTCTTGACTTCCATCAGATGTGACGAACAGAATGTGCTAGATATCACGTGTCAAAAGTATTCAATCTCAAAAGTGGCGGATAGGGAACTTCACAGCAGAGGGTGCAAAGCTTGGCACTCCCACATTTGAGCACTTGTATGTAATGCACACAGAATAGACTAACTAGTATACGGTCAAATATAATTTGCATTCTAGGAGGGGGTGCCCTGGATCCGACCCTGCAAACACCAGCAGGTTATGTCTCCGTACCTATAAGTTAACCTCTGGCTCCATATGCTATCAGCCTATCACTTGCTCCAGCAGCTCTCTCTGACCTTAAGTTCCGCCTCCTTCTCCAAGAAAGAAAGTTAGGATTCCCACTGTTAGAAGGGAGAGAGATGTTTGGTGGAATAGTTGATGTTATTGCTTGAGCCTCGTGGGCATATATATAGGAGTACAAAATGATCAACTTGGAGTACAAGACAAGCCATAACTAATCCTAGTCTATCTCGTCTTTCCTAATTAATCTATATACTCAACATCCCCGCGCAGTCACAATGGTAGCGACGCAGACTATGAGGCTGAAGAAGAATCCGAAGACAAGCTGACGGACACCCC
>LR738712.1:872630813-872670211 GCA_902687465.1 Secale cereale | reverse complement strand
CGAGCTCATATGAGCTCGAGGTCAGTTTATCCATGTCCCTATGTGCGCCATTGGTTGGAGGAAGTTGACCTGAACTGTTGTTCATCGTCGGAAGATGATGTAGAAGTTGTACTCTAAAATATTGCAAGATGGAAAGAGAATTTCTTGGATGCCCTAGATTTTATATATAAGTATGAGAATGTGAGATTTTTGTTGTGTGGAGAGATATTTCTATTTGGAGATATCAAATTTTGCATATTATCAGTGAGTGTTTGGATGTGTTGGGCTGGACAGATTGCATCAAAGTTTATCGGTGATTTGTTTGGAGAGATTGCATCTATGTACAGGATAGGGACGAGACTTGCCTGCTCACCTCGTGTGTGCCCATCCGTGCTCCCGCGTACGTGGCTTAATTTGACTGGACCAAAATTAGGCCCGGCCCCACCCCCTTAAAATCAGGGGGGTGATGATTAGATTAGAAAGAAAAAAGATGAAATAACAGCCGTAGGATGAAGTGGGAGCACGGATGGGAGCACGAGAAGGGAGCAGGCAAGTTTTGTCCACAGGATAGTGTGTTTTTTTGGAAGGATTTTGGGAGTTCTGGTCATATTTGGTTGTCGAGAGATCTTAATCCAAAGAGAATTTTTTTGATGCCCTAAATTTTATATATAATTAAGCGAATGTGAGATTTTTTGGGATGGTCTGATCGGTCATTTTTCTATCGTTCAGTTTCTACGTGTACGCCTATGTTTTTTAAACCTTTTGGGATGGCTTAGTCGCTCAGTTTCTTTTGAATAGTCTGGTCTCTTAGTTTTATTTTTTTGAGGGGTCGGTTTTTTTGTGTGGGATAGATCGCTCTTTTTCTGTGGATGGTGGCCCAGTGGGATAGTCCAACCTTTTGTGATCGTGAAGTGGTCGCTTAGTTTTTTTTTAGAGGTCAGTTTTTTTGTGTGGGATTGATCGCTCCTTTTTTGGATGGAGGCCTGGTGGGACGGTCCAACCTTTTGTGAACGTGAAGGATTGTCATTTTTTTCTCACGTTACGGTCCCACCTGGTTTACGAATATCTAACGGTTGTAGTTTTTTGATTGGAAATAGGCACATTAAATTAAAGGTCGGATGTTTCTAATTATTGTGGGATTTTCTAAACCTTTTGTGAACGTGAAGGATTGTCATTTTTTTCTCACGTTACGGTCCCACCTGGTTTACGAATATCTAACGGTTGTAGTTTTTTTATTGGAAATAGGCACATTAAATTAAAGGTCGGATGTTTCTAATTATTGTGGGATTTTCTAAACCAATTATCTTTATTTTGGTGATCCCGTCAAGTAATTTTTATATATAATAGATGCCCATTAGCTAATATCACTCCGTCCCAAAATATATTTTTCGAGTAGCTAGCTACGTACTACTACTGTTGCTGCTAACTATGTTCACTGCTTAATTTGTTCTACCGTTTGACAAAGCTTGTACTTTGCTTATTCTTGACAAAATATCGCAGGTTTGTTAGGACAAGAATTGGGGAATAATTGCGTGACAATGCCTACAGATGATTCTGGCACCCTGTCTGTATTTGATGGTGCAGGCAGGATTAACTCTTGTGAAGACGCAACTTCACCATAGCGTTACTTTCCGAGGATTACTATCCTGCCTGACAGACTATTTCTTATGTTTTGCTTTCCAGTTGTGGTCTCTATTGTCGCTAGGAAGGCCAATCAGGATATATGTGCAGCAAAACATGTCTAGATGCCTCCGTATCTAGAAAAAATAAATCTAAGACAAGTAATTCGGGGCGGAGGGAGTATATAGGATCATCTTTTAGGTACAGCCTCTATGCCCGAAACGGCACTATCTGTTACTCCCTCCGTCCCGAAATAAGTGACTCAACTTTGTACTAAAGTTAGTACAAAGTTGAATTATTTTCGAGTCACTTATTTTGGGACGGAGGGAGTAAAATACACAAGGGAATAGTAGCCTCATATACAGTACATAAGTTGGTCAACTAACGGTAACAGGGTGACAGACGAGACAACAAAGCAAACAACCCAGATTCATCTTTACCTTTACATCCCTGCGATCTTTAAAGCAGCAAGCAAAGAATCTGATGATCGATGTGGTGTGTAGAAGCAAATAATTCACAGCTTTTGTTTTTGAGAGAGAGAAAGCAAAGCAAACGCAAGGAAAGCAGCTAATGTGTATGCTTATGCGTGGCCCATTTCCCATACTACCTAGTTAAGCTTATATTCGTTACTCGCTATGCGGGGGAGTTCAACTTTCAGTTTGCTTGTGTGGAGTATCAAGGTCAAGATTTGTGCAGCGTAGCAATTAATCAAGGTAACTACATCAATCCTTTGCAGTCTGCAGATTGATTAAATTGCTTCAACAAATTGATACCTTCCTTGAACAAAGCACCCTGTTATAACTTCTCCAAATGATTGTGTCGATCTCTTGTGCTTTATTTAGGAAAGGAAGGAAATTGGATCTGGAGATTGGTGTAGACTGTTCTATGGGTTAGAGATTCCCGACGAAACTGCTGACATTTGAAGGATTCATTCGATTCGTCATGCCTAAACCAGAGGTATGTAGTTCATCATGCACGCACTTCAATCTTCAGTGTTTAATGCTGCAGATTTGCGACTTACTTAGTTCCTTTAGCTAGTGAGCTCATCCGACAAGGATCTTCATTAATTAGTTGTGTTCCTCTGTTGGAGCTTTTTCATTTTTAGTTATAATGCACCTTGTAGTTTGAAATGAAAGAATTAAAGAAACAAGGAAAAAGTGATGAACCTCATTTGATGTTATTATTGCTGAACATTGCAGGAGATCAAGATCCAAGCAAACAACATCGATGCTGCAACAGAAGAGATAATTAGCATTTTGGAGGATACAAGCAAAGGAAATGTGATCTTCGTCCGTGGTTGGCACGGATTTGGGGCATCAGCAACACTCAAGGCAGTAGCTCAACGCCTTAAATCATCGAAATCAATGTTTGACAGGGTAGTTCATGTGGATTGCTCGATGTGGAAAAGCATGAGGGCCCTGCATAAGGCAGTCGCAGAGGAACTGGAGCTTCCGCCGTTGGTGATGGCCCTCTTCAATCGGTGGGACGAGGAGGATGATTTTAGTGGGATAAAAGAAGGATCTCGAGGTGTCATAGCAGATATCAGAACAGCAATCTTCAGAAAGCTCGTTAGCAGTAGATTTGTTGTGATATTTCACAATGGGAGTGATGAATACATTGATCTGTATGAGAGTTGTGGTGTCCCAGTAATATCAGTTCTCAGTAATAAGGTGTTGTGGACCTGGCACGGGAGGTTTCGACCCCGCCTTGGTCGCTTCAAAAGAAAACAAAAAGACATGGAGATGCACACTGATGTTGTTGTCAATTATTCCCATGATGATTGCATCCCTGATGAAGCATTACTGGAAGAGGCCAAGGAGGTTGTCACATACATGGGTAATACATGGCCTTACATGGATCATATGATAGTTGAGAAGTGCTTACAGTACGCATATGAACTGGGATCTGTCATGGCAAACTGGCCGAACCATGCTTCAAACTACTTGGTATGCGATGGGATTATACAAGGGCAATGTGATACATCAGCATGGGGAGTTGCCGATGTTCTACTGAGAAACATGCATTTGGAATGCCTTCGGGAGTCCATAGATGATGACATTCGCTATCACCTTCAGTCCAGGCTTCTTGACCATTGGGTTTTGGTGGAACCCAGGGGGGGCAAGCTACCTGATGGCATGATGCTTTCTGAGGCGACATCCTTGTTCGTCGTACCAGGAAGATATGAGTGGGATTTGATATTGCCAGATGGCATATTTCGACATTCACACAGCAGCAAGCTGTGTGTGTTACATCTCTCCAGTTGCAGCTTCAGTTTTGAATCGCCTCCCTTCCTTTGTTGCAGGCAGCTAAGATTCCTCCAGCTATATGCATGCACAAATATCCCATCTGATAGTGATAAGCATCCAAGCCACAACGAATATATGCCATGCTTTCAGAAGCTCTGGGTGCTACACCTGAGCCATACAAACTGGTATCGGTTACTATCAGAAGAGATGATGAATTTTATGGCTGACCTCAGGGAGTTGCATGTACAGGGAGTCAAGGATTGGAGCATAAGTGATTTACGTGGTAGGTTTCTTTCCCTTGCCAGGGTCCACGTAGAGGAAGAATACCGCTTCCCAACCAAGGAACAAGCCTACAACTTGCCTGACCTGTCTAACGCAAGCTTCCTTAAGTCAATCATCCTTGTCAACTGTGATTTTGTTAAACAGGTTGTCCCTAGCATGCTGCCCCCATCGCTCGAGTCATTCACCTTCTTATGTGATGATTATCATATTTGTAACCCCATGGTATCTAGAATTTCCTTCCAAGGTTGTTCTCAGTTGAAGAGTATACAACTGGAAGGACATCTATGGAGACTCGAGGAGTTGGACCTCTCGGGCACAGCAATGAAAACCCTCGACCTCAGAAAAGTGAATGCTCCAAACATCAAACGTCTCATCTTGCTGGCCTGCGAGAAACTCCGTGCAATACTATGGCCACCAGAAGACAAAAGGACACATGTTTTGGAGGTGCTACACATCAGCACCGTACGATCTACATCACCTGTCCAAGCTAGTTGGGAAGAAAAATCCCGGAACCCTGTTGCAGCTATTGGATCATCATCTAGTCTTGTTGCCACAGAACAGGGCATCCATCGATATGCGTCCTTTGACTTTAAGTGGTACATCTGCACAAGGGATACAAGGATTCTTAGGTCGCTTGAACCACATAAAGGATTTATTGAGCACAGTTATGTATATATAGAAATGGATTCATCTCCTGCAAGTAGTGCTACTGTTGGTGACAGTGAAGTTGCTCAAGGAATCCGGAGTCGGTGTCAGCCTGATAATTATTCATATGCAAGGGATGTCTTCTTTCAGAGAGACCTACAGGCCGACGCTAATAATGAAGGTGCAATCAGCTGGATGTGGGATTGCCCAACTAGTCCTACTCCAAGGGCCCAAGACTTGTATCTTCACATACAAGATAAGCAGGAGGTGAAGAGGGGACTACAGAAAAAACAGAGCAACATTGAAGGAATTAATGTTAGTGCTGTTTTTCCTGGTTTTATAGCTAACAATGCTCGCATGCTTCACGTGCATGATAGCTCATCCATCACTTGCATCACATGCCCACAACCACAAAGTCAATGCTGGAGGTGGCTTCAATGGTGCCGAGTCGAGAGGTGCCCCAAGCTACGTACTGTCTTTTATACTCCCCAACCAAGTGAGGGTGATGGCTTCTGTTATGAGTTGGCCACATTCTGGGCATCTGAACTCCCAAAGGCGTGCTACATCTGTGATTGGAGTGTAATACGTATGTTTTCCTTTGTACACATAGTACTATTGCACCTGGACCATTGCCCTAGGCTCATACATGTGCTACCCTTGTCCGAGTATGTGGACACTTTGCCTCATTTTGATACCCTGGAGATTGTGTGTTGCGGTGATCTAAGGGAGGTCTTTGCTTTGGACCCTGAGCAAAATGGGCAGAAAATTCTGGAATTTCCCAAGCTAAGGCGCATCCACCTGTACGAGCTTCCTAGCCTTTAGCACATCTGTGGGAGCAGGATGTCCGCGCCCAACTTGGAGACTATCAAGATCAGGGGCTGCTGGAGCCTTAGGAGCTTACCAGCGGTGAGCAAAAACAACAAGAAGCTTCCTAGCGTGGACTGCGAGAAGGATTGGTGGGATAATCTGGAGTGGGACGGGGTGGACGCGAACCACCACCCTTCACTCTATGAGCATAACCACTCGTCGTACTACAAGGCCCAACAGCAAAGAGGCACCGTACTAAGGTGAGATACAAATGGCCTATCTCTCTTTTCATCACTAACTCGCTTAGAGTGCATGTTTAACCATTCTAATTTTTATTACACTAGTTAGTGTACTCCTATGTATAGTGAACCGATAATCTCATTGACGATTTGTTTTTTTTGCACCTTAGGTAGTCAATTCCTTCCATGGGACATGAGCGTCGATTATGTCATCATGTGGTGCTCCCTACACAGCGGTTGTTTTTGCTGCAGTGTATCGTTTCGTGCTGCTTTCCCTACTTGATGTTGTTTTGAATGGTTTGGTTGTGCCTTTGCATCTGCAATGCCGAGGCGCGGAGCCTCTGCAACTGCATGGATCTGCATTGCCATGGCGTGGTGGTGCCATCCTCAGAGTTTGGTTTGGTTTGATTTGATTTGGTTGGTTTGGTTAGCTCCGCTCGATTGAGCAACGCATGCGTCAAAGTAAGCATCCATCATCTGGTTTGATAGATGATGCATGTTGCAAGCTTTGAGCAAGATGGAGAAATAAATGAGAGTGGATTCAGCCTGGGCAGCATGAGCAGCCTACCTGCTCATGTTGCTCACATGCATGCTGCTCGTGTGTGATTTGTGAGTGGTGCGTGATTTGTCAGCTATGGACTGATTGTTGTACTAATAATTGAACTATTACTCTGGCTTCTTGCATGATTATTGTTGATGATTTGTGTTTATCCATTGCTTGATTAAGGTCGCTGCAATTCTACAAGTCACTGCATTTCTGCGCTTTTTTTCTATTCGCGCGTTTCTCAGGAATCAAATAAGCCCTGAGAATGTACTCAGGTGGATCCCCTTTTTGCCTGTCACCCTCGCGCTATCTCCTCAGCCTAGTGGCCACCGCCGCCTAATAGGTGCAGCTGGCCGATCCACGACCAAAAGTTGTTGGAGGAGGGGGATGTGAGCCGGCGGCGTCGGTTAGGCGGAGGTGGCCTCGAATCGAGGAGGCGGTGCATCAGGCGAGATAGAAGAGAGTAGTTTCTCTCTGCGTGCCGACTCCGGGGGGCGCTGGCTCCATGGCAGCGGACCCGAGCTCGACACGCCGATGCAGACTACCCTGGCAGCGTCGCCCATGCCTCAACCCCGCACCCGTCGCCACCGCTGGGACGAAGGCGGACGCGCACCCCTCAGAGCAGAGGAACGCCGGAAGCGGAGCTCGATCCACTACCGCTCCCATTCGTTACGACACCGCTCGGCCACCACCATGAGTAGGACAACCCGGAGCCTGTTCCATTCATTCTGTGCTTGATCTTGTTTCGTTATTGTGTTTATTTACTTACGTAGCAATTTCTGATGCATGTGTTGTAGCAACCTGCTTGTCTTTTGGCTTGGTCACTACCCCAGAAAGAAGAGACTAGGCTAGTCGTTGGGTTGTGAGTTTTTTGTGATTTTAATAACTATCCGAGGAGGTTCATGGCGATGACCAATCACACAAACACTTATAGTTACTTACAAACCGGATAAGAAAATTTCTCAAAAATATAAAAGGGGATACTAAATGGGTGCTGTTGTTCTGTTTTTCCTTGCTGGCAGGGATAGCAATATGGTTCTCCTCCGTCCTCGCTCCCTGTATCCAAGGAGATAAGCAGAGAAGCATCCTCCCACCTTGTTCTTAACTTTCTCTATTTATCACCCTTCAAATTATCCTTCTCCTTTTGAGGATTTGAGCTGTGTTGTTTGGGGAAGAAATGAGATCTGTTTTTCCATACAGAAATATAGCACAGTTTTTTTCCCCTCTCATAGGCTGCTGCATACAGTGAGGAATCACCTCCTTTTTCTTGGTGCCTCTCTTTTCAGAAAGCGAGAATAACTCCATTCTGTTTGAATATTACCAATATGAAACTGAAAATGAAATTAGCCCGTCATGTGTATGCCAGCGAGAAGCAGAACACTCGTAGCTGTGTTGTGATCGGAGTCTGACTATCCATGAACTGAACTTCAGTTTTCACCTATGTTTTGCTTATTTTAATTTTCTAGTAATCACACAACTTCTAAGAAGTCTACGCTTGAATAAGTATTGGACTTCAGTTTGCATCTTAACGTTTGCTTATTTTACTTCCATAGAAAATTGTAAGAATTCTCTGCATGAATGAAAATTGGCAGTACTGCACACATTGTCTGTCTGATCCTTCACTTTGTGTTCTCTTTCTCTCACCATCCAGAAACCCACAATGCTCCATTCGGGCTATCCACAAGGTTTTGACAATCGATCGGCTGTGGTTATCGATGATCTGCTAACAGTTTATTAGGCTTCATCATAGTCAAGAATAGTGAACCCTCGTGTACGCAAGAGGGCGATGAAGATTAACGATCTTCCAGGGGGTCACTCGTATTTGACCAAGTTTAGTCTAGGGGACGAGATTTTTAATTAGCTCACTTCTTTCAAACATCCCGAAAGTTAATCTAGCAACAAGAATTATCGCCTTGATGGTGTGCACATATATAGCTAGAGTTATCCGAAACCCTATAAGGCACATAATTAAAATTTTCCAAACCGATTAGAGGATGTCTAACTTAATTTTGCAGGGTTTGCATATGATGTCGCATAGCCTTCATTATGATAATGAGTTTATGTATGACATGGTTATATGTTGTAATGTTAAGTGGCCTGCACGTCACGGAGGACTTGGATCTTCGCCAAGCGTAGGAGAACAAAATCAGTGCGACGGCGGTAGTTTTCATAATTGTCGTCATTTAAACTGACTACAAATTTGTCATGATCTTAGAAGTAGCTATATGTGCACACAGTTTGATCATTACAAACTCATTTGTTTCTAAAGTGTAACACAGAAAGCAAAAAGGATTGCACGCTATGTGGCCATGCCTCCGCTCTTCTTTTCTTTTAAATGGCAAGCATCACAATTGTTGGATGTTCCCTTTCACTTTCCGGACTATTCTTCTCAAATACACCATGAATCACTACTAATCGGAAGTGGCTGACAAGAGGGGTTTTGATGCTCGTCTACACGATTTTTGTAGTGGTGTCTAGCTCATGTAGGAGTGGAAAACTGTATCGAAAATGTTAACTACATAAAAAACTGTGTGCTACCATTCATTTAATTTATTCACAATTATTATTTACATATTTTACCGTATCTTTTCTATCAACCTGAAATTTTAGGCCCCTAAGATAGTTTGTGCTCTTGAACAACCATTCATCATTACCTAATCTATCTTCATTTATGATTATTTATGAAAGATTCATCTGGCCACCTGCCTCCCATACTACACATTATTTACATATTGTAGCGTATCTTTTCTACCAACGTTGAAATCATGGGCATTTAATTCTCAATAAAATGGGTTGTGCTGCCATACACATTGGACATTATCCAGTCTATCTATATTTATTAATGGAGACCCGCCATCTGCCTCCCTTACTGCCCATTATATAAGAGAGGTGATACACATCATTAGCTCTGTAGATGCCATACATACTTCCTCTTCCCGTGCCACTAGTCAAGTGTGTTCTGCACACATACAACCCTCCTCGTCCAAACAACATGTCACATCTCCTCCTCATGTTCTTGGCTTATAAACTACTCTATCCTAAGCATGGGAGGTGTCAGGAAGTTCCCAGCGATCAACCTCCTCCACGACTGAATTATCATAGCCAACATCCCTAGGGCGAGAAGACTATCACGCACACCCAACCGATATCCATATATGGGTGCTTGTGAATCATCGACTCGTTTTTTATTGCTGATTGGTCATTGGCGCACTCATGAATCATCGACCTGATGACGTTGTTTGCACACATGGCCGATCTGTAGCGGATGTGTATTCTCTTTATGTTGCTCCAGAGATAGATGCCACTCATTACAGAGATAGGGTAGCTATCATGGGTCAAGGAGTCTCTGTATATATGTTATACATATACATACGTTACTAATTATCTCATGCTAATTATCCATACAATGTGCGTCCCTTTTGATACTATATGATTGATCTTTATGCATGGCATTGCGGCCAATGTCACAAGACAGACACATCACCTTATGCCGTGTGGTTGAGATGGCAGCAAATTAGTCCAAGACGCGCTGGGCGCTTCAGCTACGTCCATTCCACGAGGGCCACATGAGTGTGTTAATAGATCTTATCTTGATTTATATAATTATTTCCGCGTTGAGTAATATTGAAAGGCCAAAGAGGAGGAGAGTCAGTACAGACAATTATTTGGCTGTGAGGTGGGACCCCTTCCGTTTACATACCTTGGGATTCCCACTCATCACCGTAATCTCAGCAACTAGGAATGGAAAATTATTGAGGACCGCATTGAGAAGAAGCTCAGTAGTTGGAAGGGTAAGCTTTTTTCATATAGAGGACGACTTACCCTTATCAACGTTGTCCTTACTAGCCTACCGATGTTCATGCTATCCTTTTTTGGCATACCTAAAGGGGTATTGAAAAGTCTAGACTTTTATTGGTCTAGGTACTTTTGCCAATGCGAGGAGTAGAAGCGAAAGTACGAACTTGCTAAATAGGACATTCTCTGTAGGCCTAAGGATCAAGGTGTGTTGGGCATTGAAGACCTCAAAATAAAAAACAAATGCTTACTCGATAACTGGTCGCATAACGTATAAGCTACTTAACGAGGAACGTGTTTGGCAAGAGTTGTTGTATAACAAATACCTAAACTCCAAAAGGTTATCCGAAGTAGATTCTAAGCCTATTGATTCACCGTTTTGGAGGTGCTTGGTGAAGGTCAAGTCATCATATTTTAAGAGAGGTTCCTTTAAGGTTGGTGATGGCCAATAGACGATTTTCTAGGAAGATACCTCGCTGGGTGACACTCCGTTAGCTATAGAATACCTAACCTTGTATAATATCATGTACAGAGAAAAGAGGATTCAGTGGATTATGTTTTGGGGACTAGCCCTTTGAACATCCAATTTCACAGGGCTTTACTCGGTGACAAATGGACTAAGTGGATCCATTTGTTTAGTAGGTTGATCTCGATCAATCTAACTCAGATACCAGATTTGTTCCAGTGGTATTCGACCACTAATGGTGTCTCCGCTGTGAAGTCCATGTATGCGGATCTTATGGACTCTGGACCTATTTTTCACCGAAAACATATTTGAAAAAATGAAGGTTACTTCCAAGATGAAAGTTTTCATGTGGTTTTTGCAAAGGGAGCTAGTTCTAACAAAAGATAATCTTGTTAAATGTAACTGGCATGGTAGCAAAAAATATTATTTTTGACATCAGGAGGAGACAATTCATCATTTATTTCCGTGATGTCCATTTACCTCCTTGATCTGTCGTGCAGTTCATGTTACATACAATTTAGCACCGGCAACGAGTATTCTAAATTTGTTTGGAAACTGGTTAGGTGGTATTCATCATAAGCTGAAGGGCCAAATCCACGTGGGTGTTTGTGCCATTCTTTGGGCAATATGGAATTGCCGAAATGATTGGTTTTGAACAGAGCATCTACTCCTAATTTCTTGCTGGTTATCTGCAGGGCTACAGTTTCAATCCTTATGTGGTCATCACTGCAACATGTGGACATGCGAGGGCTTATGGCCTCTAGGTGCAGCCGGATGGAAACGGTTGCGCAGGGTTTATTCAACCAGTATGGCTGGTGACCCACTAGTAGACTATGTGGATGAGCTATGTAATCTCGTGTTTGACCGGCTGTGGTAGTTTGTTTTTCTCTTTCTTTAATATCTGGAACTCAGTGATTGAAACTTGTTTTATGTTTAATAATATAGTTGTGTGCAGAGGCCGGAGTAATCCCTTTTCCAAAATAAAAAATAAAAAATAGCAATGCAGTCTCGTGCACGATCGAGAGGATGTGAGTGGCATGTTCGTCCTGACAAGAACATGTTCAGCGACCAGCATGATGCTCTCTTGTTTTCCTTGTGATGCACGGCGGGCAAAGCCGCAACCTGAACCATTTTATCAAATCTAAAAAAAACTCAAGTAATTACACTTTTTGACCCAACAATGAAAGTCACCCTCTTGATGTGTGGGCTATAACGTTAGAGAGCTTAATAATGAACCTGGACTTACCTACTTTTGTGAAAATCTCTATATTCTTTATCATGTTTTTCTTCGAACACAAATTAGTAGTTTGTATTGTTTTCGTGTAGGCATATGTGTATTTTCTAACGTCGTATAAGATTAACAACAGTTTAGTGGCGGGTGTGTGTACCCGTAATATTATGTAATCGTGGGTGTACCCTCCTAAACCCTAGAACCATCAGCAAGGTCTCAAATCCTAGTCTGCTCTTTGTTTCATGTCGCACTTAATTCGAGTAAGAGACCTGCATCAACCAATTTCTTTGAAATTATGCGTGCATGGGTTAGAGATTCCGACGAAAATGCTGACATTTGAAGGATTCATTCGATTCGTCATGCCTAAACCAGAGGTATGTAGTTCAGCATGCATGCACTTCAATCTTCAGTCTGTTCTATGGGTTCCTTAGCTAGTGAGCTCATCCGACCAGGGTCTTCATTAATTAGTTGTGTTCCTCCGTTGGAACTTTTTCATTTTTAGTTATGATGCACCTTGTAGTTTGAAATGAAAGAATTAAAGAAACAATGAAAAAGTGATGAACCTCATTTGATGTTGTTATTATTGAACATTGCAGGAGATCAATATCAACGCAAAAAAATATCGATGCTGCAGTAGGGGAGATACTTGGCGTTTTGGAGGATCCAAGCAAAGGAAACGTGATCTTCGTCGGTGGTTGGCATGGACTTGGGGCATCCGTAACACTCAAGGCAGTAGCGCAATGTCTGAAGTCATCAAAATCAAAGTTTGACAGGGTTATTCATGTGGATTGCTCGTTGTGGAAAAGCATGAGGGCATTGCAAAAGGCAATCGCGGAGGAGCTGGAGCTTCCGTTGTCGGTTATGGCGATCTTCGATCGGTGGGACGAGGAGGATGATTGCATTGGGATAGACGAAGGCTGTCGAGGGGTGATAGCAGATATTAGAACAGAAATCTACAGAAAGCTTGCTAACAGTAGATTTGTGGTGATATTTCACAATGGGAGTGACAAATACATTGATGTGTACGAGTGTGGTGTTCCAGTAATACCAATTTTGGATAATAGGGTGATGTGGACCTGGCACGGGAGGTTTCGACCTGGTTTTGGTCGCTTCAACAAAATCAGTGAAGAAGAGAACATGGAGATGCATACTGATGTTGTTATCAATTGTTGTCATGATTTCATCAGCGAGGAAGCATTATCGGAAGAAGCCAAAGAGGTTGTCACATACATGGGTAATACAGGGCCTTACATGGATGATATGATAGTTGCGAAGTGCTTCGAGTAAGCATATGAACTGGAATTTGTCTGGGGAATTTGGCGGAAGCATGCTTCAAACTACTTGGTATGCGATGGGATTATACAAGGGCAAGGTGATACATCAGCATGGGGAGTTGCCAATGCTCTACCGAGAAACATGCGTTTGGAATGGCTTCCACAGTCCACAGATGTTGACATTCGTCGTCACCTTCAGTGCAGGCTTCATGACCGCTGGGTTTTGGTGAAACACAAGAAGGGCCTGCTACCTGATGGGGTTGGCATGGCGCTTTCTGAGGTGACATCGTTCTTCATTGTACCTGCATGGATTTTTACTCGAGACTACCAGATGAGGGCGGCATTACCAGATGGCATATTCCAACATACACATAGCAACAAGCTGCGTGTGTTGCATCTATATTCGTGCAGCTTCAATTTTGAATCGCCTCCCTTCGTTTGTTGCAGCCAACTAAGATTCCTCCTGCTAGAAAGATGCATGAATATCTCATCTGATAAGCATCCAAACCACAACAAAGGCATGCCATGCTTTCATAAGCTATGGGTGCTGCACCTGAGCCGTACAAACTGGTATTTACTATCAGAAGAGATGATGAATTTTACGGCTGACCTCAGGGAGTTACATGCAGACGAAGTGGAGGATTGGAGCATAAGTGATTTACGTGGGAGGTTTCCTTCCCTTGTCAAGGTCCACGTAAAGGAGGAATACCGCTTCCCAACCACGGAATAAGGCTACAACTTGCCTGACCTGTCTAACGCAAGCTTCCTGAAGACAGTCATCCTTGTCAACTGTGAATTTGTGAAACAGGTTGTCCCTGACATGCTGCCCCCATCGCTCGAGTCATTCACCTTCTTATGTGATGATTATCCTATTTGTGACCCCAAGGTATCTAGAATTTCCTTCCAAGGTTGCTCTCAGTTGAAGAGTATACAACTGGAAGGACATCTATGGAGATTCGAGGAGTTGGACCTCTCGAGCGCAGCAATGAAAACCCTCGACCTCAGAAAAGTGAATGCTCCAAACATCAAACGTCTCATCTTTCTGGCCTGTGAGAAACTCTGTGCAATACTATGGCCACCAGAAGACAAAAGGACACATGTTTTGGAGGTGCTACACATAGCACCGTACGATCTACATCATCTGTCCAAGCTAGTTGGGAAGAAAAACCCCGGAACCCTGTTGCAGCTATTGGATCATCATCTAGTCTTGTTGCTACTGCCACTGAACAGGGCATCCATCGATATGCAAGAGGTGGTGGTGGCCTTCTTAGGACCCAAGCGTTGTCACGCTCTCATGTTCTACTGAATTTTGCATTTAAGAACTACCATGAATAACTGACCTTTGAAGCATCTTCACATGCTTGTTCCAGCACTGCAAGTTGAGCTCCCCAACCAATAAGTGTAATATCACTTCCTTCGCGAATCACCTAAAGTATAAACGTTGCATAAGTACTTTTGGGTTTCCTCATTAGTCATCACCAAAACAATATACAGGGTAGAGATATGCACACTTCTGCCTGAGATAAAGGCAGCATATAGTCCCCCCCGGGAACTTCTTCAACAGACAAACGGTACAGCCACTGTAAAAAAGGGAGCAAAGCTTCTTGTAAGAGCATTCGACAATAATCAAATATTGTACATCATCTGTTCTCGGCAAGAGGTAGACCGAATAGGCGGATGGCGGTTCACCTCGATTCTGTCATAACCTCCTCCCTTCCGAGAGTCAACACGCTCCGTGCTATGAGTACTGACTCTACTCCTACAATAGAGCGTCATGTACCACATACCACTACCATTATTGAGGATATTCAGGTCAGCGCTTCTTCATTAATCCTTCATGATCCTGCATGTTTGCATTTCAACGCGAATAACATTTGCATTGCCATATTGTAGACTCGACTTACTGACACCCAGAAAGAACGAGATGAAGACCGGGCTAAGATGAAGGAACAAGATGATCTAGTGAAGTATTTACAACATATGGTGGCCAACCTTTATTCCATGCAAGGCAAACCAATGCCAGAGATGCAACCGACGCCAAAGTGGAACATTGTTAGTTTCGTTCAAACTATTTGTATCACCATTTTCGACATTACCATATGCATTCATCTCATTATTGGGTCAATCCATCACAGCTCAATCCATCAGAAGGATCAAACAATGTTCCGGTAGTTCCACCTCAAGTTGGTGGAGCTGGGGAAGCAAACGTAATGACGCCTTCTGATGTTGATGTTGATGTTACCACTCGGATCTCCAAAACCGCGTGAACTTCATGTTATGTTCTGTTTGACACTATTCCTTGTATGTGCTTGAGAACTATTGCATCTTTTGTGATCTTGAGACTTGTAAACTTGTGGTAGTCGAGTGTGCTTGACAACTATTGCCCCTGTTATGCACTATTGGTTTTATGTGGGATGTTCTTGAGAATCAATGCTTTTTTTGTTCAATGATGCCTATATGTGACATGTTCTATGTGTGATGAACTATATGCTGCTGTTGTATATGTTTTGCTGCAGGAAACAAAAACGAAAAAAAAAACACTGATGGGCACAACAATACCGAGTGGACTCTTGGTAAAGGGTGTGAACCTGACACCTTTACTAAGAGGCCCTCTCGGAAAAGGATCGCAACCTGTAGCGCCCTGAGATCTTTACCGAGAGCTACTCTCGACAACGATGGCCCTCGGCATGCTACCGTTGACCCACATGTCAGGAGCTTATACATGGCGCCCTTCTATTGGCTGTTTTTGCAGACAGCCACTCTCGGCAAAGATGGCCCTCGACATGCTACATGGTCTTTGCCGAGAGACACTCTCGGCAAAGATGCCCCTCGGCATGCTACATGGTCTTTGCCGAGAGACACTCTCGGCAAAGATGGCCCTCGGCATGCTACATGGACCCACATGTCAGGAGCTAACATGTGGCGCCCTTCTATTGGTTGTCTTTGCCGAGAGCCACTCTCGGCAAAGATGGCCCTCGGCATGCTACCTGGACCCACATGTCAGGAGCTGACATGTGACGCCCTTCTATTCGTTGTCTTTGCCGAGAGCCACTCTCGGCAAAGATGGCCCTCCGCATGCTACGTGGATCCACATGTCAGGAGCTGACATGTGGCGCCCTTCTATTGACTGTCTTTGCTGAGAGAGGTCCTCGCAAAGATGGCCCTCAGCATGCTACGTGGACCCACATGTCAATAGCTGACACGTGGCACCCTTCTATTCGCTGTCTTTGCCGAGAGACACTCTCGGCAAAGATGGCCATTGGCATGCTACGTGGACCCAGATGTCAGTAGCTGACACGTGGCGCCCTTCTACTGGCTGTCTTTGCCGAGAGCCACTCTCGGCAAAGATGGCCCTCGGCATGCTACGTGGACCCACATGTCAAGAGCTAACACATGGCGCCCTTCTACTGAATGTCTTTGCCGAGAGCCACTCTCGGCAAAGATGGCCCTCGACATGCTACGTGGACGCACATGTCAGGAGCTAACACGTGTCGCCCTTCTACTGGCTGTCTTTGCCGAGAGGCACTCTCGGCAAAGATGCGCCATGTGGCAACCGCCGTCCCCATCTGTTGTCCGTTAGCAACTTTATTTTGCCGAGTTTCTCTGTTTGGCCCTCGGCAAACACTTTGCCGAGTGCCCGTGTACCGGCTCCCGGCAAATTCCTGTTTGCCTGAGAGGTGTACGACGGGTGGCTTTTGCCGAGTGCAACACTCGGCAAAGGCTTTGCCGGCGGTAATTGGCCCTTTGCCGAGTGTCCGTGGCACTCGGCGTATAACACGATTCCAATAGTGCATATAAGTGACAACCTCCTTGGCCTCTTCAAATAATGCTTCATCAACGATGCAATCATCATCAGAATAATTGACAACATTAGTATACAGCTCCATCGTTTTCCGTTCACGTATGTGTTTGAATTGAAACCTCCCGTGCCAGGTCCACTGTACCTTATACTCAAATATGATTCTTTTGGGACACCACACTCATACAGATCACTGTATTTGTCACTTCCATTGTGAAATATCACCACAAATCTACTGCTAGCAAGCTTTCTGAAGATTTATGTTCTGATATATGTTATCACCCCTCGAGAGCCTTCGTCTATCCCACTGAAATTATCCTCTTCCTCCTGCTGATCGAAGATGGCCATCATCGATGGCGGAAGCTCCAGTTCCTCCGCGACTGCCTTCTGCAGGGCCCTCATGCTTTTCCACACTGAGCAATCCACATGAACAACCCTGTCAAACTTTAATTTTGATGATTTCAGGCATTGCACTACTGCCTCTGATGCCCCAAGTCATCACCACAAATCTAATGCCAGCAAGCTTTCTGATGATTTTATTTCTTTTGCGTGTATCCTCCAAAACGCCAATTATCTCTCCTGGCATCGATATTTTTTTTACTTGAATATTGATCTCCTGCGATGTTTAGTCAACAATAAGAATATCGAATGCGGATTAGCACTTTAGCCTTATTTCTAATTCTTGTATATCAAACTACAAGGCGTGTCATAACTGAAAGTGAAAAGGTTCCTACGAATGAATACAACTAATGAAGATCCTGGTCGGCTGAGCTGACTAGCTACAAAGAAACTTTGTGAAAACACAAGAGACTGAGACAATCATTTGGACAATTATAACATGATGCTTCGTTCAAAGGAAGCTATAAATTTGGAGAAGCAATTAATCAATCTGCAGATATGCATATATGGAGGATTGGTGTAGTTTACCTTGGTTAATTGCTGCAGTGGTACAAGCCTTGATACGTTACACAAACAAACTGAAAGTTGCACGCGCTCACATGGCGTCAAATGAATATAAGCTTAGCTAGCTAGTATGGGAAATGACCCATGCATATCCATACACACTAGATGTTTTCCTTGCGTTTGCTTTGCTTCTCTCTTTGCCTTCCCTCTCAAAAGCAAAAGCCTTGAATTCTTTGCTTCTGCACATCAGGATCCATCATCACACTCTTTGATTGCTGGGTTCAATGGTCACAGGAATATAAAGGTAAAGATAAATCTAGGTTGTTTGCTTTCTTGTCTGTCATCCCGTCAGTTGACCAACTTATGTATGAGGCTACCATTCCCTTGAGTAGCACACACTGTTATTTTGGGAATCGACGCTGGATCTAAAACGTAATCCTAATTACTTTGTTTTTTTCACATATTTTTTTAACCATCTTCACATACATGTAAAGTTCGTGAATAAAAGAGTATTAAAGTAGTTCAAGTGACATATACTTATATCATTTTCATATAGCCATAAGAGTTAATTTCATTTTGGACCATGCACATACTCTTACCACAGTCACGGCTTTCGCCACATATTGTCAAAATGATGTCTGCACACATAGTACAAGACTTAAAAAGAAAAGGCACACTTCAGCGCGCCGGTAAAATCTAACAGCAGTCCCTCGCTGCACGTGTATATATATATCCAGATTAGATTTTCCAAACGACAACACCACTGGGGGAAGCAAAACAGAAGAAAAGGTCCAACAGACAGAATACTAAGTTATTAATTGTGTTTGCAGCACCATCAGCTTCACCTGGACATGATATATGCTCACTTAAGAGTCTCTGAAAAGCATATACAGAGGGGGTGCGAGAATCAGCTATAGGCATTTTCACACAATTACTATTCCCAAATGTGTAATACCTTCTCCTAACCAGCCTGCGATATATTAGGAAAGTGCAAAGCTTTGTCAAACTGTGGACGAATGACAAGTCGAATTCAATGTAAATTTTGTCATTCACTGAGCACTGTTGTAGCCAGTCATAATCTTATTCAGCGTGAACTTGTTAGTTCTGATCATGACAGGTTAGTGAGTCCTAGTTGGAATCAAGTCAAAGCCAATTCCAGCTCATGTATTAGGAAGGTTTAACGTTCAAAAAAAAAAATGTATTAGGAAGGTTTGGGCGTGCGTGTGCTTCTCTCCTTGATCTATTTCACAAATTATATGCTCAATCTGCTGTAGCTTGTAAATCCACATAATTTGTTCATGAAATCCAAAATGTTGCATACTGGAGAAACATTTCATTGCACGTAGATGTGAAATGTTTGTTAAGTAAATCTGTACATATTAATGAATTCATTGTAATCACAAGCCGATCATGAGCTTTCATACTACCTAAGCGTTCAGAGAGGTTGGTGGCTTATTTTCATGCTATTCATACATAACATTAGTTATAAATGTTTTTATTACTCCCATTCTATTAGGCAAAACATTGCCAGCACTGCATGATAAGAGTGTTCTCCGTTATTTTTTACAAATTTGGTTTCCATACTGCAGCTATTTAAGAAATTTAGTTGCCATGCCACTGAGTTACATCAGGCCTTTATGATATTTGATTGATGTCTCCCAGAATGAAGAAGAAAAAAAGACACATGAAGGTGTGACACTGGTCAATATAGGGAGGATCGTATCCCCCTGGCGCATCACATGGTGGAAACAGTGCAGTCTTTATTCCTTCCTTGAGATTTGCGTGATGTCTCCTCCTTTTCTCTTTTTTGCCCCAACAGTTTCCTTTAAGATTGCACATCTTGTGCTCACAAGCTTGACTGCACCTTGTATCCTTTATCGGTACCGTGGCGTCGGCTAGCTGCTGCAGCTCGTCTCGTCTCTTCTTCACCATTCAGGTACATACATGTACATGAATAATTATATCATTATAGGAGCATGCAGCTTGGTGTCCTAAGCTAATACTAGTAGGCAGCAGCATATGTTTATCTAACGAGCATCAGCTTGGTGTCGCAGGCATGAATCCAGACTCAATGGTAGTATCAAGAATCAAGGTCAACATCCTTCTTGTCGTGATCACCGTTCTTGTGGTGTTACTGTGGTGTTTCAGCTCGCGCCGAAGCCGTATCGCCCATCATGTGCTCGGCCGCAACTTCCTCTCGGGTGCCTCGGCGGCATACTTTTCACTTATTTTGTACCTTGTCTCCTACTTGATCACCGGCGTATCACATGAATTGGACGGACCGGATATGGTTACCCTGGTGGTCCTCCTCCAATTTCTCAAGTCCAACGCTGACATGGATGCCCTGGCAGTGGCCGCCGTTGCCTCACCTACGGCCGGTGACGACATTGACAGCCAAAAGACCCGGCCATCCATGGAGAACCTCATGTGCTCTCTCTGGGTGGCCGGCCTTGTCATGTCCAACGTACTCCGCAGGTATGCCCTGGAAAACAGGGCATTTGGCAAGCGGTACAGTCACGGCCATCAACACTTCCTGGCCTATCTCCCACTAAATCTGCTATGGGCGCTTGGTGTTGCCAGAGTGGTGCGAACGGTTCTTTCGCCGTCGGCCGGAACGCCCGGTTGATCGAGGGCTACATGGGGCAGCTCCAAGAACAAGAAGACCATTTGGTGCCGGTACCCCGTCTCATAGTGACAGGAGAGAAGAAAGTAGATGCCGAAGAAAGCCCCCAAGGGTATCGTGTCAAGGAAGACAAATCAAGTAGCCTTGTCACACTGGACAAAGTCTGGTCATCTCGTCATTTGTCCCCAGAAGTTAAGGACCTTTGCCTCTCCTTCTCTCTCTTCAAGTGCTTGTGTTGGCAGTTCGCCGGCTACCGGCTTGCCGAGGCTGGCTCTAGCTGGGCTTTCCATTTCGTTTGTGATGGGCTTCTCGGCCAGGAAGACGACCACGTGAGGATTTTCAAGGTGATCTCCACGGAGCTCTCATTCGCAAGCGATTTCTACTACTCCCCACTGCCGGTGGCCTCTCTGGGCGCGTGGTCTGCTGCTCTCCACTTCTTCTTCTCTGCCTCACTTTCCAGCCTTATCTTCCTCAATCTTCTACCGGATCTTTACTCCCTCTTCTTGAAGGATTCTTGGCATGACTCGGGGGGATCATCATGCTTTTTACTTCAACTTGTTGTCGGCCTGCTAATTTTATCCATCTATTTATATATAAAAAGTAATTGACGGGTTAACCAGAAGCAAGAGAAATATGCTATAAAATCACACAATAATTAGAAAATACCAACCGTTATTTATTTATTTTAAATGGAGGCGTGCCCCTGGCCTCTGCATCATGAAGATGCATGCAGCCATATTATTGATAGTTCAAAAAGGTCAATCCAAAAAGGTCTTACAGCTCGCAAACGGAGCAAAAGTATGGGTAAAACTAAATTACATCATGTCTCAAGCAACCGGAGAGAAAAGAATATAGGATAGACTCCCTAGACTCCTATCCTGTTATGTGATCGCCATCCAAACCGGTTGAATATAGCCCGAGCTACCATCTCCCATCGGTTGCACCCAGTAACCAAAGGCTCCCTGGAGTCCATAGGAGTGAGTAAGGACCATGTACGGATCCAAGCTGTAGCCCTGAAGATAACCTACAAGAAAGTTAAATTATGTTGTCTGTTAAAAATCATATCATTTCTGCAGTTCCATATAGCCCAGAAAATCGCACATATTCCAATCCGAATACGAGCTGCAGTAATCTGATCAACCCCGGCTAACCACGTCCCAAACAATGACGCAATATCAGCAGGGGGGTGAATGCTGAAAGCTATATGAATCGTTCTCCACAATAGTTTCGCCAAAGGGCATTCAAGAAAAAGGTATTGTATTGTTTCATCATGATCACAAAAACAACACCGCGAGCTTCCCACCCATCTTCTTTTGATTAAGTTATCCTTAGTAAGTATTACTTTTCTGTGCTGTAGCCCTGAAGATAACCTACAAGAAAGTTAAATTATGTTGTCTGTTAAAAATCATATCATTTCTGCAGTTCCATATAGCCCAGAAAATCGCACATATTCCAATCCGAATACGAGCTGCAGTAATCTGATCAACCCCGGCTAACCACGTTCCAAACAATGACGCAGTATCAGCAGGGGGATGAATGCTGAAAGCTATATGAATCGTTCTCCAAAATAGTTTCGCCAAAGGGCATTCAAGAAAAAGGTGTTTTATTGTTTCATCATGATCACAAAAACAACACCGCGAGCTTCCCACCCATCTTCTTTTGATTAAGTTATCCTTAGTAAGTATTACTTTTCTGTGGACAAACCACATAAAGATTTTAATCCGCAAAGGAACCTTAACCTTCCAGATGTGCAATGACCTTGATATTTGGCCAGAATTAATCAAATCTAAATAAAAAGATTTCACCGTAAAAATCCCATTTTTAGTGAGCGTCCAATGTATCGTATCCGGTTGGTCAGAGAGTTGAACGTCCATCAATCTCTGAACCAAGTGTAACCATGCATTCCATCTGTCACCAACTAACGTACGTCGAAACTGGATGTTTAGGGGAGTGGTTTGCATAACTGTGCCCACGTAAGCCTCTTTTCGTTGCACAATGTGATAAAGTAGTGGATATTGGACGGCCAAGGGCGTCTCTCCTAACCACGTATCTTCCCAAAATCTCGTCGACAAACCATTGCCTACCAAGAATTTGACCCTGTGAAAGAACAAATCCCTCGTTCTCATAAGGCCCTTCCAGAATGGTGAGTCCGTTGGTCTCATTGTTACCTGGGCTAATGTTTTAGATTGTAAGTATTTATTGCGCAAAATCTGTGACCACATACTCTCCGGTTCGGTCTCTAGCCTGTATAACCATTTGCACATAAGGCATTTATTCTTGATTTCTAGGTTCTCAATACCAAGTTCCCCTTGTTCTTTGGGTCGACAAAGAATATCCCATCTCGCCAGACGGTATCTTCTTTTGACCTCATCAGATTGCCAAAAGAAGCGAGACCAAAAAAAGTCAAGGCGCTTTCTGACTCCTATCGGAATTTCGAAGAACGAAAGTAGGAACATCGGCGTACTCGTCAAGACCGAGTTAATCAAGACTAGCCGACCTCCATATGACATAAGCTATCCCTTCCAGCAGCTAAGTTTTTTTTCAATTCGTTCTTCAATACATTTCCACTCTTTATTGGATAGTTTACGGTGATGTATCGGTATGCCCAAGTAATTGAATGGTAAAGCACATAACTCACATCCGAACAACTGTCTATACTTGTGTTCCTCGTCTTTAGCCTTCCCAAAACAAAACAGCTCGCTCTTATGGAAATTTATTTTTAAACCAGACAACTGTTCGAAGAGACACAAGATGAGTTTCATGTTGCGTGCCTTAGCCAAGTCATGTTCCATAAAAAGAACAGTGTCATCTGCATATTGTAGAATGGATACCCCTCCATCGACTAGATGAGGGACTAATCCATCGACATGTCCGCGTTGCTTGGCCCTGCCTATAAGGATAGCCAGCATGTCAGCCACAATATTAAACAGGAGAGGAGACATGGAATCCCCCTGTCTCAACCCCTTATGAGTCTGAAAATAGTGACCAATGTCATCATTCACCTTGACTCCGACACTGCCCTTCTGTACTTGGGTGTCTACTTGGTTTCTCCAACTTTCACTAAAACCCTTCATACGCATTGCCTGTTGTAGAAAGGACCATTTGACTTTATCATAAGCCTTTTCGAAGTCCACTTTGAAGATAACCCCATCTAGTTTCTTCGAATGAATCTCGTGAAGTGTTTCATGTAGTACGACCACCCCTTCCATAATGTGTCGTCCGGGCATGAAAGCAGTTTGGCTTGGTTGGACTACGTTATGAGCAACTTGTGTTAGGCGATTTGTTCCAACCTTAGTGAAAATTTTAAAGCTCACATTCAAAAGACATATGGGCCTAAATTGTTCAATCCGAATTGCCTCCTCTTTCTTTGGTAGCAATGTTATCGTACCGGAATTTAGGTGGAACAACTCCAAATGTCCGTTGAAAAAGTCTTGAAACATAGGCATAAGGTCATCCTTTATAATATGCCAACATATCTTGTAGAATTCAGCAGGGAACCCATCTGGCCCCGGTGCTTTATTCGGTTTCATTTGTGAAATTGCCTGAAGAATCTCTTTCTCAGTAAACGGTGCAGAGAGAACATCATTCTCCGCTTCGTGTAATTGGGGAATATCCTCAATCACCGATTCATTTAGTGTTACCGTGTTTGCAATAGGTGCTCCAAAGAGTTGTTTGTAATAATTTGAGATATATGCTTTCAAATTTTCATGCCCCACTATTGTCCCCTCGTCATGTTCAAGCTGGATAATTCTCTTCTTCCTGTGTTTGCCATTTGCAATCATATGAAAGAATTGTGTATTATCGTCCCCTTGAACCACCTTGAGTGTCTTAGCGCGTAACGCCCACTTAAGCTCCTCCTCCCTCAGGAGCACTCGTAGACCTTGCTCAGCCTCAGACTTGGCCCTTTGCTCATCTACCGAGAGAAGGGTCAGTTCGGCCTTTAAGTATAGCGTCTCAATTAACTGAGTAAGACGCTCTTTTTCATGTTTATAGATACCACTCTCATTTCGGGCCCAACCTCTCAAAAAATGCCGAAGATGTCTAATCTTGTTCTGCCATCTATCAACGTGTGACTTACCACTCATCGGTTTCGTCCATTCACGTCTGATGATGTCGAGAAAACCTTCCCGCTCGAACCAACTTTGTTCAAAGGAGAAATAGTTTTTATTTGCCACATGAGTAGCAACACCCGAGTCTAAAAGAAGAGGCGTATGGTCCGATATCGCTCTCTGCATCGCGTGTACCGACACTAGAGGATATTTTTGTTCCCATTCCACACTAGCAAGTACCCTATCCAACTTTTCATAAGTTGGAACGGGTAACGAGTTGGCCCATGTAAATTGTCGACCAGTGAGTTCAATTTCTCTCAGATTTAGACTCTCAATAATCATGTTAAACATCATCGACCAGCGACTATCAAAATTGTCATCATTCTTTTCCTCTCTCCTCCTAATGATATTGAAATCCCCTCCAACAAGTATCGGAGATTTTCATCACCACAAATTCGTACTAAATCGGCCAGGAAGTCCGGTTTGAATTCTGGTTGTGCTACTCCGTAAACAGCAACAAGTGACCATCCAAACCCATCTAGTTTTGATTTCACCGTAAATTTTACTGAAAAATCACCCTGGACCACATTAAGCACCTGAAGCGTATCACACCGTACACCTAGTAAAATCCCACCAGATCTTCCTCTAGGTGGTAAAATATGCCAATCAAAGTCAATCCCATTGGAAAGAGTGTGCAAAAATTGTGATGTAAAATTATCTCGTCCCGTCTCCAATAGTGCAATGAAGTCTAAATGTTGTTCTAACGTTGTTTCTGATAAGAACCTTTGTTTAGCCAAGTCAGCTAGACCTCTGCTATTCCACAAAAGTCCTTTCATAGTTCATCATGAAATTTTTTCTTAAGCTTAATGCGATTACTCCTCCTAATTGCCGAAGTGGGATAGATTTTCCTCTTCCAGGGTCGTTTGAGCTTCTCCTCATTACCCTGTGGGGGAGTAGGACCATCTATCTTGGATACCATCCCCCCCCCATCAAGAAAGGTTCTATCGTATCCGCATTCTCCGATCCCTCCTCATCTTCAGCCTCCGTCTGAGGTAAAAGATTATCGCAAATGTTTTCGAGGGCAGCCATTCCTAAATTAGTCATGTCATTATCATCCATAGGTCTGATAGATGCAATATTATGAATAATTTCTGAAGCTCTCTCCGCTTCCATGTCTAAAAGGTCATTTACGGATTTAGCTACCTCACTTTCGTTGGAACCCAAAGAGATCCCTAAGTCATTTTCTTTATCTACTATTTCATTCTCAGTGAAATGCAGTATTGAATAACTTTTATCGAAAGACGTACCTGTCGAGACCTCGGCATGGCGAAGCATGGCTGCCCTCTTGGCACGGGCTAGCTGCATGTCGTCCGCATCTGGCTGTCCCTAAATCCGATCACTGACACGCATGCCAGTTGTCACCGGATCCGCAATCCAACCGAAAGTGATGAGCTCCTCCATCGTCCTCTCCTGTGAAAGAGTATCCGGATTCCCATATCCTTCCCCTAAAGTGGGTGATGAGGGGTGAGATATGGTCGTACGAACACTTCCCGCAGTAGTAAAAGGGGGCTGGGACTGTGTAGCCGCTTGCTGTGTGTTCCCATTCCCCCTCTCGGCAGCCTGGAGACGCAGTTCCTGCCCATCCAAATAGGTGAGGTCCTGCGCAAGAGTAACAGCACGAGCCTCCTGCCCACCCTGTGCTCCCAAGTCACTCGGGGAAGCCGATATCGGCGAGGCACAATGGACCTCTTTTCCGAGTGCCTCTCCCTGAGGTGTCTGCTGCGTGCCTGAAATCTCAAGTGTCGACTCCATCTCATGCATAGGCTCCAGGACCGGTGGTAGCTGCAATTCCACCGGGTCATCCATCTCCACTCGTGAACTCCATAGCCGACTGGGGGCCGACTGAGCTCCAAACGAGCCAAAACGAAGTGAGTTCATCGGAGTAGTAAGCGAGGGTACATCTTTGGCAGAATCATCACCCTTATCTGATTGTGCACTATGTCCCTTGTCCTGCTCTCGTGGTGTGTTATCAGATCCCTTTTCCTGGTTACCGGGGGCTCCGCCCCCCTCGGTTGTGTCCATGTCCTCAATTTTATACCCATCCAAGGAAGTCGGAGTATTCTCAATCTCAAGCTCAAGAACATATGTGACTCCAGCATGGGTCCATCGAACCACATCCGGTACGAACTCGACGCTCACAACACTGACTAATAACCTCGCAGCCCCGTGCGCACGGGTGAAAGGCATGTCCACCTGTTCTGTCTTGCCAATCATAGAACCCAGACTCCATGCAATCAGAAAGTGGTTAATCAACTTGGATGGTGCACCAAAGAAACATACCCACACCTTCTCCAAAGGTGTTCCCACTGGTTCGTCCTGCTTCCATTCATCAAAAGCAATAACAGTGCTAGTACTAGGAACCCTGCATAGACCCCATTTAAGAAAATGCTTCTGATCTTCTTTAGTTGGGAAATCCACCTTGTATGCCTGACCCTACAGTTTTTCCAGATGCCACGGATGATTCCCCGGAACCAGATCCCGCAACTGCCTCACTATCTGAGCTTCAGTCAGCTGTCCATTGGTAACCCGGACCACTGCAGGGAAAGAGCTCTCAACCACCTGCGGAAGAGGTTCCACCTCCGGTGTCTCAAAGAACATTAACTCCTTGCAGCACACGCCATAGATGCTTACTCCAGGTTTAGGACCGGATAAGAGAGGGCAATCACCGGACGCATGTTGTGACTTGAGGCAAACATCACACAGTTCATTAGTACACTCAGCCAGAAAGTGCCCCGGTTCGCCACATCTAAAACAGGGCAATTTCTTCTTCTTAATTGCCCACTTAGAAAGTTTATCACCTTCCGGTTTGTTTGAGGTCTTACCCACTCCAACATCATGACTCTTAGCAACCCCAGTGGCCTCCGGAATAGAAACTTCCGCTAGAGCCTTTACTGTTTCGATAGCCACAGTAGGGAGAGGCGGTGTAACGGCCGTTGTCGAAACTGCGTTATCGATCACCGCCCCCGGGGTAGTGGCCGTTGGCGGCTGAGCAGATGCCACGTGCCGCTGAGGAGGTGGGCGTCTCGCACCACCTCTCCCACGACGAAAGACCCCCGGTGTCGGTCATTAGGTCCAGCAACTCCTTCAACAAAATGCCCGGGCGGTCCCTTGAAGTACCCGCCACCATTATGCCAATTGTTGCCTCGGCCACCACCCGAGGATGATCCGCGGTGCTGACCCTCTCCGTAAACATCGTAACCATCATCTCCCCATGATCCATAGCGATTGTATCTACCAACATACCAACCGTTAATATAGATGAATCTATTTATATAATGAAACCATGACCGTACGATCCGTGTAACATAACATGGTGGACTTGAGACCTTTTTTTTATAATTGACACGAGACAACTTCAAAAGGATTACAAGAAATCTATCTCAACCTACGCTTAAAAAATTAGATCTCATCTCAACCTGAAACTAAAAAAACAAAAATAGATCTCAACCTCACGCTCGCGTCCTGTATGTACACACGAACGACCAAAAGAGAAAAAAAGTTTACATTACGAGAAACCCTATCCAATATCTACAGCCTGGGAAAGAAGGAACGGGAGAAAAATTGTCCTGGCGTAGCTAGCTGCGCCATCTTCGCCGGCCTCCATAGCAGCAAGATCTGTCCGGCCGGCCGGCAAGCCACAACGTACGTCCATCTTCTTCCCCTAAAGGAAAACCTATCCAACCTCTATCACCTGGAGAAGAAGGAACACATTATTTTATAACATGCTGTTTTCCGTTTGTGGATCTTGACTTCTCCGTGTTGGTCCTTGCGCCGGCAGCCCTCACATGAGTCTCTTCTGTGTGGCCTTAAGTCTTCTCTCGAGGAGCTCGGCCAGGAAGAAAAAATGTATAGTTCCCATGTGAATATAAACTCCTTTTCTCCGTAATAGTCAGGTGCAGCACTACTGTCTTGATCTTGACGGCACAGCGTTGGCCTAAATTACGAACGTGCTAGCTTGCTACTCCCTCTGTTCCAAAATAGATGACCCAACTTTGCACAAAGTTAGTACAAAGTTGAGTCATCTATTTTGGAACGGAGGGAGTACCTATGATGCTGATGCAAGGTATGCGTAGAGATTCTCTAATTCCAATCTGCATAATGTTAGCTGATGCATTACCAAGTCCAAGCCTGTGTGTGTCCCTAAAAAAAGAGTCATGTCTGCCTGTAAAGATATGCATTAATATATCATATTCTAAATTTCCAATATACATACGTACTGATGCATAGAACAGGCCTGCATGTTGATATTGCTAGGAAAGACAGTCTGCATGCAAAAGCACGCAATGATATATCATATTCCAAATTTCCAATCAACATATGTACTAACACATCTTTACTGATGCATAGTTTAGGACAGTGTAACCAAAACAGACTGTCAAATTAGATACTCATGGCATCCCCGCCGCCCATGACACATGATAACTAAACAGGCAACAGAGATGAGGAACGAACCAGTGAAATAAGAAAGCCGAAAGTAGTGGCTACTCTTGGGTGTAGTACACCCGAGTTACCACAAAAATGAAAAAAATCTGATCAGACATTATTAAAAAAAATGTACTTGGAGACGTGCAAGTGAATGTTGAAGATTTTCCATAATATTTAGAAAATGATATGATGCTTGAACAAAGTAGAAGATGCCATATTGTAACATTTCTCATACTAAACATATGTCTAATAGTGTGTTGACATATATGATTGTCGGCAATTGGATAGAGATGCACGTTGAATGTTTTGCACGATAATGGCACTTCGAGAAGAGTCCCGCTAAGCAACATATATGTAAAATTTAATGTTTTTAGCAGGATATAGTGTCATTTATCCGCACTATAGGGCCAATTTGGCTTATTTTTTTAGATGTTTCCCATGCAAAATAATTGAAGTGTCAATTCTTGCTTGGTACCAGTTAGCATTGACCAACTTAATATTACTTCAAATTATATGATACAATGGCCATGCCAATCCTATAGATTACATGGGTGGATTATAACGAACGACCTCCGACTCGCCAATGGTTCACATACACAACCATTTATATAATCATCTGTTATCAGTCTAATTGTTGGTCAAACTAAAATGATACAATGGTGTGGACACTTCAATTTTGCAACAAGGTAGTGCATATGATGATGTGAAGGAGACATATTATCTGAATATGAGGTCACATAGAGAGTGAAGCACAACAGAAAAGGTAATAATATGTATGGTTTAAAATGATAAGATGCTGCCTTAAAGGAAAATTTCTTCACAATTTTTGATACAAAACTTATTTGGTTGTACCATCGATTTAAATAGATGCTAGGATTGCTCAAAAGAAAACTACATTATTAGATTACTGTACAAAAGTATTCCAACATTCCAGTAAAATGCTATTTTCACTATCAATTCAAACAATGGTCAAATTTATATCTTATAAATTATAAATTAGAGGTCATGTATCTTGGAACCAAGTAAGAAAATGAGATAGACATATTGGCATAAGATAAACATATTCAATGGCCTGTGAATGCAGACGAAATATTTTGTTAGTATAAATCCAATACCACAAAGAAATGATAAAATCTCAACTCCATACTCATGTAATGTCACGTACAAATTCTCGCCTGGCATGACATCAAACTTTGATTCTATGTACTAATATATTAGTACACATAAATAAATTTGTACTGACATGATTACATAGGAAAAAACAAATACATGTTTTTAGTAACTATCCCAACGCTGAAATGATGCCCTCACATTAAATTCAGCACTCTAAATATGATGCCCTCGCATTGAGTTGAACACCCTAAAATGGATGGTTATTGGGTTAGGGGCCTGTTGATCACATTAGGTTCGAAATTTCTATACACATATCAAACAATGTATTATCCTGATAGAACTTAAAAATTCTAGCCCGCACATCGGGCGGTCCACTCTGCTAGTTGAGATAATGGAGATGGTGACCGGTGTGCGCTCTAACTGGACCAAGATAAGTATGGTTGGCCACTACATCAACGAATCTTGTTGGCTCAGGATAATCTCTCCATGTTTGCTAAGATGCAAATCCTCAGTGTGTTGGAAGGATGAGATTGGGCAGAACCTTTTCCTTAGGCCTAATAGTCTTCCCTCGGCTCATACTTTCAAGCAGATATTCCTCCCAAGGAAGAAGCATTACAGGCCTGCTGTGACCAAGCTGTCACCAGATGTGAAGGGTGCCATCATCAGATCCTTGAAGAAGAGCGTCGGGAAGCTGAGCAATGGTATAGCCACTATACAACGCCGGTTCCCTCACTTCACCTGGGCATGCTATGACAGAGTCACCACCAGCACAGATGCTATCCTTGTATGGTACATAGCCACATTCCTCGTTGAGATCAAATGTTCTTCGCCTGCTTCGGCCCCAACCACACACATGGTCGTCGCCACTAGCTTGTCACGGTACTCCGCAACCGCATACTTGGTGGCACACACTCCAGAGTTGCTGCCGGACAATGCCACCTGGACGAAGCACCGCTACGAGAAGGTGAAGAAATGTGTTGAAGCAGCATGCAACCGCAGTGGTGCAATGTCATCAATCCCAGGCGATGACAACTCCGTCCCCAACTCCAACTCCGGCGAGATGGTGGAAGTAGGAAGATCGAGATCGAGATCAAGGTTTGGAAATCAGTTAACAGAAGAGGAGGTGGTAAAGATAGGATTAAAGCTTGGAAAGGAGCTGGTGGAAGAGGCTAAAAGGCAGAGAGATCCCCAAGGACAGGGTCAAGAACAACGTAGTGGAGGTGAAGAGACGGTGTGGGAGATCCTGGCAGAGTTCTGGTCAGAGATGATACTCTACCTCGCACCGTCGGACGATGTGAAGGGCCACATTGAAGCCTTGCGACGCGGTGGCGAGCTGATCACCCTCCTATGGGCGCTGCTTCTACACTCCGGCATCACCTCCAGGCCTGCTCACAACGTACCTCATCCTTGATGAATGTGTCTGTCGTCCTCATCATCATCCTTCCACCTTTACCTTTACATTGTGTACTGGTTTTGCATCCTGTTATGTGTGTTTGCATGTCTGCTGGCATGACAAGCCATCAAGAATGAGTGTGTGTGTGCATGTATTGATTTCCTACAAACGATCGACCAAATTACGATGAGCTTAATCCTTATTGCATCAATCCATCTGTGTATTTATTTTATTTTGCCGCATCCTTTAGTTTTGGTTTTCAAGTTATTTTTCCGCACGCATACACATATGCTAGCCACCCAATATCCTTCTCTTTACAACATTGCTCAACGTAAAGAAGACTACGTTGCATCAGTGTTACAGTCAACTCCTCTCAATATCCAATTCCGAAGAGCGCTGGTTGGACCCCTAGCCACCCAATATCCTTCTCTTTACAACATTGCTCAACGTAAAGAAGACTACGTTGCATCAGTGTTACAGTCAACTCCTCTCAATATCCAATTCCGAAGAGCGCTGGTTGGACATCGTTGGGAAGCCTGGCTCCATTTAGTGAGAAGACTGATGGATGTTCAGTTGACTCAACAGGCAGACCGTATTCATTGGAAATTGACCAAGAACGGGATGTTTTCAGTGAAATCGATGTATTTAGATTTAATTAACTCGGTACCTATCCCTAGGTCTGCTCACATTTGGAAGGTCAAAGTACCCCTCAGAATTAAAGTGTTTATGTGGTTTGTTCATAAACAAGTAATTCTCACTAAGGATAATCTAGCCAAACGCAACTGGGGGGGGTCTTTGCGATGTAGCTTTTGTGACAAGGATGAATCTATTAAACACCTCTTTCTCGATTGTCCTATGGCTAAAGTTTTATGGCGTTCGGTACATATAGCCTTTAACATCACTCCACCAACTTCTATCACCACGCTTTTTGGGACGTGGTTGAATGGAATCGCGAAAGAATCGGCGAGCCATATACGTGTGGGTGTTTGTGCACTACTATGGGCTATCTGGAAGTGCAGGAATGATTTGGTTTTTAACAGATCAACAAATGTTCATTTTTTGCAGGTTATTCACAGGGCCACTGCACTGATCCGTATGTGGTCGCTACTCACTCCGATGGATGCCAGGGAGCGTTTGGTTACTGGGTCTATCCGATGGGAGATGGTAGCTCGGGCTATCTTCAGCCGGTTTGGATGGCGGTCATGTAATAGGCTAGGAGTCTAGGCTTGTTTGCATTATCGCATCCGCTTGTGGGGTACCCACGTTTTTTCTAGCTCAGTCTGAGCATTTTGTACTCTTATTTCACGTACTTTTGGAGACCTTGACATTTTGTTATTAATAAGATGGCCGTATGCATCAGTTTGATGTAGAGGCCGGGGAATGCCCCTTTTCTAAAAAAAAAAAAAAATACACATATGCTAGTTCCTGTATTCAGATGGATTACAAGCTTCGAGTAGGATAGAGAAATAAATTAGAGCACCATGTCTGTTCATGCTGCTTACATGCATCCTATGTAGTGTTGTGGTGTGTGATTTCTCTACTATAGGCTGCTTATTGTAATAATAATTAAACTATTACTCGCACTTCTGCATAAATATTGATGCTGATTTGGGTTAATCTAATTGCTGAATTAAGGTCCCTGATGCAGCATACTATATCAATCCATTGCTTGATAAAGGACGCCCCTTATATACATGTTTGTTCTCCTGTATTCCCATGATCATTAGAACTAGCTATATGTGCACACAGATTCACAGTTTCATCGTTGCAAACTCATTCGTTTCTAAAAGTAGTAACACAAATAGCAAAAAAGGTTGTATGCAATATATCCTTATTTATGAAACATTCATCTAGCCACCTGCCTCCCATACTACATATTATTTACATATATTAGCGTATCTTTTCTACCGACATTGAAATCTTGCGCATTTAATTGTTAATAAGATCTGTTGCAAAAGAAATCTTAACAAGATGGTTTGTGCTAGGTTCCACCATTCAACATTATTCAATCTATCTATTTATCTTTATTTATGAAAGATTCAACTGACCACCTGCCTCCCTTACTGCCCATTATATGAGAGATGATACTTTGTAGATGCCATATATACCTCCTCTTCCCGTCCCACTAGTCAAGTGTTCCGCTCACATACTACTCTCATCCTTGCCCAAGCAACATGTTGCCTCTCCTCCTCGTGTTCTTGGCTTGTGAATCACTTTATCCTAAGCATGGGGGGTGTCAGGAAGTTCCCAGCATACTGTCACGTCCTCACTCCTCTTGGCTAACACTCCACGGCAAGGTTCTCGCAGCTAACATACTGAAAGAGGGAACCTTATTGTACATGCCCGCTAACATACTGAAAGAGGGAACCTTATTGTACATGCCCACACACCATCACCGGCTGAGCTCTCGTGATCCGTCGACTCCCCTGTAATGGTGGTCTGGTCCTTGGTGCGCTCGTGCGGTGCCTTGACAGCCACCATCGACATTGCCGCTCCGTCTGCATACATGGACGGTTGGTAGGGGAGCTCCGGTTGGTAGGGGAGCTCCCGGAGGCGAATGCGCCAAAGCAGATCCTCGTGTATACTGCAGGACGCGTGGAAGGAGCTAACATCCCAAGGAACACGGTTCACCTTCAGTAAGGATGCCCAATGAAGTCGGTCCCTCGTGCCCTTGTGCATTTAGTCATGTACAGTGTGAAAATCTGTCAAGTACTACAGCTAGTATCTTCTGTTATTGCTAGCATTGTTGGTTTCACAGACACTAACAGAAGTTGGTTCTGGTAAAAACGATCCAAAGGAGTAGTTGAACATTGCTGCCGGTATGCCCCTCCTTTTCTTTTGTGAAGAAGTACAGCTGTACTACTAATTAAACACTAATTGATACTCCCTCCGTAAACTAATATAAGAGCGTTTAGATCACTAATTTAGTATTCTAACACTCTTATATTAGTTTACAGAGGGAGTACTGTTTAATTACTAAGTAAACAGTACATGGTGACTCGCAAAAAAAGTACATGGTGGCTGTAACTTATAACACTGCCAAATACTCCCATCAGTGAAGAGCAAGCAGATCAACTATCACGATTTTAAATCGCGGGCGAAACAGACAGCGTTATCGCTGATTAAAATCTGCCGCACGTTTTGCATGGTTCAGGAAAATTTCCCGCAATTTCTTGAACCATGCAAATCGTGCGGGGGATTTTAATCTCTGTCGACTGCTGAGTGATCTGCACTCCGCCCTAACAATTCACAGGGGTTTCCCCATTTCCCTGCGGTAATGAAATTGTTTTAATGCAAGATTCCTTTTTTTTTACATTTACGATGGCTTTCTATACAAGGAATGCTTCATCAGCATTTAACTTGTTTTTCGTCTCTCTCTGAGTCTGACTCCTTTCTAATACTCTAATTTAGATAGAAGAAAGGGACTGGCAATTGCAGAATATTTGCAATTTTATTGGTGTCGTCTCGGATAAACTGGTGGTGGATGTGCATTTAAGCCACGGACCAGCAACATATAGTCACTTATACACATACATACATAATGGCAGTTTCTACATACAGCAATATATACCAGCTTGCTGCTCTCCTGCACCAACCTCAGTAATTTACAGTTGCTTTAATAGCATCCAGGATCTGCAACAACCAACCAACACATCAGGGTCAGAGGCTCAAAGCAACCAAAGATCTGATCATCACTCATCCCACTAATTACCTTGTTCTTTGTGGGCATGTAGAATGGTTCATAAACAAGAGGAAAGGGGGTGTCGAGGCCGCAGACCCTCGCCACAGGCGCTTCTAACTGCAACGCATATATTTGAGCGATTTTGACCATGTCAACTTCCGGATGATTATCCAAGTGACTATTGCTCTTATGTGTTAAGGTTTTCCTTAGTTCTATTAAACAGCTTAAAGATATAGTTCCCTACCCTCTGGAAGCAGCGCTCAGCAATGGATGCGGCGATTTCCGCACCAAACCCTCCAGTGATCGGGGCCTCGTGACTAATCTGTGATGGTACTTCCCTCATTGAAGATGATGATGGTAATGGGGCGTTCTAGGTAAATAAAATGACAATGGAGTAAAGAATAAGCCCAAAGAGGCAACGTACAAGAAGCTTTCCGGTCTTGCTGACAGAGGCCTCAACCGTTTCCTTGTCCCATGGAATTAGTGTTCTTAGATCTATGAGCTCGCAAGAAATTCCATCGGAATCAATGTACTGATTGATAGTCAGACACAGTTTATGGAACACTGCGCAAGTTAATGAAGACATGGAGATGAATCAAGATGGTAACATCCAAGAAGCATCACCAAGACACACAAGTATAATTTCAATGATTTGCCATTAAATGATGTGGATTGCCAGAACAACCTTGGTATTATCGCTATGCCATGATGGTCGGCTGTAGTCACAATTGGGGTTCTATGGTGATTGGTGGTAATCCTTAAAAGTGAAATGCAACCAGTCTTCCTAGATCTAGATTAGCATGTGCAGACTGTCTGCTAATCATATATATAATCAAGATCAAGTGGCTTCAACTTTTCTTGCAGTTGTTGAATCAGGGCAAATGGAATCAGAATGTTTAGTTAATTCTATTTCATCGACAATATACGAATATGTTAGCTTTTTTCAATAGTTTCAGCCATGAAAGCATTACTGAATTTTGCATTTAAGAACTAAAATAACTGACCTTTGAAGCATCTTCACATGCTTGTTCCAGCACTGCAAGTTGAGCTCCCCAACCAATAAGTGTTATATCACTTCCTTTGCGGATCACCTAAAGTATAAAAGTTGCATAAATATTTTGGGGTTCCCTCATCACCAAAACAACATGCAGGATGGAGATATACGCACTTCTGCCTGGGATAAAGGCAGCATATAGTCCCCCTCAGGAACTTCTTCAACAGACAAACGGTACAGCCACTGTAAAAAAGAGAGGAAAGCTGCTTGTAAGAGCATTCCGCAATAATCAATTCAATATTGTACATCAGCTGTTCTCTTGCACTTATTCTACCACATGGATATATACAAGTCTTAACCAACTGAGAAACTTCTTTCAAATTATTGTTCTACCTTTGGCTCGAAAAAGATGACTGGGTTTGGGTCACGAATGCTGGCCAGCAACAGTCCCTTGGCCTCACGTGGACTCCGAGGTATGACAACCTGAAATTGCATTTTTCTTGGTACTCAGGGAACAAGAACAGCAATTTCTGTATACAATTTCAGAAATGTCGTAGAGCATCAAACACGAGTACCGGAAAATGATGCTTGATACTGTTATACTACCCTATTTTACAAATAAAATATCTTGGTCAACTAGACAATGTGGTTTCCACGTGTATCCGAACTATTTACTGTAAATGATTGCAATTATTGGACAGAGAGCGTTAGATATACAGACTAACCTTCAGGCCAGGAACTTGACAGAAGAAAGCCTCTGGTGACTGTGAATGGTAGTGACCACCATGTCCAACAGCACCATATGGAGATTGAATTGTTAAACCTAGAAAATAAGGGATGACAACTTCAGGATGTTCCTTCCTCTAAGATAAATTTTATCGAGACCCAGACATCATCCTCTTTTATTGGCTTGTTGATTCCCAGGGCAACCGACGGAAGTATACTCTAGCTTTGTTTTCCGGTCCAGGCCCCGGTTGTCGCTAGGTGTAAATGGTGTGTTTTCCTGTGTCTGTGCATGTTTCCTCGTATCCAGACTCTGTTTTCACCAAGTAAACCTTTTAGGTACACTTCGATTCGCAGGGATTTCCTCATTTCCCTACGTTAATGAAATTGTTTATATTTTACAATTACGACAGCTTTCTATAAAAGGAATGGTTCATCGGCATTTAACTTGTTTTTCTTCTCTCTGAAAAGGCAGTCGACTGTTAATAAGGAGGGACTGCGATTGCAAAATATTTGCAAGTTTATTTGTGTTGTCTCGGATAAACTGGTTTGTGGATGTACATTTAGGCCACATCCTTTCATACCGAAAAAAGCTTTCTCCCTGCTTTATAAATAAAGAAAACCGCCACAGACCACCAAGTATCAGAAACGAGTCCACAATACACACACCCAGGTCTCACAACATAAAGCACAAGAGATTCTGCTGAGGGCACAGCTCAACAAGCCCAAAGACACAAAAAAAAGGCCGGAACCACCAGAGAGCCAAGGAGGCGCTAATCAGCTCGGGAGGTGGCGGAGGAAGCTGCGGTGCCAATCGGAGAGCCATCGCACGAAGGCCGGAGATGATGACGGTGATGGCGTCCTTCTCCTGGGGGCGGCTAAGAGTTGGCTAGAGCTGCAAAAAACCACAAAGTTTGAACACTGCATTAGTAGCCCGTCAAACGGGAATCCGCTGGATGACTAGCTTATTCCGAACCGTCCATAGCATCCAGGTAAGGGCACCTATGGTCAGCCACCTAATGTGGCGACACGTAGTGGGCGAGGCCTGGATCTTGGTGAAGAGGTGCAGGAAGTTGGTGTGGCACCAATTTCCATCGAACGACTCGCCCGCACAACTCCAAAGAAACTGGGCCGAGACACAAGAGAAGAAGATGTGGTTCGAGTCTCGGGGGTCCCACATAGAGGGCAAAACCCGTCGCCAAGGCCATTTCGTTTACACACCTCGACACCGGATGGGAGACAACCACGGATCCATTGCCACAAGAAGATTCGGATCTTCATAGGTATACGGATCGCCCAAATCACCTCGAAGGGGGCTGGGGCGAGGGTGGCCACCTGCCTCCCTTGCCGCCCATTATAAGAGAGATGAGACATATCTGTGCGCAGGGCTAGTTTTTTGCCCGTCCCCTAAACCCACCTGGTTTTCGAAACTCACGGGGAACCCGTGGGAAATCGGCATATTTAAACAAACATATTAGCAACAAAGAATAGCATTTCACCAGCCAAAAGATCATATTTCAGCAACATAACTTGAGCAAATTTGGACACAATACAATAGTACATGGTTCAACGGCTAGAAAGAGCATATTTCAGCATCATAACTTGAGTAAATTTCAACATAATACAATAGTACATGGTTCAACAACTATAAGGAGCATATTTGGGCCACTTGGGGGGCTCGGTCTCTAGGACGATGGATTACTGCATGTACCAAAAATTATTTTGTCGGGTATTGTTGGGTTTCGGGTTCGGGGACTACCAAAACGGGTGTAAACCCATGAAACATGTCGGGTTGCCTAATGTGCCCAACAACAATCCCACGGGATGAAAGACGCCCATCCCTGTCCCCTAATAAGGTTAAAACCCGGGGGGACGCGGGTTATCAGGGCCCCATTGCCATCTTGACCTTTGGCCGAACTTGGTGTTCTCATGCTTGAATAGCTCTTGGATGTAGGGGCCATACTCCGCGACATGCACACCACTCAGTGGAGCATGGTTCACATGGTCGATGCAACCGGACCATCGGTTGCATTGATCATGGATGGTACTCCAACGATGCCCAAGCGAACCTTGTGTACGGCTTGATCACATGTCCTCGAAGATGCTTTAGTATTTAGTGATCCTCTCCCATAACATGGTCTTGGTTTGATCCATTCCTGTGGTTGCATCCATTGAGATGACACACCAAGCGTCGCAAAGCAAAAGGTCCTCCTTTTGGTTGTAGTTTTGGGTCCGGCTCCTTGAGGCCTTGGTGCTTGCTTCGGTCACCTCCACCACCTACTCCTCGGCCACCACATCTTGGACCTTCTCCTCAGCCTCCTTCGTTTCTTGGGTTGCCGAATGATCCCAAAACGAGTCCTAGTTGATATTATCAAGGCCAACGGTGGCCGAGAACACCAACGATGCGAGGAATTCGGCCGTGTTCATCTCCGCTACAATGTCAAAGGATGCACTATAAACAATCACTACCGATTACGATCAATCACTATCGCACACGCGACGTTTT
>LR738712.1:872576096-872624828 GCA_902687465.1 Secale cereale | reverse complement strand
ATAGAGTGTTGGAGTAAAAATTATACCATGTTAATGTTTTTAAAGGATCTGCTAAGTCCGCCATAAAAGAGTAAACCAAAAACTTTACTCCCTTATATTGAGGATCGGTTAGAAATGCCCTTAGCCCTAGAAATTTCTAGGAGCTCAGAACATCCCTTGCACGTATCGCAAATTACCGAGTAGCGAATTTCTATAGATCTCGGTTCCTCTGGTTTTCGACCACGATGAGTCTTTTACTCAGGTCTCTTCACTTTTGTCACACGTGAAGCCACCTCTATAATTCGTGGTTAATTTTTGCCTTCCTGTATATAGGATAAATTCATTCCTTCCTCTAAGATAAATTTTATCGAGACCCAGACATCATCCTCTTTTATTGGCTTGCTGATTCCCTGGGCAACCGATGGAAGTATACTCTAGCTTTGTTTCCCTGTCCAGGCCCCGGTTGTCGGTAGGTGTAAATTGTGCGTTTTTTCCTGTGTCTGTGCATGTTTCCTCATATCCAGACTCTGTTTTCACCAAGTAAACCTTTTAGGTACACTTCGATTCGCATGGATTTCCTCATTTCCCTGGGTTAATTAAATTGTTTTTATTTTACAATTACAACAGCTTTCTATAAAAGGAATGGTTCATCGGCATTTAACTTGTTTTTCTTCTCTCTGAAAAGGCAGTCGACTGTTAATAAGGAGGGACTGTCGATTGCAAAATATTTGCAAGTTTATTTGTGGTGTCTCGGATAAACTGGTTTGTGGATGTACATTTAGGCCACATCCTACCATACCGAAAAAGGCTTTCGCCCCACTTTATAAATAAAGCAAACCGCCATAGACAACCAAGTATCAGAAATGAGTCCACGACACACACACACCCAAGTCTCACAACATAAAGTACAGGAGATTCCGCTGAGGGCACAACTAAACAAGCCCAAAGACACAAAAAAAGGCCGGAACCACCGGAGAGCCAAGTAGGCGCTAATCAAGCTCGAGAGGTGGTGGAGGAAGCTGCGGTGCCAATCGGAGAGCCATCGCACGACGGTCGGAGATGATGACGGTGATGGCGTCCCTGTCCTGGGGGTGGCTAAGAGTCCGCCGGAGCTGCAAGAAAGCACAAAGTTTGAAAACTGCATTAGTAGCCCGTCGATCAGGAATCCGCTGGATGACTAGCTTATTCCAAACCGTCCATAGCGTCCAGGCAAGGGCACCTATGGTCAGCCACCTAATGTGGCGACACGTAGCGGGCGAGGCCTGGATCTCGGCGAAGAGGTCTAGGAAGTTGGTGTGGCACCAATTTCCATCGAGCTACTCGCCCGCACAACTCCAAAGAAACTGGGCCGAAACACAAGAGAATAAGATGTGGTTCGAGTCCTCGGGGGTCCCACATAGAGTGCAAAACCCGTCGCCAAGGCCATTTCGTTTACGCACCTCGACACCGGATGGGAGACGACCACGGATCCATTGCCACAAGAAGATTCGGATCTTCAGAGGTATACAGATCGCCCAAATCACCTCGAAGGGGGCTTGGGCGAGGGTGGCCACGATGGTGCGGTAGAGGGACCTCGTGAAGAAACTGCCCGAGGGATCTAATCATCAGGACACATGGTCGGCCGTCAACTCGAGGTCTAGCTCGTGGAGAGCAATGACATCTAAGAGGTCATGCCAGGAGGCTAATTCCATGCCCCAAAAGCGCGGCGCAGCGCGAGACGCCCTAAGTCAATAAGGTCCATCTCGACCGAGAACCGAGGGTCGATCGCGATGGAGAATAGGTTCGGGAAGCAGGCCGCAAAAGGCGTATCACCAGCCCATCTATTGAACCAGAAAGGAGTGGCAGCTCCCGATCCCACCGAGATGGAGGTCCCAATGCGCAGGACATGCAACAATTGGATGATGGATTGCCAAAACTGGGAGCCATCGGACCACTGACAGAAAGCCAGGGGCCGGCCACCAAGGTATTTATTTCGTATGATGTGGAGCCAAAGGCCACCGTCCCCATTGGCGATGCATCACATCAATCGAGTCAGGAGGGCAATGTTCATCCACTTGGATGACATGATGCCAAGTCCGCCCTGGTCCTTAGGCTTGCAGATCTCAAACCATCGCACCATGTGGTATTTCTGCTTGTCCCCCTTGCCCGCCCAAAAGAAGCGGGCTTCGATCGTGCCGATCTCGTGGTGGAACGTCTCGGGCAGGCTATAGAAGCCCATGATGAATAGGAGGAGGGTGGACAGGGAGGAGCTCCCATACTACATATTATTTACTTATACTAGCGCATCGTTTTCATCAACATTGAAACCTGGTCATTTAATTCTTAATAAGATCCGTCACGAAAAAATCTTAATAAGATGATTTGTGCTGAGTACCACCATTCGACACTATCCAATGTATCTAATTATCTTTATTTATGAAAGAAGATTCATCGGGCCACCCACCTCCCTTGCCGCCCATTATAAGAGAGATGATAAATATATGTAGCTCTGTAGATGCCACATATACTTCGTCTTCCCATGCCACTAGTCAAGTGGTCCGCTAGCATACAACACTCCTCGCCCAAGCAACATGTTACATCTCCTCCTCGTGTTATGCGCTGATCGATTACTCTATTGTATGCATGGGAGGCGTCAGGAAGTCCTCAATGATCTATCACGTCCTTGCTCCTGTTGGCTACCAGTCCACAACTGGATCCTGGCAGCTAACATACAGACCTAGAGAAACTTGTCGTACACATCTGTCAGCATTGTCTACAACCAGTTTACTTAGAACCCTATAGCCTTGTTTCCCCTTCCGGGGCCCAGTTGTTAGTAGGAGATCCAGACTGCATTTTCACCGAAGTAAACATTTTAGGTACACATTGATTCACAGGGGTTTCCTTATTTCCCTCTGGTAATGAAATTGTTTTAATGCAAGATTCCATTTATTTTTACATTTATGACGGCTTTCTATAGAAGGAATGCTTCATAAGCATTTAACTTGTTTTTCTTCTCTCTGAAAAAGCAGTCGACTTCTTCCTAATATTTTAGATAGAAGAAAGGGGCTGGCAATTGCAGAATATTTGCAATTTTATTGGTGTTTTCTCGGATAAACTGGTGCGTGGATGTGCATTTAGGCCACGGACCAGCATTATATAGTCACTTATACACATAAATACATAATGGCAGTTTCTACATACAGCAATATATACCAGCTTGCTGCTCCTCTGCACCAACCTCAGTAATTTACAGTTGCTTTAATAGCATCCAGGATCTGCAACAACCAACCAACACATCAGGGTCAGAGCTGTATGTATACCAATGCAGCCAAGCCAAAGATCAAATTATCACCCATCCCACTAATTACCTTGTTCTTTGTGGGCATGTAGAATGGTTCATAAACAAGAGGAAAGGGGGTGTCGAGGCCGCAGACCCTCGCCACAGGCGCTTCTAACTGCAACGCATATATTTGAGCGATTTTGACCATGTCAACTTCCGGATGATTATCCAAGTGACTATTGCTCTTATGTGTTAAGGTTTTCCTTTGTTCTATTAAACAGCTTAAAGATTTAGTACCCTACCCTCTGGAAGCAGCGCTCAGCAATGGATGCGGCGATTTCCGCACCAAACCCTCCAGTGATCGGGGCCTCGTGACTAATCTGTGATGGTACTTCACTCATTGAAGATGATGATGGTAATGGGGCGTTCTAGGTAAATAAAATGACAATGGAGTAAAGAATAAGCCCAAAGAGGCAACGTACAAGAAGCTTTCCGGTCTTGCTGACAGAGGCCTCAACCGTTTCCTTGTCCCATGGAATTAGTGTTCTTAGATCTATGAGCTCGCAAGAAATTCCATCCTGGAATCAATGTACTGATTGATAGTCAGACACAGTTTATGGAACACTGCGCAAGTTAATGAAGACATGGAGATGAATCAAGATGGTAACATCCAAGAAGCATCACCAAGACACACAAGTATAATTTGCAATGATTTCCCATTAAATGATGTGGATAGCCAGAACAACCTTGGTATTATCACTATGCCATGATGGTCGGCTGTAGTCACAATTGGGGTTCTATGGTGATCGGTGGTAATCCGTAAAAGTGAAATGCAACCAGTCTTCCTAGATCTAGATTAGCATGTGCAGACTGTCTGCTAACCATATATATAATCAAGATCAAGTGGCTTCAACTTTTCTTGCAGTTGTTGAATCAGGGCAAATGGAATCAGAATGTTTAGTTAATTCTATTTCATCGACAATATACGAATATGTTAGCTTTTTTTCTATAGTTTCAGCCATGAAAGCATTACTGAAATTTGCATTTAAGAACTAAAATAACTGACCTTTGAAGCATCTTCACATGCTTGTTCCAGCACTGCAAGTTGAGCTCCCCAACCAATAAGTGTTATATCACTTCCTTTGCGGATCACCTAAAGTATAAAAGTTGCATAAATATTTTGGGGTTCCCTCATCACCAAAACAATATGCAGGATGGAGATACACGCACTTCTGCCTGGGATAAAGGCAGCATATAGTCCCCCTCAGGAACTTCTTCAACAGACAAACGGTACAGCCACTGTAAAGAAGAGAGGAAAGCTGCTTGTAAGAGCATTTCTGCAATAATCAGTTCAATATTTACATCAGCTGTCTCTTGCAATTATTCTAACACAGGGATATATAGAAGTCTTAACCAACTGAGGAACTTTTGTTCAAATGTTTGCTCTACCTTTGGCTCGAAAAAGATGACTGGGTTTGGGTCACGAATGCTGGCCAGCAACAGTCCCTTGGCCTCACGTGGACTCCGAGGTATGACAACCTGAAATTGCATTCTTCTTAGTACCAAGGAAACAACAACGGAAATTTCTATATATACAATTTCCTAAATGTCGTAGAGCATCAAGCAGGAGTTCCGGAAAATGTTGCTTGATATGGTTATACTACCTGATTTTACAAATAAAATTTCTTTGTCACCTAGGCAATGTGGTTTCCACTTGTATCTTAACTATTTACTGTAAATGATTATAAGTATTGGACACAGAGCTTCAGATTTACAGACTAACCTTCAGGCCAGGAACATGACAGAAGAAAGCCTCTGGTGACTGTGAATGGTAGTGACCACCATGTCCAACAGCACCATATGGAGATCGAATTGTCAGACCTAGAACATAAGGGATGGCAACTTCAGGATGTTTCGCCATTAAATAACAAGAAAATAAGCATGGGACATGGAACGATCCATTTCAAAAGGGGCAAATTGTTGTTGTTGTTTTTTTCTTGCAGGAGAAAAAATAGTTACCTCCACAGTTAAATTCATTTCCACTACGGTATCTGAATTTAGCTGCTTCATTGACGATCTGCATCAGAAGTCATATGAACAGGTTGGCACAAGACATTGATCAAACCTATATAAATTCAGTCAACTTGGCAATGGTCAAGAACTAAAATGGTTTTACAACTGAATGCAACAGTATCACTGTAGAGTCCAGAGTTCAAGATAAAGCATTGGAAATGGTTGCAGCAGAAAGGTTTTACTAAGAAAGAGAAACTCCAATAATCTCTGGCAACAAGTAGGTAAGGTACTTCCTGCAACTGAGATACTCAGTATTATAATGCAGTCCATATAGCAACTATTTAGAAGTGTCTGCTGTCCATAAGGGAAGAACTCTAGTAGGTAAAATAATTCTGAATGGAATCAGAGACATGCCTGATCAAATGCTGGAAAGATATAATCTGCAAACTGGATTTCGGCAATAGCTCTATTTCCCTGCAGGTTGAAGATAAGCAAATAATATGAGCCTTCCATTGCCAAGATGATTGAAGTGAATAGTGATTCACTGATTTACAAATAGTTACTCAGTGATGCAAAGATTATAATGTTTCTTCTTTTTTTTCGACAAAGGGTGGATTGTAAGCTTTCTATTTCATATAAATATTTGACTGAAATTAATTATGTATGATAAATCACATATAACATATCTAGTCTCCCATTCAAAGGAATCTTTAAGCTCCATAGATTCAAGTGGCATGAATCATAATTATTAGTAAGATGTATGTTTTGAAACTGTAGAATTTTTTAAAACTATCATGAGCAATTTACCATTGGTAAATCAAGGAACCTGAGTATTGCTACAAAGAAACATTCATTTTTCTCTTTGACTCACCATTGCTGCCAAGCCAATAGCAAATCCGGCAATACCCTGTTTGAGAAGAACTGGTCACTGGTCAGAACAGGGCATATAGCATGCACAAGCACAATTAAGGCGTACTAGTGCACTAGAATGCATCAAAACACATCTGAATGTCACAAAAAAAATATACAAAAACAAATCATGACATAATGATAATACACATCTATCATGACATACAATTTAAACTCCAACTCTTGCCACTAATGTGATAAATCGGACATAGTAGAAAATTCAGATCTGGTCTATCGTTTTTGTTTTCAGAGTTGTGTGCTGGTTTTGGATCTGAACACAAAATGCCACTAATTGTTTTTATTTTTTTTACAGAACTTGTGTAATGCTGAATTAAGGACTTAGTGGACTGGTACACCTAAGCCATAAGCAAACAGACTGTAAACACCATTTTTATCGCATTTTACTGTAGCGTTTACAGAAACTTAAGCAGGTATGGCAAGTAAAGATGCACCTGTTCACAGAGTGGTGTATTGAATACTCTTTGTTTCCCAAATCGATCAGCTAGCCCCGTTGTGCAGCGAAAGACGCCGCCAAAACCCACATCCTCTCCAAAGACATAAGAGCTGTCAAAATGAAACTCATCTTGAGTTCACTGGAATGCGTGTACAACTAGCACAAATGGATAGTGATCTGGGAATGTTCAGATAAGTCATTGCTTTCTCATAGACTAGCTAGCTTACAAAGCAATACGATCGGTTACATATTTTTAACTGTCCAAACAAACACCATTGCCGGTTAAGGGAGGAAACGAGCACAAAACCATACACATTTCACACTTACCATTCATTTCCCTGCAAATGTATAGTCGAACTGAATGCAACAGCTATGTACTACGTACTAAATTGGATTTATTTTTCCTTTAATTTTACTAAGAGCTTGTATCCTACTGGGAACAGTAGTATATGCAGCAGAGATGTTGACAGCGGAACATATTATTACAGCGGAAAGAAATGCTAAATTATCAGATGATTTAGAACCGGCGGGGGGGCCTCACCGCGGGTCGGTGTCGAGCGCGATGTGGAGCGCCTGGTTGACGGCGGTGAAGAGGTTCACGGCCTTCCCCCCTCCCCCGTCTCCCCTCTCCGCCACCCCCGCCGGAGCAGCAGCGGCGGCGGTGATGCCGGAGAAGCGCCTGCCCCCTCCAATCCCCGCCGCTCCGGCCCTCCTCCTCCCCACCACCTCCCTCAAAGCCCTCGTGGCCATCGAAGCCTCGCGAGGCGGATTCGGGCTCTTCGCCGCCGCTCTCCCCTATGAGGACGGCTTAATTACCTGGTGACGGATTCTGCTGGGCGGGGGCGGACGGGAGAACCGGCCGGTCTGGGGAAGGGGAGGAGGCCGGCAGCTGCTCGGCGCGCCGTCGCCGTCCGCGGGCAGGCAGTGGTTCTCGCCGGAATTTGGAAAAGTGGAGGAGGAATTGGGTTTGGGGATGGGCGGAGAGAGCTCGGTGGGGGAGGTGGGAGAGTTTCAGACGTTTTTCACTCACAAGCAAGATAGGCACGCACTCGACTTGCCACGTAGACCACACATCCACATGTCTGTGATTAGTTAACACGTGTTAATCATGGGTGACTCTTCCTCCCTTATATAATCTATCCAACTGCGTCCCAACCGGATAGACTTTGATGGATGGCATGAGACCCAAACCCTAGCCGCCGCCGCCGCTGCAGCTTCCCTGCGTGGCGACGCCCCTCCTCTTCCCTGTCCGGCAACATTGGTGGGCGGTAAGAGGAGTGGGAACCCATCCTTCTCGGTTTTTCTTTAGGCTTGTGTTTTCCTCGTGACTTCTCTGAGCTTGTGACCGGAAAGGTATGTTTGGAATAATCTCTGTCCGGTATATATTCATATCTCAGCGACCTCCGATCTAAGGCTAATGAAGTGCCTGTGCAATTTTGTGTCTCCGGATTTGTTGGTTCCCTTCAGATCTTGTCGGGTGGTGTGCCTTTCAAGAAGACTTATTGCTTTATCTAAGTAAGGTTGCCCAATGAAGTCGGTCCCTCGTGCCCTTGTGCATTTAGTCATGTACAGTGTGAAAATCTGTCAAGTACTACAGCTAGTATCTTCTGTTATTACTTGCATTGTTGGTTTCACAGACACTAACAGAAGTTGGTTCTGGTAAAAACGATCCAAAGGAGTAGTTGAACATTGCTGCCGGTATGCCCCTCCTTTTCTTTTGTGAAGAAGTACAGCTGTACTACTAATTAAACACTAATTGATACTCCATCCGTAAACTAATATAAGAGCGTTTAGATCACTAATTTAGTATTCTAACACTCTTATATTAGTTTACAGAGGGAGTACTGTTTAATTACTAAGTAAACAGTACATGGTGACTCGCAAAAAAATCTGCCGCACGTTTTGCATGGTTCAGGAAAATTTCCCGCAATTTCTTGAACCATGCAAATCGTGCGGGGGATTTTAATCTCTGTCGACTGCTGAGTGATCTGCACTCCGCCCTAACAATTCACAGGGGTTTCCCCATTTCCCTGCGGTAATGAAATTGTTTTAATGCAAGATTCCTTTTTTTTTACATTTACGATGGCTTTCTATACAAGGAATGCTTCATCAGCATTTAACTTGTTTTTCGTCTCTCTCTGAGTCTGACTCCTTTCTAATACTCTAATTTAGATAGAAGAAAGGGACTGGCAATTGCAGAATATTTGCAATTTTATTGGTGTCGTCCCGGATAAACTGGTGGTGGATGTGCATTTAAGCCACGGACCAGCAACATATAGTCACTTATACACATACATACATAGTGGCAGTTTCTACATACAGCAATATATAGCAGCTTGCTGCTCTCCTGCACCAACCTCAGTAATTTACAGTTGCTTTAATAGCATCCAGGATCTGCAACAACCAATCAACACATCAGGGTCAGAGGCTCAAAGCAACCAAAGATCTGATCATCACTCATCCCACTAATTACCTTGTTCTTTGTGGGCATGTAGAATGGTTCATAAACAAGAGGAAAGGGGGTGTCGAGGCCGCAGACCCTCGCCACAGGCGCTTCTAACTGCAACGCATGTATTTGAGCGATTTTGACCATGTCAACTTCCGGATGATTATCCAAGTGACTATTGCTCTTATGTGTTAAGGTTTTCCTTAGTTCTATTAAACAGCTTAAAGATATAGTTCCCTACCCTCTGGAAGCAGCGCTCAGCAATGGATGCGGCGATTTCCGCACCAAACCCTCCAGTGATCGGGGCCTCGTGACTAATCTGTGATGGTACTTCCCTCATTGAAGATGATGATGGTAATGGGGCGTTCTAGGTAAATAAAATGACAATGGAGTAAAGAATAAGCCCAAAGAGGCAACGTACAAGAAGCTTTCCGGTCTTGCTGACAGAGGCCTCAACCGTTTCCTTGTCCCATGGAATTAGTGTTCTTAGATCTATGAGCTCGCAAGAAATTCCATCCTGGAATCAATGTACTGATTGATAGTCAGACACAGTTTATGGAACACTGCGCAAGTTAATGAAGACATGGAGATGAATCAAGATGGTAACATCCAAGAAGCATCACCAAGACACACAAGTATAATTTCAATGATTTGCCATTAAATGATGTGGATTGCCAGAACAACCTTGGTATTATCGCTATGCCATGATGGTCGGCTGTAGTCACAATTGGGGTTCTATGGTGATTGGTGGTAATCCTTAAAAGTGAAATGCAACCAGTCTTCCTAGATCTAGATTAGCATGTGCAGACTGTCTGCTAATCATATATATAATCAAGATCAAGTGGCTTCAACTTTTCTTGCAGTTGTTGAATCAGGGCAAATGGAATCAGAATGTTTAGTTAATGACTTAATTCTATTTCATCGACAATATACGAATATGTTAGCTTTTTTCAATAGTTTCAGCCATGAAAGCATTACTGAAATTTGCATTTAAGAACTAAAATAACTGACCTTTGAAGCATCTTCACATGCTTGTTCCAGCACTGCAAGTTGAGCTCCCCAACCAATAAGTGTTATATCACTTCCTTTGCGGATCACCTAAAGTATAAAAGTTGCATAAATATTTTGGGGTTCCCTCATCACCAAAATAATATGCAGGATGGAGATACACGCACTTCTGCCTGGGATAAAGGCAGCATATAGTCCCCCTCAGGAACTTCTTCAACAGACAAACGGTACAGCCACCGTAAAAAAGAGAGGAAAGCTGCTTGTAAGAGCATTCCGCAATAATCAATTCAATATTGTACATCAGCTGTTCTCTTGCACTTATTCTACCACATGGATATATACAAGTCTTAACCAACTGAGAAACTTCTTTCAAATTATTGTTCTACCTTTGGCTCGAAAAAGATGACTGGGTTTGGGTCACGAATGCTGGCCAGCAACAGTCCCTTGGCCTCACGTGGACTCCGAGGTATGACAACCTGAAATTGCATTTTTCTTGGTACTCAGGGAACAAGAACAGCAATTTCTGTATACAATTTCAGAAATGTCGTAGAGCATCAAACACGAGTACCGGAAAATGATGCTTGATACTGTTATACTACCCTATTTTACAAATAAAATATCTTGGTCAACTAGACAATGTGGTTTCCACGTGTATCCGAACTATTTACTGTAAATGATAACAATTATTGGACAGAGAGCGTTAGATATACAGACTAACCTTCAGGCCAGGAACTTGACAGAAGAAAGCCTCTGGTGACTGTGAATGGTAGTGACCACCATGTCCAACAGCACCATATGGAGATCGAATTGTTAAACCTAGAAAATAAGGGATGACAACTTCAGGATGTTCCTTCCTCTAAGATAAATTTTATCGAGACCCAGACATCATCCTCTTTTATTGGCTTGTTGATTCCCAGGGCAACCGATGGAAGTATACTCTAGCTTTGTTTTCCGGTCCACGCCCCGGTTGCCGGTAGGTGTAAATGGTGTGTTTTCCTGTGTCTGTGCATGTTTCCTCGTATCCAGACTCTGTTTTCACCAAGTAAACCTTTTAGGTACACTTCGATTCGCAGGGATTTCCTCATTTCCCTACGTTAATGAAATTGTTTTTATTTTACAATTACGATAGCTTTCTATAAAAGGAATGGTTCATCGGCATTTAACTTGTTTTTCTTCTCTCTGAAAAGGCAGTCGACTGTTAATAAGGAGGGACTGTCGATTGCAAAATATTTGCAAGTTTATTTGTGTTGTCTCGGATAAACTGGTTTGTCGATGTACATTTAGGCCACATCCTTTCATACCGAAAAAAGCTTTCTCCTTGCTTTATAAATAAAGAAAACCGCCACAGACCACCAAGTATCAGAAACGAGTCCACAATACACACACCCAAGTCTCACAACATAAAGTACAAGAGATTCTGCTGAGGGCACAGCTCAACAAGCCCAAAGACACAAAAAAAAGGCCGGAACCACCGGAGAGCCAAGGAGGCGCTAATCAAGCTCGGGAGGTGGCGGAGGAAGCTGCGGTGCCAATCGGAGAGCCATCGCACGAAGGTCGGAGATGATGACGATGATGGCGTCCTTCTCCAGGGGGCGGTTAAGAGTCCGCTAGAGCTGCAAAAAACCACAAAGTTTGAACACTGCGTTAGTAGCCCGTCAAACGGGAATCCGCTGGATGACTAGCTTATTCCGAACCGTCCATAGCATCCAGGTAAGGGCACCTATGGTCAGCCACCTAATGTGGCGACACGTAGCGGGCGAGGCCTGGATCTCGGCGAAGAGGTCCAGGAAGTTGGTGTGGCACCAATTTCCATCGAACGACTCGCCCGCACAACTCCAAAGAAACTGGGCCGAGACACAAGAGAAGAAGATGTGGTTCAAGTCCTCGGGGGTCCCACATAGAGGGCAAAACCCGTCGCCAAGGCCATTTCGTTTACACACCTCGACACCGGATGGGAGACAACCACAGATCCATTGCCACAAGAAGATTCGGATCTTAAGAGGTATACGGATCGCCCAAATCACCTCGAAGGGGGCTGGGGCGAGTGTGGCCACCTGCCTCCCTTGCCACCCATTTTAAGAGAGATGAGACATATCCGTGCGCGGGGCTAGTTTTTTGCCCGTCCCCTAAACCCACCTGGTTTTCGAAACTCACGGGGAACCCGTGGGAAATCGGCATATTTAAACAAACATAGTAGCAACAAAGAATAGCATTTCACCAGCCAAAAGATCATATTTCAGCAACATAACTTGAGAAAATTTGAGCACAATACAATAGTACATGGTTCAACGGCTAGAAAGAGCATATTTCAGCATCATAACTTGAGTAAATTTCAACATAATACAATAGTACATGGTTCAACAACTCTAAGGAGCATATTTGGGCCACTTGGGGGGCTCGGTCTCTAGGACGATGGATTAGTGCATGTACCAAAAATTATTTTGTCGGGTATTGTTGGGTTTCGGGTTCGGGGACTACCAAAACGGGTGTAAACCCATGAAACATGTCGGCTTGCCTAATGTGCCCAACAACAATCCCACGGGATGAAAGACGACCATCCCTGTCCCCTAATAGGGTTAAAACCCGGGGGGGGGGGGCGGGTTATCAGGGCCCCATTGCCATCTTGACCTTTGGCCGAACTTGGTGTTCTCATGCTTGAATAGCTCTTGGATGTAGGGGCCATACTCCGCCACATGCACACCACTCGGTGGAGCATGGTTCACATGGTCGATGCAACCGGACCATCGGTTGCATTGATCATGGATGGTACTCCAACGATGCCCAAGCGAACCTTGTGTACGGCTTGATCACATGTCCTCGGAGATGTTTTAGTATTTAGTGATCCTCTCCCATAACATGGTCTTGGTTTGATCCATTCCGGTGGTTGCATCCATTGAGATGACACACCAAGCGTCGCAAAGCAAAAGGTCCTCCTTTTAGTTGTAGTTTTGGGTCCGGCTCCTTGAGGCCTTGGTGCTTGCTTCGGTCACCTCCACCACCTACTCCTCGGCCACCACATCTTGGACCTTCTCCTCAGCCTCCTTCGTTTCTTGGGTTGCCGAATGATCCCAAAACGAGTCATAGTTGATATTATCAAGGCCAACGGTGGCCGAGGACACCAACGATGCGAGGAATTCGGCCGTGTTCATCTCCGCTACAATGTCAAAGGATGCACTATAAACAATCACTACCGATTACGATCAATCACTATCGCACACGCGAGGTTTTATTTTTACCTTGTTGGCATTTCATCGAGCATTTGGCGGTCGCATTTTTTGTTGCTGGTTGCGGCCGCAGCTCGCGCCAGACTAGTTGCCATATGGGCAGCCGGAGTTGCCGCACGAGGCGTAGGCTTTGGACGAGGCGCTCCCGCGGCCTTCTTCATCTTTTTCTTGGCGGCCGCTGTCGGCTTTCGACCCTGTTTGCCTCCGGTAGGTGCTGCGGGAGGGCGGCTTGCCATTGCTGGAGACGCGGTGGCAGCTCCAGACACCATTGATGCGGTTGGTGGCGGAGCTTAGACCTGGTGGGTCTTCGTCAACCCCATGTTTTTTGGCATCGGCGGCGGCGCATGGGTGGTTTCCGGAGAGGAGGAGGTTGGCTATCAGTTCCAGCCAACTCGGAGGTCATCGGTGGCGGTAGTCGGGGGGGGAGGGGGCCTGTCACGGGGACGAGAGGCAGTGCGGCGCGGGAGGGTGAGAGGGAGTTTTACTCGGTGGCCAGACGATGGAGTATATTTCGGGAAATCTTTGGGGGGGGGGGGATAGAGTGTTGGAGTAAAAATTATACCATGTTAATGTTTTTAAAGGATCGGCTAAGTCCGCCATAAAAGAGTAAACCGAAAACTTTACTCCCTTATATTGAGGATCGGTTGGAAATGCCCTTAGCCCTAGAAATTTCTAGGAGCTCAGAACATCCCTTGCACGTATCGCAAATTACCGATTAGCGAATTTCTATAGATCTCGGTTCCTCTTGTTTTCGACCACAATGAGTCTTTTACTCAGGTCTCTTCACTTTTTCACACGTGAAGCCACCTCTATAATTCGTGGTTAATTTTTGCCTTCCTGTATATATGATAAATTCATTCCTTCCTCTAAGATAAATTTTATCGAGACCCAGACATCATCCTCTTTTATTGGCTTGCTGATTCCCAGGGCAACCGATGGAAGTATACTCTAGCTTTGTTTCCCGGTCTAGGCCCCGGTTGTCGGTAGGTGTAAATTGTGCGTTTTCCTGTGTCTGTGCATGTTTCCTCATATCCAGACTTTGTTTTCACCAAGTAAACCTTTTAGGTACACTTCGATTCGCATGGATTTCCTCATTTCCCTGGGTTAATCAAATTGTTTTTATTTTACAATTACAACAGCTTTCTATAAAAGGAATGGTTCATCGGCATTTAACTTGTTTTTCTTCTCTCTGAAAAGGCAGTCGACTGTTAATAAGGAGGGACTGTCGATTGCAAAATATTTGCAAGGTTATTTGTGGTGTCTCGGATAAACTGGTTTGTGGATGTACATTTAGGCCACATCCTACCATACCGAAAAAGGCTTTCGCCCCACTTTATAAATAAAGCAAACCGCCATAGACAACCAAGTATCAGAAATGAGTCCTCGACACACACACACCCAAGTCTCACAACATAAAGTACAGGAGATTCCGCTGAGGGCACAACTCAACAAGCCCAAAGACACAAAAAAAGGCCGGAACCACCAGAGAGCCAAGTAGGCGCTAGTCAAGCTCGAGAGGTGGTGGAGGAAGCTGCGGTGCCAATCGGAGAGCCATCGCACGACGGTCGGAGATGATGACGGTGATGGCGTCCCTGTCCTGGGGGTGGCTAAGAGTCCGCCAGAGCTGCAATAAAGAACAAAGTTTGAAAACTGCATTAGTAGCCCGTCGATCAGGAATCCGCTGGATGACTAGCTTATTCCAAACCGTCCATAGCGTCCAGGCAAGGGCACCTATGGTCAGCCACCTAATGTGGCGACACGTAGCGGGCGAGGCCTGGATCTCGGCGAAGAGGTCCAGGAAGTTGGTGTGGCACTAATTTCCATCGAACGACTCGCCCGCACAACTCCAAAGAAACTGGGCCGAAACACAAGAGAATAAGATGTGGTTCGAGTCCTCGGGGGTCCCACATAGAGGGCAAAACCCGTCGCCAAGGCCATTTCGTTTACACACCTCGACACCGGATGGGAGACGACCGCGGATCCATTGCCACAAGAAGATTCGGATCTTCAGAGGTATACAGATCACCCAAATCACCTCGAAGGGGACTGGGGCGAGGGTGGTCACGATGGTGCGGTAGAGGGACCTCGTGAAGAAACTGCCCGAGGGATCTAATCATCAGGACACATGGTCGGCCGTCAACTCGAGGTCTGGCTCGTGGAGAGCAATGACATCTAAGAGGTCATGCCCGGAGGCTAATTCCATGCCCCAAAAGCGCAGTGCAACGTGAGACGCCCTAAGTCAATAAGGTCCATCTCGACCGAGACCCGAGGGTCGATCGCGATGGAGAATAGGTTCGGGAAGCGGGCCGCAAAAGGCGTATCACCAGCCCATCTATTGAACCAGAAAGGGGTGGCAGCTCCCGATCCCACCGAGATGGAGGTCCCAATGCGCAGGACATGCAACAATTGGATGATGGATTGCCAAAACTGGGAGCCATCGAACCACTGACAGAAAGCCAGGGGCCGGCCACCAAGGTATTTATTTCTTATGATGTGGAGCCAAAGGCCACCGTCCCCATTGGCGATGCATCACATCAATCGAGTCAGGAGGGCAACGTTCATCCACTTGGATGACATGATGCCAAGTCCGCCCTGGTCCTTAGGCTTGCAGATCTCAAACCATCGCACCATGTGGTATTTCTGCTTGTCCCCCTTGCCCGCCCAAAAGAAGCGGGCTTGGATCGTGCCGATCTCGTGGTGGAGCATCTCGGGCAGGCTATAGAAGCCCATGATGAATAGGAGGAGGCTGGACAGGGAGGAGCTCCCATACTACATATTATTTACTTATACTAGCGCATCGTTTTCATCAACATTGAAACCTGGTCATTTAATTCTAAATATGATCCGTCACGAAAAAATCTTAATAAGATGATTTGTGCTGAGTACCACCATTCGACACTATCCAATGTATCTATTTATCTTTATTTATGAAAGAAGATTCATCGGGCCACCCACCTCCCTTGCCGCCCATTATAAGAGAGATGATAAATATATGTAGCTCTGTAGATGCCACATATACTTCGTCTTCCCATGCCACTAGTCAAGTGGTCCGCTAGCATACAACACTCCTCGCCCAAGCAACATGTTACATCTCCTCCTCGTGTTATGCGCTGATCGATTACTCTATTGTATGCATGGGAGGCGTCAGGAAGTCCTCAATGATCTATCACGTCCTTGCTCCTGTTGGCTACCAGTCCACAACTGGATCCTGGCAGCTAACATACAGACCTAGAGAAACTTGTCGTACACATCTGTCAGCATTGTCTACAACCAGTTTACTTAGAACCCTATAGCCTTATTTCCCCTTCCGGGGCCCAGTTGTTAGTAGGAGATCCAGACTGCATTTTCACCGAAGTAAACATTTTAGGTACACATTGATTCACAGGGGTTTCCTTATTTCCCTCTGGTAATGAAATTGTTTTAATGCAAGATTCCATTTATTTTTACATTTATGACGGCTTTCTATAGAAGGAATGCTTCATAAGCATTTAACTTGTTTTTCTTCTCTCTCTGAAAAAGCAGTCGACTTCTTCCTAATATTTTAGATAGAAGAAAGGGGCTGGCAATTGCAGAATATTTGCAATTTTATTGGTGTTGTCTCGGATAAACTGGTTTGTGGATGTACATTTAGGCCACGGACCAGCAAGATATAGTCACTTATACACATACATACATAATGGCAGTTTTTACATAGAGCAATATATACCAGCTTGTTGCTCTCCTGCACCAACCTCAGTAATTTACAGTTGCTTTAATAGCATACAGGATCTGCAACAACCAAGCAACACATCAGGGTCAGAGCTGTATGTATACCAATACAGCCAAGCCAAAGATCAAATCATCACTCGTCCCAATAATTACCTTGTTCTTTGTGGGGATGTAGAATGGTTCATAAACAAGAGGAAAAGGGGTGTCGAGGCCACAGACCTTGCGACAGGCGCTTCTAACTGCATCACATATATTTGAGCGATTTTGACCATGTGAGCTTCGGGGTGATTATCTAAGTGAGTATTGCTCATATGTGTTATGGTTTTCGGTTGTTCTATTAAACAGCTTCGATTTAGTGCCCTATCCTCTAGAAGCAGCGCTCAGCAATGGATGCAGCGATTTCCGCACCAAATCCTCTGGTGATCAGGGCCTCATGACTAACCTGTGATGCCATAGTACTTCACTCACTGATGATGATGACGATAATGGAGCGTTCTAGGTAAAAAATGACAATGGAGCAAAAAATAAGCCCGAAGAAGCAACATACAAGAAGCTTTCCGGTCTTGCTGAGAGAGTCCTCATGACTAACCTGTGGGAGCCCGGGAAGCCTGCGGCTGGGAAGGCCGGCTAGCGTGGGAGCCCTGGAGGCCCGCAGCTGCTCAGCAGGCCGGCGCAGTCCGCAGCCAGTGGTGGTGTGAGGAGGAATTACCGATGATCAGATAATTCTTTTTTTTTTGTTTCTTTGTTTCTTTAAAGGTGGATTATCTCAGAATCAGAATGATGCATGCAGCCGTATTATTAAATAAAATATTCAAAAGGTTTATGTTAACATACAAGTTCACTCGAAGCTAAAAAATAAAAGAAGAAAAAATTTGGCACAACCAGCGAAAACAGGATGAGATGACTACACACCTATCCTATTATTGTACCACCGCCCAAACCGGTTGTAATTATCCCGAGCTACCATCTCCCACCGGATACACCCAGTATCCAAAAGCCCCCTGGCTTCCACAGGAGTAAGGACCACATACGGATCCATGTGGTGGCCGTGTAAATAACCGGCAAAAACTTGATACGAGATTGTCTTTTAAAAACCTTGTCATTTCTGCACTTCCATATAGCCCAATGCGCATACTCCAATCCAAATATGTCTCACAGTGTTTGGCTCAACTCCATTTAGTCACATGCCAAATAACATGTTAATACTATTTGGAGGGCTAACATTCAAGACTATATGAATCGAGCGCCATAAAAGGTTGGCAAGAGAACACTTGAGAAAGAGGTGCCTAATAGTTTCATCCTAATCACAAGCAGCAGCATTGACTACCCTCTCATTTTTTTTTGCTAAGTTACCTTTAGTCAGAATCACCTCCTTGTAAACAAACCAAATGAAGACTTTAATTCTTAAGGGTACTTTGATCTTTCAAATATATAAATGTTTCGGGATTAGGCCAGAGTCAATTAAATCTAAATACGTGGATTTCACTGAAAAAATACAATTGACAAATAGTCTCCAGTAATCACATCTGACTCATCAAAGAGGGGGACGTCCATCAACCTTTGCACAAGATGCAACCATGTGACCAATGAATCACCTACTAAAGTTCTCGTAAACTGGATGTTTAGTGGGACAGACTGTAACACTGTAGCAACATAGGCGCCCTTACGCTGTACAAACAGGCATAGTACCACTTTGAACTACTCAATATGTACTACTTCCTCATTCTTTGGCGACACCATTATGGTTCCAAAGTTTAGATGGAATAGTTGTAGTTGTCTATTAAACAAGTCATGAAATATTTGTAAGAGGTCACCCTTAATGATATTGCCAGCATCTCTTATAAAACTCTGCTTGGAAGCCAGCAGGCCAGGTGCCTAATCATTCTTCATCTGTAAAATCACCCCTAACACCTCTTTCTCAGTGAATGACGCGGTTAGAATCTCATTCTCATCTACCCCGACTTGAGCTAAATCCCCAACCATGTGCTCGTCGAGCAACACAAAATTGTCTGCCGGAACTCCAAAAGGTTGTTTATAGTATTAGAGATGTATAATTTCATGTTCTCATGAACTCCAATTGTACCTTCATTCCGTGTTTTCCATTTGCAGTCAAATGAAAAAACTGCGCGTTCACCTTGGACAACCTGCCGCACTTTAGCTCTAAGTGCCCACTTCAACTCTTCTTCTCTGAAAAGTGCACGTAGTTTTTGCTCGGCCTCCACATCTAGTAAGTTAGATTAGGCTTTTAAATCGAGCTCATTTATAAGGTGAATTAGTCTTTCCTTTTCCACCTTATAAATCTGGAAAAAAAATCTATGAGACCAGGTATCATAGATTAGCAGGTGAGACCCACTCTGATGGATGACACGTGGCATTTACAAATCACAAAGCACCTCCCCCACCCCACCTGAAATCAAGGGCGGAGAAGAGATTAGATGCTTTGTGATTTGTGAATGCCATGTGTCATCCATCAGAGTGGGTCTCACGTGCATTATATGAGACCTGGTCTCATATAATTTTTTTCCTATAAATCTTGCTTTCATTTTTTGCCTAGCCATCAGGAACTGCCGCAAATGTCTAATCTTATTTTTCCATCGATCAATATTTGAACTACCCCCTGTCGCCTTAGCCCATTCCCAGGCTATGAGATCAATGAAGCATGGTTTGATCATTAGAAGTAGCTATATGTGCACATGGTTTGATCATTGCAAACTCATTCGTTTCTAAAGTAGAGTAGCAAAAATGATTACATGATGTATGGCAATGCCTTCATTTTTCTATAAAACGCACAATCACCACAATTGTTGGATGCTTCCTTTCACTTTTCGGACTCTTCGACAATACTAACTGACGGACATCCTACACGTCTCCTGAGAGGTTTTGGCTAAACCATACCAAAGTATTAACTAAGTAAATGTTTTGTGAGCTAGCATTCATTTATGTTAGTCACTGTTATTATTTACATGCTTTAGCATATTTCAATACAAAATTTGGGCATTTTATCCCTGAGATGCTTTGTGTCGACATTCCACCAGTCAACATTACCCAGTCTAACTTTATTTATGGTGTATTTATGACATCTTCATCTGGCCACCTACCTTCCTTACTGCCCATTTTTAGAAAGACATGATACATATCCTTAGCTTTGTAGATATCATATATACTTTCTCTTCCCATGCCACAAGTGATGTGTTATGCTCACATACAACTCTCCTCCTCGCCCATGACATCTCCTCGGGTTATTGGTTTATTATCGGTTAGTCCTATCCTAAGCATGGAAAGTGTCAGGAAGTTCCCGACGATCTATCTCGTCCATGACAAGTTTCTTGTAGCTAACATACCGAGGCAGACAAGGCCATCTCACACACCCACCGGCCATATATATTCATGCTCTCATGAATCATCGACTCCACTGTGATTGTTGTCTGGTCATGGGTGTGCTCATGTACTTCCCTGACAATTACAATCCATGTTGTAATATTCTTTGCCTACATGGATAATCGGTCGTTGGAGCTCCTTGTAGGCAGATATGGCTTCAATTTCTGTATCCAGAGAGAACGCCCTACTTGATACAGGGACAGTGTAGGAATCAAGAGATCGAGATGCTCATTATAAATAGATTTTTTTGGCAGAAATTACTTGTTTTTTTAACCAAGCTAGGAACCTACCTGTAAACTTTATAGTAAAAGGAAAAGGCCGAAATCCTAGAGTACAACAACAGGGAAATAAGAGAGGACGATTGGCACCCAACGACAAAGCAGACCGAAAAAAGAACACAAAGGAACATATATAATGTAGTTATTGTTCTTATAAAAAAATTAGGATATTCATGATAAATATGTATTTATATGCTTCATAAGGTAGCTTAATTGATGGTTTAAAAAATAGAAAATGCTTGTTATAGTTTAAAATTTTGATTTAAAATGATGAAGTGTACTCAATGACCTAAAACGTCTTATATATATTTATAGAGGGAGTAAAAATTTATTGTACTGAACCGTGCTTGAGCTAGCCTGGGCCAAAGGCAACATGGCCGGCCATTGGGCCGTGCTTGGGCCTGCCTTTGGTATTACATTACAGGTCCAATGTCCCAGGTTTACCTCTCATGAGCCCAGCGGCTGCCACTGCTCTCGATTTGACGCCGCCACCACCTCCTTTGCCAGCTCCGCCCGTCCACCGGCATCTCGCAGCCGTGCTGCCTCCTCGCTCTCTCCCGCGCCATAGCCTCAAAACCTAATGGTCCACCAGCAACTTAATGGTTCTTTTCTCTCTCAATCGAGAAACCACCAATGGTCCACTACTCCATTCGTGGGTACTGCCATCACCTGGGCAACCAGCATTGCCACCGTCTATGTGGTCCGCAACCGTAATCATCATTATTAAGAATCATAAGGGACCTCACCACTTGACATGGGTGATGAGCTATCTCAAAAAAAAATCATAAGGGACCTTAATCAAACTATGAGTTTTGTTTTTGGTCATTTCAACTATCCAAGGAGATTCATGACGATGAACAATGACACAAACACTTATTGTTACTTATAAACCAGATAAGAAAATTTTCTCCAAAAACAAAAGGGGATAATAACTGAGTTCTCTTGTTCTGTTTTCTTTGCTCGTAGGAATAGCAATAGGTTCTCCTGAGTAAATTGCATAAATCCACCATTTTGACGGCTAGATTTGAGAAAAACACTAGGATACATTTTCGCTGCAGAAAACACCACATCTCGCCTAATGGTTATGCAAAACCCACTGATCGGCGGACCTGGCTCGTTTCAGCTACAAAGGAACTTTGTGAATTTTCACCTATGTTCTGCTTATTTTAATTTTCTAGAAATCAGACAACTTGTAAAAACTCTAGTCATAAATAAGAATTGGACTTCTGTTTTCATCTCATCTTTTGCTTATTTTCCTTCTCTAGAAATGACATAACCACGACATGTTGGAACTCTGCGCATATGTAAAAAATTGGTAGTATCGCACACATTGTCTGTCTGATCCTTCACTATGTGTTCTTTTTCTCTCACCATCAAGAAACCACCAATGGTCCACTACTCCATTCCAGCTATGTCGGTGGGTACTGCCATCACTCCCTCAACCAGCATTGCCACCGTCTATGTCGTCCACAACCGCAGTCACCATTAAGCATCACTGCATGCGGACCCAAACCGTCGCCACAAGCAGCCGTAACAAGGAAAGCCAATGGTCGAGCTACACTGGCAGGCTATACTGGACGCAATTCTGGCGCGATTTGTGGCACCATCCTCCCTCAGGGACCTAGTGACTGCCAGCAGCAGTAGGTCCTCATTGCATGTACCTGCTGAGCAGTAAGAGCATCTAAAGCCGGACGCCTCAAACCAGCCTCAAACGCCTGGGTATCCCGCCCGGTCACCGACCGGTCACGAAAATCTGATCAGACGGGCGCCTCAAACAGGCATCAAACGCCCGGGCTGACAGGCACCCTCATAGGCGCGCCCGCCACGTCAGACTGTTGATGGGGTCCCATGCGGAAACATCCGGAAACCCGGTGGTCCAAATCTCGTCTCCTCCGTCGGACCGATCTCGCCGCGTTAGTGTGTATCCTATCCGAGGAGTTAAACAGAGAATCAAAGTTTCAGAGAAACAACCTCCCATCTTATTCTCTTTTTCTCTGTTTATTTCCCTTCAAACTTGTAATGTCCATTTGAGGATTTGAGCTGTGTTTTTTGGGGGAAGAAGTGAGATTTGTTCTTCCATACAGAAATATAGCCAGTTTTCTTTTCCTCTCATAGGCTGCTGTAGATATTGAGAAATCACCCCCTTTTTCTTGGTGCCTCTCTTTTCAAAAAGCGAGAATAACTCCGTTCAGTTTGAATATTACCAATATGAAAACGAAAATGATATTTAACCTGTCTTTTGTGTGCCAGCAAGAGGCAGATCACTCGTAGTTGTGTTGTGGTCTGAGTCTGACTATGCATCAATTGAACTTCAGGTTTACCTATGTTCTGTTTATTTTAATTTTCTATAAATCACACAACTTCTAAGAACTCTACGCTTGAATACGAATTTTCGTCTTATCTTTTCCTTATTTTCCTTCTCTAGGAAATGACACAGCCACAACATGTAAGAACTCTGTGCATGAATAAAAATCAGTAGTACACACATTGTCTGGCTGATCCTTCACTCTCTGTTCTTTTTCTCTCGCCATCCAGGAACCGTCAGTGCTCCCTTCGGGCTTTCCACATGGTTCTTAGAATCGATCGGCTGTGGTTGTCGACGCTCTGCTAACAGTTTCTTGGGCTTCATCATAGTCAAGAATTGTGAATCGTAGTGTACGGAAGAGGGCGATGAAGATGAACCATCTTCCAGGAGGTCACGTGTATTTGACGAAGTTTAGTGTGGGGGACATAATTTTTAATTAAGTCTCTTCTTTCACACATCCCAAAAAGTTAATCTTGCAACAAGAATTATCGCCTTGATGATGTGCACATAGATAGCTAGAGTTATCCGAAACCCTAGAAGGCACGTAATTAAAATTTGCCAAACCGATTAGAGGATGTCTAACTTAGTTTTGCGGGGTTTGCATATGATGTGGCATAGCCTTCATCATAATAATGAGTTTATGTATGACATGGTTATATGTTGTGATGTTAAGTGGCCTGCCCATCACAGCATGATGGTTGAAGACATAGGATTGCGACCTTAATGTAATAGATACAGAGATAGCCTACAGGTTACACAGAGGACCTGGAGCTTCACTAAGCGCAGGAGAACAAAATCAGTGCGATGGCGGTAGTTTTCAAATTTGTCGTGATCTTAGAAGTAGCTATATGTGCACACAGTTTGGTCATTACAAACTCATTTGTTTCTAAAGTGTAACACAGAAAGCAAAAAAGGATTGTATGATATCTGGCCATGCCTCCACTCTTCTTTTCTTTTAAATGGCAAGCATCACAATTATTGGATGTTTTCTTTCACTTTCCAAACTATTCTTCTCAAATACACCATGAGTCACTACTAATCAGAAGTTGCTGACAAGCGGGTGTCCTACCTGTCCGAGAGCGGTTTTGATGCTGGTCTACACGATTTTCATAGTGGTGTGTGGCTCATGGAGGAGTGGAAAACTGTATCAAAAGTGTTAACTACATGAAAAATTGTGTGCTACCATTCATTTATTTTATTCACGATTATTATTTACATATTTTACCGTATCTTTTCTATCAACCTAAAATTTTAGGCCCCTAAGATGGTTTGTGCTCTCGTACAACCATTCATCATTACCCAATATATCTTCATTTATGATTATTTATGAAAGATTCATCTCACCACCTGTCTCCCATACTACGCATTATTTACATATTGTAGCGTATCTTTTCTATCAGTGTTGAAATCATGGGCATTTAATTCGCAATAAAATGGGTCAGAGCTATATGTATACCAATACAGCCAAGCCAAAGATCAAATCATCACTCGTCCCAATAATTACCTTGTTCTTTGTGGGCATGTAGAATGGTTCATAAACAAGAGGAAAAGGGGTGTCGAGGCCACAGACCTTGTGACAGGCGCTTCTAACTGCATCACATATATTTGAGCGATTTTGATCATGTGAGCTTCGGGGTGATTATCTAAGTGAGTATTGCTCATATGTGTTATGGTTTTCGGTTGTTCTATTAAACAGCTTCGATTTAGTGCCCTATCCTCTAGAAGTAGCGCTCGGCAATGGATGCAGCGATTTCCGCACCAAATCCTCTGGTGATCAGGGCCTCATGACTAACCTGTGATGCCATAGTACTTCACTCACTGATGATGATGACGATAGTGGAGCGTTCTAGGTAAAAAATGACAATGGAGCAAAAAATAAGCCCGAAGAAGCAACATACAAGAAGCTTTCCGGTCTTGCTGAGAGAGTCCTCATGACTAACCCGTGGGAGCCCGGGAAGCCTGCGGCTGGGAAGGCCGGCTAGCGTGGGAGCCCTGGAGGCCCGCAGCTGCTCAGCAGGCCGGCGCAGTCCGCAGCCAGTGGTGGTGTGAGGAGGAATTACGGATGATCAGATAATTCTTTTTTTTGTTTCTTTGTTTCTTTAAAGGTGGATTATCTCAGAATCAGAATGATGCATGCAGCCGTATTATTAAATAAAATATTCAAAAGGTTTATGTTAACATACAATTTCACTCGAAGCTAAAAAATAAAAGAAGAAAAAATTTGACACAACCAGCGAAAACAGGATGAGATGACTACACACCTATCCTATTATTGTACCACCGCCCAAACCGGTTGTAATTATCCCGAGCTACCATCTCCCACCGGATACACCCAGTATCCAAAAGCCCCCTGGCTTCCACAGGAGTAAGGAACACATTCGGATCCATGTGGTGGCCGTGTAAATAACCGGCAAAAACTTGATACGAGATTGTCTTTTAAAAACCTTGTCATTTCTGCACTTCCATATAGCCCAATGCGCATACTCCTATCCAAATATGTCTCACAGTGTTTGGCTCAACTCCATTTAGTCACATGCCAAATAACATGTTAATACTATTTGGAGGGCTAACATTCAAGACTATATGAATCGAGCGCCATAAAAGGTTGGCAAGAGAACACTTGAGAAAGAGGTGCCTAATAGTTTCATCCTAATCACAAGCAGCAGCATTGACTACCCTCTCATTTTTGTTTTGCTAAGTTACCTTTAGTCAGAATCACCTCCTTGTAAACAAACCAAATGAAGACTTTAATTCTTAAGGGTACTTTGATCTTTCAAATATATAAATGTTTCGGGATTAGGCCTGAGTCAATTAAATCTAAATACGTGGATTTCACTGAAAAAATACAATTGACAAATAGTCTCCAGTAATCACATCTGGCTCATCAGAGAGGGGGACGTCCATCAACCTTTCCACAAGATGCAACCATGTGACCAATGAATCACCTACTAAAGTTCTCGTAAACTGGATGTTTAGAGGGACAGACTGTAACACTGTAGCAACATAGGCGCCCTTACGCTGTACAAACAGGCATAGTACCACTTTGAACTACTCAATATGTACTACTTCCTCCTTCTTTGGCGACACCATTATGGTTCCAAAGTTTAGATGGAATAGTTGTAGTTGGCTATTAAACAAGTCATGAAACATTTGTAAGAGGTCACCCTTAATGATATTGCCAGCATCTCTTATAAAACTCTGCTTGGAAGCCAGAAGGCCAGGTGCCTAATCATTCTTCATCTGTAAAATCACCCCTAACACCTCTTTCTCAGTGAATGACGCGGTTAGAATCTCATTCTCATCTACCCCGACTTGAGCTAAATCCCCAACCATGTGCTCGTCGAGCAACACAAAATTGTCTGCCGGAACTCCAAAAGGTTGTTTATAGTATTAGAGATGTATAATTTCATGTTCTCATGAACTCCAATTGTACCTTCATTCCGTGTTTTCCATTTGCAGTCAAATGAAAAAACTGCGCGTTCACCTTGGACAACCTGCCGCACTTTAGCTCTAAGTGCCCACTTCAACTCTTCTTCTCTGAAAAGTGCACGTAGTTTTTGCTCGGCCTCCGCATCTAGTAAGTTAGATTAGGCTTTTAAATCGAGCTCATTTATAAGGTGAATTAGTCTTTCCTTTTCCACCTTATAAATCTGGAAAAAAAAATCTATGAGACCAGGTCTCATAGATTAGCAGGTGAGACCCACTCTGATGGATGACACGTGGCATTTACAAATCACAAAGCACCTCCCCCACCCCACCTGAAATCAGGGGGGGAGAAGAGATTAGATGCTTTGTGATTTGTGAATGCCATGTGTCATCCATCAGAGTGGGTCTCACGTGCATTATATGAGACCTGGTCTCATATAATTTTTTTCCTATAAATCTTGCTTTCATTTTTTGCCTAGCCATCAGGAACTGCCGCAAATGTCTAATCTTATTTTTCCATCGATCAATATTTGAACTACCCCTTGTCGCCTTAGCCCATTCCCAGGCTATGAGATCAATGAAGCATGGTTTGATAATTAGAAGTAGCTATATGTGGACAGGGTTTGATCATTGCAAACTCATTCGTTTCTAAAGTAGAGTAGCAAAAATGATTACATGATGTATGGCAATGCCTTCATTTTTCTATAAAACGCACAATCACCACAATTGTTGGATGCTTCCTTTCACTTTTCGGACTCTTCGACAATACTAACTGACGGACATCCTACACGTCTCCTGAGAGGTTTTGGCTAAACCATACCAAAGTATTAACTGAGTAAATGTTTTGTGTGCTAGCATTCATTTATGTTAGTCACTGTTATTATTTACATGCTTTAGCATATTTCAATACAAAATTTGGGCATTTTATCCCTGAGATGCTTTGTGTCGACATTCCACCAGTCAACAATACCCAGTCTAACTTTATTTATGGTGTATTTATGACATCTTCATCTGGCCACCTACCTTCCTTACTGCCCATTTTTAGAAAGACATGATACATATCCTTAGCTTTGTAGATATCATATATACTTTCTCTTCCCATGCCACAAGTGATGTGTTATGCTCACATACAACTCTCCTCCTCGCCCATGACATCTCCTCGGGTTATTGGTTTATTATCGGTTAGTCCTATCCTAAGCATGGAAAGTGTCAGGAAGTTCCCGACGATCTATCTCGTCCATGACAAGTTTCTTGTAGCTAACATACCGAGGCAGACAAGGCCATCTCACACACCCACCGGCCATATATATTCATGCTCTCATGAATCATCGACTCTACTGTGATTGTTGTCTGGTCATGGGTGTGCTCATGTACTTCCCTGACAATTACAATCCATGTTGTAATATTCTTTGCCTACATGGACAATCGGTCGTTGGAGCTCCTTGTAGGCAGATATGGCTTCAATTTCTATATCCAGAGAGATCGCCCTACTTGATACAGGGACAGTGTAGGAATCAAGAGATCGAGATGCTCATTATAAATAGATTTTTTTGGCAGAAATTACTTGTTTTTTTAACCAAGCTAGGAACCTACCTGTAAACTTTATAGTAAAAGGAAAAGGCCGAAATCCTAGAGTACAACAACAGGGAAATAAGAGAGGACGATTGGCACCCAACGACAAAGCAGACCGAAAAAATAACACAAAGGAACATATATAATGTAGTTATTGTTCTTATAAAAAAATTAGGATATTCATGATAGATATGTATTTATATGCTTCATAAGGTAGCTTAATTGATGGTTTAAAAAATAGAAAATGCTTGTTATAGTTTAAAATTTTGATTTAAAATGATGAAGTGTACTCAATGACCTAAAACGTCTTATATATATTTATAGAGGGAGTAAAAATTTATTGTACTGAACCGTGCTTGAGCTAGCCTGGGCCAAAGGCAGCATGGCCGGCCATTGGGCCGTGCTTGGGCCTGCCTTTGGTATTACATTACGGGACCAATGTCCCAGGTTTATCTCTCATGAGCCCAGCGGCTGCCACTGCTCTCGATTTGACGCCGCCACCACCTCCTTTGCCAGCTCCGCCCGTCCACCGGCATCTCGCAGCCGTGCTGCCTCCTCGCTCTCTCCCGCGCCATAGCCTCAAAACCTAATGGTCCACCAGCAACTTAATGGTTCTTTTCTCTCTCAATCCAGAAACCACCAATGGTCCACTACTCCATTCGTGGGTACTGCCATCACCTGGGCAACCAGCATTGCCACCGTCTATGTGGTCCGCAACCGTAATCATCATTATTAAGAATCATAAGGGACCTCACCACTTGACATGGGTGATGAGCTATCTCAAAAAAAAAATCATAAGGGACCTTAATCAAACTATGAGTTTTGTTTTTGGTCATTTCAACTATCCAAGGAGATTCATGACGATGAACAATGACACAAACACTTATTGTTACTTATAAACCAGATAAGAAAATTTTCTCCAAAAACAAAAGGGGATAATAACTGAGTTCTCTTGTTCTGTTTTCTTTGCTCGTAGGAATAGCAATAGGTTCTCCTGAGTAAATTGCATAAAACCACCATTTTGACGGCTAGATTTGAGAAAAACACTAGGATACATTTTCGCTGCAGAAAACACCACATCTCGCCTAATGGTTTTGCAAAACCCACTGATCGGCGGACCTGGCTCGTTTCAGCTACAAAGGAACTTTGTGAATTTTCACCTATGTTCTGCTTATTTTAATTTTCTAGAAATCAGACAACTTGTAAAAACTCTAGTCATAAATAAGAATTGGACTTCTGTTTTCATCTCATCTTTTGCTTATTTTCCTTCTCTAGAAATGACATAACCACGACATGTTGGAACTCTGCGCATATGTAAAAAATTGGTAGTACCGCACACATTGTCTGTCTGATCCTTCACTATGTGTTCTTTTTCTCTCGCCATCAAGAAACCACCAATGGTCCACTACTCCATTCCAGCTATGTCGGTGGGTACTGCCATCACTCCGTCAACCAGCATTGCCACCGTCTATGTCGTCCACAACCGCAGTCACCATTAAGCATCACTGCATGCGGACCCAAACCGTCGCCACAAGCAGCCGTAACAAGGAAAGCCAATGGTCGAGCTACACTGGCAGGCTATACTGGATGCAATTCTGGCACGAGTCGTGGCACCATCCTCCCTCAAGGACCTAGTGACTGCCAGCAGCAGTAGGTCCTCATTGCATGTACCTGCTGAGCAGTAAGAGCATCTAAAGCCGGACGCCTCAAACCAGCCTCAAACGCCTGGGTATCCCGCCCGGTCACCGACCGGTCACGAAAATCTGATCAGACGGGCGCCTCAAACAGGCATCAAACGCCCGGGCTGACAGGCACCCTCATAAGCGCGCCCGCCACGTCAGACTGTTGATGGGGTCCCATGCGGAAACATCCGGAAACCCGGTGGTCCAAATCTCGTCTCCTCCGTCGGACCGATCTCGCCGCGTTAGTGTGTATCCTATCCGAGGAGTTAAACAGAGAATCAAAGTTTCAGAGAAACAACCTCCCATCTTATTCTCTTTTTCTCTGTTTATTTCCCTTCAAACTTGTAATGTCCATTTGAGGATTTGAGCTGTGTTTTTTGGGGGAAGAAGTGAGATTTGTTCTTCCATACAGAAATATAGCCAGTTTTCTTTTCCTCTCATAGGCTGCTGTAGATATTGAGAAATCACCCCCTTTTTCTTGGTGCCTCTCTTTTCAAAAAGCGAGAAGAACTCCGTTCAGTTTGAATATTACCAATATGAAAACAAAAATGATATTTAACCTGTCTTTTGTATGCCAGCAAGAGGCAGATCACTCGTAGTTGTGTTGTGGTCTGAGTCTGACTATGCATCAATTGAACTTCAGGTTTACCTATGTTCGGTTTATTTTAATTTTCTATAAATCACACAACTTCTAAGAACTCTACGCTTGAATACGAATTTTCGTCTTATCTTTTCCTTATTTTCCTTCTCTAGGAAATGACACAGCCACAACATGTAAGAACTCTGTGCATGAATAAAAATCAGTAGTACACACATTGTCTGGCTGATCCTTCACTCTCTGTTCTTTTTCTCTCGCCATCCAGGAACCGTCAGTGCTCCCTTCAGGCTTTCCACATGGTTCTTAGAATCGATCGGCTGTGGTTGTCGACGCTCTGCTAACAGTTTCTTGGGCTTCATCATAGTCAAGAATAGTGAATCGTAGTGTACGGAAGAGGGCGATGAAGATGAACGATCTTCCAGGAGGTCACGTGTATTTGACGAAGTTTAGTGTGGGGGACAGAATTTTTAATTAAGTCTCTTCTTTCACACATCCCAAAAAGTTAATCTTGCAACAAGAATTATCGCCTTGATGATGTGCACATAGATAGCTAGAGTTATCCGAAACCCTAGAAGGCACGTAATTAAAATTTGCCAAACCGATTAGAGGATGTCTAACTTAGTTTTGCGGGGTTTGCATATGATGTGGCATAGCCTTCATCATAATAATGAGTTTATGTATGACATGGTTATATGTTGTGATGTTAAGTGGCCTGCCCATCACAGCATGATGGTTGAAGACATAGGATTGCGACCTTAATGTAATAGATACAGAGATAGCCTACAGGTTACACAGAGGACCTGGAGCTTCACTAAGCGCAGGAGAACAAAATCAGTGCGATGGCGGTAGTTTTCAAATTTGTCGTGATCTTAGAAGTAGCTATATGTGCACACAGTTTGGTCATTACAAACTCATTTGTTTCTAAAGTGTAACACAGAAAGCAAAAAAGGATTGTATGATATCTGGCCATGCCTCCACTCTTCTTTTCTTTTAAATGGCAAGCATCACAATTATTGGATGTTTTCTTTCACTTTCCAAACTATTCTTCTCAAATACACCATTAGTCACTACTAATCAGAAGTTGCTGACAAGCGGGTGTCCTACCTGTCCCAGAGGGGTTTTGATGCTGGTCTACACGATTTTCATAGTGGTGTGTGGCTCATGGAGGAGTGGAAAACTGTATCAAAAGTGTTAACTACATGAAAAATTGTGTGCTACCATTCATTTATTTTATTCACGATTATTATTTACATATTTTACCGTATCTTTTCTATCAACCTAAAATTTTAGGCCCCTAAGATGGTTTGTGCTCTCGTACAACCATTCATCATTACCCAATATATCTTCATTTATGATTATTTATGAAAGATTCATCTCACCACCTGTCTCCCATACTACGCATTATTTACATATTGTAGCGTATCTTTTCTATCAGTGTTGAAATCATGGGCATTTAATTCGCAATAAAATGGGTCAGAGCTGTATGTATACCAATACAGCCAAGCCAAAGATCAAATCATCACTCGTCCCAATAATTACCTTGTTCTTTGTGGGCATGTAGAATGGTTCATAAACAAGAGGAAAAGGGGTGTCGAGGCCACAGACCTTGCGACAGGCGCTTCTAACTGCATCACATATATTTGAGCGATTTTGATCATGTGAGCTTCGGGGTGATTATCTAAGTGAGTATTGCTCATATGTGTTATGGTTTTCGGTTGTTCTATTAAACAGCTTCGATTTAGTGCCCTATCCTCTAGAAGCAGCGCTCAGCAATGGATGCAGCGATTTCTGCACCAAATCCTCTGGTGATCAGGGCCTCATGACTAACGTGTGATGCCATAGTACTTCACTCACTGATGATGATGACGATAGTGGAGCGTTCTAGGTAAAAAATGACAATGGAGCAAAAAATAAGCCCGAAGAAGCAACATACAAGAAGCTTTCCGGTCTTGCTGAGAGAGTCCTCATGACTAACCCGTGGGAGCCCGGGAAGCCTGCGGCTGGGAAGGCCGGCTAGCGTGGGAGCCCTGGAGGCCCGCAGCTGCTCAGCAGGCCGGCGCAGTCCGCAGCCAGTGGTGGTGTGAGGAGGAATTACGGATGATCAGATAATTCTTTTTTTTGTTTCTTTGTTTCTTTAAAGGTGGATTATCTCAGAATCAGAATGATGCATGCAGCCGTATTATTAAATAAAATATTCAAAAGGTTTATGTTAACATACAATTTCACTCGAAGCTAAAAAATAAAAGAAGAAAAAATTTGACACAACCAGCGAAAACAGGATGAGATGACTACACACCTATCCTATTATTGTACCACCGCCAAAACCGGTTGTAATTATCCCGAGCTACCATCTCCCACCGGATACACCCAGTATCCAAAAGCCCCCTGGTTTCCACAGGAGTAAGGAACACATACGGATCCATGTGGTGGCCGTGTAAATAACCGGCAAAAACGTGATACGAGATTGTCTTTTAAAAACCTTGTCATTTCTGCACTTCCATATAGCCCAATGCGCATACTCCTATCCAAATATCTCTCACAGTGTTTGGCTCAACTCCATTTAGTCACATGCCAAATAACATGTTAATACTATTTGGAGGGCTAACATTCAAGACTATATGAATCGAGCGCCATAAAAGGTTGGCAAGAGAACACTTGAGAAAGAGGTGCCTAATAGTTTCATCCTAATCACAAGCAGCAGCATTGACTACCCTCTCATTTTTGTTTTGCTAAGTTACCTTTAGTCAGAATCACCTCCTTGTAAACAAACCAAATGAAGACTTTAATTCTTAAGGGTACTTTGATCTTTCAAATATATAAATGTTTCGGGATTAGGCCAGAGTCAATTAAATCTAAATACGTGGATTTCACTGAAAAAATACAATTGACAAATAGTCTCCAGTAATCACATCTGGCTCATCAGAGAGGGGGACGTCCATCAACCTTTGCACAAGATGCAACCATGTGACCAATGAATCACCTACTAAAGTTCTCGTAAACTGGATGTTTAGAGGGACAGACTGTAACACTGTAGCAACATAGGCGCCCTTACGCTGTACAAACAGGCATAGTACCACTTTGAACTACTCAATATGTACTACTTCCTCCTTCTTTGGCGACACCATTATGGTTCCAAAGTTTAGATGGAATAGTTGTAGTTGGCTATTAAACAAGTCATGAAACATTTGTAAGAGGTCACCCTTAATGATATTGCCAGCATCTCTTATAAAACTCTGCTTGGAAGCCAGCAGGCCAGGTGCCTAATCATTCTTCATCTGTAAAATCACCCCTAACACCTCTTTCTCAGTGAATGACGCGGTTAGAATCTCATTCTCATCTACCCCGACTTGAGCTAAATCCCCAACCATGTGCTCGTCGAGCAACACAAAATTGTCTGCCGGAACTCCAAAAGGTTGTTTATAGTATTAGAGATGTATAATTTCATGTTCTCATGAACTCATTTATAAGGTGAATTAGTCTTTCCTTTTCCACCTTATAAATCTGGAAAAAAAAATCTATGAGACCAGGTCTCATAGATTAGCAGGTGAGACCCACTCTGATGGATGACACGTGGCATTTACAAATCACAAAGCACCTCCCCCACCCCACCTGAAATCAGGGGGGGAGAAGAGATTAGATGCTTTGTGATTTGTGAATGCCATGTGTCATCCATCAGAGTGGGTCTCACGTGCATTATATGAGACCTGGTCAAATATAATTTTTTTCCTATAAATCTTGCTTTCATTTTTTGCCTAGCCATCAGGAACTGCCGCAAATGTCTAATCTTATTTTTCCATCGATCAATATTTGAACTACCCCTTGTCGCCTTAGCCCATTCCCAGGCTATGAGATCAATGAAGCATGGTTTGATAATTAGAAGTAGCTATATGTGGACAGGGTTTGATCATTGCAAACTCATTCGTTTCTAAAGTAGAGTAGCAAAAATGATTACATGATGTATGGCAATGCCTTCATTTTTCTATAAAACGCACAATCACCACAATTGTTGGATGCTTCCTTTCACTTTTCGGACTCTTCGACAATACTAACTGACGGACATCCTACACGTCTCCTGAGAGGTTTTGGCTAAACCATACCAAAGTATTAACTGAGTAAATGTTTTGTGTGCTAGCATTCATTTATGTTAGTCACTGTTATTATTTACATGCTTTAGCATATTTCAATACAAAATTTGGGCATTTTATCCCTGAGATGCTTTGTGTCGACATTCCACCAGTCAACATTACCCAGTCTAACTTTATTTATGGTGTATTTATGACATCTTCATCTGGCCACCTACCTTCCTTACTGCCCATTTTTAGAAAGACATGATACATATCCTTAGCTTTGTAGATATCATATATACTTTCTCTTCCCATGCCACAAGTGATGTGTTATGCTCACATACAACTCTCCTCCTCGCCCATGACATCTCCTCGGGTTATTGGTTTATTATCGGTTAGTCCTATCCTAAGCATGGAAAGTGTCAGGAAGTTCCCGACGATCTATCTCGTCCATGACAAGTTTCTTGTAGCTAACATACTGAGGCAGACAAGGCCATCTCACACACCCACCGGCCATATATATTCATGCTCTCATGAATCATCGACTCCACTGTGATTGTTGTCTCGTCATGGGTGTGCTCATGTACTTCCCTGACAATTACAATCCATGTTGTAATATTCTTTGCCTACATGGACAATCGGTCGTTGGAGCTCCTTGTAGGCAGATATGGCTTCAATTTCTGTATCCAGAGAGATCGCCCTACTTGATACAGGGACAGTGTAGGAATCAAGAGATCGAGATGCTCATTATAAATAGATTTTTTTTGGCAGAAATTACTTGTTTTTTTAACCAAGCTAGGAACCTACCTGTAAACTTTATAGTAAAAGGAAAAGGCCGAAATCCTAGAGTACAACAACAGGGAAATAAGAGAGGACGATTGGCACCCAACGACAAAGCAGACCGAAAAAATAACACAAAGGAACATATATAATGTAGTTATTGTTCTTATAAAAAAATTAGGATATTCATGATAGATATGTATTTATATGCTTCATAAGGTAGCTTAATTGATGGTTTAAAAAATAGAAAATGCTTGTTATAGTTTAAAATTTTGATTTAAAATGATGAAGTGTACTCAATGACCTAAAACGTCTTATATATATTTATAGAGGGAGTAAAAATTTATTGTACTGAACCGTGCTTGAGCTAGCCTGGGCCAAAGGCAGCATGGCCGGCCATTGGGCCGTGCTTGGGCCTGCCTTTGGTATTACATTACGGGACCAATGTCCCAGGTTTATCTCTCATGAGCCCAGCGGCTGCCACTGCTCTCGATTTGACGCCGCCACCACCTCCTTTGCCAGCTCCGCCCGTCCACCGGCATCTCGCAGCCGTGCTGCCTCCTCGCTCTCTCCCGCGCCATAGCCTCAAAACCTAATGGTCCACCAGCAACTTAATGGTTCTTTTCTCTCTCAATCCAGAAACCACCAATGGTCCACTACTCCATTCGTGGGTACTGCCATCACCTGGGCAACCAGCATTGCCACCGTCTATGTGGTCCGCAACCGTAATCATCATTATTAAGAATCATAAGGGACCTCACCACTTGACATGGGTGATGAGCTATCTCAAAAAAAAAATCATAAGGGACCTTAATCAAACTATGAGTTTTGTTTTTGGTCATTTCAACTATCCAAGGAGATTCATGACGATGAACAATGACACAAACACTTATTGTTACTTATAAACCAGATAAGAAAATTTTCTCCAAAAACAAAAGGGGATAATAACTGAGTTCTCTTGTTCTGTTTTCTTTGCTCGTAGGAATAGCAATAGGTTCTCCTGAGTAAATTGCATAAAACCACCATTTTGACGGCTAGATTTGAGAAAAACACTAGGATACATTTTCGCTGCAGAAAACACCACATCTCGCCTAATGGTTTTGCAAAACCCACTGATCGGCGGACCTGGCTCGTTTCAGCTACAAAGGAACTTTGTGAATTTTCACCTATGTTCTGCTTATTTTAATTTTCTAGAAATCAGACAACTTGTAAAAACTCTAGTCATAAATAAGAATTGGACTTCTGTTTTCATCTCATCTTTTGCTTATTTTCCTTCTCTAGAAATGACATAACCACGACATGTTGGAACTCTGCGCATATGTAAAAAATTGGTAGTACCGCACACATTGTCTGTCTGATCCTTCACTATGTGTTCTTTTTCTCTCGCCATCAAGAAACCACCAATGGTCCACTACTCCATTCCAGCTATGTCGGTGGGTACTGCCATCACTCCGTCAACCAGCATTGCCACCGTCTATGTCGTCCACAACCACAGTCACCATTAAGCATCACTGCATGCGGACCCAAACCGTCGCCACAAGCAGCCGTAACAAGGAAAGCCAATGGTCGAGCTACACTGGCAGGCTATACTGGATGCAATTCTGGCACGAGTCGTGGCACCATCCTCCCTCAAGGACCTAGTGACTGCCAGCAGCAGTAGGTCCTCATTGCATGTACCTGCTGAGCAGTAAGAGCATCTAAAGCCGGACGCCTCAAACCAGCCTCAAACGCCTGGGTATCCCGCCCGGTCACCGACCGGTCACGAAAATCTGATCAGACGGGCGCCTCAAACAGGCATCAAACGCCCGGGCTGACAGGCACCCTCATAAGCGCGCCCGCCACGTCAGACTGTTGATGGGGTCCCATGCGGAAACATCCGGAAACCCGGTGGTCCAAATCTCGTCTCCTCCGTCGGACCGATCTCGCCGCGTTAGTCTGTATCCTATCCGAGGAGTTAAACAGAGAATCAAAGTTTCAGAGAAACAACCTCCCATCTTATTCTCTTTTTCTCTGTTTATTTCCCTTCAAACTTGTAATGTCCATTTGAGGATTTGAGCTGTGTTTTTTGGGGGAAGAAGTGAGATTTGTTCTTCCATACAGAAATATAGCCAGTTTTCTTTTCCTCTCATAGGCTGCTGTAGATATTGAGAAATCACCCCCTTTTTCTTGGTGCCTCTCTTTTCAAAAAGCGAGAAGAACTCCGTTCAGTTTGAATATTACCAATATGAAAACGAAAATGATATTTAACCTGTCTTTTGTATGCCAGCAAGAGGCAGATCACTCGTAGTTGTGTTGTGGTCTGAGTCTGACTATGCATCAATTGAACTTCAGGTTTACCTATGTTCTGTTTATTTTAATTTTCTATAAATCACACAACTTCTAAGAACTCTACGCTTGAATACGAATTTTCGTCTTATCTTTTCCTTATTTTCCTTCTCTAGGAAATGACACAGCCAGAACATGTAAGAACTCTGTGCATGAATAAAAATCAGTAGTACACACATTGTCTGGCTGATCATTCACTCTCTGTTCTTTTTCTCTCGCCATCCAGGAACCGTCAGTGCTCCCTTCAGGCTTTCCACATGGTTCTTAGAATCGATCGGCTGTGGTTGTCGACGCTCTGCTAACAGTTTCTTGGGCTTCATCATAGTCAAGAATAGTGGATCGTAGTGTACGGAAGAGGGCGATGAAGATGAACGATCTTCCAGGAGGTCACGTGTATTTGACGAAGTTTAGTGTGGGGGACAGAATTTTTAATTAAGTCTCTTCTTTCACACATCCCAAAAAGTTAATCTTGCAACAAGAATTATCGCCTTGATGATGTGCACATAGATAGCTAGAGTTATCCGAAACCCTAGAAGGCACGTAATTAAAATTTGCCAAACCGATTAGAGGATGTCTAACTTAGTTTTGCGGGGTTTGCATATGATGTGGCATAGACTTCATCATAATAATGAGTTTATGTATGACATGGTTATATGTTGTGATGTTAAGTGGCGTGCCCATCACAGCATGATGGTTGAAGACATAGGATTGCGACCTTAATGTAATAGATACAGAGATAGCCTACAGGTTACACAGAGGACATGGAGCTTCACTAAGCGCAGGAGAACAAAATCAGTGCGATGGCGGTATTTTTCAAATTTGTCGTGATCTTAGAAGTAGCTATATGTGCACACAGTTTGGTCATTACAAACTCATTTGTTTCTAAAGTGTAACACAGAAAGCAAAAAAGGATTGTATGATATCTGGCCATGCCTCCACTCTTCTTTTCTTTTAAATGGCAAGCATCACAATTATTGGATGTTTTCTTTCACTTTCCAAACTATTCTTCTCAAATACACCATGAGTCACTACTAATCAGAAGTTGCTGACAAGCGGGTGTCCTACCTGTCCCAGAGGGGTTTTGATGCTGGTCTACACGATTTTCATAGTGGTGTGTGGCTCATGGAGGAGTGGAAAACTGTATCAAAAGTGTTAACTACATGAAAAATTGTGTGCTACCATTCATTTATTTTATTCACGATTATTATTTACATATTTTACCGTATCTTTTCTATCAACCTAAAATTTTAGGCCCCTAAGATGGTTTGTGCTCTCGTACAACCATTCATCATTACCCAATATATCTTCATTTATGATTATTTATGAAAGATTCATCTCACCACCTGTCTCCCATACTACGCATTATTTACATATTGTAGCGTATCTTTTCTATCAGTGTTGAAATCATGGGCATTTAATTCTCAATAAAATGGGTCAGAGCTGTATGTATACCAATACAGCCAAGCCAAAGATCAAATCATCACTCGTCCCAATAATTACCTTGTTCTTTGTGGGCATGTAGAATGGTTCATAAACAAGAGGAAAAGGGGTGTCGAGGCCACAGACCTTGCGACAGGCGCTTCTAACTGCATCACATATATTTGAGCGATTTTGACCATGTGAGCTTCGGGGTGATTATCTAAGTGAGTATTGCTCATATGTGTTATGGTTTTCGGTTGTTCTATTAAACAGCTTCGATTTAGTGCCCTATCCTCTAGAAGCAGCGCTCAGCAATGGATGCAGCGGTTTCCGCACCAAATCCTCTGGTGATCAGGGCCTCATGACTAACCTGTGATGCCATAGTACTTCACTCACTGATGATGATGACGATAATGGAGCGTTCTAGGTAAAAAATGACAATGGAGCAAAAAATAAGCCCGAAGAAGCAACATACAAGAAGCTTTCCGGTCTTGCTGAGAGAGTCCTCATGACTAACCCGTGGGAGCCCGGGAAGCCTGCGGCTGGGAAGGCCGGCTAGCGTGGGAGCCCTGGAGGCCCGCAGCTGCTCAGCAGGCCGGCGCAGTCCGCAGCCAGTGGTGGTGTGAGGAGGAATTACGGATGATCAGATAATTCTTTTTTTTTGTTTCTTTGTTTCTTTAAAGGTGGATTATCTCAGAATCAGAATGATGCATGCAGCCGTATTATTAAATAAAATATTCAAAAGGTTTATGTTAACATACAATTTCACTCGAAGCTAAAAAATAAAAGAAGAAAAAATTTAACACAACCAGCGAAAACAGGATGAGATGACTACACACCTATCCTATTATTGTACCACCGCCCAAACCGGTTGTAATTATCCCGAGCTACCATCTCCCACCGGATACACCCAGTATCCAAAAGCCCCCTGGCTTCCACAGGAGTAAGGAACACATACGGATCCATGTGGTGGCCGTGTAAATAACCGGCAAAAACTTGATACGAGATTGTCTTTTAAAAACCTTGTCATTTCTGCACTTCCATATAGCCCAATGCGCATACTCCTATCCAAATATGTCTCATAGTGTTTGGCTCAACTCCATTTAGTCACATGCCAAATAACATGCTAATACTATTTGGAGGGCTAACATTCAAGACTATATGAATCGAGTGCCATAAAAGGTTGGCAAGAGAACATTTGAGAAAGAGGTGCCTAATAGTTTCATCCTAATCACAAGCAGCATCATTGACTACCCTCTCATTTTTGTTTTGCTAAGTTACCTTTAGTCAGAATCACCTCCTTGTAAACAAACCAAATGAAGACTTTAATTCTTAAGGGTACTTTGATCTTTCAAATATATAAATGTTTCGGGATTAGGCCAGAGTCAATTAAATCTAAATACGTGGATTTCACTGAAAAAATACAATTGACAAATAGTCTCCAGTAATCACATCTGGCTCATCAGAGAGGGGGACGTCCATCAACCTTTGCACAAGATGCAACCATGTGACCAATGAATCACCTACTAAAGTTCTCGTAAACTGGATGTTTAGAGGGACAGACTGTAACACTGTAGCAACATAGGCGCCCTTACGCTGTACAAACAGGCATAGTACCACTTTGAACGACTCAATATGTACTACTTCCTCCTTCTTTGGCGACACCATTATGGTTCCAAAGTTTAGATGGAATAGTTGTAGTTGGCTATTAAACAAGTCATGAAACATTTGTAAGAGGTCACCCTTAATGATATTGCCAGCATCTCTTATAAAACTCTGCTTGGAAGCCAGCAGGCCAGGTGCCTAATCATTCTTCATCTGTAAAATCACCCCTAACACCTCTTTCTCAGTGAATGACGCGGTTAGAATCTCATTCTCATCTACCCCGACTTGAGCTAAATCCCCAACCATGTGCTCGTCGAGCAACACAAAATTGTCTGCCGGAACTCCAAAAGGTTGTTTATAGTATTAGAGATGTATAATTTCATGTTCTCATGAACTCCAATTGTACCTTCATTCCGTGTTTTCCATTTGCAGTCAAATGAAAAAACTGCGCGTTCACCTTGGACAACCTGCCGCACTTTAGCTCTAAGTGCCCACTTCAACTCTTCTTCTCTGAAAAGTGCACGTAGTTTTTGCTCGGCCTCCGCATCTAGTAAGTTAGATTAGGCTTTTAAATCGAGCTCATTTATAAGGTGAATTAGTCTTTCCTTTTCCACCTTATAAATCTGGAAAAAAAATCTATGAGACCAGGTCTCATAGATTAGCAGGTGAGACCCACTCTGATGGATGACACGTGGCATTTACAAGTCACAAAGCACCTCCCCCACCCCACCTGAAATCAGGGGGGGAGAAGAGATTAGATGCTTTGTGATTTGTGAATGCCATGTGTCATCCATCAGAGTGGGTCTCACGTGCATTATATGAGACCTGGTCTCATATAATTTTTTTCCTATAAATCTTGCTTTCATTTTTTGCCTAGCCATCAGGAACTGCCGCAAATGTCTAATCTTATTTTTCCATCGATCAATATTTGAACTACCCCTTGTCGCCTTAGCCCATTCCCAGGCTATGAGATCAATGAAGCATTGTTTGATAATTAGAAGTAGCTATATGTGGACAGGGTTTGATCATTGCAAACTCATTCGTTTCTAAAGTAGAGTAGCAAAAATGATTACATGAAAAATTTGTCCCAGAGGGGTTTTGATGCTGGTCTACACGATTTTCATAGTGGTGTGTGGCTCATGGAGGAGTGGAAAACTGTATCAAAAGTGTTAACTACATGAAAAATTGTGTGCTACCATTCATTTATTTTATTCACGATTATTATTTACATATTTTACCGTATCTTTTCTATCAACCTGAAATTTTAGGCCCCTAAGATGGTTTGTGCTCTCGTACAACCATTCATCATTACCCAATCTATCTTCATTTATGATTATTTATGAAAGATTCATCTCACCACCTGTCTCCCATACTACGCATTATTTACATATTGTAGCGTATCTTTTCTATCAGTGTTGAAATCATGGGCATTTAATTCTCAATAAAATGGGTTGTGCTGCCGTACAAATTGGACATTATCCAGTATATCTATATTTATTAATGGAGTCCCGCCATCTGCCTCCCTTGCTGCCCATCATATAAGAAAGGTGATACACATCATTAGCTCTGTAGATGCCATACATCTTCCTCTTCCCGTGCCACTAGTCAAGGGTGTTCTGCACACATACAACCCTCCTCGTCCAAACAACATGTCACATCTCCTCCTCATGTTCTTGGCTTATAAACTACTCTATCCTAAGCATGGGAGGTGTCAGGAAGTTCCAGGAGATCAACCTCCTCCACGACTGAATTATCATAGCCAACATCCCTACGGCGAGAAGACTATCACGCACGCCCAACCAATATCCATATATGGGTTCTTGTGAATCATCGACTCGTTTTTTGTTGCTGTTTGGTCATTGGCGCACTCATGAATCATTGACATGATGACTCTGTTTGCACACATGGCCGATCTGTAGCGGATGTGTATTCTCTTTATGTAGCTCCAGAGATAGATGCCACTCATTACAGAGATAGGGTAGCAATCATGGGTCATGGAGTCTCTGTATATATGTTAGACATATACATCAGTTACTAGTTATCTCATGCTAAATATCCATACAATGTGTGTCACATTGATACTATATGATTGATCTTTATGCATGGCACTGCGGCCAATGTCACAAGACAGACACATCACCTTATGTCGTGTGGTTGAGATGGCAGCAAATTACTCCAAGACGCGCTGCGCGCTTCAGCTACGTCCATTCCACGATGGCCACATGAGTGTGTTAATAGATCTTATCTTGATTTATATAATTATTTCCGCGTCGAGTAATATGGAAAGGCCAAAGAGGAGGAGAGTCAGTACAGACAATTATTTGGCTGTGAGGTAGGACCCCTTCCGTTTACATACCTTGGGATTCCCACTCATCACCGTAATCTCAGCAACTAGGAACGGAAAATTATTGAGGACCGCATTGAGAAGAAGCTCAGTAGTTGGAAGGCTAAGCTTTTTTTATATAGAGGACGACTTACCATTATCAACGTTGTCCTTACTAGCCTACCGATGTTCATGCTATCCTTTTTTGGCATACCTAAAGGGGTATTTGAAAGGCTAGACTTTTATTGGTCTAGGTACTTTTGCCAATGCGAAACGAAAGTACAAACTTGCTAAATAGGACATTCTCTGTAGGCCTAAGGATCAAGGTGTGTTGGGCATTGAAGACCTCAAAATAAAAAACAAGTGCTTACTCGATAAATGGTCATATAACGTATAAGCTACTTAACGAGGAACGTGTTTGGCAAGAGTTGTTGCATAACAAATACCTGAACTCCAAAAGGTTATCCGAAGTAGATTCTAAGCCTATTGATTCACCGTTTTGGAGGTGCTTGGTGAAGGTCAAGTCATCATCTTTTAAGAGAGGTTCCTTTAAGGTTGGTTATGGCCAATAGACGAGTTTCTAGGAAGATACCTCGCTGGGTGACACTCCATTAGCTCTACAATACCCAACCTTGTATATATCGTGTTCAGAGAAAAGAGGATTCAGTGGATTATGTTTTTGGGACTAGCCCTTTGAACATCCAATTTCACAGGGCTGTACTCGGTGACAAATGGACTAAGTGGATCCATTTGTTTAGTAGGTTGATCTCGATCAATCTAACTCAGATACCAGATTTGTTCCAATGGAATTCGACCACTAATGGTGTCTCCGCTGTGAAGTCCAAGTATGCGGATCTTATGGATTCTGGACCTATTTTTCACCGAAAACATATTTGAAAAAATGAAGGTTGCTTCCAAGATGAAAGTTTTCATGTGGTTTTTGCAAAGGGAGCTAGTTCTAACAAAAGATAACCTTGCTAAATGTAACTGGCATGGTAGCAAAAAACATTATTTTTGTCATCAGGAGGAGACAATTCATCATTTATTTCCGTGATGTCCATTTACCTCCTTGATCTGTCGTGCAGTTCATGTTACATACAATTTAGCACCGGCAACGAGTATTCTAAATTTGTTTGGAAGCTGAAGGGACAAATCCTCGTGGGAGTTTGTGCCATTCTTTGGGCAATATGGAATTGCCGAAATGATTGGTTTTGAACAGATCATCTACTCCTAATTTCTTGCTGGTTATCTGCAGGGCTACAGTTTCAATCCTTATGTGGTCATCACTGCAACATGTGGACATGCGAGGGCTTATGGCCTCTAGGTGCAGCCGGATGGAAATGGTTGCGCAGGGTTTATTCAACCAGTATGGCTGGCGACCCACTAGTGGACTATGTGGATGAGCTATATAATCTCGTGTTTGACCGGTTGTGGTAGTGTGTTTTTCTCTTTCTTTAATATCTGGAACTCAGTGATTAAAACTTGATTTATGTTTAATAATATACTCCCTCCGTCTCAAAATAAGTGACTCAACTTTGTACTAAAGTTAGTACAAAGTTGACTCATTTTTGAGTCACTTACTTTGGGACGAAGGGAGAAGTTGTGTGCAGAGGCCGGAGTAATCCCTTTTTCAAAATAAATAAAAATAAAAAATAGCAATGCAGTCTCCTGCACGATCGAGAGGATGTGAGTGGCATGTTCGTCCTGACAAGAACATGTTGAGCGACCAGCATGATGCTCTCTTGTTTTCCTTGTGATGCACGGCGGGCAAAGCCGCAACCTGAACCATTTTATCAAATCTAAAAAAACTCAAGTAATTACCCTTTTTGACCCAACAATGAAAGTCACCCTCTTGATGTGTGGGCTATAACGTTAGAGAACTTAATAATGAACCTGGACTTACCTACTTTTGTGAAAATCTCTATAATCTTTATCATGTTTTTCTTCGAACACAGATTAGTAGTTTTTATTATTGTTTTCGTGTAGGCATATGTGTATTTTCTAACGTCGTACAAGATTAACAACAGTTTAGTGGTGGGTGTGTGTACCCATAATATTATGTAATCGTGGGTGTACCCTCCTAAACCCTAGAACCATCAGCAAGGTCTCAAATCCTAGTCTGCTCTTTGTTTCATGTCGCACTTAATTCGAGTAAGAGACCTGCATCAACCAATTTCTTTGAAATTCTGCGTGCATGGGTTAGAGATTCCGACAAAACTGCTGACATTTGAAGGACTCATTCGATTCGTTATGCCTAAACCAGAGGTATGTAGTTCATCACGCATGCACTTCAATCTTCAGTCTGTTCTATGGGTTCCTTAGCTAGTGAGCTCATCCGACCAGGGTCTTCATTAATTAGTTGTGTTCCTCCGTTGGAACTTTTTTATTTTTAGTTATGATGCACCTAGTAGTTTGAAATGAAAGAATTAAAGAAACAATGAAAAAGTGATGAACCTCATTTGATGTTGTTATTATTGAACAATGCAGGAGATCAATATCAACGCAAAAAATATCGATGCTGCAGCAGGGGAGATACTTGGCGTTTTGGAGGATCCAAGCAAAGGAAATGTGATCTTCGTCGGTGGTTGGCATGCACTTGGGGCATCCGTAACACTCAAGGCAGTTGCACAACGTCTGAAGTCATCAAAATCGAAGTTTGACAGGGTTATTCATGTGGATTGCTCATTGTGGAAAAGCATGAGGGCCATGCAAAAGGCGGTCGCAGAGGAGCTGGAGTTTCCGCTGTCGGTGATACGTCCAAAACGTATCTATAATTTCTGCTTGCTCCATGCCTCTTTTGGGTGATATTGCTATGATATTTATACACTTCCATACACTTTTGATCATATTTGGACTAACCTATTAACTCAGTGCACCCCAGTGCCAGTTTCTGTTTTCGGCTGTTTTTGTATTTCAGGTTTTCACATTACGAGAACTGCCAGGAAAATCCATCAAAAATATATAAAAAATCAGCATTCCAGGAGCTACCGTGCGGCCAAAGTACAGCCGGGGGGGGGACCCACGGGGGCTCCAGGCGGCCCACCCCTAGGCCGCGCCGGGGGGGGGGGGGGGCTGGGCCCCCCAGGACTCCCCTGGTGACCCCATTTGGCATATATTTAAGGTCCGTGGAGAAAACCCTGATTCCGGACCCCTTTTCTCCAGACGCGATTCCGATCTCCGCCGCCATCGCCATCAAGCTTCGGGGGACCAGAATTCCTGCGCCGGCACCCTGCCGGGACGGGGAAGTGCCCCCGGATTCATCTCCATCGACGTTGCTTCCTCCCTCCATGATGCGGGAGGAGTTCCTCCTCGGGGCTGAGGTTCTTACCAGTAGCTATGTGGTCAATTCTCTCTCCCATGATGTGATCTACGTTGTGATCATAGGCTATGTTAATCTAGGGTGATCCCATGATGTTTCCCCTTCCTCTATGTATTGGATTGATGTACTCACTTGTCTTTATCTAGTATAATCCCCGAGACCAAGGTGACAGCGGTCTATTGGACATGGATTAGAAAAGTATTTTCATGAGTGATTTCCTCTCTTGTGTGTTGATTGAAGATTGAGAGTCTCTTGGTGCTTGTCTTTGACTATCCTTTAGATATATTGTGGTGGTTGTGGGACTCTCTTTGGATGGCCGCGGTGACATTGGGAAATCCTTAGATTGAGAACTACGAACTTTGAGGTGTGCTTTCGTAGCCCTACATAATTCTCGTCCTCTCTTGACCACGAAGGAATGACCTCCGAGTGCGTCCCCTTTGCATGTTTTATGGGAAATATCATGTGATTCGATTATGTTAATGTTGTTGGGAGTTGGCACTAGTGAAAGTATGAACCCTAGGCCTTGTTTCCACCATTGCAATACCATTTGTGCTCACATTTACCACTTGTTTGCTTGCTGCACTTTTTATTACAGATTTATATTACTTTGTTTTGCCATCCATATCACTTGCCATTTAACATCTCTTCGCCGAACTAGTGCACCTATACATCTAACAAGTGTATTAGGTGTGTTGGGGACACAAGAGACTTCTTGTATCTTAGTTGCAGGGTTGCTTGAGAGAGACCATCTTCAACCTCTACTTCCCTGAGTTCGATAAACCTTAGGTCATCCACTTGAGGGAAATTTGCTGCTGTCCTACAAACCTCTGCGCTTGGAGGCCCAACATAGTCTACAAGAGTAGAAGCGTGTGTAGACATCAAGCTATTTCTGGCGCCGTTGCCGGGGAGGTGAGCGCTTGAAGGTATATCTTTAGATCTTGCAATTAAATCTTTTTGTTTCTTGTTTTTATTTCACTAGTTATGTTTATGGAAAACCTTGCTATTGGATCGTTGCTTGCGGGAGGACGCCCCACACCTATGGTGGTTACTCCTCCTCCTATTGAAATTGTGCCCTATAAAATACCTGCTGGTATTATTGTCGGGGCCGGATTTCGGGAACACAATATTCCAGAAATTAACCCCTAGTGTCATCACCAGCCCAGGATTACTGTTACTGGTTGACACATCCTTGTTACAGATTTCCAAGCATTTACAGGAATTCGATACAAGACCATATAGGTCTACTGATGCAATAAAGACTCCGGTGGTGGATGAAGAAATTGGCTTGCGGATTTTCACACCGATGGGGTTCCATTCCATCAGGAACAGCTGACCCGGATAACTCCTATCCTGCGTGGCTGCACTCCTAGGCTTCGCACGGACGTTGCTGTATTAATTCTTGCAGAACCCACAACCTGACCAAGTAAATAGCCAGGGACAAGCCTGTGAGTACGTTTGAATGTACTCGCAAACATCATGGACAAAAGATATAACAAATGCAGCAAAACAATTATATGGTCATGGTGAATTAAACTATATGCACATGCTCATGATACTTATTTTAAATGCATGCTGTCAGGAATTAAAACATGGCATGATGAATAATAGTTAGTGCAGAAGATAAATATTAGCACCAATAAAATATAACAGAAATGCCAATCGGGTGTCAAATGACACCACGGTCGGTCTGGAAAAGAAATGCCAGTCGGGTGTCTAAAAGAGAAATCGGACGATACCATCCGAAAACTCAGGCGACGCCACGAAAGGACTTGAAAAGAAATGCCAGTCGGGTGTCCACAAGAGTAGTGGCGTGATAAACCGCCTGACACTCGAGGGACGCCACAGAAAGGACTTGAAAATAACGGCGAGTGTCCGGGGTAGTCTAGCCAGCCCCTGAGACACTCTGGAAATTAAAATAAGAGCAAGGGGTTAGTTCACAAATATAATCATATCATCAAATATACTAACTCCACCAATAGCAGTAAGAAATAATCTGCATAATACACCATGCTCAAGTATTAAATTATTTCCTCCGGAGACCGACTCTAAGACCGACACTTGACCAACCCAGACTGTAATCCTTAACCGCGGACACGGCTATTCGAATAGGTTTCAAACTCTGCAGAGGGTGTACTCTTTACCCGCAAGTATAGGATTTCCTTAGTCAGTATAGTGACACTGACTAATTCCCATTATGGTCTTTAGGTTGAAAACACACCTAACCAGCACACACCAGCTTAACTTTTCTGCTGCCAGGGATCACCCAAAACAACAGTTAAGTGAAACTCTAAGTGGGAAGGCTACAACCTCCAATAGCATGGGATCACTATTCAAACGCGCGGATTACAAGGGTACATTCCCTCTCGGCTACAACCGGAAACACCCATGCCCCCGGACCATGTGGCATGCCTACCGGATGCACCCGGTATCTTCCACCATGGCCTCTCTGTACGGTGTGTGCACGGAAAGGGGTTGACAACTTACTAAACCATACCCTACCCGTGGTAGAGACAAGTGGCAGCACGATTCAAGTATGGGGGTTACTGGAACAAGACTCGATCTACGGTCGACTCAGGAGGCTAATGATTCTAGCAATAGTCAGCACAACAAAATTATTCTTTCAACCATAACATCAGGACAGGGCCACAACCCTTGTCT
>LR738712.1:872471066-872558967 GCA_902687465.1 Secale cereale | reverse complement strand
GGCGGCGAGGGGTTCGAGGAAGATGGCGATGCAGAGGTGGCAGGGGCGACAGAAGGCGCATGTGCGAAGTCGGAGGCAGATTCGGTGGGGCCGGGCGGAGTGGATTGGGCGGAAGACGTGGGCGTGCATGGGGAGCGGGCGGTGTGGTTGGTGGGAGGCGAGCCTGATGCGGATTGGGTGGAGGAGGCGGGCCCGTGGGACGCGTGGGGTGGAGTGGGCGGGCGCGGGGCGTGGGGCGCGGAGTGCGATGGCGATCCACTGGGGCCGCCCGCGTCCGAGGTTGCAGGGACGTAAATCCCGGGGCGGATCACGCCAGGAGCCGGGTCAGAGGGGGGATCTGGTGTGGCGAGTGCCCGTGTGGCCGTGGGTGTGGGTGACGCGTAAGGAAAAGTGGTCTCATCAAATGTGACATGCCGAGAGACAATGACCTTGCGCGAGGTTAAGTCAAAGCAGCGATATCCTTTGGGTTCGATGGGGTAACCGAGAAAAACGCACCGAGTAGAGCGAGGGGCAAGTTTGTGAGGGCTTGTGGCATAGAGATTGGGAAAGCAGAGGCACCCGAACACACGAAGGTGATCATAGGTTGGAGAGCGGCTGGTAAGGAGGAAGAAGGGTGTGTGGGAGCGAATGGTACTAGATGGTCGCTAGTTGAGTAAATGGGTGGCGGTGTGTAGGGCCTCAACCCAAAATTGAGGAGGAAGATTGGCTTGGACAAGAAGTGTGCGAATAATGTCATTGGTGGTGCGGAGTAAACGTTCGGCCTTGCCGTTTTGAGGAGAAGCGTGAGCGCAAGAGTGGCGAAAGGATATCCCATGGTGAGAAAAGAATGAGCGAAGAGCGGTGTTGATGAATTGTCCTCCGTTATCACATTGCATGCATTGAATAAGAACATGAAATTGGGTGAGGATATAGTGAAAGAAACGTAGAAGAGTGGCGGAGGTGTCAGATTTAGCACGCAATGGAAATGTCCATGAGTAATGGGAGTAGTCATCTAACAGAACCAGGTAATATTCGTAGCCCGAAAAACTTGTAACAGGGGATGTCCAAAGATCACAATGTAGTAATTGAAACGGTGCAGTAGTTACATTATTGGAAGAAGGAAAAGCCAAGCGAGGTTGGCGTCCAAGTTGACATGCCTCACAAAAGGAGGGTGTAACATTATTACAATTGGGTAAAATAGAGCTAATGGTGCGAGCCAATGAAGATTTGCCGGGATGGCCAAGCCGGCGATGCCACAAGTCGCTGGTGGTGATGGAGAAGGCCTGGCCGCCGGTGGAATTTTTGCCAAAGAAAGGGTAAAGGTCGCCGGAGCTAATGGACGTCATGAGAACCTTCTGGGTGCGAAGATCCTTCACATAAAAACCATAAGGAGTGAAAGTTATGGAGACATTGTTATCGATAGTAAATTGGCGAACAGAGATGAGATTAGGAACTATGGAAGGAGAGGCTAAAACATTGTATAGAGAGAAGGGGGTGGGGGAGAGATTGACGGAACCAGATGCCACAATAGGTAAGTGCTGCCCATTGCCAAGAATAATGCTTGAAAAATCATGCCTTGGAACAGAAGGAGACGAGAGGATACCCGTCACGTGAGAAGAGGCACCGGAGTCCAGGAACCACTCGTTGGTGGGGAGGCCCGACTGATCGGCAGCGTGGTTGAAGAGCGCCGCATGATCCCAGGAGGGAGCCGGCGGGTAGCCGGGCTGCATGGAGTACGGCGGCGGCGGCCCGGAGAACATGACGGGGTAGGCCTGAGTGGACGCCCGGGCGGGGGCCGAGCACACCCGCCGCGTTGGGTGCAGACCAGTCGGGGCGCGGAGGCGGCAGGGCCATGCCGTACGGCGCAAAGTAGCCGGTGTAGGGAACGGGCGGCGATGGGGGAGCGCCACGGCCGGACGAGTCACCACGGCCACGGCCGCACCCACGGCTGCGCCCACGCCCGCGGTCACCGTTGTGGCCACCACGGAAGCCACCACCACGCCCGTAGGAGCCATCGGAGCCAGCGCGATCGCCAGCAGGAGGGCGGGATCCACCGCGGTCGCCGGAGCCGCCAGGGCCGGCAGGACCGCCAGAGCCGCCAGGACCGCCGGAGCCACCCGATCCACCAGAACCGCCGTGGGTGATGGAGAGGGCGGCGGCGCCATCGGTGGCCGAGCGCAGGTTGAGGTTGTACTCGGCCAGCTCGAGCCGAGAGCGAACGATGCCGAAGGGTGGGAGCGGGTTCGTGTCGCCCAACACGATGTGGATCGTCTCGAAGCGGGGAGAGAGGCCGTGGAGGAGCTGCATGGTGAGGTCGTTGTCGGTGACGGTGGCACCCACATCCGCCAGGCTGTCCGCAAGAGCCTTTAGGCGTCGGGCGTACTCGACGACGGGAAGGTCGCCTTGCTGCAGGTTGCGATACCGGCGAGTGAGGTGGAGAATCTGGGCGCCCTGGTTGGCCAGGAAGTAGTCGGTGATGCGGTGCCAGGCCGTGTAGGCGTCGAGGACGCCGTCGGAGATGAGCTCAAGGAGAGGATCAGCCAGCGTGAAAAGCATCCAGAGAACTAGGCGCTGGTCGACGGCGAGCCAATCGGCGTCGGCACCGTGAGGAGGCGGGCTGTCGACATGGTCCTACACGCGATACTAGAGGACGATGTGGAAGAAGGTGCGCCACTTGGAGAAATTATTCTCAGCAGGATCCAGTTTAAACTGGACATAGTTGGAGATGTGATCGTTGTGGATGTTGAGAGGGGAGTGGCTGGAGGATGGAGCAGCGGAGGAGGAGAGGGCAGCGGTGGTGGTGGAGGAGGCAGCCGGAGCAGAGGGAGAGGTCCCAGAAGAGAGGGCACCAGAGGAAGGGGAGTGCGCCGCCGGTGAGGGAGGTGGGCTGAAGAGGTCCTCGAAGGCCATAGCAGCTGATACTGTTGGAATTAAACACGGTCTCCTGGGACGGCTCGGACCAGGACTCAATCACCGATTAGGACATGTATAGGCTAGCTGATAGTACTCCCTCCGTCCCAAAATTCTTGTCTTAAATTTTTTCTAGATACGGATGTATCTAATACTAAAGTGTAACTAGATACATTCGTATTTGGACAAATGTAAGACAAGAATTTTGGGACGGAGGGACTAGTATATATATGTACCCTACCCCTGTACTTTAGACCGTGAGTTGAAATAAACACAAGGCTCGATACGAGCCTTTGGCAATACTTGGCCAGACTCCTCGTGTGCGTACGTGTGAGTAGTTCCGGTGGGCGGAATCAATCAGCCGGCTGCTGTATACGTGCGTGTTTCATATAGGAGTTGTGTACGTGTGCAACTGGCCGGGCTACGTAGCTATCTGTGCTAGCTTCGATTGATCAGGACGGATCAAGCCAGCTTGGGGCAGGAACCAAGCTAGTCAGTGTCGCTTCGCTTCGTCGTCGGTTGTATCGTTGTCGCCGGAAAGTACTCGGCGTCGGGACAGGGTCAACAAATACCAAGTTATGGGATGAATTCAGTGTGTGTTGTATTAGCTCACAGAGAGATTACATATAGGAGGAGACCTCAACGGCTCCAGGAAGATAGGCACGTCCTAGGCGTGCATGGCCCTATCCAGATCCTAAAGACTAGGGGAGAGAGTTACATCATGACCACGTCATACAACAGAGATACAATGTACAGTATGTATACAACATATACAACACGCTAACACACGTAGAAGAACACTTCCTAACCAAGGTCCACAACTTGCCTGACCTGTCCACCGCAAGCTTCCTTAAGACAGTCATCCTTATCAATTGTGATTATGTGGAACAGCTTGTCCCTGGCATGCTGCCCCCATCGCTGGAGTCATTCACCTTCTTATGTGATTTGAGTTTTCCTTACGCCGGGATATATAGAATTTCCTTCCAGGGCTGTTCTCAGTTGAAGAGTATACAACTGAAAGGATATATAAGGAGACTCAAGAAGCTGGACCTCTCAGGCACAGCAGTGAAAACCATCGACTTCAGTTCACTGAAAGCTCCAAACCTCAAATGTCTCATCTTGCTGGCCTGCGAGAAGCTCTGTGCAATAGTATGGCCACCAAAAGAGAAAAGGACAGAGGTTTTGGAGGTGCTGCACATCAGCACCATACGATCTACATCACCAGGCCAAGCTAGTTGCGAAGAAAAACCCCGAAACCCTGTTGCAGCTATTGGAGCATCATCTAGTCTTGTTGCTACTGCTACAAAACAAGGCATCCGTCGATATGTGTCCTTTGAATTTAAGTGGTACATCTGCACAAGGGATACAAGGATTCTTAGGTCGCTTGAACCGGTTAAAGGATGTATTGAGCACAGTTATGTGTTGGAGATATGCCCTAGAGGCAATAATAAAAGCATTATTATTATATCTCCTTGTGCATGATAATTGTCTGTTATTCATGCTTGAATTGTATTGTATGAAAACAGCGATACATGTGTGAATACATAGACCACAATGAGTCCCTGGTAGGCCTCTAGTAGCCAGCTCATTGATCAACAGATGGTCACGGTTTCCTGACCATGGACACGAGATGTCAGTGATAACGGGATCACATCATTAGGAGAATGATGTGATGGACAAGACCCAAACTTGAGCATAACACAAGATCGTATAGTTCGTAATGCATAAGCTTTTCGGTGTCAAGTAATTATTCCTTAGACCATGAGGTTGTACAAACTCCCGGATACCGTAGGAGTACTTTTGGTGTGCCAATCGTCACAACGTAACTGGGTGGCTATAAAGTTACGCATCGGGTATCTCCAAAAGAGTCTGTTGAGTTGGTACGAACCGAGACTGGGATGTTGTCACTCCGTATGACGGAGAGGTACCTCTGGGCCCACTCGGTAATACATCATCATAATGAGCTCAATGTGACTAAGTAGTTAGTCATGGGATGATGGATTACGGATCGAGTAAAGAGACTTGCCATAACGAGATTGAACAAGGTATTGGGAATACCGACGATCGAATCTCGGGCAAGTACCGTACCGATGGACAAAGGGAATAACATACGGGATTGAGTGAATCCTTGACACGGTGGTTCATCCGATGAAGATCATCGAGGAACACGTAGGAACCAACATGGGTATCCAGATCCCGCTGTTGGTTATTGACCGGAGAGTGGTCTCGGTCATGTCTACGTGTCTCCCGAACCCGTAGGGTCTACACACTTAAGGTTCGGTAACGCTAGAGTCGTAGAGATAAATGCACGTGGAAACCCGAAAGTTGTTCGGAGTCCCGGATGAGATCCCGGACGTCACGAGGAGTTCCGGAATGGTCGGAGGTACAGATTGATATATGGGAAGTCCAGTTTCGGCCAACGGGTGATCTCTGGGGGTCACCGGGAGCGTCCCGGGACCACCGGAGGGGCCCTGGGGGTCCACCGGGTGGGGCCACCCATCCCGGTGGGGCCCCTAGGCCACGAGGGGATGTGTCCAGCCCTCTGGGCTGGCGCACCACTAAGGGAGGCCCACCTCCCCTGCGCCTAGGGTTCAAACCCTAAAGGGGAGGGGGGCTCCACTTGCCTTGGGGGGCAAGGAACCCCCCTTGGCCGCCGCCCCCTTGCAGATTGGATCTGTAGGGGGTCCAGGCGCCCCCCTCCTGGCCCCTATATATATGTGGGGGGGGAGAGGGCAGCCGCACCCAAGCCCTGGCGCCTCTCCCCCTCCCGTCACACCTCCCAACTCCCACGCAGGGCGCCCGACGAAGCCCTGCTGCGATCTCCACTGCATCCGTCATCACGCCGTCGTGCTGCCGGATCTCTGACGGCTTATCCTCCCCCCTTGCTGGATCAAGAAGGAGGTGACATTGTTGCACCGTACGTGTGTTGAACGCGGAGGTGCCGTCCGTTCGGCGCTAGATCATCGGTGACGAAGAACGTGAAGAGTACGACTACTTCATCCTTGCTTCGTTGAAAGCTTCCGCACGCGATCTACATAACGGTATGTAGATGCACTCTTACTTGCTCGTTGCTAGATGTATCCATAGTTGGATCTGGGTGAAGACGTAGAAATTTTTTGAATTATGCTAGGTTCCCCAACAGTGGCATCTGTGCCTAGGTTTTATGCGTAGCATCTTGCACGAGTAGAACACAAAGCAGTTGTGGGCGTATGATCTTGTTCAACTTTCTTACCGTTACTAGTCAGTCTTGATTCGGCGGTATTGTGGGATGAAGCGGCCCGGACCGACCTTACACGTACGCTTACGTGAGACTGGTTCCACCGACAGACATGCACTAGATGCATAAGGTGGCTGGCGGGTGTCTGTCTCTCCTACTTTAGTCGGATCGGATTCGATGAAAAGGGTCCTTATGAAGGGTAAATAGAAGTTGACAAATCACGTTGTGGTTTTGGCGTAGGTAAGAAACGTTCTTGCTAGAAATCCTATAGAAGCCACGTAAAACTTGCAACAACAATTAGAGGACGTCTAACTTGTTTTTGCAGCATGTGTTTTGCGACGTGGTATGGCCAAGAACGAAGATGTGATGAATGATATATGTGATGTATGAGATTGATCATGTTTTTGTAATAGGGAATCACGACTTGCATGTCGATGAACTTGACAACCGGCAGGAGCCATAGGAGTTGTCTTTATTATTGTATGACCTGCGTGTCACTAAATAAAGCCATGTAATTACTTTACTTCATTGCTAAACGTTAGCTATAGTAGTAGAAGTAATAGTTGGCGTGACGACTTCTTCAAGACACGATGATGGAGTTCATGATGATGAAGATCGTGGTGTCGAGCCGGTGACAAGATGATCATGGTGCCCCGAAGATGGAGATCCAAGGAGCAAGATGATATTGGCCATATCATGTCACTTTAATTGATTGCATGTGATGTTTATCATGTTTTTGCATCTTGTTTACTTAGACCGACGGTAGTAAATAAGATGATCTCTCACTAAAATTTCAAGTATTGTGTTTCCCCTAATTGTGCACCGTTGCTAAAGCTCGTTGCTCCGAAGCACCACGTGATGATCGGGTGTGATAGGTTCTAACGTTCGCATACAACGGGTGTAAGACAGATTTACACACGCGATACACTTAGGGTTCACTTGACGAGCCTAGCATGTACAGACATGGCCTCGGAACACGGAAGACCGAAAGGTCGAACACGAGTCGTATAGAAGATACGATCAACATGAAGATGTTCACCGTTTTTTGACTAGTCCGTCTCACGTGATGATCGGACACGGACTACTCAATTCGGATCGTGTATCACTTAAGATGACTAGAGAGATGTCATTCTGAGTGGGAGTTCATTAAAATTTGATTAAGATGAACTTAATTATCATGAACTTAGTCTAAATTCTTTACAATATCTCTTGTAGATCAAATGGCCCACGCTCAGGTTTCCCTCAACTTCAACGCGTTCCTAGAGAAAACCAAGCTGAAAGACGATGGTAGCAACTATACGGATTGGGTCCGTAACCTGAGGATTATCCTCATAGCTGCCAAGAGAACTTATGTCCTAGAAGCACCGCTAGGTGATGCACCCGTTTTCCCAGCGACTCAAGACGTTATGAACGCCTGGTAGTCGCGTAGTGATGATTACTCCCTGGTTCAGTGCGGCATGCTTTACAGTTTAGAATCGGGTCTCCAAAAGCGTTTTGAGCACCATGGAGCATATGAGATGTTCGAAGAGCTGAAAATGGTTTTCCAAGCTCATGCCCGAGTCGAGAGATATGATGTCTCCGACGCATTCTACAGCTGTAAGATGGAGGAGAACAGTTCTGTCAGTGAGCACATCCTCAAGATTTCAGGATTGCACAATCGCTTGTCTCGGCTGGGAATGAATCTCCCAGATGAAGCGGTCGTTGACAGAATCCTCCAGTCGCTCCCACCAAGCTTCAAGAGCTTCGTGTTGAACTTCAATATGCAGGGGATGGAGAAGTCCATTCCCGAGGTGTATTCGATGTTGAAATCAGCGGAGGTAGATATCAAGAAAGAACATCAAGTGTTGATGGTCAATAAAACCACTAAGTTCAAGAAAGGCAAGGGTAAGAAGAACTTCAAGAAGGACGGCAAGGGAGTTGCCGCGCCTGGCAAGCCTGTTGCCGGGAAGAAGCAAAAGTATGGACCCAAGCCTGAGACACAGTGCTTTTATTGCAAGGGAACGGGTCACTGGAAGCGGAACTGCCCCAAATACTTAGCAGACAAGAAGGAAGGCAATGTCAAAGGTATATATGATATACATGTTATTGATGTGTACCTTACCAGCACTCGTAGTAGCTCTTGGGTATTCGATACCGGTGCAGTTGCTCACATTTGTAACTCAAAACAGGAGCTGCGGAATAAACGGAGACTGGCGAAGGATGAGGTGACGATGCGCGTCGGGAATGGTTCCAAGGTCGATGTGATCGCCGTCGGCACGCTACCTCTACATCTACCCTCGGGATTAGTTTTAAACCTCAATAATTGTTATTTAGTACCAGCTTTGAGCATGAACATTGTTTCTGGATCTCGTCTTATGCGAGATGGATATTCATTCAAATCGGAGAATAATGGTTGTTCTATTTATTTGAGAGATATGTTTTATGGTCATGCCCCGCTGGTCAATGGTTTATTTTTGATGAATCTCGAACGTAGTGATCCACATATTCATAGTGTAGATGCCAAAAGATGTAAAGCTGATAATGATAGTCCCACATACTTGTGGCATTGCAGCCTTGGTCATATTGGTGTCAAACGTATGAAGAAACTCCATTCGGATGGACTTCTAGATTCTCTTGATTATGAATCATTTGACACATGCGAACCATGCCTCTTGGGCAAGATGACCAAGACTCCGTTCTCCGGAACAATGGAGCGAGCAACCAACTTGTTGGAAATCATACATACCGATGTGTGCGGTCCAATGAGTGTTGAGGCTCGCGGAGGCTACCGTTATGTTCTCACCCTCACAGATGACTTGAGTAGATATGGGTATATCTATTTGATGAAACACAAGTCTGAGACCTTTGAAAAGTTCAAGGAATTTCAGAATGAGGTTGAGAATCAACGTGACAGAAAAATAAAATTCTTGCGATCAGATCGTGGGGGTGAATATTTAAGTCATGAATTTGGCACACACCTTAGAAGTTGTGGAATTGTTTCACAATTGACACCGCCCGGAACACCTCAACGTAACGGTGTGTCCGAACGTCGAAATCGTACTCTGTTGGACATGGTGCGATCTATGATGTCCCTTACCGATTTACCGCTATCTTTTTGGGGTTATGCTTTAGAGACTACCGCATTCACTTTAAATAGGGCTCCGTCGAAATCCGTTGAGACGACTCCGTATGAACTTTGGTTTGGCAAGAAACCGAAGCTGTCGTTTCTAAAAGTTTGGGGTTGCGATGCTTATGTCAAGAAACTTCAACCTGAAAAGCTCGAACCCAAATCGGAGAAATGCGTCTTCATAGGATACCCAAAGGAAACAATTGGGTACACCTTCTACCACAGATCCGAAGGCAAAGTCTTTGTTGCCAAGAATGGATGCTTTCTGGAGAAAGAGTTTCTCTCGAAAGAAGTGAGTGGGAGGAAAGTAGAACTTGATGAGGTAACAGTCACCCCTCCTGTACCGGAAAGTAGCGCAGCGCAGGAAACTGTTCCTGAGGTGCCTGCACCAACAAGGGAGGAAGTTAATGATAATGATCATGAAGAAACAGATCAAGTTACTACTGAACTTCGAAGGTCCACAAGGGCACGTTCCGCAACAGAGTGGTACGGCAACCCTGTCCTGGAAATCATGTTGTTAGACAACGGTGAACCTTCGAACTATGAAGAAGCAATGGCGGGCCCAGATTCCAATAAATGGCTTGGAGCCATGAAATCCGAGATAGAATCCATGTATGAAAACAAAGTATGGAGTTTGGTGGACTTGCCTGATGATAGGCACGCCATAGAAAATAAATGGATATTTAAGAAGACAGACGCGGATGGTAATGTGACCATCTATAAGTCTTGGATTGTCGCTAAGGGTTATCGACAAGTTCAAGGGATTGACTACGACGAGACTTTCTCTCCCGTAGCGATGCTGAAGTCAGTCAGAATCATGTTAGCTATTGCCGCATTCTATGATTATGAGATATGGCAAATGGACGTCAAAACAGCATTCCTTAATGGCTTCCTCAAGGAAGAGTTGTATATAATGCAACCGGAAGGTTTTGTCGATCCAGAGAACGCTAACAAGGTATGCAAGCTCCAGCGCTCGATCTACGGGCTGGTGCAAGCATCTCGGAGTTGGAATATTCGCTTTGATGAGGTGATCAAAGCGTTTGGATTTATACAGACTTATGGAGAAGCCTGTATTTACAAGAAAGTGAGTGGGAGCTCTGTAGCATTTCTCATATTATATGTGGATGACATATTGCTGATGGGAAATGATATAGAATTCTTGGAAAATGTAAAGGCCTACTTGAATAAAAGTTTTTCAATGAAGGACCTTGAAGAAGCTGCTTACATATTAGGCATCAAAATCTATAGAGATAGATCGAGACGCCTCATTGGTATTTCACAAAGTACATACCTTGACAAAATATTGAAGTAGTTCAATATGGATCAGTCAAAGAAAGGATTCTTGCCTGTTTTCCAAGGTATGAGATTGAGCAAAGCTCAGTCGCCGACCACGGCAGAAGATAGAGAAAATATGAGTGTCATTCCCTATGCCTCGGCCATAGGTTCTATCATGTATGCCATGCTGTGTACCAGACCTGATGTGAACCTTGCCATAAGTTTGGTAGGGAGGTACCAAAGTGATCCCGGTACGGAACACTGGACAGCGGTCAAGAACATCCTGAAATACCTGAAAAGGACTAAGGATATGTTTCTCGTTTATGGAGGTGACGAAGAGCTCATCGTAAAGGGTTACATCGATGCTAGCTTCGACACAGATCTGGATGACTCTAAGTCACAAACCAGATACGTGTATATTTTGAATGGAGGAGCAGTCAGCTGGTGCAGTTGCAAGCAAAGCGTGGTGGCAGCATCTACATGTGAAGCGGAGTACATAGCTGCTTCTGAAGCAGCGCATGAAGGAGTCTGGATGAAGGAGTTCATCACCGACCTAGGAGTCATTCCAAGCGCATCAAGTCCGATGACTCTCTTCTATGACAACACTGGTGCTATTGCTATTACCAAGGAGCCCAGGTTTCACAAGAAGACCAAGCATATCAAGCGCCGTTTCAACTTCATCCGGAATTATGTTCAGGATGGAGACATAGATATTTGTAAAGTGCATACGGATCTGAATGTAGCAGACCCGTTGACTAAACCTCTTTCACGGGCAAAACATGATCAACACCAGAACTCTATGGGTGTTCGATTCATCACAATGTAACTAGATTATTGACTCTAGTGCAAGTGGGAGACTGTTGGAGATATGCCCTAGAGGCAATAATAAAAGCATTATTATTATATCTCCTTGTTCATGATAATTGTCTGTTATTCATGCTTGAATTGTATTGTACGGAAACATCGATACATGTGTGAATACATAGACCACAATGAGTCCCTGGTAGGCCTCTAGTAGCCAGCTCGTTGATCAACAGATGGTCACGGTTTCCTGACCATGGACATGAGATGTCAGTGATAACGGGATCACATCATTAGGAGAATGATGTGATGGACAAGACCCAAACTTGAGCATAACACGAGATCGTATAGTTCGTAATGCATAAGCTTTTCGGTGTCAAGTAATTATTCCTTAGACCATGAGGTTGTACAAACTCCCGGATACCGTAGGAGTACTTTGGGTGTGCCAACCAACACAACGTAACTGGGTGGCTATAAAGGTACGCATCGGGTATCTCCAAAAGTGTCTGTTGAGTTGGTACGAACCGAGACTGGGATGTTGTCACTCCGTATGACGGAGAGGTACCTCTGGGCCCACTCGGTAATACATCATCATAATGAGCTCAATGTGACTAAGTACTTAGTCACGGGATGATGCATTGCGGATCGAGTAAATAGACTTGCCATAACGAGATTGAACAAGGTATTGGGAATACCGACGATCGAATCTCGGGCAAGTACCGTACCGATGGACAAAGGGAATAACATACGGGATTGAGTGAATCCTTGACACGGTGGTTCATCCGATGAAGATCATCGAGGAACACGTAGGAACCAACATGGGTATCCAGATCCCGCTGTTGGTTATTGACCGGAGAGTGGTCTCGGTCATGTCTACGTGTCTCCCGAACCCGTAGGGTCTACACACTTAAGGTTCGGTAACGCTAGAGTCGTAGAGATAAATGCACGTGGAAACCCGAAAGTTGTTCGGAGTCCCGGATGAGATCCCGGACGTCACGAGGAGTTCCGGAATGGTCCGGAGGTAAAGATTGATATATGGGAAGTCCAGTTTCGGCCAACGGGTGATCTCCGGGGGTCACCGGGAGCGTCCCGGGACCACAGGAGGGGCCCCGGGGGTCCACCGGGTGGGGCCACCCATCCCGGTGGGGCCCCTAGGCCGCGAGGGGATGTGTCCAGCCCTCTGGGCTGGCGCACCACTAAGGGAGGCCCACCTCCCCTGCGCCTAGGGTTCAAACCCTAAAGGGGAGGGGGGCTCCACTTGCCTTGGGGGGCAAGGAACCCCCCTTGGCCGCCGCCCCCTTGCAGATTGGATCTGCAGGGGGTCCAGGGGCCCCCCCTGGCCCCTATATATATGTGGGGGGGGAGAGGGCAGCCGCACCCAAGCCCTGGCGCCTCTCCCCCTCCCGTCACACCTCCCAACTCCCACGCAGGGCACCCAGCGAAGCCCTGCTGCGATCTCCACTGCATCCGTCATCACGCCGTCGTGCTGCCGGATATCTGACGGCTTCTCCTCCCCCCTTGCTGGATCAAGAAGGAGGTGACGTTGCTGCACCGTACGTGTGTTGAACGCGGAGGTGCCGTCCGTTCGGCGCTAGATCATCGGTGACGAAGAACGTGAAGAGTACGACTACTTCATCCTTGCTTCGTTGAAAGCTTCCGCACGCGATCTACATAACGGTATGTAGATGCACTCTTACTTGCTCGTTGCTAGATGTATCCATAGTTGGATCTTGGTGAAGACGTAGAAAATTTTTGAATTATGCTACGTTCCCCAACATTATGTATATATAGAAATGGATTCATCTCCTGCAAGTAGTGCTACTGTTGGTGACAATGAAGTTGCTCAAGGAGTCCGGAGTAGGTGTCAGCCTGATAATTATTCATATGCAAGGGATGTCTTCTTTCAGAGCGACCTACAGGCCGACGCTAATAATGAAGGTGCAATCAGCTGGATGTGGGATTGCCCAACTAGTCCTACTCCAAGGGCCCAAGACTTGTATCTTCACATACAAGATAAGCAGGAGGTGAAGAGGGGACTACAGAAAAAACAGAGCAACATTGAAGGAATTAATGTTAGTGCTGTTTTTCCTGGTTTTATAGCTAACAATGCTCGCATGCTTCACGTGCATGATAGCTCATCCATCACTTGCATCACATGCCCACAACCACAAAGTCAATGCTGGAGGTGGCTTCAATGGTGCCGAGTCGAGAGGTGCCCCAAGCTACGTACTGTCTTTTATACTCCCCAACCAAGTGAGGGTGATGGCTTCTGTTATGAGTTGGCCACATTCTGGGCATCTGAACTCCCAAAGGCATGCTACATCTGTGATTGGAGTGTAATACGTATGTTTTCCTTTGTACACATAGTACTATTGCACCTAGACCATTGCCCTAGGCTCATACATGTGCTACCCTTGTCCGAGTATGTGGACACTTTGCCTCATTTGGATACCCTGGAGATTGTGTGTTGCGGTGATCTAAGGGAGGTCTTTGCTTTGGACCCTGAGCAAAATGGGCAGAAAATTCTGGGATTTCCCAAGCTAAGGCGCATCCACCTGTACGAGCTTCCTAGCCTTCAGCACATCTGTGGGAGCAGGATGTCCGCGCCCAACTTGGAGACTATCAAGATCAGGGGCTGCTGGAGCCTTAGGAGCTTACCAGCGGTGAGCAAAAACAACAAGAAGCTTCCTAGCGTGGACTGCGAGAAGGATTGGTGGGATAATCTGGAGTGGGACGGGGTGGACGCGAACCACCACCCTTCACTCTATGAGCATAACCACTCGTCATACTACAAGGCCCAACAGCAAAGAGGCACCGTACTAAGGTGAGATACAAATGGCCTATCTCTCTTTTCATCATTAACTCGCTTAGAGTGCCAGCCAGCATGTTTAACCATTCTAATTTTTATTACACTAGTTAGTGTACTCCTATGTATAGTGAACCGATAATCTCATTGACGATTTGTTTTTTTTGCACCTTAGGTAGTCAATTCCTTCCATGGGACATGAGCGTCGATTATGTCATCATGTGGTGCTCCCTACACAGCGGTTGTTTATGCTGCAGTGTATCGTTTCGTGTTGCTTTCCCTACTTGATGTTGTTTTGAATGGTTTGGTTGTGCCTTTGCATCTGCAATGCCAAGGCGCGGAGCCTCTGCAACTGCATGGATCCGCATTGCCATGGCATGGTGGTGCCATCCTCAGAGTTTGGTTTGGTTTGATTTGATTTGGTTGGTTTGGTTAGCTCCGCTCGATTGAGCAACGCATGCGTCAAAGTAAGCATCCATCATCTGGTTTGATAGATGATGCATGTTGCAAGCTTTGAGCAAGATGGAGAAATAAATGAGAGTGGATTCAGCCTGGGCAGCATGAGCAGCCTACCTGCTCATGTTGCTCACATGCATGCTGCTCGTGTGTGATTTGTGAGTGGTGCGTGATTTGTCAGCTATGGACTGATTGTTGTACTAATAATTGAACTATTACTCTGGCTTCTTGCATGATTGTTGTTGATGATTTGTGTTTATCCATTGCTTGATTAAGGTCGCTGCAATTCTACAAGTCACTGCAATTCTGCGTTTTTTTTCTATTCGCGCGTTTCTCAGGAATCAAATAAGCCCTGAGAATGTACTCAGGTGGATCCCCTTTTTGCTTGTCGCCCTCGCGCTATCTCCTCAGCCTAGTGGCCGCCGCCGCCTAATAGGTGCAGCTGGCCGATCCACGACCAAAAGTTGTTGGAGGAGGGGGAGGTGAGCCGGCGGCGTCGGTTAGGCGGAGGTGGCCTCAAATCGAGGAGGCGGTGCATCAGGTGAGAGAGAAGAGAGTAGTTTCTCTCTGCGTGCCGACTCCGGGGGGCGCTGGCTCCACGGCAGCGGACCCGAGCTCGACACGCCGATGCAGACTACCGTGGCAGCATCACCCATGCCTCAACCCCGCACCCGTCGCCACCGCTGCGACGAAGGCGGACGCGCGCCCCTCGGAGCAGAGGAACGCCGGAAGCGGAGCTCAATCTACTACCGCTCCCATTCGTTACGACACCGCTCGGCGACCACCATGAGTAGGACAATCCGGAGCCTGTTCCATTCGTTCTGTGCTTGATCTTGTTTCGTTAGTGTGTTTATTTACTTACGTAGCAATTTCTGATGCATGTGTTGTAGCAACCTGCTTGTCTTTTGGTTTGGTCACTGCCCCAGAAAGAAGAGACTAGGCTAGTCGTTGGGTTGTGAGTTCTTTGTCATTTTAATAACTATCCAAGGAGGTTCATGGCGATGAACAATCACACAAACACTTATCGTTACTTACAAACCGGATAAGAAATTTTCTCAAAAATATAAAAGGGGATACTAAATGGGTGCTGTCGTTCTGTTTTTCCTTGCCGGCAGGGATAGCAATATGGTTCTCCTCCGTCCTCGCTCCCTGTATCCAAGGAGATAAGCACAGAAGCATCCTCCCACCTTGTTCTTAAGTTTCTCTATTTACCACCCTTCAAATTTCCCTTCTCCTTTTGAGGACTTGAGCTGTGTTGTTTGGGGAAGAAATGAGATTTGTCTTTCCATACAGAAATATAGCACAGTTTTTTCTCTCTCTCATAGGCTGCTGCAAATATTAAGAAATCGCCTCCTTTATCTTGGCACCTCTCTTTTCAAAAAGCGAGAATAACTCCGTTCTGTTTGAATATTACCAATATGAAACTGAAAATGAAATTAGCCCATCATGTGTATGCCAGCAAGAAGCATATCACTCGTAGCTGTGTTGTGGTCTGAGTCTGACTATATATGCATCAACTGAACTTCAGGTTCTGTTTATTTTAATTTTCTAGAAATCACACAACTTATAAGAACTCTAGTCATGAATAAGAACTGGACTTCAGTTTTTGTCTTAGCTTTTGCTTATTTTACTTCTATAGAAATGACACAACCACAACTTGTAAGAAGTCTCTGCATGAATGAAAATTGGCAGTACTGCACACATTGTCTGTTTGATCCTTCACACTCAGTTCTTTTTCTCTCGCCATCCAGAAACCGTCAGTGCTCTATTCGGGCCATGTCTATGGGTACCGCCATCACCTTGTCGACCAGCATTGCCACCGTCTAAGGCGTCTGAAGTCATCACCAAGCATCACTGCATGTGGACCCAAACCACCGCCACAAGCAGCTGCAACATGCAAAGCCAATGGCCGAGCAAGTGCCTGCTCTGGGCGGCTATACTCGACGTGATCACCAGAGTCGTTGGCACCAGCCTCCCTCCGGGGCCTAGTGACTGCGAGCAGCAGCAGGTTCTCATTGCACGCCTGCTGAGCACAGTGAGCAAGCACACTTGCACAACCTCTGCTTTACCTTACTCACCGTCACCGGCGATCACTATGTCCAGGTACGACACTGTCCTCCTAATCATCCTCATGTACTGTCTTATCTTGGAATGCATATAGTTTTGTGCTGCGAGCGGAGCGCCACTTGTGTGCTTCTCTTCACCCTTCACTTCACTTTTTGTTTGCTCAATCTGTTGTAGCTTGTAAGTCCACATAATTTATCCCTGAAATATGAAGTGTTGCATTCTGGAGCATATGCATGTAGATGTGAAGTGACATGCTTGTCAGGTAAATCTTTACATCGTTTGCCTTCTTTTTTTTGTGAAGCAGCCGGTTCCTAAACTGAATCCAAAATGTAGCATCCTGGATTATATGCACTGCAGAAGTGAAGTGCTTATTAAGTAAATCTGTACATATTCATGACTTCACACCAATTACAACCAGGCTATGAGCTTTTCTACCCTAGCTGCTTATACAGGTTGGTAACTCATTTTCATGCTATTCATAGATACATTAATTAGTTCATCTGTATAATTTTTCTTATCAAAGTTCAACCAATTCTTTAGGATGTAAATTTTGGATAAAATTTATTTAATCTAATGATATGTTAGTCTTAGTATAGAAGCTAATTCAGATAAGTGTTATCTGGATGGTCAAATAACTAGCAGAAAAAAAATACAAAATATAAAATGTGAATGAATCTATCGACCCAAAGGCTCGGATCACCATGCAGATGAGAGTGCAATGATAAACTATGTGTGCATATAGTTGTAATGATCATGTAAAATTTACATGCTGTTTACCCTAGCAGAAAAGTAGGAAACCCAATTATCCTAACCATAACAAGATCACAACAACATTACACCGAACAGAACAAAAAATGCAAACACCTGCCAGAGAAGGAACCTTAATCAAGCAATGGAATAATATAATATGCTGCATATGGGACCTTAATCAAGCAGTGGATTAACAGAAATCATCACCAACATTTATGCGCAAGTCGGAGCAAGAATTCTCAATTATTATTACAATTAACAGTCTTTAGCTGAAAAATCACACACCACGCCACAACACCACACAGGCTGAAAAATCACACAACACACCACAGCATGTAAGCAGCTTGAGCAGGAAGAGTGCGCATCGTCACTCTGCCCAGGCTGAATGCACTCTCTTATTCATTTCTATCTTGCTCAAAGCTTTGATGTGTAATGGCTCAGTTGAGCGGAGCCGACCAAACCAATCAAATCAAATCAAACCAAACTCGTGGATGCACCGCATACCATGGCAATGCTGATCCACGTTGTGGCAGAGGCGCTGCACCTCGGCAGTGCAGACGCAAAACACAAACCAAACCAATCAAAAGAAGATGAAATAGGGAAAGCAACACGAAACCATACACCACAGCGAAGACATCTGTTGTCCAAGAAGCACCACAGGATGACAGGATCGACGCTTGCGTAGAAATCGACCAATGAAAGGAACTGATTACCTATAGTACCGCAAAAACAAATCGCCGTTGAGATGATTGATTCACCACAAACACATAATATAAGAACTAGAGTAGTGTAGATTGGACGCTAACTTATGTTGGCTGGCAGTCTTATCGAGGTATCGATGAAAGGAGAGATGGGCTATATGCATCTCACCTCAGAACCGTGCCCCTTGGCAGCTGGGCCTTGTAGTATGACGAGTGGCTATGCTCATAGAGTGAAGAGTGGTGGTTCGCCTCCAGCCCATCCCACTCCAAGTTATCCCACCATTCCTTTTCGCAGTCCACATTAGGAAGCTTCTCGTTGTTTCCACTTACAGTTGGTAGGCACCTCAGGCTCCAGCAGCCCTTGATCTTGACAGTCTCCAAGTTGGGCGCGGACATCCTGCTCCCACAGATGCGCCGCAGGCTGGGGAGCTCATACAGGTGGATGCGCCTTAGCTTGGGAAACTGTACAACTTTCTGCTCTTTTTGCTTAGGGTCCAAAGCAAAGACCTCCCTAAGATCACCACAACACACAATTTCTAGGGTATCCAGGCAAGGCAAAGTGTCCACAGACTCGGACAAGGGAAGCACATGTATGAGCCTAGGGCAATAGTCCAGGTGCAACAGTACTATGTTTACAGAGGAAAACACACGCATTGCACTCCAATACCAGATGTAGCGTGCCTTCAGGAGTTGAGATGCCCAGAATGTGCTCAACTGATGACAGAAGCGATCACATTCACTTTGTTGGGCAGTACGAAAGACAGTACGTAGCTCAGGGCATCTCTCAACTCGGCACCATTCAAGGCTCCTCCAGTATGAACCTTGTGGGCATGTGATGCAAGTGATGGACGAACTATCATGCACGTGAAGCATGCAAGCCTTGTTAAATACGCAGCGAGAGGGTGAATCAGCACTAATATTAATTCCTTTGATGTTGCTCTGCTGTTGCTGCAGTAATCCCCTCTTCATCTCCTGATTATCTTTTAAGTGAACATACAAGTCTTGAGTCGTTGGAGTAGGAATAGCTGGGCAATCCCACATCCAGCTGATTGCACCTTCATTATCAGTGCCAACCTGTAGGTCGCTCTGAAACAAGGCATCACTTGCATATAAATACTTATCAGGCTTACACAGACTACGGATTTGTTGAGCAGCTTCACTGTCACCAACCGTAGCACCACTTGTAGGAGATGAAACCATTTCCATATATACATCAGTGTGCTCAATATTTTTAACTGGTTCAAGCGACCTAAAGATCCTTGTATCCCTTGGAGAGATGTACCATTTAAAGTCAAAGGACGCATGTGGACCCACCTAGGAAGTGTGTACCAATGGCGTGGCTAGGCCCCTTTTTCGGCAGGGATGACGTCCGCTCCTAGGCTCCCCACGCTCCTGCGGCGCGCTGCTCCGGCGCCCGCAGCCACCCTGTCCGCCGGCGGCCCACCCTCCCCCCCGTCCGGCCCTGCTCGGTCGGCCTCGCCGGCCTTCCCGCCGGGCTTCCCATGCCCCATCCCTGGTCGCCGCGAGCTGGCCCTTGCCATCTTTCCGCAGCTTGGGCTGGCTGTCTCAGATCTGGCCGCGCCGCCCGGAGATACTGCTCGCCCAGGGCCGTCCTCCACCCTGGATCCGCGGCCTGCTCCGGATCTGGGCGCTCTGCCTCTGCTGCTTGGTTCGGCGGCGGTCGCTCGCAAGGTGAGTTTCGACTTCAATGCTCCCTCGCTGGACTCAACTCCCCCGCTGCCCATTCATGGCGCCCTGCGGCCATGCCTTAAGGCCGCGCCTGGGCGCGCGGTCAGCTCCAAGCGACCGCGTTCGCCATCGAGCCCTGCGCCTCCCGCGCTCCCTGCTCCCGCCGTCCCGTGCATTGAAGAGGGATGGACGGCCGTCCGGGCGCCGTACTGGTGGCGGGCCAACAACCGCGTCCGAAGCATTCAACTCGGGGCGCTTATTCCCCTCCGGCCTCTGCTTGCTTCGTCAAGCTGCACAAGCGCACTTGCCACCGCTGCCTCGACAAAGGACACTGCAAGGCCTCCTGTCGAAATCCCCTCAAGTGTCTCTGCTGCAAAAGATCTGGCCACAAAGCCCGCAGCTGCTCCAGATCCCCGCCCCCACCGGCTCCCTCGCGCTCTGCTCCGACAACCAAGCTCCCGCCGCCGCCTACGGTCCCGTGCGGCGCCCAGCCCGCCGGCATGGTTCGCATCGGGGACCCGTCGCTCCGCCCCGCGGAGCGCCGCGCTGTGGTCACGGCGACCCAGGAGATGGACCTGCAGGCTGCAAGCCTGGCTTGCCTTGCTGCTTTCGTCTGGGTGGGCGGCAACCGTCCCCGGGTTTCCGCCGACGAGATGCGGACGGCCATCGCCGACCACTTCCGCATCGACCGAAGCTGCTTCAAGGTCAAGCCGCATCTGCCGGAGGATTTCCTCGTCACCTTCGACTTCCAGCATCACCGCGACCTGGTCGCTGCGCTGCCGGGGAGGTTCGAGCATGGGGGGCTCGACATCCACGTGGCCAAGTGGCGACTCGATGCCAACGCCGAGGCCGTCAACGCCTTCCACCACGTCCACCTCTGCGTCGAGAACCTGGCCCTCAACGCCTGGAACGACCGAGTCGCTGAGCAGGTTCTTGGGCCTGAAACTATGCTGCACTACTTCAACACTGCCACCGTCATGCGGGAGGATGCTACTTCGCTCAACCTCTGGGCGTGGTCGGCGAACCCATCCTCCATCCCCAAGGTTGTGCTGCTCACTGTGGGAGACAGCCAGCCGTTGGGTGCTCTCGCCGGCCCATCTGGGGTCACCGGGCGCCGCGCGCTCCGTCGGCGCGTTCTGGTTCACCTGGACCGCCATGAAGACTTCACTCCCGACGTCGACGGCAACGTGCCAAGGCGCCCGCACTACACCAACCGTTTCGACTGGTGCTTCCGTGTGATCGATGGAGAGCGCCTGCCACGGCGCAGCGAGTCGTCGGGCCACCGCCGCGGCGACAGAGACAGGCGCGATGATGACCGCGACGATGATGACCGCCGCGGTCGGCGTGACGACCGGCGCCCATCCTGGCGCGACCGTTTCTTCCGCAGCCGGTCGCGGGCGCCGCAAAGAAGGGAGGAGGATGATCGTCGTGATTACCAAAGAGACGACCGCCGCGATTCCAGACGCGACGGGCACGAGATTGGGCGGAGGCGCCTCGGCGCGTCACTTGCGTCGGCTGCTCGCGGTCCTGTTCGTCCTCCTATCGGTCGCCGTGGCAGCTCGGTGGAGCGCTCAGCGACCCCGGAGGTGTTTTCGCGTGGACGTTCGCCGCCGCCGTCTCCCCGCACCACCTCCTGCGACATCATCGAGCTGCGGGCACCTTCCTCGAGCCCAGTTTGGCTGCGCAGGGCGCTGGGCTGTTTCGGCACTCCTGTGCAACCTTCTCTGACGCTCGTTGATGCGCCTCTGACGCCCCTGGCTGGGGCCCCGGTCGCTTGCCCTGCTGCCGGGCTGGATGAGGAGCCTCGTGGTCTGGACGAGCCACGCACGCCAGTCTTCGTGCCTTGCCTTGTGCTGTCATCTCCGACGCTCGAGGTTGCAACCTTGGCGTCCCCTGCTGATGCCCCTGATGCTGGCCCTGATGTCGATCAGGTTGAAGATCACCGTGGTGCTGCTGATGCGCCTCGCACTCCCGTCTCTCCTACCCTGGCGATGGTGCTCTGCGACGAGGAGCCTGGCGCTGATGACTTGCCGGCTGCAGACGTGTGCACCCCCTTGTTTGTGCCTACGGTGCCCCCTCTCCTTGCCCCCCCCCCCTGAGCTCCTCCCCGCCGAAACGGCCTGCCGCAAGAAGAATGACGCTCGCGGGGGTCACAAGCTTCGACCTCAGCCGGCGCAGCCCTCGTCTCCGAGCCAAGAAGAGGACCGTCCCCATTGCCAAGCTCGCTGAGCAACTGCTTTGCCAAAGGCTAGGTTTCTTGGGCCAGGGGGAGTCGATCACCCAAGATGCGCTAAGCCGCTACGTCGACATGTTCCATGGCCAGCTGCCTGACTCTGCTGTCGCGGCTCTTCGAGCTCTCTTTAGGCTAGATTGCGACCTGGCGACCGCGGTGGAGGAAGCGCTTCTGCAGCATGGTGGTGATGCTGGTCCTGAGGTGGCTACTCCGGGAGACCTTGCAACTGCGGGCGCAGTCTGATGAACCTTGGTTCCCTCAAGATGTAATGTAGTTTCTCTATGTTAGTCTTCCATTTCTGCAGCCCTCTACGCCTGTTTGTAGATGAATCGTGCAACTGCTATCTGTTGCCCCGGCGAGGCAATCTGCTATCTGGTTTGTGCCTGTCTGCTGATAGACTGATGATGTATGCCGTTATCTATGATTAGCCAAAACCTATGTGTGCTAAACTGGAATGTCCGAGGATTAAATTGCCAAAACAGAAGAGCGGCTGTAAACGAGACTGTCGCCGCTTCGGCCTGCCACCTTGCTTGCTTCCAAGAAACCAAGCTTGAGCTTGTTGACCCCTTGGTTGCCTCCTTCCTCGGCGGATACAGGTTAAAAAGTTTTGCCCAAAGACCCGCCATTGGCACCCGTGGGGGGATCCTTCTGCTCTGGGACGACGAGCATTTGCTGCTTGAAAACGTCCATTTTGGAACCTACACCCTTTCGGCAAAGATCACCGTCATCAACTCAGGGTCATGCTTCAACTTCACCATGGTCTACGGGCCAACGAGATATAACCTGAAGGATGATTTTTTTTTCAACGAGCTGATGGCTGAGAAGCCTCCTCCCGGTGTTGGATGGTTAGTCGCAGGCGATTTCAACCAAGTTTACAGAGCCCAAGACAAAAACCGCTCTAATGCAAACCGTAGCCGCATCACTCGCTTTCGGAATGCTCTCAACTTTTGTGAGCTCAATGCTATTCACCTTCAAAACAGGAAGTTCACTTGGAGCAATGAGCAAAACAACCCAGTAATGAGCAAGCTTGATGGTTTCTTCTGCAATGAGGACTGGGACCTTGCTTTTGACAAGCATATCCTCCACGCTCTGTCTTCCTCCCTCTCGGATCACTGCCCGCTCCTCCTTGCCAATGATGATGGGCCCCGACGGCCGAAGACTTTCCGCTTCGAGAATTTCTGGACAAGTATGCCTGGTTTCCATCAAACTGTCCTTGCGGCTTGGAATGAACCCTCCATGCATTCTGAACCTTACCAAAAGCTTTTCCACAAGCTGAAGCGCACTAGCCAGAGGCTTAGGTCCTGGAGCAAGACTCTTTTTTCCCAGGCCAAAGTTCAACTCCACATGGCCCTGGACATCATTTTGCGTCTTGATGAGGCACAAGACCGCAGAGAGCTCACCGCGGAGGAGGGGGACCTTCGTAGAAGACTGAAGAGGAAAGTTATTGGGTTGGCTGTCTTGGAGAGGGCTAGGAAAAAGCAAAACTCCAGAATTTGATATGTCAAAGAGGGTGATGCAAACACCCGTTTCTTCCACCTTCGGATCAATGGGCGCCGTCGGAAAAACCTTATCCACAAGCTCAAGCACGGAGCTGGCTGGGTGACTAGCCATAACGATAAAAGCTCCATTGCCCAGGCCCATTTTGCCAACATTATTAAGAGGGGCGAGCCGCGAACCAAATCTATCAACTGGGATGCCCTCCCACCACCGACCCATGACCTCTCCGACCTTGGAGAGCCAATCAATGAAGATGAAGTCAAGAATGCTCTTTCGGCTCTTCCGGGAGACAAGGCACCGGGACCCGATGGTTTCACGGGGAAATTCTTCAAGGCATGCTGGGGTATTATCAAGGACGATATCATGTTGGTGATCAACAAGTTGTCAAACCTGCATGCGGATAACTTCCACTGGCTCAATTCGGCAAATATCGCCCTCATCCCCAAAACGGAGGGCGCTGAAGACATCTCAGACTTCAGACCCATTAGCCTGATCCATGGCGTTGCAAAACTCATTGCCAAAATCCTTGCTTCTCATCTGGCCGGCCACATGAACAATATTGTCTCCATTGCGCAGAGTGCGTTCATCAAAACAAGGAGTATTCATGACAACTTCCTATATGTCCGCAACTTGGCGAGGAAATTTCACCGCAAAAAGACTCCTATGCTCCTTTTCAAAATTGACATTAAGAAGGCTTTCGACTCGGTGAAGTGGGACTACCTTATGGAGCTGCTAACCCACCATGGCTTCCCGACTCGTTTCAAAGGGTGGGTGTCGACTCTCCTATCTACGGCCTCTTCCAGGGTCCTGCTCAACGGTGTGGCTGGCGACCCGATCAAGCATGGGTGTGGATTCCGTCAGGGTGATCCTCTCTCGCCGTTGCTCTTTGTGCTGGCCATTGACCCTTTGCACCACATCTTGGAAAAGGCCACCTCCCAAGGTCTACTGCACCCGCTTGGCAGACGCTTCTCGGGCATTAGGGCTTCACTTTATGCTGACGATGCAGCGATTTTCTATGCCCCGATCAAGGAGGATGTCAACTTCATTGCGAGCACGCTCTCCTCCTTCGGTGACTCAACAGGGCTGATCACTAACTGTGCGAAGAGCTTGGTTGCCCCCGTCCAGTGTGACAGCCTAGACCTTGATGACATCCTTCAGCTCTTCCCGGCCTGCCGATCAGCGTTTCCAATCCGTTACCTAGGCCTTCCGCTGGCGATCCGGCGGCTCAAAAGGATGCACTTGCTGCACCTTGAAGACAAGGCAGCCGGGAAGCTTGCACCATGGCGAGGAAGGCATGTGGCTATTGCGGGCCGAATGGCCTTGGTCAAAGCCGTCCTCACGGCGGTCGCCATCTACCATATCACCCCTTTGGACATCCCGGTGGAGGTCATTCTGAAACTGGACAGCTTGTGGAGAGCTTTCCTCTGGGCTGGTTCCGACGCTGTGTCTGGTGGCAAATGCAAAATCAACTGGGATCACGTCTGCAGACCTAAGCAATTTGGGGGCCTGGGTATCCTTAATCTGAAAAAGTTCGCCACCGCTCTTCGGCTCAGGTGGCTCTGGCTTGAGTGGGACGACCCACCAAGGGCTTGGTGTGGGTCGGAGCTACCTTGTAAAAAGGATGACCGAGACATTTTTGCGGCTCTCACAACGGTCACCATTGGAGATGGCTCCAAGGCCACCTTCTGGGAGTCTTCTTGGCTGCAGGGCATCCGGCCCAAAGACATTGCTCCAAAAATCTACGAGCTTTCCTGAAAGAAGCTTGGATCTGTGGCTTTGGCTCTAAGGGACGATAATTGGGTGAACTGGATCGACATAAGCGCAGGTCTATCGCTTGACCACCTTCAGCAGTTCCATGCTCTGTGGAACATGCTTCTTCACGTCAACCTTCAGCATGGGGTTCCTGACACCATCCTTTGGAAAGTTTCCGGTGACGGGTCTTACTCTGCCAAGACGGCCTACTTGGCCCAATTTGCTGGGCTTGTGCAATCCAACTTGCAAAGCATTGTGTGGAAGGCTTGGGCGCCTCCTAAGTGCAAATTCTTCGCTTGGTTGGTCTTACAAAACCGGATTTGGACGGCGGACAGGCTTCAGCGCCGTGGGTGGCCAAATTGTGACCGCTGCCCGCTTTGTGGCCAAGTGCGCGAATCGGCGGCACACCTATTGTTCAAGTGCCGCTTCTCCGTTCGAGTTTGGAAAGAGGTCCTCGCATACCTGCATCTCCATGTTGACACTGCCAATTGGTGGACCTTCGACACGGTTAGGCTTTGGTGGGATGGACTTCTTGCCAACAAAGCGCTACCAACGCGAGCCTTGGCCTCCGCCCTACACCTTGTTTGTTGGGAGCTCTGGAATGAGCGAAATGCGCGCGTCTTCAAGGCCAAGGCGAGGCCGGTGGCAGTGCTGGTGCGAGCTATTACAGACGAAGCGTCTATCTGGGCGATGGCGGGAGCCAAACACTTGTGTAATTCCATGCCGCGAGAGTAGGCTTCTCCTTTTTACCGCTGATGCGGGCCTGTACTTTTCTAAACCCTGATCTTCTTCTTATTCAATGAAAATGGCAAGTCTTTTGCCTTGTTTCAAAAAAAAAGGACGCATGTGCACTGATGCCCAGTTCAGTAGCAGTAGCAACATGAATAGATGATGATCCCACAGATACAATAGGGTCCCTGGGTTTTTCTTCCCAATCAGCATGTCCAGTTGATGTAGATTGTATGGTGTTGATTTGCAGCACCTCCAAATCCTTTGTCCCTTCATATTTTGGTGGCCATAATATTGCACAGAGCTTCTCGCAGCCCAGCAAGATGACACGTTTGAGCTTTGGAGCACTTCCTTTTCTGAGGTCCAGAGTTTTCACAGCTGTGCCTGAGAGGTCCAGCTCCTCAAGGCTCCCTAGATATCCTCTTAGTCGAATACTCTTCAACCGAGAACAACCCCGGAAGGAAATGCTAGATATCTTGGCGCCATAAAATCTACCCATGAAGGTGAATGACTCGAGCGATGGGGGCAGCACACCAGGGACGACTTGTTCCAGTCCAACACAACCGTAAAGTTTGATTGTCTTAAGGAAGCTTGCGCTAGACAGGTCAGGCATTGTTACTGGGAAACGCCTGTGTTCTTCCTTGGCTGAGAAGTAGTCAACTTCGACTTGGACCTTGACAAGGGAAGAAAACCTGCCACGTAAATTACCAATGCTCCAACCCTCCACTTCCTCCACATGCAACTCCCTGAGCTCAGCCATAAAGTTCATCATCTCTTCTGATAGTAACCGATACCAGTTTGTACAACAAAGGTGCAGCACCCATAGCTTCTGGAAGCATGACATGTCTTCATTGTGGCTTGGATGCTTATCAGATGGGATATTTCTGCAGTTGTTCAGCTGGAGGAGTCTTATCTGGCTGCAACACTGGAAGGGAGGCGATTCAAAACTGAAGCCGCACCAAGACAGATGTAACGTACGCAGCTTGCTGCTGTATGAATGTTGGAATATGCCATCTGGTAATGTCGTCATCTGGAAGATGTTTCTATCTGGTAAGATGAAGCGGGATGTCGCCTCAGGAAGATCCATGCCAATCTTATCAGGTAGGAGGCCCATCTTGTGTTCCACCAAAAGCAAGCGGTCAAGAAACCAGCACTGCAGGTGGCGACGAACGTCATCACCAATTCTGAAACTAAGCCAATCTATAGGCATGTTTCTCTGAAGAGCATCAGCTACTCTCCATGCCGACCTATCGCCTTGCCCTTGTATAATCCCATTGCATACAAAGTAGTTAAAAGCATGGTTCTCACAGTTCCACCATCTGAACAACCCGACAGATTCCAGTGCACAGGCGTACTGGAAGCACTTCTCAACTATCATATGGTTCATGTAAGGCTCTGGAATACCCATATAAGCGACAATCTCCTTGGCCTCTTCCAATAATGCTTCATCATGGACACAATCATCATCAGAATAATTGACAACAACTTCAGTATGCAGCTCCATCTTTTCTTGTTCCGAGGAATCCGGGTATTTGCATTGAAACCTCCCGTGCCAGGTCCACAACACCTTAATACTAAAAAATGATATTGCTGGGACACCACACTCGTACAGATCAATGTATTTGTCACTTCCATTGTGAAATACCACCACAAATCTACTGCTAGCAAGCTTTCTGAAGATTTCTGCTCCGATATCTGTTATCACCCCTCGAGAGCCTTCATCTATCCCACTGAAATCCTCCTCCTCGTCCTGCTGATCAAAGATGGCCATCATCGATGGCAGAAGCTCCAACTCCTCAGCAACTGCCTTCTGCAGGGCCCTCATGCTTTTCCACAACGAGCAATCCACATGAACAACCCTGTCAAACTTTGATTTTGATGATTTCAGGCGCTGCGCTACTGCCTTGAGTGCTGCTGATGCCCCAAATCCATGCCAACCACGGACGAAGATTGCACTTCCTTTCCTCCTCGTGTCCTCTAAAATGTCAATTATCTCTCCTGCTGCGGCATCGATGTTTTTTGCTTGGACCGTGATCATCTGCAATGTCCAATCAGCAATTACAATATCAAATGAGGTTTATCAGTTTAGCCTTGTTTCTTATTTTATTTTAAAGTACGAGGCACATCATAACTGAAAATGGAAAAGGTCCTACGGAGGAATACAACTAATTAATGAAGATCATGGTCGGTTGAGCTAAAGAAACCAAGTCAATACTGCAGCATTAATCACTGAAGATCAAGGTGCATGTGTGGACTATGTACCTTGGGATTAGGCATGACGAACCAATCCTTCAAATGTTAGCAGTTCCGTTCGGAATATCTAACCCATAGATTGGTCTATATCATTCTCTGGATCCAATTTCCTTCCTTTCCTAAAACACAAGAGATTGAGAAAATCCTTTGGAGAAATCATAACATGATGCTTTGTTCAAGAAAGTGGTAGATTTGGACAATCAATCAATCAACCAATCAATCTACAGATATGCATACATATACAAAGCATTGGTGTAGTGAGTAGTTACCTTGGTTAATTGCTCCAGTGGTACAAGCGTTGATGCGCCACACAAGCAAACTGAAAGTTGCACGCCCTCGCGTATTGAGGAATGGATACAAGTTTAGCTAGCTAGTATGGGAAACATCGGCCGATGCATATCCATCCACGTACATTAGCTGCTTCCCAGGCGCTTGCTTTGCTTTTCTCTTTGCTTTCCCTCTCAAAAGCAAAAGCTGTGAATTCTTTGCTTCTGCACATCAGGATCCATCATCAGATTCTTTGCTTGCTGCGTTCAGTGGTCACAGGGATATAAAGGAAAAGATAAATCTGGGTTGTTTGCTTTGTTCTCTGTCATGTTATCCCGTTAGCTAACCAACTTATGTATGAGGCTACCATTCCCTTGTACGAAGGCCGTGTACGTATACACCAAGCAGGCACGCAGCCTAGTTGATTGATTCTTCCGGTACGTAGCTAGCTAGGTAACGGTAATAGCGGCGAGGCGAGCGGTATGCACGGGACATGGAGGCGGGCCAGGGCTCTAGTGGTCCTACATGTGGTGAGACAACTGCGAATTTGACTCGGGATGACTACAAGCAATGGTGAAATTTCTTCAAGTTTCAGATGGTGGTCAAGAAAAGAAGAGACTACAAGTTGCAGGTGGAGTCATATGGAGTCTTTGGAGTAGCAGCGGTACTCATGGGATAAGCTCAAGTCCAATGTATATGGAAGTTTGACGCATTGACGAATTCAAGGTGGTGGAGAATATTCGCCAAGGTGGAGTTTGTTAGAGTTGTGTCGAATATTGTATACAAGGTAGGTTACAGTTGGACTCTCAGTACTATTGTGTTTAGATAGGATGTGGAGTCGTGTCCTAGTAGGACACTTGTATCCTAGGCCTCTCATATATAGCGTAGGTAGACACACGATGTAACCTATGCGAACATAATAGCACAGGCACGCAGGGGGAGCCGGCGGCGTGTGCCGGTGCCCAGGGCGACCGAGGTGCGGTATTGTGACGGTGTCACAGGGAGGAACGCTCATAGTCATGCCCCGGGGATGTAGCCATATCAGTGAACCTCGTTAACAAATCTCGGTGTCATGCTCGTGTGATTGCTTGGTCCTCGGATGATCGATGGTATGCCTCGGATTTATTCTAACATTTCGTCGTCCCACTTTCAGGAGCGATCAACACATTCACCTTCAGGAGCGAGTGTGCATGATTTCCTACAACAGATTGAGCAAATTACTATGAGCTATTCCTAATTACATATTAACTCTGTCTGGACACTACATCAATTTATCTATGTATTGATTTTATTTTGCAGCATCCTTTAATTATTTTTTCATAATTTTCTTTGTACACATACAGCTGTACGTGCTGGTTCATGTATTCAGATGAATTACAAGCTTTGAGAAAGATAGAGAAATAAATAAAGACCACCATGCGTGTTCATGCTGCTTACATGCATGTTCTTCCTGTGTAATGTTGTGGTTTGTGATTTGTCTTCTATGGGCTGCTTATTGTAATACTCCCTCACAGAAATAGATGTATCTAGATGTATTTTTAGTTATAGATACATCCATTTATGTGACAAGTAATTCCAGACGGAGAGAGTAATAACTAAAATATTACACGCACTTCACACTCATTTTTGTAGTAGTGTCTGGCTCATCAGGGAGAGAGAAACAAACTGTACTAAAGAAGTAACAAAATGAACATTTTGTCTGCTAGCATTCATATATGTTATTCCGTGGTGATTATTTACATATTTTAGGGTATTTTTTTTATCACAGTTGAAATCTTGGGCATTTAATCCCTAAAGATGGTTTGTGCTGGCACCACCATTCGACATTACCCAATCTACCTTTATTTATGAAAGATTCATCCAGCCACCAGCCTCCCTCTTACAGCCTATTATAAGAGAGAAACAATACATATCCATGGTCTGTACATACCATATATACTTCCTCTACCCATGCCACTAGTCAAGTGTTATGCTCACATACAACTCTCCTCCTGGACCAAACAACACGTTACATCTCCTCGCGTTGTTTGCTTATCAGTTACTCTATCCTAAGCATGGGAGGTGTCAGGAAGTTCCCAACAATTTATCTCATCCACGACCGAACTCTCACAGCTAACATGTTGGCGTCACCAGGACCGTCTCACACGCCCACCCTTCATCTGTATCCGAGCTGTGATGAATCTTCGACTCGACTGTGATTGTGGTCTGGTCCTTCATGTGCTCATGTAATGCCTCGACCGTTACCATTGACATTCAGGCTACATTTCCCTACATGGAGGATCAATAGGGGATATGACTTCGGTTTCTGTAGCTGCAGAGGTCACTGCTACTTGTTACAAGTACAGAGTAGGAATCGAGCTACGTAAATGTAGAAAAATGCAACAATTACTAGTTATACGTATGTATAAAACAGTTATGGTGTCCATTCCTCTGATGCAGACCGATTGGTCATTATACATGACATATTGTGATCTGCTGCACAAGACACAGTGTCGGTGTGACTGAGATGGTCCCTGCAAAAAAAAAAGTGTGGCTGAGATGGCACAGTCGAGGGCGCATCTTGCGCTTCAGCTACATCCGTTCCACGATGGCCACATCGACGTGTCGATGGATTTTTCCTTGATTTATAGTTAGAAAAATATTGACGCCATATTTAGGCTATGATGATTGTTAGGATTATAATAGAATATCCTACATAATAAACTATCTAGCAGTTAGGGCATCTCCAACATAGACCTCTAAAATTGACACAACATCCGTCCGCGGACTGATCCAGACAGGGTTCGGACACTGATAGGGAGCCGGCCATCCAAAGGACGCTGCAAACGTCAAGTCACATTTGATGCAAATTTAAACAAACTGGACAATTGTTTTTCAAACTTCGATTTTTGTTTACATAAAACCGGTTGTTTTTTATATAAACCGGAGCACATTCATTACATTTTTACCATATTTCAACTAAACCCTATTCTGACCTATTCTAAATGATCGCAGGTGCATGTTTTCCATGACATGCCTTCACCATGCCTGACAGAAAGCTCGCCGGTCGGCCATGAGTCCAGGGAAGTGGAGCTTCAGCAGGAAGGGAAGAATAGCATCTGCCTCCACGAAGTGGGCAAGCTCACCGGCCGGCGATGAGCCCACCAAGTTTAGCCTCAGCCGGAGGGGAAGAGTTGTGGTCTCCGCCTCCATGAAGCGGGCAAGCTCACCGCCTGTGAGGCCTGACAAGACGGTGGCGGTGGCCTTCTTAGGACCCAAGCGTCAGCGTCCTACCATGTTCTACTCTTCCTCGCTATCGGTGGCGGCCGTGGACGTCCCAGACTCGTCGTTGTGGTGGCGGGGCGCTATCATCTCCACTTCATCGATCTTTGCAAACATAGCTTCTCTCTCGTCTTGTAGGATGCGGAGCCGCCATTGCCCACAACAGAGGAACATAGCTTCTCTCTCGTCTTGCAAACATAGCTTCTCTATCGTCTCCGCTTCCGGGCTACGCGGTAGGACAGGAGGAGCAGCACCTTCTACTCATCCACGTCCGCCATGATGCCCATGCGTGCGATTTGATCCTCGCCGAGGAGCCAGCGGTTGTACATCTGGTCATCCTGCACCTGCCGGTATGCCACCTCCCGCTCTTCCATCGCCATGTCGGTGAAGCGCACCCGTGCCTCACCCATGGTGATGCCGGCCTGGCACCGCAAGGATGGTGGTGCCGGCTTGTCGTCCATTGGCTCTTCCGCGTTGCTGCCCTCCGGACAGTTCGTCGGCAAGCTATCATGTATCCGGCTGGCTCGGTAGGTCTGCCAGGCGGTTGCAATGCTGGTGAATTTCATTTTGAACCACATACTCTTACCATAGTCAAAATGAGGTGCCCACACATAGTACAAGACTCCGAAAAGAAAAGCCATGCTTCAGCACGCCGGTAAAATTTAACAGCAGTCCCTCACTGCAGTTAACAGCATTATCCTCTTAATTGCCGTAGTTAACAGCATGCCGGTAGAGTCTAACAACATTATCCTGATTGGCCTTCCTAACGACAACATCACTGGAAAGCAAAAAACAAGAAACCGTCCGTCAGACAGGATAGTTATCCACGGAAAGTAACGCTATGATGAAGTTTCATCTTTAGAAGCCCTTACGATCTTCTTCTTCACCGCCACGGCACTCTACTCCGCCTCTCGGGGTCACCGGGATGTCTTCTTCACCGCCGCAGCAGTCTACTCCGCCTCTAGGCGCCGGGATGGTCTCGGCGGCCGATGTTTCTCCTTCTCCACTGAGGCGCAGCGGGCGTCATTTCGTCGGGAATGACGGTTCTGCAACCACCGATGAGGACTCTATGGTGAAGGCCATGCGTAGGACGGCTTCCCGCAACCTCGACTTCGAAGGTACCCCTTCTCGCAAATCGTTTATGTCTTTTGATAAATCCAAAGTTCCTACAAATATCACTAGACTTGGAGTGTCACTAGGACGTAATGAGAAAGAGGTAGATTTTTCGGTTAAGGCTCTTAAACAAGTGGAGTTCGACCGGCTTACGGTTGCTCCTAAATTGTCGAGTTTTGTTGACCCTCTCGTGTCTGATGAGGAGGATGAGGATGCTGATGCCAATCACGAAGGCAAGCTTCTCTCTCATTTATTTAATGACACGACTGAAGTAGATCTTGACGATACCGTACGCGACACTACGCTGTGTGGGCTTGTCGCGTCGGTGCGCAAGAACAAGTCTAACTCAGCAAAGAAAAGAGGGCGCTCTTCTAAAAAGGCGAACGTCTCTAAACAAAAAATTGGTTCAGCATGAGAGGCATGTTTTGGAATAGCAGAGGTCTTGGTGACTTGGCTAAACACAAACACATTGCCGATTGCGTAAAGGATCATGCATTGGACTTTGTAGCTATCACTGAGTCGGGCAAACGTGATTTTCCAACACGTACCCTCGACCACTTTTCAAGTGGTTTCGATTACGAATGGCACGTATTGCCGCCGACCGGGAGGTCTGGTGGATTATTGCTAGGTATTAACTCTACTTACTTGCAACTATTGTCCACGTCAAAGGGGGATTATCATATCAAATTCCACCTTTGAAACAAGTCCGACAACTTCCTTTGGAGTCTGATGGCTGTATATGGCGCCGCTAAAGAAGAGTTTAAGTCTACTTTTCTAAAAGAACTTGTTAATACCTGTCGAGACAATCCCCACCCCATGTTAATTGGGGAGGATTTTAATATCCTTCGATATCAGCAGGAAAAAAACAATGACCGGTTTGATACTAGGTGGCCTTTCCTCTTTAATGTTGTTATTGACAGCCTAGATCTGAGGGAGATCACGATGTCTGGTCGTCAGTATACCTGGGCCAATAACCGATCAGTGCCAACATTTGAAAAACTTGACCAAGTGCTAGTTACCACCGACTGGGAATATAAATATCCCTTAGCATCGGTTCGGGCTCTAGAGCGTATTGAGGCCTTATCGGATCACGCTCCTTTGCTAACCGATTTTGGACAACCAATCCCAAGTTCTAACCGTCACCAGTTTAAATTTGAACTGGGATGGCTCACTAGAGAGGGATTTCATGACCTTGTTAAGAAAGTGTGGGCGCGTCAACCTCGTGGTAACACACCCATTCAACGATGGAACAATCGAATTAGCGCCTTGCGCCGATTCCTTCGTGGATGGGCCAAGCATACTGCTGGCATTTACAAAAAAGAAAAGCTGTGACTATCTACCTTAATCGATTCCCTTCATAAAATAGCGGAGGTCAGGCCTCTGTCTGCTGTTGAGATTGAGCAAAAAAGCAATCTAAATGAGCAGATTGCCCGCCTTTTACGCGAGGAAGAGATTAAATGGCTAAAACGTAACGTGACACCCTCAAATATGCTATAGCAAAGTTTAAACGCCAAAATAGCACGATATTTGTTTGGTTAGTAAAAACCCACGGGGATGCGGGTTTCGGGGCCCGTTGCCATCTTGACACGTGGACATGATTAAAAATCAGGCAAGGCTCCGAAACATGGCACCCCCACCCCATGGTGCCATCCATCATCACCGTCAAGTATACATCGTGTAGCTACATTTCAGCACAACGTTGTTGTTACTAGATGATGCCCAGCACATTGCTTCAGGAATCTTGCTAAAAATGTATAAATAGTTTCTAATAAAACCTCTAAGTAATGAAAAACAAATGTAAGCTTAAAAACTAAAGATACAAAATGTATAAAAAGAGAAAAAATAAACTACAGTTAGAAAAATATCATTTCTAATAAAATATGAAGGATGAACTCCAATGCAAAAAAATAACTTCTGACTAATATGCATGAATTGATGATGTGACACCATTGCATGCATAGAGTAATGAAAAGAAATTATAATTTATGTCTTAAATGCATGACTTGCTTATTGTCATGGTTGCATGGCTAGTAAAAATAGGTAATGGGTTGTAGCTATTTAGGAATAGAGGATTAGGGCTATACATATCTAGCTGAAATGTTAAGGGGAAAAGAGGGCACATGAAAGGAAGACATGAAGCTAGAGACAAACACTCCTTGAGACTGTTGGAGATATGCCCTAGAGGCAATAATAAAAGCATTATTATTATATCTCCTTGTTCATGATAATTGTCTGTTATTCATGCTTGAATTGTATTGTACGGAAACAGCGATACATGTGTGAATACATAGACCAAAATGAGTCCCTGGTAGGCCTCTAGTAGCCAGCTCGTTGATCAACAGATGGTCATGGTTTCCTGACCATGGACATGAGATGTCGGTGATAACGGGATCACATCATTAGGAGAATGATGTGATGGACAAGACCCAAACTTGAGCATAACACGAGATCGTATAGTTCGTAATGCATAAGCTTTTCAGTGTCAAGTATTTATTCCTTAGACCATGAGGTTGTACAACTCCCGGATACCGTAGGAGTGCTTTGGGTGTGCCAACCGTCACAACGTAACTGGGTGGCTATAAAGGTACACATCGGGTATCTCCGAAAGTGTCTGTTGAGTTGGTACGAACCGAGACTGGGATATTGTCACTCCGTATGACGGAGAGGTACCTCTGGGCCCACTCGGTAAGACATCATCATAATGAGCTCAATGTGACTAAGTAGTTAGTCACGGGATGATGGATTACGGATCGAGTAAAGAGACTTGCCATAACGAGATTGAACAAGGTATTGGGAATACCGACGATCGAATCTCGGGCAAGTACCGTACCGATGGACAAAGGGAATAACATACGGGATTGAGTGAATCCTTGACACAGTGGTTCATCCGATGAAGATCATCGAGGAACACGTGGGAACCAACATGGGTATCCAGATCCCGCTGTTGGTTATTGACCGGAGAGTGGTCTCGGTCATGTCTACGTGTCTCCCGAACCCGTAGGGTCTACACACTTAAGGTTCGGTAACGCTAGGGTCGTAGAGATTAATGCACGTGGAAACCTGAAAGTTGTTCGGAGTCCCGGATGAGATCCCGGACGTCACGAGGAGTTCCGAAATGGTCCGGAGGTAAAGATTGATATATGGGAAGTCCAGTTTCGGCCAACGGGTGATCTCCGGGGGTCACCGGGAGCGTCCCGGGACCACCGGAGGGGCCCCGGGGGTCCACTGGGTGGGGCCACCCATCCCGGTGGGACCCCCAGGCTGCAAGGGGATGTGTGCAGCCCCCTGGGCTGGCGCACCACAAGGGGGCCCCACCTCCCCATGCGCATAGGGATAAAACCCTAAGGGGAGGGGGGCCACCACTTGCCTTGGGGGAGGGGGACTCCTCCCTGGCCGCCGCCCCCCCTTGCAGATTGGATCTGCAAGGGGCTGGCGCCCCCCCCTGGCGCCCTATATATATGTGGGGGGGAGAGGGCAGCCGCACCCCAAGGCCTGGCGCCTCTCCCCCTCCCGTCACACCTCCCAACTCCTCCGCAGGGCAGCCCGGCGAAGCCCTGCTGCGATCTCCACTGCATCCGTCATCACGCCGTCGTGCTGCCGGATCTCTGACGACTTCTCCTCCCCCCTTGCTGGATCAAGAAGGATGTGACGTTGCTGCACCGTACGTGTGTTGAACGCGGAGGTGCCGTCCGTTCGGCGCTAGATCATCGGTGACGAAGAACGTGAAGAGTACGACTACTTCATCCTTGCTTCGTTGAAAGCTTCCGCACGCAATCTTCATAACGGTATGTAGATGCACTCTTAGTTGCTCGTTGCTAGATGTCTCCATAGTTGGATCTTGGTGAAGACGTAGAAAATTTTTGAATTATGCTACGTTCCCCAACAGAGACCGCAATAGCAAAGCGTCCAGGCAACCTAGCAAGTTTTTCCATTTTCATAGTCAGTGATGCTTAGATCGCGACATAGAGCATTGTCGATGGTCCTCTTCCGGAACCACCTCCTTGAGTTTCTGTTGCTTGAATCTCCTCAGCATTTTGAGGGCGGCCTTTGGCTGATCCATCAGAACCATGTGGACATCATTGTGAACCTGCATTCGCATGGGCGGAAACAGACTACTTGTCGGTAATCTAGACCGACCATGTGTATCTATACTCTTTTTTTTTCTTGAATACTATTTAAGTAGTAACACAAGTATCAAAAAGAATTGTATGCTATGTGGCCATGCTTTTGGTGTTTTCTTTTAAATGGCAAGTGTCATAATTGTGTTAGATGTTTCCTTTCATTTTCTGGACTATTCTCCTAAACTACACGATGAATCACTACTAATCGGAAGTCGCTGACTGTCATATGTCCTAACGGTCATAGGAGAGGGTTTTTGGCGGCTCATCTATACGATTTTTGTAGTAGTGTATGGCTCGTGTGGGAGAAGAAAACCGTATCAAAAGTATTAACTACATAAACATTTTTTGTGCTAGAATTCATTTGTGTTATTCATGGATAGTGTTTACATATTTTACCTTAGCTTTATATCAACATTAAATCTTGAGCAGCTAAGATGGTTTGTGCTCAAGTACCACCATTTGTCATTCCCAATATATCTTCATTTATGAAAGATTCATCTGGCCAGCTGCTTCCCATACTACACATTATCTACATATTGTAGTGTATCTTTTCTATCAATATTGAAATCTTGGGCATTTAATTCTCAGGATGGTTTGAGCTGACGCACACGTTCGACATTTTCCAATCTATCTATATTTATTAATGTATGATCCATCCAGCCACTTGCCTCCCTTAGTGCTTATTATATAAGAGAGATGATACACATCCTTAGCTTTGTAGATGTCATATATACTTCCTTTTCCGTGTCACTAGTCAAGTGTTCCACACACATGCAACTCTCCTCCTTGCCCAAACAACACGTTATATATCTTCTTCGTGCCAACTGCTCTATCCTAAGCATGGGATGTGTCAGGAAGCTCCCAACGATCTAGCTCATCCATGACCGGACTATCGTAGCTAACATACCAAGGTAGACATGATCGTCGCACATGCCCACCCACTATCTGTATACTAGTATGGGCAGATCATCAACTCGTCCGTTATTGCTTTCTAGTCCTTGTCGTGCTCATGAACTGCCCCGACCATCACTATCAACATCGCTGCAATGGTTATCTACGTGGTTTGCCCATCTCGGATGTTGATTAGGTTCGTGTACCTGGAAAGATCGCTGCTACTCGTTTCAGGGATAGTATAGGAACCCTGGATAGCAACTCGTGGCAAAAAAAAAAAACCAGAGCTTCCTGTTCTTGACATCAACGGTCAATTGTTTTGCTTGGGCCTTCGAGGTCCTCGTGTGTTGTTTGTTCAGCGGGGTCTTGATTAGTCATATACGGCAAAGATGAAGACACTTGCTCACGAAGATGTGACGATGATGACATCGCATGCAACTCGATGGTGTCCTCTCCTCGACGGTGTGTGTCGTCTTGCAGGTGTGTTGGTTGGCCGTGTGCCCTTCTTGTGGGCATGATGTTATGTTTTTTTACTGGGTTTCCTCTAATTAGACAGGAAACTCTATTCTACCCCTTTTAATGATTTAGGCCCAAAGGGACCGTTTTTCCAAAAACATGCCTCAGAGGGAGTACCTTCCAGGCATGTGCCACTGTACTGCCATGCCTCTCTCCATCGCTCATGAAAGTGCGTTCCCCCTCAGCGGGGTCGTCCATGGCCATGAGCGAGTTGTGCACTCGCACAGGGACCCATTTTCTACGGGCCCCCAAGTTGGGCCGGATTTCCTGTCTAGGTCCATGCGAGTAGTGTGTACCATCGCGTTTTAGCCTTTTATTGGTTGGGCTCGTGAGCTTCTCTTTATTTATATATTGTAGTGTATCTTTTCTATCAACATTGGAATCTTATTTTAACACAGTACAAACACAAAGGCTCATATATATGAGCATACACTCACCCCTATGAATTCACACACGCACACCCTACCCTATGAACACCTCCGAGAGACTAAGCTGTCATATCATCTTGAAATTTTACAAAGTCATCGTAGGTGCCTCGTAGTTGAGGGGAACGTCTCCTCCCACTGAACACACATTATCCGAAATCCTGAAATAAATTCAGCATAAATGCGAGCATCAGGATTTGAATCCTGATGGGTTGGGAATACCACTTTACTCCTAACCAGCCAATCACAGGTTGATTCGCAGCAACATTTGAATCTTGGGCATTTAATTCTCAATAAGCTGGTTTGTGCTGACGTACACATATCCAATATATATCTCTTTATTAATGAAAGATTTGTCCCGCCATCTGCCTCTCACTTACTTCCAATTATATAAGGGAGATGACACACATCCTTAGATCCGTAGATGCCATATATACCTCCTCTTCCCATGCCACTAGCCAAGGATTCCCGCACACACAACCCTCCTACTTTGCCAAACATGTTACATCTCCTCCTCGTGTTCTTGGCTTATGAAGTACTCTATCCTAAGCATAGGAGGTATCAGGAAGTTCCCAGCGATCTATCCCATCCACGACTGGATTATCGTAGCTAACATAGCGAGGACGACAAAACCGCAACACAGTCCATCCCACCATCTATATACGATCTCTCATGAATGATCTAGTCATTTGTGATTGTTGGCTCCTTGGTTCGCTCATGTACTGCCCTGGCCATTACTATCAATGTTGCGACATTGATTGTCTGCGCGGAGCATCTATAGCGGATATGCTTTGTTTTCTATAGCTGGAGACATCACTGCTAGGATTTTCAAGGATAGAGTAGGAATCCTGGGATTATGCAGCTAGTAGGATGTGAACACAAAAATGCAGCAATTGCAGTTACCCTTATGCTAATAATCTATACAGTTGGTATTCATTCCTATGATACAGGCCGATTGATCTTTATACATAGCATTGTGATCTCGTGCGCAAGACACAGTGACTCGTGCAGTGTGGCTGAGATGGTGCAAGAACAGTCGAAGGTGCGTGACACGTCTCGCACTTCAGCAACATACATTCCACACTAGTCACATCGGTGTGTCGGTGCATCTTTCCTTGACTTATTTATATAACGATCTGCTCTCGTCTAGTAATATGGATAAGTATACCAAATGCTGCCTACTCCGCAATCGGAGACGATGCCAGTGGCATGTGCGTCGCGATGAGAGCAGGTACATCATGCTGCTCCCTTGCTGGTTCGTGGTGACTGCATGTTCCTAGTCACATGAGGAGGACCATTTTTTTTCCTTTGAACTTTTGATTTTCTTTGAGCTGATCAAAATAATGAATCTTCGTGTTGTAAAATTTTGAAATTAAATTAAACCCATCTGCATGTTGACAAGTGAAAATAGACGAAAATTCGCTCTACCCTATATGTAGTAACATCTCACATGAACCACAGTACTTAATTAGTCACACCTCATGGGGAAAAATCCCATTATGTCTTCTAACTCGTGTATGAGATCTTCATTTAGAGTTTTTGGCACATGCTGTCACCGTTTGCCATTCATTAGTGGGAGCAGTGATGAGGGGTGATTAGAGATTAGAGGTTAAAATAATTCAGAAATTTAAAAATCGGGAAAATATTTCAAAAATAAAATTCAATTTTTTTTAAAAAAAATCCTTTAGTACTGGTTCGTGTTACCAACCGGGACTAAGACCCTTTAGTCCCGGTTCCGGATCCAGGACTAAAGGACCGCACGAACCGGGACAAAAGGCCATTTTTCTACTAGTGACGCTAGACAACGTTCTCCTCCTGCGCGAGTCCATCTCTGCGCATCGGACACTGAGTCTCCACTACGCCACGCCGTCCAGATCTGCCGCCACCAATGAGTTAAATGAAGCACCGCTCCATCAAAGAAGCTGTCCACTGGTACCTCGAGCCTATGTACATCTCCAAGAATGACGCCCGAAAGGGGGAAACGACCGCAGAGCACCGCTGTCTTCAATCAATCCATCTTCAGAGTAGAAACTAACGCACCGACCATGCGAGGCCTCTCTGCCATCGATATATACCACCTTGACGCCTGACAACGTTCTCCTCCTACGCGAGTCCATCTCTGCGCATCGGACACTGAGTCTCCACTGCGCCACGCCGTCGAGATCTGCCGCCATCAATGAGTAAAATGAAGCACCACTCCACCAAAGAAGCCGTCCACTGGTACCTCGAGCCTATGTACATCTCCAAGAATGACGCCCGAAAGGGGGAAACGACCGCAGAGCGTCGCCGTCATCCGATCTACTGATCTAGGGATTCCTCAGGATGTAGTAGATAGAGGTCTGGAGTAAGGATGGCAATTTTACCCATGGGTACGGGTACCCGCATGGGCAGGGTATGGGCGCAACTTTATACCCACAGGTAGTACCCATACCCTACCCATTAAGTCATGGGTAGGGCACGGGTATAGCCTTTTACACATGGGTATACCCATACCCTACCCATTTAATTATACTGACATGCAAACCTTACCCATGATTCACAAGTACCTATGTTAAAGCGGTGTTGTGAGCTTGTGAACCTATGTTAAATTTGTCACCAATTGTCAATTTGAATTTAGATAATTGTCAAGTACTTATCTATCTGTTATTGAGTTGAGATCATTTTTTGTTGTTAAATATGTTACAGATCAATGTAAAATTGTGAATAACTTGTGCACTATTTGATCTACCCGTTGGGTACCCAATGGGTATGGGTACCGTCGGGTATGGGTACGGGTAAAGTTTCATACCCGCGGGTATGGGTATGGGTAGAATTATGTACCCATTGACTACATGGGTATGGGTATGGCATTGCTCCACCCACCTCATATCCTACCCATTGTTATCTCCACGGCGATGCCATCAAAAAGGTAAGGACACAAAAGAGTGGCGCCATCGCCAGTCTCGACAAGAAGCCGAGAACGAGGTTTTTACCCGAATCCGCTCGACGAACCAACATCTCGCATCATGTGCACGAACACCACCGATCTACGCCGCCGCGGAGCGAGCAAGCCACTCTGGCCAGATCAGACCTGGCCTGAGGGCCAACCACGCCCGCAACTGACCATGCAACCAAAGCTGTCCACGCTGGCGCCGATCCGAGGTGTCATAGCGCCGCGGCTAGATGCAGCAGCCCAATCACTAGTCATCCACCGCCGCTCACCGCCGGGAGCGAGCAACCGACGCGGAGGCTCTGATCTCGGAGCGCACTTCCGCTTGCCCGGGTGCCCCGCGCCACCCTCGCGCGCGAGAAGGAGAGGTTCCTCCATCACCGTCGTCGACTGCCGGGAACTAGACCGGCGGCGGCGGATAGGAGGGATGGGATAAGGAGTGACCGGCAGCTAAGGTTGAGCGCCCCTCGACCGCCCGCACGGGGGGCGGCGGACGGAGGGGTGGGATCTAGAGCGAGAAGACCCGGGGAAGGCAGCAGTTGTGTGCATGAGTTGGGGAAGGCGGTGGCTGTGAGCGATGTGTGTTGGCCTAGTAACTAGAGTTTGCTGCTTCAGCTCTTAAAAAATATAAAAATTGGGGGAGAATTTCACTTCCCCGGCCAGTGCACCAACTAGGGATGCATACGGCCTTTTAAATACGGAGTACTAGGATTTCTAATCTCGGTTACGCAATGAGCCTAGTCCCCAATTAATGCGTGAGTACCAGCAGAGCCTGGTCCTCAAGAATAAATAGAAACATAAATTCGCATTCATGAGGTTTTGAACCCAGATGTTGGGTTTGTACATCCACTCCCCCAACGGACTATATGCGCACACAATTTGACCATTGCAAAATTCATTCATTTAAAGTAGTAACACAAATATCCAAAAGTATTGTACAATATGTGGCGACGCGTCCCATTTTTTTTCTTTCTAGATGGCAAGCATCACAATTGTTGGACGTTTCCTTTCACTTTCCAGACTATTCTTCAGAAATACGCGGTGACTCACTACTGATCGGAAGTCGCTGACTCGCGGATGTCCTACCCGTGACCAGAGGGTTTTTGGTTCTCGTCTACATGACTTTTGTAGTGTCGCTCATGGGGGAAAGAAAAACTATATCGAAATATTAACTACATAGAAGTTTTGTGTGGTAGTATTCATTTATGTTATTCGCTATTATTAATATAAAACACTTTACCACATATTTTCTATCAACATGAAATCTTGGGCCCATATGATGGGTTGTGCTCACGTACCACCATTCATCATTAATCAATCTATTTTTATTTATGATTTGTTTAGAAAAGATTCATCCGGCCACCTACCTTCCATACTACACATTATTTACATGTTGTAGTTGTATATCTTTCTATAAAGACTGAAATTATGAGCATTTAGCTATTAGTAAGATGGTTTATGCAGACGTACACATTCGACATTATCCAATCCCACCACTTACCTCCCTTACTGCCCATTATATAAGAGAGATGATATACATCCTTAGCTCTGTAGATACCATATATACTTCCTATTTCCGTGCCACCAGTCATTTCTTCCACTCACATACAACTCTACTCCTCACCAAAACAAAGATGTTACATTTCCTTCTTGTGTTCTTGGCTTACGAATTACACTCTCATAAGCATGGAAGGTATCTGGAAGATTCCAATGACTTACCTCATCCTTGACCGGATTCTCGTAACTAACACGCTGATGTAGACAAGACTGTTGTGCACGCCCACTCGCCATCTATATATGAGTTGACACGCATCATCGACCAGTACGTGGTTGTTGTCTGGTCCTTGGCGCACTCATGTACTGCCCTGCCCGTTACCGTAGGCATCCTGGCTCCCTTTGCCTACATAGAAGAACTGAAGCAGATATGGCTTCAGTTTCTTTAACTGTAGAGGTAGTTACTGTTGCGATTGATCTCAGGTTATTGTTTTATAACTGAGAGAAAATATGGGAGACAAATCCTCCTCCTCTAACGATTGTGCTCTTATCGGATGCACCCATACCCGACTTTTGGTTTTGGTCCCTGGTCCACCTAGCGCCACATATAGGAGGAAGTCGTACCCATCAAAGGCTCTGAGACACACGTACGAGAAAACCATGACTCCTAAAAACCAAACCTAAAAGGATGCTATAGGGGATCCGAAGGCCATCTCCACCGCCGGCCACTGTGCCGGCGGCACTCCTGCTGCATGATTACACCAACCAGCCAGTGCCCATGCCGGCCACCTCTAGTGCTGGCAGCGTTCTGGACGTCTTCTACGTACAGCTACACCTGGGTGCTGGTCACGTTCACGCTTTCGGCCATGGGGTATTGACTCATGGCCTCTGCCTTTTCTGGTTAGTGTCTGATCTTCCTTCTAAAGATGTGTTCTAATTACGAGATTGAGTAAATGTGTAATGCAACAGATAAACCAGCAGTGCACGCACCTACAATCCATGGGTATTGGAACTGCTCCATGTACGTACCCCGTCTCAAGCTTGCATGGGTCATGCATTACAGTTGCACCCCTGCGTACGCATTCACAGAAAACTTGAGCTTGATAGCTTAATATGCAGTTAATTGATTAACCGGCCACTAGCCCATTAAAATTTCTTTTAGCCAACAGTTTTCAATGTAGGTGCGTTTCACGACATGCATGCAATATCTGTGGGCACTCCTTGCTCCACATAAAATATTGGTACTCCCTCTGTTGACTTTTATACGTCGTTCCAGACATAAGAAAATGAACTGTTTTACACACTGTCTGAAATGTCTTTCAGGACTTATAAAAGTGAACAGAGGGAGTACAAACTGTTTTCGTACTACTTATAGCACAAATTCTCATCGAACACCTACTAGAAGAGAAGGAAGAAAAGGCACATGAAGGTGTGAAGCAACTGGAAAGCCACGGTCTTAATATAGGGATCGTATCCCCCTGGCGCTTCCATCACATGGCGCATTCTTTATTCCTTCCTTGAGTTCGAGGCCTGATATGAAGGGCCACATTGAAGCCGAGCGGCGCGGTCGTGACTGGCGAGATAATCACTGTACCTTCATGTGGGCGCTGCTTCTGCACGCTAGCATCAATTCAAGTAATTATTGGAGGGAAATCAATCGAAAAGATTGCCTGCCCATGCTACAATTGCTTACTCAAAAGGAGTAGAGTACCTTTAGGCCTGATGGCGACGTCCCATTTCCTTGATGAATGTATCTTGCATCACTCTACATGTGTGCTGATGACGAGCCATCAAGAACGAGCGAGTGTGCATGTATTGATTTCCTACAACAGATTGTGCAAATTACTATGAGCTAATTCTAATTTTTGGGATGGCGAGAGTGCTTATTATCTTTGTCTGGACACTACATCAATCTACCAATGTAGTATTGATTTATTTTGCACCATCCTTTAGTTTTTTTTCTCATATTTTGTTCTGTACACATCAGCCCGTGGCAGTTCATGTATTGAGATGGATTAAAAGCTTTGAGCAAGATAGAGAAATGAATAAAGAGCACCATGCGTGTTAATGCTGTTTACATGCATGTTCCTACTGTGTAATGTTGTGGTGTATGATTCGTATGCTATGGGCTGCTTATTGTAATAATAATTAAAGTATGCTATGTGCACTTCTGCATGAATATTGATTATGATTTGTGTAATCCCATTTCTGAATTAAGGTCCCTTGTGTTGAATATGAAGCCGTTGCATGATTTAGGTCCCTTATCACGCAGATGCTTGAAGTTTTATGTTTGTTCTCCTGTATATTTGCCATGATCATTCCAACTAGCTATATTTGCACACGGATACACAGTTTGATCATTGCAAACTCATTCGTTTATAAAGTAGTAATGCATAGCAAAAAATATTGTACGCAGTCTATCTATATTTATGATTTATCTATGAAAAAGATCATCTGGACAATAGCCTCCCATACTGCACACTATTAGCAATATATCTTTATTTGTGATTTATTTACGGAAAAATCATCCGGATACCTGCCTCCCATACTACACGTTATTTACATATATACTAGCGCATCTTTTCCATCAACATTGAAATCTTGGTCATTTAATCTTTATCTTTACCTAATATTAAAGGGAGGATTGTTTCTCCACCTTTTTTGGTTTGTGGTGGGCCTAGCTTTTTTTGTCCGTCGTGGGACTATGTTTTTCGTTCGTCGGAATCGAACCCGTGACTAGAGGCTGCTACACCCGAGCCACTAGCCAGTACAGGATGTTAACTTTAGTGTACGTTTTGCAGCACGGCGGTTAAAGAAACGAATGGAAGTGGCAAAACATATAAACAATTAACAAAAAGTTGTGCGTTAGTGAGAGAAATAACATGACCTCCCGTGAGTCAACAACGTCCCTAGCCAATGTAGTTCTTCGTTTTTTTGTCTAAATATTGCAGCGAAAAATTTAAGCTTTTTTGAATTTTCAAACATTTTCTGAAAAGAAGAGAACAAATTTTGGAATACTAAACTATTTTCACATTTTTGGACAAAATTTGATAACAAGATTCTTTTTTGAAAGAATGAACTTATTTTGAAAAATGCAAACATTTTTTAAGATTCTGAACATTTGTTGAAAAAAGAAAAGGAAACCGTGACTTAGTAAATTGGGCTAGCTCGTACTTCTGTCTATTACCTCCATCCATCATTATTAAGCCAGGTGTAATGAGTATGTCCGTTATTTTTTATCTGTTCGAAAAAAATGCTTGATTTGATCTCTCGAACAATTGTTATGTGGAACCAGCCAATGCATACGATGGGTTTTTCTTTTCTCAAATTGGTGCATTGTATGCGGGCCCAATTATCCCTTATAGCAACCAAAATATAATATTTACGTCAAAACTGCTTCTTCACGCGGTCACTTAGATGCATTTAATCTTCGCACGAGGTTGTCTCTTGGTCGTAGAATTTTGGCCCTCTAGCCCTTTAACTCCACACGTGAAAGTTTGTTTACTTATCAAATTAAATAATCACTTCTCATTTTCTTACACTAAATTTCATCAGTTTATATAGGTTTGCAAGTCGTACACTAAAATTAATAAACTGCTCCATGAATCGATAGAGGGTGAGAAGTGGGTCCCGATTGTCGCTGGAGAAACGAACACACAATTGTTTTGTAACAGATGAGCAAGAAGGATTTAACTGACGTTTCTCAACAAGAAGAAAAACTACCAATATTCGGTATACTTTGTACGTGGGGTTGTGGGTAAACATGAGACGGACGATATATTATGAGACTATGGAAGTGTGATATAACTGAATATATAGTTGCAATCCGAGAGTGTTTAACTTGGCTATGTTGTAGGCTCATTGACTGCACATTCACAACCTAGATTTAGGGTTAATACATATGATTATAAGTTCAAATATAGTGGGGAGTACTTAATAAGTTGATATGTTGTGCTTGCACATCCAATGTTCCCTAAATTTAAGTACATATCAATTTTCCCCCGTTGCAACGCACGGGCATATGTGCTAGTTCTTAATAAAGATCCGTCTCAAGAAAATCTTGATATGATAATTTGTGCTGAGTACCACCATTCGACACTATCCAATGTATCTATTTATCTTTATTTATGAAAGAAGATTCATCGGGCCACCTACCTCCCTTGCCGCCTATTATAAGAGAGATGATACATATATGTAGCTCTGTAGATGCCACATATACTTCGTCTTCCCATGCCACTAGTCAAGTGGTCCGCTAGCATACAACACTCCTCGCCCAAGCAACATGTTACATCTCCTCCTCGTGTTATTGGCTTATCGATTACTCTATTGTACGCATGGGAGGCGTCGGGAAGTCACCAATGATCTATCGCGTCCTCACTCCTGTTGGCTACCAGTCCACAACTGGATCCTCGCACAGCTAACATATAGAGCTGCAGAAACTTGTCATACACGCACACCCGCCATCTACGGCTGAGCGTGCTCTCCTGAATCATCGACTCGTCTGTCAGCATTGTCTGGTCCTTGGCGCGCTCGTGGACTGCCTTGCCTGCTATCATCGACATTGCAGCTCCGTCTGCCTACATGGACGGTTGGTGAGGGGGAGCTCCCGGAGGCCGATATGCCAAAGAAGAATTTATGGTATGCACCGTGAAATGTGTGGAAGGAGCAGAAACGCATCTTCAAGAATGAAATCAAGTGTACCCTCTTGCTTTTGTGCGTTTTCGGTATAGACGGCCCAAAAGAGGTGAAAATCAAGTACTACAGCAGGTAATCTGTTTTTGCTACCATTGTTGGTTTCACGGACACAATTAAAAGTTGGTTGCCTCAAGGACGATCCAAAAGTTGTTGGTGTGGTACGTGCATCCTTTACTTTGTATATGAATATAAGCACTGTTGTACTAGTATGTAAACAGTACAGGGCGACAGTAACTTTGTGCCAAATACTCCCATCAGTGAAGAGCAAATAGATCAGCTATCAGGATTTTAAATGGAGCACGAAGCAGCCGCCCTACAGCTGATTAAAATCTGCCAAACCATTTGCATAGTTCACGAAATCAGGGGAGATCGTGCCGTTCCTTCCTTTAATATCACGAAAAAAGAGAATCCTGACATGATTTTAATCGTTGTCGACTGCTGAGTTATCTGCAGTCTTGCCCTAACAGAAGGTGCCCCATTGATTCTCCAGTCCGTGCGCATCACCTCCAGGTCTGGTCAGGACGTCCCTTATCCTTGACGGTGAATGTACACGCCCTCATCATCATATACATCAACCACCACCTTAACACTAAGTATGAGCTTGCTTTTACATTGTGCACTGATTTTGCATTCTGTGTTGTGCTTGTTTACATGTATGCTCGCATGATAAGCCGTGAAGAATGAGCTAGTGTGTATGTATCCATGTATTGATTTCCAACAAAACATGTTGTAAATTACTATGAGTGTAAGTATACTTACATACATGCTAGCTATTGCTCTGGGTTTGATTATGGTATATCAAAAAAGTTATTGAAGAAAAAAGCACATGAGAAACAAGCAGTCTAGTTACTAAGAATCGTTCGTAAGAAACTGTATTGAGCATTGGATTTGAGCTCCCTAAAAATAGGGAGCCCGGAACCCTATAGCTTTGGTTCCCCTTCCGGGGCCCGGTTGCCAGTAGGAGATCCAGACTCCGTTTTCACCAAGTAAACGTTGTAGGTACACTTTGATTCACAGGGGTTTCCTCATTTCCCTGCAGTAATGAAATTGTTTTAATGCAAGATTCCATTTTTTTAACAATTACGACAGCTTTCTATAGTAGGAATGCTTCCTCAGCATTTAACTTGTTTTTCTTCTCTCTCTGAAAAAGCAGTCGACTTCTTCCGAATTTTTTAGACCGAAGAAAGGGACTGGCAATTGCAGAATATTTGCAATTTTATTGGTGTCATCTCAGATAAACTGGTTTGTGGATGTACGTTTAGGCCACGGACCAGCAATATATAGTCACTTATACACACACATACATAATGACAGTTTCTACATACAACAATATATACCAGCTTGCTGCTCTCCTGCACCAACCTCAGTACTTTACAGTTGCTTTAATAGCATCCAAGATCTGCAACAACAAACCAACACATCAGGGTCAGCGCTGTATATATACTAAAGCAGCCAAATACCAATTCATCACTCATCCCACTAATTACCTTGTTCTTTGTGGGAATATAGAATGGTTGGTAAACAAGAGGGAAAGGGGTGTGAAGGCCGCAGACCCTCGCGACATGCGCTTCTTGCTAAATTGTGACCCAAATTCTAGTACCGTGTTAGATTAAACGTAGTACATACGGTGTGTGCCTTTGCGTTGGTACCGACGCGTACGAGTATAACTCGTTTACTTGTCCTCCAAAGACTCTCATGTATTGCCCTCATATATACTCCATGTAGTCGCACTTAAGACGGCATGTCATCTCGTGCTTGTAATACTCCTCCTCATAGTGATTGCGCCTTCGATTGTCCGTGGTTTTCACCCGCGAGGGTTTCCACATTAAATCCATGTCTCTCGTGTCTCATTTATTTTTCGTTATTATCTAACAAGTGGTATCAGAGCTGAGGTTCATATACGAGATTTGAGATCGAGTTAGGGTTACGGTCTGATCCGCCGAAACTCGCTGTAACCGAGACCGATTGGAGATTCCGCTGCGCACGACGCAAATATCCAGCGAGACGTCAATCTCCGCTGCCACCGATTCAATCGGTCTTACTTTGATTTGCTAGCCGCCGCTAGCCTCGCGTACTCTACGCAGCGTCACACGCGTGCTTGATCTGCTGCTACTACGCGGGCAAGCAGTAGTTGCGGGTACAGGCTTCCGACAAGACGTTGCTACTGCATCTACACCTGAAGGCTCAGGTTCCCGGGATATTTTACTAGTAGATCAGCCAGCTACTAGTATTCATTACATGAAGCTACTGATTTGGCTTCAATTGCTATGGCCACTCCAAAAAAGGCTACCATGTGCTATTTGTTTTAGTTCTTTGCTCTGCTTATTAATTCTGTCAAGAATTATTCTACCCCGACTTGTACTACTTTGTGCACAGACTGAATCTACTCATGGCATCCATGAAGTATGATCTTCCGTTGCTGGACCGTGACACAAGGTTTACCCTATGGCAAGTCAAGATGCGGGCATTGTTGGCACAGGTCGACTACAATGATGCACTGGATAGTTTTGGGAAGGACCGAATTCAGGATTGGACTGCTAAGGCGAAAAGAAGTGATCGTAAGGCTTTGTCACAAATTCAACTCCATTTGCATAATAATATTTTGCAGGAAGTTTTGAGCGAGAAAACTGCCGCTGCTCTATGGTTAAAGCTGGAAAGCATTTGCATGACAAAAGATGTTACCAGCAAGATGCATCTGAAGCAAAAATTATTCCTGCACAGGTTACCCGAGGGAGGTAATGTTTTCAGAATTTCAAGAGATCATATCCGATCTAGCTGCAATGCAGGTTAAGTATGAAGAGGAAAATACTGCTTTAATGTTACTTTATTCACTACCAAGTTCTTATACCAATTTTAGAGACACCATATTAGATAGTCGTGATACTCTCACACTTAATGAAGTTTAAGCTTTGAACTCTAAGATGAAATTAATGGTGCCTCATGATGGTTCGAGTTCATCCCAAGCCGAGGGATTATCTGTTCGTGGCAGAACAAAGGAGAAGAACTACAATAATGGAAACAGAGGCAAAAGTAAGAAAGGCCACAGTGGCCGGTTGCAATCCAGAGACAAGAAATATTGCAGATATTGCAAGAGAGACGGGCATTACATCTCAGAATGTTTCAAGTTGCATAACAAGGAAAAGAGGAAAGGTAACAAACAAGGTGAAAATTCTGCTAATGTTGCTCGTGATGATAGTTCCGATGATGCTCTTGTTATTATTGCTGGATGTGCTGAGACCAATGATGAGTGGGTACTTGATACTGCATGTACTTTTCATATGTGCCCGACTGCCCGCATAGAAATTGGTTTACTACGTTTGATTCCACTACTGTTGCTGGTTTCGTTTTGGGTTTTGATAATTCAACATGCAAGATTGAAGGCATAGGTTCCGTTCGAATCAAGATGTTTGATGGCACAATCAGAACTTTGACAGATGGTCGGTATATTCCAAAGATGAAGAGAAATCTTATCTCAGTAAGTGCCCTTGATGCAAAGGGGTACAAGTATTTAGGCGGAGATAGTGTTTTGAAGGTCACCAGAGGTTCCCTCATTGTGATGAAAGGTGACTTAAGTTCGACCAATGGTCTTTATTACCTTCGAGGTTTTACCGTTTTAGGTAACGCTACTCCATATATTTCAAAGAATTCTGATTGTGATGGTGCTAACCGTTGGCATATGCATCTTGGACATATGAGTGAACTTGGTTTGGCAGAGTTAAATAAGAAAGTTCTTCTTAAAGGATATGAAATTGGTAAATTGAAATTCTGTGAGCATTGTATTTTCGGCGAGCATAGGAGGGTGATGTTCAATACTTCAACTCGTACAACTGAAGGTATTCTTGATTATGTGCATTTCGATTTATGGGGACCATCTCGCAAGAAGTCATTAGGTGGTGCTAGTTACATGCTGACTATAATTGATGATTATTCAAGAAAAGTTTGGCATTATTTCTTGAAGCGTAAATGTCAAGCATTCTCAGCATTTAAGGAGTGGAAGATTATGATTGAAAGACAAACAGAAAAGAAGGTAAAAATACTTTGCACTGATAATGGTATGGAATTCTGTTCTAAGCAATTTGCGAATTATTGCAAGTCTGAAGGCATTCCCAGACATCACACCATTCCTTATACTCCTCAACAAAACGGTGTTGCTAAGCATATGAACAAAACCATTTTTTTTTCCAGAGCCCGTTGCATGTTGTCTAATGCACGTTTGCATAAGTGTTTTTGGGCTGAGGCCGCTTCCACTGCTTGTTATCTCATTAACCGTTCACCACCTATTGCACTTAATAAGAAAACTTCAATTGAGGTATGGTTTGGTTCACCTGCTGATAATGGAAAATTGGAGCCTAGGGCCGTTAAGTGCATCTTTCTTCGTTACAAGTCTGGTGTTAAAGGTTTTAAATTGTGGAATCTTGAAACCCAAAAGGTTGTTATTAGCAGAAACGTTATCTTTAATTAATCTGCTATGTGACATGATGTGTCATCTACTTATGTTCCTGTTGAGAGTGAACAGCAGGCTACTATTCAGCATCATACTGTTCAAGTGGAGCATATTATTGATTCAGGTGGTACATCCGGTAATGAAAATGTTGGTGCACACGATGAACCTGTCATTGATGATAAACATGTCACTCCCACTCCAAATCAGCCTATTGTTCCAGCCGATGATAAACATGATGAACGCGTCATTGATGATATACTGTCCCATTAAGACTAACATAATCACAAGGTTTATTACTTTTGTAGATCCCGACAGTGGTGATTGGCGTGATGGAAGAAGGGGTGTACTCCTCCCATTTAGTGTTTTTGGTGGAACCCATAGTAGCAAGCAAGCAAGATAACTATTTTTGTGATTTTCGATAAAATATACTAAAGCAAAAATGAAAGGTAAACTAACAAGACTAAAAAGCAAAGGTAAAAGATAGCATGCAACTCCCCTATCTTGAAGAGTGGAGTCCCCGGCAACGGCGCCAGAAAACTTTGCTTGATGGCTTCTCGCCCCTCGTTGGTTACCCCAAGTGGAAGGTTTGAGATGCAGTGTAGCGGTAGTTTTCCCTTAGCAAAGATACCAAGGATCGATTTCCCCTGAGACTCCTAGTTTCAACAAGAAGGTGTCAACAGCTAACGGCGCCAGATATTAGCAATCAACTTGGACCTGCACACAGATACAAATAACTTTGCTCCCAACGAGTACAGAGAGGTTGTCAATCCCTCCGGCCTTGTCGTTTACAAAGGATCAAACGCAAGTGATAATAGTGATAGGTATAATTGCAAATAGTAAGTAAAAGCAGAAAGTAAATAGCGGATGTGATCAATGATTGTAATATGGACCGGGGTCCCATGACTTTCACTAGTGATGTCTCTCTCCCAAAAGACGATAAAACATCCATGTGAGGTAAACGAATTACAGCTGGGCAATTGACATAATTATGTGCGCAAACCAATGGTAACTATGTTGCAAGAAAGGTAGAGGTTCAAAGCATGGGCGGTACGTCAAGGCAAGTAGAACGAAATCCATCTGCATCTACTACTAATCATCCACCTTGAGATATCTATCCAGAACATCTCGCTGGTATTAAGTTGCGAGTCCCACCCATAGTGTAAACTCAAAGCAACAGACAACTGCATTAAAAGAACTTAGCGTAAAGTAAACAATCCTTGCGCCCACGGGCACAAGCACCGTTGTTTTCCCCCTTGTGGCAACAGCACATCCCCTAGACTCATGTTTCTGTCACTCAAGCTAGTCATCGAGGGGCATGAACCCATAATCGAGCATAACGTTTCCTCTTGGAGTCACTACCTACTACTTGGCCAAAGCAATAAATAGCAACGGAGAACATGCAAGAATTACTCAAGAACATAAATATAAAAGAGGTGAATCAAATATGTTACTCAAACACAATCTGAACATAATCTCACAATCCATCGGATCCCAGCAAACTCAACATAGCAACAGCATAAGGATTACATATGTGCCTCGATCATGTAGGGCAGCTCACGAGGTCTAATTAGTGAAGCACAAGAAGGGGAGGAGAACATCACATAGCTACTGGTCATGGACCCATGGTCCAAGGGAGACTACTCACAACTCATCCGGGAGGCGTCCATGGTGGTGGAGAGGCTCCCGGTGGTGATCCTCCCCTCCGGCAGGGTGCCGGGAAGAGTTCTCCAGGTGCTCCCAATCTTGGAAGCGCGGCGGCGGCGGAACAGAGATGAGATCGCGAAAAAGGGTTCCGTCCTCGAGGGTTTCGGGACGCGTGTTAAATATATGCCAAAGGGGGGCATTAGCGGAGGCCTGGGGGGCCCAGGCGCCCCCCCGGTGCGGCCAGGAGGGGGGCCGCGCCACCAGGGCGCCTGGAGCCCTGGTGGCCCCCCTCCGGCCCTACTTCGACCGTGTGGAAGCTTCCGGAACGCTGATTTTGTATATAATTTTTCTAGAATTTTTCTGCCAGTTTACGTGATGGGAAAACCTGAAATACAAAAACAGCAGAAAACAGAAACTGGCACTGGGGTGCACTGAGTTAATAGGTTAGTCCAAATATGATCAAAAGTGTATGGAAGTGTATAAATAACATAGCAATATCACACAAAAGAGGCATGGAGCAAGCAGAAATTATAGATACGTTTTGGACGTATCACCAACGAGGGGCGAGAAGCCATCAAGCAAAGTTTTCTGGCGCTGTCGCCGGGGACTCCACTCTTCAAGATAGGGGAGTTGCACGCTATCTTTTACCTTTGCTTTTTAGTCTTGTTAGTTTACCTTTCAGTTTTTGCTTTAGTGTCCTTTATCAAAAATCACAAAAATAGTTATCTTGCTTGCTTGCTGCTATGGGTTCCACCGAGAACACCAAGTTGTGTGACTTCACTAGTCATAACAACGATGACTTTATCTGCACACCCATTACTACACCTGCCACTTCAGCACCTTCTTATGAAATTAAACCTGCTTTACTGAATCTAGTTATGAAAGATCAATTCTCCGGTGCTGGAGATGATGCTGCTTTACACTTAAACAATTTTGTTGAACTCTGTGATATGCAAAAATACCAAGAAATAGATGGTAATATTGTTAAGCTTAAGCCTTTTCCTTTCTCCTTGAGAGGAGGAGCTAAAATTTGGTTTCAATCTTTGCCCAGAATTAGCATAGATTCTTGGGACAAGTGCAAATATGCTTTTATTGGAAAATACTATCCACCTGCTAAAATTATCCAACTAAGGAGTAACATAATGAATTTCAAACAATTGGATAATGAACACGTTGCCCAAGCTTGGGAACGCATGAAATCTCTTGTCAAGAACTTCCCTACTCATGGTTTGACTATTTGGATGGTTATCCAAACTTTTTATGCAGGCTTGAACTTTACCTCGCGGAACTTGTTAGATTCGGCCGCGGGATGAACCTTTATGTCAACTACACTTGGTGCTGCCACGAAGCTTCTCGATGAGATGATGACCAATTATTCCCAATGGCACACCGAACGCGCTCCAACAGGTAGGAAGGTAAACTCTGTCGAGGAGATTTCCTCCCTAAATGAAAAAGTTGACTTGATCATGTCTCTACTTTCCAAGCAATCTTCCATTGATCCTCGTGATGTTCCTTTAAATTCTTTGATTGCTCAAGATCAAGTAGATGTAAACTTTCTCTCTAGGAATAATTTCAATAACAATGCTTATAGGAGTAATTTTGGTAGCAATCCTAGACCGTTCCCCTCTAATTCCTATGGGAACAACAATGCTTATCCTAGCACCAAGAACTCCACTTCTGAACTAGAGATTATGCTTAAAGATTTCATCACTACCCAAAAAGCCTTCAATAAGAGTGTAGAAGAAAAACTAAACAAACTAGATGATCTCTCTTCGAAGGTAGACAATTTAGCCCATGAGGTAGAATTGCTTAAAATTAGAACTTCCCCTCTTGAGGAGAGGAAGACCACTCCTATGAATGCTATTCAAGTGCAAATTAATGAAAACATTAGGATGTTGGCTAAACTTAAAGAGAGATGGGCTAGAGAAAAGGAGGAAGAATATAGAATTAAGAACCTTCCTACCCACCACACTGTTGCTACTATCCAAGTTGTTGAGGATATCCAAACTCTTAGCACCCAATGCACTCCTGGTCCCATTGGACCTATTAATGGTGATGCTATGACCATAGAAACTACCAAAAAAGTGAGCCTAAAGGACACCACTACCACTTTACTTGATAGTAGTGACCTTGATTTTGATAATTGCACCCTTACCGAAGTTATTGATTTCCTTCACAAAATGTCTAGAGATCCCCGCACTAGCACGCTTAATCTTGCCTTCACCGAGCATATCACTAATGCTCTCATCAAAGCTAGGGAGGAGAAACTTAGAGTAGAAGCCTCCATACCTAGAAAGCTAGAAGATGGTTGGGATCCTATGATTAAAATTAAGTTGAATAACTTCTCTTGCTATGCTTTATGTGATGTTGGGGCTAGTACCTCCGTTATGCCCAAAAGAATATATGATATGCTTAAATTGAAACCTTTTGATTCTTGTTCTTTTGGTGTTCGTCTTGTTGATTCTTCCATAAAGAAACCTTTGGGGAGGATCGACGACGTTCTTATCATTGTCAATGACAATTATGTTCCCGTTGATTTTACTATTATGGATATTGAATGTGAACCTTCTTGTCCAATTATTTTGGGACGTCCTTTTCTTCGCACCGTTGGTGCCATCATTGACATGAAAGAGGGGAATATAAGAATCCAATTTCCTCTCAAGAAAGGGATGGAACACTTCCCTAGAAAGAAGATTAAGTTACCTTTTGAGTCCGTTATACGGGCTAGCTATTCTTTTACTCTTGATAAGACTTGATCTCTTTGCATTATGCCTAGCTTAAAGGCATAAAAGAAAGCGCTTTTGGGAGGCAGCACACAATGAATAAAATTTTATTTTGCTTTTGTTGTGTCTTGATGTTGTTACTACAGTAGCATCATCATTGTATCTTTACTTTTCATCTTTGTGCCAAGTGTAGCCTCTGATTGCAAGAAAGTTCAAAAGTTGTGACGTGCTGTCCAGGAAACAGATTCTGTCCTTGGATAGAAAAATTCGTATAAAATCACCAGATCATCTTTTTGGCCTGAATTTTTTCGACAGCGTGCTCTATACAATTGGATTTCGGGCGTCTGTTCTGAGTTTTTTGATTTGACTTGCAGAAATGCCCCGAAAAAATCATTTACTACCTGCTGGTCTGTTTTTCACAGATTCTGTCCTGTTTTGCCTTTCCCTCATTTTGCAAACCTTGAGCTTGCTTTTTATTTGCAAAAACCTTTTGGCAATCTTGAGAAACAGTATACCTTTAAGAATATCCTTATTTCCAGCAAGGAAAAATTATTTTATTATGGGTACTAACCTCGCTAATCAGATTATGGTGAGTTATGTATGAAGGGAGTTTTCAAGTGTGCGAGGGAAGATGATAAAAAGATTCAGGATTGTCAAACGCTCAAGCTTGGGGATGCCCCCACGCACCCCCAAGAAATATTCAAGAAGACTCAAGCGTCTAAGCTTGGGGATGCCCCCGTGCATCCCCTTCTCCATCAACATTATCAGTTCGTCTTTCGTTCCATCAACATTATCACTTCAGTTCGTCCAAAACGTATCTATAATTTCTGCTTGCTCCATGCCTCTTTGGTGTGATATTGCTATGATATTTATGCACTTCCATACACTTTTGATCATATTTGGACTAACCTATTAACTCAGTGCACCCCAGTGCCAGTTTCTGTTTTCTGCAGTTTTTGTATTTCAGGTTTTCCCATTACGTAAACTGCCAGAAAAATTCCGGGAAAAATATATAAAAAATCAGCCTTCCGGAAGCTTCCATGCCGCCAAAGTAGGGCCGGAGGGGGGCCACCAGGGCTCCAGTTGCCCTGGGGGCGCGCCCCCCCTCCTGGCCGCGCCGGGGGGGCGCCTGGGCCCCCCAGGCCTCCGCTGATGCCCCCCTTTGGCATATATTTACACCGCGTCCCGAAACCCTCGAAGACGGAACCCTTTTTCGCGATCTCATCTCTGTTCCGCCGCCGCCGCGCTTCCAAGATCGGGAGCACCAGGAGAACTCTTCACGGCACCCTGCCGGAGGGGAGGATCACCACCGGGAGCCTGTCCACCACCATGGACGCCTCCCGGATGAGTTGTGAGTAGTCTCCCTTGGACCATGGGTCCATTACCAGTAGCTATGTGATGTTCTCCTCCCCTCTTTTGTTCTTCACTAATTAGACCTCATGAGCTGCCCTACATGATCGAGGCACATATGTAATCCTTATGCTGTTGTTATGATGAGTTTGCTGGGATCCGATGGATTATGAGATTATGTTCAGATTGTGTTTGACTAATATATTTGATTTACCTCTTTTATATTTATGTTCTTGAGTAATTCTTGCATGTTCTCCGTTCCTGTTTATTGCTTTGGCCAAGTAGTAGGTAGTAACTCCAAGAGGGAACGCTATGCTTGATTGTGGGTTCATGCCCCTCGATGACTAGCTTGAGTGACAGAAACATGAGTCTAGGGGATGTGTTGTTGCTACAAGGGGGAAAACAACGGTGCTTGTACTTGCGGGTGCAAGGATTGTTTACTTTACGCAAAGTTCTTTTAATGCAGTTGTCTGTTGCTTTGAATTTACACTATGGGTGGGACTCGCAACTTAATACCAGCGAGATGTTCTGGATAGATATCTCAAGGTGGATGATTAGTAGTAGATGCAGATGGATTTCGGTCTACTTGCCTTGGCGTACCGCCCATGCTTTTGAGCCTCTACCTTTCTTGCAACATAGTTAGCATTGGTTTGCGCACATAATCCTGTCAATTGCCCAGATGTAATTTGTTTACCTCGCTTAGCTGTTTTATCGTCTTTTGGGAGAGAGACATCACTAGTGAACATCATGGGACCCCGGTCCATATTACCATCACTGATCACATCCGCTATTTACTTTCAGTTCTTACTTACTAGTTGCAATCATACCTATCACTATTATCTCTTGCGTTTGATCCTTTGTAAACGACAAGGCCGGAGGGATTGACAACCTCTCTGTACTCGTTGGGAGCAAAGTTATTTGTATCTGTGTGCAGGTCCAGTCGATTGCTAAGTATCTGGCGCCGTTAGCAGTTGACACCTTCTTGTTGAACCTTGGAGTCTCAGGGGAATTCGATCCTTGGTATCTTGCCAAGGGAAAACTACCGCTACACTGCATCTCAAACCTTCCACTTGGGGTAACCAACGAGGGGCGAGAAGCCATCACACACGCCGTGGCCACCTCCTACCTCTCTGCCTGTCTCCTCATCGCCCTGAGATCGCCACGCAGCCCCGACCTCTCTTCCACTCTCTTCGGCGCTTCTCCTCCCCCCTGGTGCTCTCTCTCTCGCTACCACCGAACGCCATCGCCGCCGCGCTCGCTGCCACCGGCCACCACACGCCGCGCCAACATGCTCAGAAGCACCGCCGTGTTCCCCTCGTCCTCTCCACAGAGCTACGAGACGCCGGGAGGCTCTGCTTCGTCGTCACCGACTCCTTCTTCAACCTCGGGTGCCATCGCTCGTCGGCGTTGATTCGCTCCGGCCAAGCCGTCCTCGAGCCCGTTTCGACGCCCCCTGCACGCGCCGTGAGCACCTACGTCTTTCCCCTCTCTCCCCGCAGTCTAACCCGTCCCCTAGCTAGCTCCACCGCCGGACCCGAGAGCTCCACCCCGCCGGCCGCCGCTGAACTTGTCGCCGCCGTGGCCATAGCCGCCTCTGCCCGTTTTTGAGCGCGTCATCGTGCTCAGCACATCACCAGGAGGCTGTAGCACTCAGCCGTTCGTCCCCTCGTGCACCACAGCATCGACTCCGTCGATGCCCGATCGCCGGCCGCCGCCGCGAGCTCGATTCCGACGAACTCCGGCCGCCCCAGCTCCTTCCGCTTGACCTGCCAGATGCGCGCGAGCCCCAGCTACGCGCAGGACCAAACGGTGGTCGATTTGGTCGAGCGTAGCCAAATCCCGAGCCCTCCGCCGTGCTCGCTGTCGCCGGCGGTGAGCCGCCGGCCTGTTTGGGTCTTTGACCCAAGGTTTGACCCCCCTGGGTCTATGACATGCGGCCCCGCACGGCTAATTAACATAGTTTAGGCTTAATCTATTAGCTTAACCTTGGTTAGTATTAACTACGTTTAATTAGTCTAGCTGAGTCGCTGACTGGTGGGCCCAGGCCCCACTAACAGTTTAGTTAGTGTTAGTTTAAAACTAACTAACCCTGTTAGCTAGTAGTGTCACTGACCAGTGGGTCCCACTAGTCAGGTTTGACCTGGACCAGCCGCTGTTGACCGCTGACATCATAGTGACGTCATGCTGACGCAATAAGTGTTTTCTGGAATTTTAAATAAATCAGAAATGATTTATTTATTTCAGAAAATATTCAAAACTTCTAAAAATCATATAAAATCAACCGTAGCTCAGATGAAAATAATTTATATATGAAAATTGATCAGAAAAATCTAAGGAATCTGTTTATGGCACTTTCATGCATGTTTTAGTAACTTACAGCCACTGTTTAGGACAATTTGAATAAGTGGCATATGAATAATCACATATGGACTTTGAATTTGAACCTTTGGTTCAAATCAACTTCATTTAATATGGTTGCTAGTTGCATTAGCTCAATCAACAGCATATTGCCATGTCATGATCATGCATCATATTGTGCATTGCCTTGATTGTGTTTCTTCTCTGTTGCCGGTGTTGTTCCCTTTCAGTAGACGTGTTCCGACGATGTGATCGATGACACCGATGAAGACCTAATGTTATCTTCAGAAGTGCCAGGCAAGCAAAACCCCATTGAGCATTCCTATACAATCCCACTCTCTAGATCTTGCTCTCCTTACTGCATTAGGACAACAACGCTTCAACTGTTACCTGTTGCGGTAGTTGAACCCCTTTCCACTGCATGACCTGTCATTGCCACAGTAAATAGTTGAAACCCACTAGTATGAGTAGGAGTTGTTTGAGCCTTGTTGTGCCTAATCATTCATGCTTTCTGGTTATGCCTGCTATTGCTTAGAGTTGTGTCAGGTCTGATTCATCGGGGATGAATTGTAAGGGTGATGAACATGTCCTACCTGTGTGAGAGCTAAGTGTGTGAACACGATTTGGTAAATGTAGCGATGAGAGGCCATGTAGGAGTACATGGTGGGTTGTCTCATTGCAGCCGTCCTCAGGAACTGAGTTCTGTGTTGGTTGGTCCATGAAAGAACTACTACCACACATTGGGATCCTTAATTGACTCTCTCGACTTATTAATCAACATGATCTCTGTCCAGGAGTTGCAATTAGTTTCTGGTGTTTGTAGTTTACTGGAGGTCGTGCGCAGCGCTGACCCTCGGGGTGGGCTGTGACGCGGCAGGTACGTGGCACGGTGTACCGGTCGCCCGTTTGGTGATGCGGGAACCCTGTACACATCGTTTGGGGCCGTGAGCGACACCCCGGCCGGATCTCCCCACGGATGGAACCCAAATAGGCGATAAACCTGGACGAGAGACTTGTGTGGTTAGTCAGGTCGTGGCCGACACCCTCGCCAGGCTTCCGCTTGAAGGTTGCCGAGATACATGACGTGTACATGGCGGTAAGTGGCGAGAGCGTGTGTGAAGAAGTACACCCCTGCAGGATTATATATGATCTATTCGAATAGTCGTGTCCGCGGAAATGGACTTCTGGGTTACCTCTACAGTTCATAGACAGGTGAAAGTGGATACTCTAAAACACGCAAGATAAGCGTGAGTGCTATGGATGGCCCTCTCGTAGGGAGACGAGAGCGGATCCATAGTGGTGTATTGATTGGTGAATATGTGGACTCGTGTGCGCCACCTCAAAAGAGTTACTTGCGGCCGTAGTTTAGGATAGCCACAGAGTCAAGCTGGCTTGCTGCAGTCAAACTCCACCACCCCTTTATTGATACTGATGCATATGTAGCTAGTTCTGATGTAAGCCTTGCTGAGTACCTTTGTACTCACGTTTGCTTAATTTATGTTTTTGCAGAGAGACTTCAGTCTCGCTAGTGGTTCCGCGTGGACTTCGACGTTTAGCTTGTTACCTCAGCTACGATCTTGTACCCTTGGGAGGGTCTTGTAGATAGTCAGGCTTCTCAGCCTTTTTCATTTGTAGTTGTCTGTACTCAGACATGTTATGCTTCTGTTGCCTGTATGCTCTGTATGTTGGGTCATGTGACCTCTGTTTGTAATAAATGCTATGATGGCTCTTCTGGGCCTTTATCTATATGAGTTGTTGAGTTATGTTGTGATGTCATGTTGTACAGCACATACTTGCATGTTATGCGTACGTGTAATGTGTATTGCTATGTGTGGGATCCGACACCTAGTTGTTTACCCTTAGTAGCCTATCTCACAGGGAAATGTCTCCTAGTGCTTCCACTGAGCCTTGGTAGCTTGCTACTGCTCCGGAACACTTAGGCTGGCCGGCATGTGTCCTTCTTCGTTCCTGTGTCTGTCTCTTAGAGGAAATGTCACGCGTTGTTCCTTTAAATCCTTGTAGCTTGCTACGACTTGGGTTCATACGTTGATGACCGACACGTTCGTTGCTGGGTCATGTATGCCTGTCTCTGTAGTTTAGTGTCACTTTTGGTTTATAACTAGTCATGCCGGCCCGGGTTCTCTGTCATATGGATGCTAGCGACACTATCATATACGTGTGCCAAAATGCGCAAACGGTCCCGGGCCAGGTAAGGTGGCACCCGTGGAGATACCGTGCGTGAGGCCGCAAAGTGATATGGTGTGTTACAGGCTAGACCTGTGTGACTTAGGATCGGGGTCCTGACAGGAACAATGTAGGAATCAAGAGATCGAGATGCTCATTATAAATAGAATTTTTTTGGCAGCAATTACTTGTTTTTTAACCAAGCTAGGAAGCTACCTGTAAACTTTATAGCAAAAGGAAAAGGCCGAAATCCTAGAGTACAACAACAGGGAAATAAGAGAGGACAATTGGCACCCAACGACAAAGCAGTCCGAAAAAAGAACACAAGGGAACATATATAACGTAGTTATTGTTCTTATAAAAAATTAGGATATTTATGATAAATATGTATTTATATGCTTCATAAGGTATAGTTTAAAATTTTGATTTAAAATGACGAAGTATACTCAATGACCTAAAACGTCTAATATTTATTTATAGAGGGAGTAAAAGTTTATTGTACTGAACCGTGCTTGAGCTAGCCTGGGCCAAAGGCAGCATGGCCGGCCATTGGGCCGTGCTTGGGCTTTCCTTTGGCATGACATCACGGGACCCATGTCCCAGGTTTACCTCTCATGAGCCCAGCGGCTGCCACTGCTCTCGATTTGACGCCGCCACCACCTCCTCTGCCAGCTCCGCCCGTCCACCGGCATCTCGCAGCCGTGCCGCCCCCTCGCTCTCTCCCGGGCCATAGCCGCCAAACCTAATGATCCACTAGCAACTTAATGGTTATTTTCTCTCTCAATCCAGAAACCACCAATGGTCCACTACTCCATTCGTGGGTACTGCCATCACCTGGGCAACCAGCATTGCCACCGTCTATGTGGTCCACAACCGTAATCATCATTATTAAGAATCATAAGGGATCTCACCACTTGACATGGGTGATGAGCTATCTCAAAAAAAAAAAATCATAAGGGACCTTAATCAAACCATGAGTTTTGTTTTTGGTCATTTCAACTATCCAAGGAGATTCATGGCGATGAACAATCACACAAACACTTATTGTTACTTATAAACCAGATAAGAAAATTTTCTCCAAAAATAAAAGGGGATAATAACTGAGTTCTCTTGTTGTGTTTTCTTTGCTCGTAGGAATAGCAATAGGTTCTCCTGAGTAAATTGCATAAAACCACCATTTTGACGGCTAGATTTGAGAAAAACACTAGGATACATTTTCGCTGCAGAAAACACCACATCTCGCCTAATGGTTTTGCAAAACCCACTGATCGGCGGACCTGGCTCGTTTAAGTGCGTTGACAGATGGGTCCCACTTTTCACTGATGTGGCATAACGTTTTTACCGAAAAAATGCTTGATGGGTAAAAAAGCAAAAACACCCCCTACAATTTTCCCATGTGCCTCCCAGGCCCGACCCTCTCCGGCGACCACAGTTAGCCGCCGCTGCACTCCCGCCCTTGCCCCGCCAAGCTCAAGCACGAACAATCGATCTGGAGCTCGGGAGGACGGCGGTTGTGGTGGGAAGATGAGGGGGGTGCTTGAGCTCTGCCACCGATGCTTGCTCCGGTGCATGCCCCCGCTTCCTCCCTACTCGCGCCCATGCGCGGGGCCGCTGCGCTCGCTCCCATGCACCTCTTGTTGCTCCAGTGAGCGCGCGTGTACCTCCTTGCTAGCGCATGTGTGCCGCGGCCGTCGCCGCTTCTCGCGCCTGTGCACCTGTGCGGCACAGGCTGGTCGGCAGGGAGGTTGAAGGGTGAGGTGGGCGGCTGCAGGACCTCGTCGAATGGGGAAAGATAGAGGAGGTAAGAAGGAGACGGGAAGAAACGGAGGCACCGTAGAGTTGATTGCTTTTCCCTTTTTGATTTAGGGGTGTCTATGCAAAAACTATGGACTAGTTTGTAAATTTAGACTAAAATTGATCTGGCACAAAATGTTACGCCACGTAGGCAAAAAAGGGCTCATCTGTCATAATCTCACTTAACAAAGTCAGATCCGCTGATCAATGGTTTTTGCAAAACCATTATCTAAGATGTGGTGTTTTCTGCAGATATTGAGAAATCGCTTCCTTTTTCTTGGTGCTTATATTTTCAAATAGAGAGAACAACTTCATTCCGTTTGAATATTCAGGATTCTCCCGGTGTACCTACACTTTTGTTATTACAAATATGAAAATGAAATTAACCTGTCTCGTTCTTGACAGCAAGAAGCAGGTCACTCGTAGCCTGGCTGTGCTGTGGTCTGACTATGGATGAACTGAACTTCAATTTTCACGAGAAAGGTTTTCTGTAGCTCAGGCTACATGGTACCCCTTATCTTTGCCATCCATTTCTACATCGTGATCCATGCAAACACATTTGTCTTTTTTATTTCTCTCAAATGACACAACATATGAACTTCAAACTTTGCAGATCGAACAAACATTAGAACATCAATGTGAGAAAAAACTTTCAGATTCATTTTAAATACTTTAAGTAGTATTTTTAGTCAAACAAAATCTCATTTTGTATATTTATATGTGACCAAAAAATCTGAAAGTTTTTTCACACATTGATGTTCTAATATTTGTTCGATCTGCAAAGTTTGAAGTTCATATGTTGTGTCATTTGAGAGAAATAAAAAAGAGAAATCTTCATGGTGTAAGTTAGTTGAAGAGTATGGATCTCAAAGCAAGGCTGGAGGGTTGAGGATAAGAGGTTCCATGTAGCCTGAGCTACAAAGGAACTTTGTGAATTTTCACCTATGTTCTGCTTATTTTAATTTTCTTGAAATCAGACAACTTGTAAAAACTCTAGTCATAAATAAGAATTGGACTTTTGTTTTCATCTTATCTTTTGCTTATTTTCCTTCTCTAGAAATGACATAACCACGGCATGTTGGAACTCTGCGCATGTGTAAAAACATGGTAGTACCGCACACATTGTCTGTCTGATCCGCCATCAAGAAACCACCAATGGTCCACTACTCCATTCCAGCTATGTCGGTGGGTACTGCCATCACTTCGTCAACCAGTATTGCCACCGTCTATGTCGTCTACAACCGCAGTCACCATTAATCATCACTGCATGCGGACCCAAACCGTCGCCACAAGCAGCCGTAACAGGGAAAGCCAATGGTCGAGCTACACTGGCAGGCTATACTAGATGCAATTCTGGCGCGAGTCATGGCACCATCCTCCCTCAGGGACCTAGTGACTGCCAGCAGCAGTAGGTCCTCACTGCATGTACCTGCTGAGCAGTAAGAGCATCTAAAGCCGGGCGCCTCAAACCAGCCTCAAACGTCTGGGTATCCCACCCGGTCACTGACCGGTCACGAAAATCTGACCAGACGGGCGCCTCAAACAGGCCTCAAACGCCCAGGCTGACAAGCACCCTCATAGGCGCGCCCGCCACGTCAGACTGTTGATGGGGTCCCATGCGAAAACATCCGGAAACCCGGTGGTCCAAAGCTCGTCTCCTCCGTCGGACCGATCTCGCCGCGTTAGTGTGTATCCAATCCGAGGAGATAAACAGAGAATCAAAGTTTCAGAGAAACAACCTCCCATCTTATTCTCTTTTTCTCTGTTTATTTCCCTTCAAACTTCTAATGTCCATTTGAGGATTTGAGCTGTGTTTTTTGGGGGAAGAAATGAGATTTGTTCTTCCATACAGAAATATAGCCAGTTTTCTTTTCCTCTCATAGGCTGCTGTAGATATTGAGAGATCACCCCCTTTTTCTTGGTGCCTCTCTTTTCAAAAAGCGAGAATAACTCCGTTCAGTTTGAATATTACCAATATGAAAACGAAAATGATATTTAACCTGTCTTTTGTATGCCAGCAAGAGGCAGATCACTCGTAGTTGTGTTGTGGTCTAAGTCTGACTATGCATCAATTGAACTTCAGTTTTACCTATGTTCTGTTTATTTTAATATTCTAGAAATCACACAACTTCTAAGAACTCTACGCTTGAATACGAATTTTCGTCTTATCTTTTCCTTATTTTCCTTCTCTAGGAAATGACACAGCCACAACATATAAGAACTCTGTGCATGAATAAAAATCGGTAGTACACACATTGTCTGGCTGATCCTTCACTCTCTGTTCTTTTTCTCTCGCCATCCAGGAACCGTCAGTGCTCCCTTCGGGCTTTCCACATGGTTCTTACAATCGATTGGTTGTGGTTGTCGACGCTCTGCTAACAATTTCTTGGGCTTCATCATAGTCAAGAATAGTGAATCGTAGTGTACGGAAGAGGGCGATGAAGATGAACGATCTTCCAGGAGATCACGCGTATTTCACGAAGTTTAGTGTGGGGGGCAGAATTTTTAATTAAGTCTCTTCTTTCACAAATCCCAAAAGGTTAATCTTGCAACAAGAATTATCGCCTTGATGATGTGCACATAGATAGCTAGAGTTATCCGAAACCCTAGAAAGCGCGTAATTAAAATTTGCCAAACCGATTAGAGGATGTCTAACTTAGTTTTGCGGGGTTTGCATATGATGTGGCATAGCCTTCATCATGATAATGAGTTTATGTATGACATGGTTATATGTTGTAATGTTAAGTGGCCTGCGCATCACGGCATGATGGTTGAAGCCATAGGATTGCCACCTTAATGTAATAGATATAGAGATAGCCTACAGGTTACACGGAGGACCTGGAGCTTCACCAAGCGCAGGAGAACAAAATCAGTGCGACGGCGGTAGTTTTCAAATTTGTCGTGATCTTAGAAGTAGCTATATGTGCACACAGTTTGGTCATTACAAACTCATATGTTTCTAAAGTGTAACACAGAAAGCAAAAAAGGATTGTACGATATGTGGTCATGCCTCTGCTCTTCTTTTCTTTTAAATGGAAAGCATCACAATTATTGGATGTTTCCTTTCACTTTCCGAACTATTCTTCTCAAATACACCATGAATCAGTACTAATCGGAAGTTGCTGACAAACGGGTGTCCTACCTGTCCTAGAGGGGTTTTGATGCTGGTCTACACGATTTTCATAGTGGTGTGTGGCTCATGGAGGAGTGGAAAACTGTATCAAAAGTGTTAACTACATGAAAAATTGTGTGCTACCATTCATTTATTTTATTCACGATTATTATTTACATATTTTACCGTATCTTTTCTATCAACCTGAAATTTTAGGCCCCTAAGATGGTTTGTGCTCTCGTACAACCATTCATCATTACCCAATCTATCTTCATTTATTTAGATATATATTAAAACTGAGCATCATCCCAGCCCTCTCACGTACTCAACATCTTGACCGTTCGTTTTCATGTGCTGGCCGTTCCTCGCCACTGGATCTTCCTGGGATGTTTTTCGCGAGATGGGCTGTCCGAGGGGCAGCTGCTCCGGTAGCTTTTTTGGGCCCCTGCGGTTAATTGGGTTCGTATCGGGTTGTTTTGGCCCATTTTCCGTGCTCAACAGTCAACACCATCCCCTTCCTCTCGCTCTCTCAGCCTCAGGGAACGAGCGATGCTAGCGGCGAAGGTGGCGACTTAACTGGCGACGGAGGCGCGCAACGGCTAGGTTGGAGGAGGCCGCCTTATCGGTAGTGCTCGGATCCACAGCGTCAACCCGACGACACGAATGCGCCAACCTCATCCTGCTTGAACGGAGCCGCCCACCTCATCATGCTGGCCGCCCCCTTCTGTGCCGTACAGACGCCGTTGCTCTCCCCACCAATAAGTTTCTTCTCCCTCGATGCATTAGGGTTTTGTAACTCCACCAATTGAGGTGCTAAACAATTTGTTTGTCCGGCCGAGGTGCTACAGATATGGGTAAAAAGTTAGGGTTTGTCACATGTTGATTGATTAAGTGGTCCATCCTATTAATCTCATAGTGTAGAATGATCTATCATTTAACTGAATTCTGGATGTTCCGATTTCCATGGTTCTTCATTTGATTTTCATGGCGCGCAGCTGCAACTGCCATATCCGGCAAACCCTTGCAATACTGTTTGGTCATCACAGAGCTCAAGTCATAGGACCATAGCATGCCATGTTGTGGTTGATGCAGATCTGAGATGACACTGAGGCAACGAGATAGCGGGCGGCAGGCCGCTGATGAAGTAAGTAATTGAAACCCAATGAAGGACTCCTGTAATTTTATAGTCCATGTACACATCACGTTGTCAACCTTTTTTGGAAGAACCACATGCAAATGACGCCTTTTCTGTTCTCGATGTTTAGTTAATTCAAATAGATGTTGGTACAGAATTTGGAGTTCTGGTCTTGTTTGAACTCATAACCCAAACAGAAGTTAGTTGCTCATTGGCTGGATAGTGTTCTTAGATTTTTTGCGTCTGAACTGAACTCTTTCATGAATGGATACATTGGACATCTAAATGAATTGTACAGTCCCTAGATGAAGTCCATAGAATTGTTCAGAATTGTTCTTATCCGATAAATAAACTGAAGAATCAATCCCAGTTGTAATCTTAGGCATATCTATCTCAACTATTGCATGTTATTTTTTTGTCTGAACCAAATTTCGTCACTAATTATGGAGCAAAGTAATGACGACGACAATTTTCACAATTTTCCGGAATTGGAGGCTTAGCTGGTGGACAAAGGTTGAGGAAGACCCGGTCAATGTCGGGGATGTCGGCGGTCCTGTCTCCCTCATCTATTGCATCAGATCCTCTTCTCATTGTCATGATGCTTCAGAACTGTTGTTGGTGAGCTCCTGTGAAATTCCCGCCTAGCTCCCCTACTCTCCTTGAACACTAGGCCTATACTCATCTGCCCCATTGTACTGGTGGATGGATCTCAAAGCACTAATTTTGACTTTATTTCAACTTTCTCTATGGATCAGGCCTCATGCTGTTTGTGAATCATCTGACACCAATTATTGGAAGAGATGGAGACAATTATGTATAGTTTGACCATGATTCGAAGAGGTAAACTCATTAGATAGGTTGTTCTGTATGTGAAGACACTAGAACATGAATGCACGTGTTGCCGCGCCCGTTTATCGTGTCAATAGAACCATGCAAATATTTGAGTATAGTTGAACGACACGAATATGTGAAAAGGACATAATTTGGATAACACTTCTTGTTCAAAGATAGTTTTAGATATAAAATTGTGTAAAAAAATTAGACAGTATTGCATCAATCATTCGCCATATGTTTGGCGAGCTGACATAAATTCTTAATGTGTAACGTCCAAAATAAATTAGGATGGCATAGAGTATAAATGGATTAAGCCACACAAATATATATGGTCTAATATTAATGTGAGTATAGTTGGATTGGATTGGATGGAGCTGCTGGAAATACCAGCAAGGAACAATTAAACAGATGTTAGAATCATCATCAAAAGTAAAATAAATAAATTTTAAGTAGAAGAATCTAGCAAGTAGCAAATACGCTTCAAACTATCTGATTATAGGATAAGAATGTTCCTTTTGCATTTGTAGACCAAGAATGATCGCGTAGCAGTCCCAGAACTAAAAGTTTCTCCATCAACCCTGTTCTTTGCTTCAATTGTGATTCTGAAACTGAAGCTTCATCACCATCATTCTGTCGCTGGTCACATGATTGAATGATTCGATGGGGCAGGGAATTTTCATTTGCGTTGAGCGGACACGGAATGTGAACGACATAAATTTCGATGGCTCAAAGCTACAGGGGAGAATGCTAATAGTCTGGTTATATTTTAGATCAGCTTTTTTAGTGAGTTTTTATCATGGTCAGTTATTATAGTAACCAGAAAACACGCGTCTGTCCAGTGAATGGAAAGGCCACAGAAATAGGCTTCTGGAGCAGCAGTCCTTCCACGATCAGCCTGCCTGGCTCAAGCACACAAAGAAGCCCATAAAAATGGTGACCACCTGCGAAGAGATTTTAGTTCTCAATTGTCATGCCTAGGCCTCTCGTACACAGTGTTTCTTTTTGCGGCCAGTGGATGACAGAATAGCCAGATCAGTTTTGGTAGCAGCAGCCCTTTTAATTTGGCAGACTGTGACATGCGATGGGGCCCTAAAAATGGTGTCACGATACTTGGTACAACGACCACCCAATCTTGGGCATCCAACGCCGCGATTTGACGGCTGAGGACATAAGTCACTTTGGTAAATTCTGTATGTCAAGACATTGCACAATTTTGTATGTCAAGACATTGCACAACTTTTGTGTAGGGAAGGTGTTTGAAGACGTAAGCGGATTGCTGCCTCACTTGTTGGTGTTTATCTATTTTGGTTAGTATTTTGGGGGTTAAATTCCAATGTTTATATGCATCTTGTCTGATACTCCGACTCCCCTTTTCATATAACTACATCCTAGCAACAATGAATGTCATCCAAAGTGAATTCCTCTTAGGTTTTGTCCTTGAAAGTTAACTTGAATTGTCCACTTCACTTTCTTAGACAGGTAATTGAATTTCCATTCTGCTCCATACTCCCAACTTGCAAGATATGGTCCTCCGGTTGGTATGGACATTTGGAAATGTGAGGTGAATAACTTTCCATTTAGATGTTATACTCTTTTACATTGTGTACATGATATGTAAACATATACTTATGTTAAAATAGATATTTTTAATGATTCCTGCCTTCTTGTCTTCAATACTATTTGTAGTTTGTTTGGTAGAATTATTTAAGCTGTGCTGGTCAACCCTGGATTTTTTTGAAACATTGAATATTTTTTACATGATATACCTAATGGTTGAGTTATTTGGTCACGAGCTACGTGCTGATGCCTTAATGTTTGGGTTGAATTTCTCTTCTCTTAAGAACTGAGCGCCAACATGCTACATGTATATGAAATAAATTTAGTGCTGCTTTTTTTTTGACATGTAGAGTACTGATTGTTTTCCTTCATCTATTGCAGAACAGAAAAATAAGCTACCTTTGATAGATTTATCATATTGCATCAAGATACTTGAATGATGCAGATTCTGATGATGAGACCATACTATCTACTACTCCCTCCGTAAACTAACATAAGATCATTTGGATCACTATTTTAGTGATCTAAACGCTCTTATATTAGTTACAGAGGGAGTACTTCCCATCCCATAAGCATCTTGAAAGCATTTTGATCTCAACTGCTGCTAGCTGCATATTTCTCATATGATGGTATGTACGAGGGATCGGTCGATGTGTTCACATCCCAAAAACAATTGATGCGGTGGACTGCATTAGATCCTATGTAACAAATCTGTAACATATGACTATCCACTAAGTGCAAGTATAATGTTATAAGGATTTATATATTATATTTTCGCTGGGTCGCAGAAGAGAAAAGAGAAGTGGCTGTACTTTAAGAGTCAGCCGCATCATGGACTCCAGTGAACTTTGTGAGTATAAGAGCAAGTATTAATAAAGTAGTACATCTTTATAGTTAACTACCCCTCCGTACACTATTATAAGATCTTCTAACTTTCTGAATTGGATGTTTATAAATGTGTTTTGACGAGTTGTTAACTCATTTCAGTATATATGTAGTCCATATTAAAATATAAAAAACATCTTATAATAGTGAATCAAGAGAGTATTATAAATGTTGGTTATTTGATTGACTATAGATTACTGGCAATGTGCTATTGCCATAATATTATCCTTGCTCTGGTGTCGCCAATCAAGTTGCTGGTCTTTGCGGTGACCTGCCTAAATTTGGAGCATATTGGACCTCCTTCATGGCATCTTATATTTACATGATTCCAATAATTACATTGAACCAATAAACCGGCGCAGCAACGCGCGCCATCAATGATCTAGTGATTATTTATGAAAGATTCATCTCACCACCTGTCTCCCATACTACGCATTATTTACATATTGTAGCGTATCTTTTCTATCAGTGTTGAAATCATGGACATTTAATTCTCAATAAAATGGGTTGTGCTGTCGTACAAATTGGACATTATCTAGTATATCTATATTTATTAATGGAGTCCCGCCATCTGCCTCCCTTGCTGCCCATTATATAAGAGAGGCGATACACATCATTAGCTCTGTAGATGCCATACATCTTCCTCTTCCCGTGCCACTAGTCAAGTGTGTTCTGCACACATACAACCCTCCTCGTCCAAACAACATGTCACATCTCCTCCTCATGTTCTTGGCTTATAAACTACTCTATCCTAAGCATGGGAGGTGTCAGGAAGTTCCCAGCGATCAACCTCCTCCACGACTGAATTATCATAGCCAACATCCCTAGGGCGAGAAGACTATCACGCACGCCCAACTGATATCCATATATGGGTTCTTGTGAATCATCGACTCGTTTTTTATTGCTGTTTGGTCATTGGCGCACTCATGAATCATCGACATGATGACTCTGTTTGCACACATGGCCGATCTGTAGCGGATGTGTATTCTCTTTATGTTGCTCCAGAGATAGATGCCACTCATTACAGAGATAGGGTAGCTATCATGGGTCAATGAGTGTCTGTATATATGTTAAACATATACATACGTTACTAGTTATCTCATGCTAAATATCCATACAATGTGTGTCCCTTTGATACTATATGATTGATATTTATGCATGGCATTGCGGCCAATGTCACAAGACAGACACATCACCTTATGCAGTGTGGTTGAGATGGCAGCAAATTAGTCCAAGACACGCTGCACGCTTCAGCTACGTCCATTCCACGATGGCCACATGAGTGTGTTAATAGATCTTATCTTGATTTATATAATTATTTCCGCGTCGAGTAATATGGAAAGGCCAAAGAGGAGGAGAGTCAGTACAGACAATTATTTGGCTTGAGGTGGGACCCCTTCCATTTACATACCTTGGGATTCCCACTCATCACCGTAATCTCAGCAACTAGGAACGGAAAATTATAGAGGACCACATTGAGAAGAAGCTCAGTAGTTGGAATGGTAAGCTTTTTTCATATAGAGGACGACTTACCCTTATCAACGTTGTCCTTACTAGCCTACCGATGTTCATGCTATCCTTTTTTGGCATACCTAAAGGGGTATTGAAAAGGCTAGACTTTTATTGGTCTAGGTACTTTTGCCAATGCGAGGAGTAGAAGCAAAAGTACAAACTTGCTAAATAGGACATTCTCTGTAGGCCTAAGGATCAAGGTGTGTTGGGCATTGAAGACCTCAAAATAAAAAACAAGTGCTTACTCGATAAATGGTCGTATAACGTATAAGCTACTTAACGAGGAACGTGTTTGGCAAGAGTTGTTGTATAACAAATACCTGAACCCCAAAAGGTTATCGGAAGTAGATTCTAAGCCTATTGATTCACCGTTTTGGAGGTGCTTGGTGAAGGTCAAGTCATCATATTTTAAGAGAGGTTCCTTTAAGGTTAGTGATGGCCAATAGACGAGTTTCTAGGAAGATACCTCGCTGGGTGACACTCCATTAGCTCTACAATACCCAACCTTGTATAACACCGTGTTCAGAGAAAAGAGGATTCAGTGGATTATGTTTTTGGGACTAGCCCTTTGAACATCTAATTTCACAGGGCTTTATTTGGTGACAAATGGACTAAGTGGATCCATTTGTTTAGTAGGTTGATCTCGATCAATCTAACTCAGATACCAGATTTGTTCCAATGGAATTCGACCACTAATGGTGTCTCCGCTGTGAAGTCCATGTATGCGGATCTTATGGATTCTGGACATATTTTTCACCGAAAACATATTTGAAAAAATGAAGGTTACTTCCAAGATGAAAGTTTTCATGTGGGTTTTGCAAAGGGAGCTAGTTCTAACAAAAGATAACCTTGCTCAACGTAACTGGCATGGTAGCAAAAAAAATTATTTTTGTCACCAGGAGGAGGCAATTCATCACGTGAGTCATCACGAAAACATATTTCTGTGATGTCCATTTACCTCCTTGATCTGTCGTGCAGTTCATGTTACATACAATTTAGCACCGGCAACGAGTATTCTAAATTTGTTTGGAAACTGTTTAGGTGGTATTCATCATAAGCTGAAGGGCCAAATCCACGTGGGAGTTTGTGCCATTCTTTGGGCAATATGGAATTGCCGAAATGATTGGTTTTGAACAGATCATCTACTCCTAATTTCTTGCTGGTTATCTGGAGGGCTACAGTTTCAATCCTTATGTGGTCATCACTGCAACATGTGGACATGCGAGGGCTTATGGCCTCCAGGTGCAGCCGGATGGGAATGGTTGCGCAGGGTTTATTCAACCAGTATGGCTGGCGACCCAATAGTAGACTATGTGGATGAGCTATGTAATCTCGTGTTTGACGGTTGTGGTAGTGTGTTTTTCTCTTTCTTTAATATCTGGAACTCAGTGGTTAAAACTTGTTTTATGTTTAATAATATAGTTGTGTGCAGAGGCCGGAGTAATCCCTTTTTCAAAATAAAAAATAAAAAATAGCAATGCAGTCTCCTGCACGATCGAGAGGATGTGAGTGGCATGTTCGTCCTGACAAGAACATGTTCAGCGACCAGCATGATGCTCTCTTGTTTTCCTTGTGATGCACGGCGGGCAAAGCCGCAACATGAACCATTTTATCAAATATAAAAAAATACTCAAGTAATTACACTTTTTGACCCAACAATGAAAGTCACCCTCTTGATGTGTGGGCTATAACGTTAGAGAGCTTAATAATGAACCTCGACTTACCTACTTTTGTGAAAATCTCTATAATCTTTATCATGTTTTTCTTCGAACACAGATTAGTAGTTTTTATTGTTTTCGTGTAGGCATATGTGTATTTTCTAACGTCGTATAAGATTAACAACAGTTTAGTTGAGGGTGCGTGTACCCGTAATATTATGTAATCGTGGGTGTACCCTCCTAAACCCTAGAACCATCAGCAAGGTCTCAAATGCTAGTCTGTTCTTTGTTTCATGTCGCACTTAATTCGAGTAAGAGACCTGCATCAACCAATTTCTTTGAAATTCTGCGTGCATGGGTTAGAGATTCCGACGAAACTGCTGACATTTGAAGGATTCATTCGATTCGTCATGCCTAAACCAGAGGTATGTAGTTCATCATGCATGCACTTCAATCTTCAGTATTCAATCTTCAGTCTGTTCTATGGGTTCCTTAGCTAGTGAGCTCATCCGACCAGGGTCTTCATTAATTAGTTGTGTTCCTCCGTTGGAACTTTTTCATTTTTAGTTATGATGCACCTTGTAGTTTGAAATGAAAGAATTAAAGAAACAATGAAAAAGTGATGAACCTCATTTGATGTTGTTATTATTGAACATTGCAGGAGATCAATATCAACGCAAAAAATATCGATGCTGCAGCAGGGGAGATACTTGGCGTTTTGGAGGATCCAAGCAAAGGAAATGTGATCTTCGTCGGTGGTTGGCATGGACTTGGGGCATCCGTAACACTCAAGGCAGTAGCGCAACGTCTGAAGTCATCAAAATCAATGTTTGTCAGGGTTATTCATTTGGATAGCTCATTGTGGAAAAGCATGAGGGCCCTGCAAAAGGCAATCGCGGAGGAGCTGGAGCTTCCGTTTTCGGTGATGGCGATCTTCGATCGGTGGGACGAGGAGGATGATTGCAGTGGGATAGACGAAGGCTGTCGAGGGGTGATAGCAGATATCAGAACAGAAATCTACAGAAAACTTGCTAACAGTAGATTTGTGGTGATATTTCACAATGGGAGTGACAAATACATTGATGTGTACGAGTGTGGTGTTCCAGTAATACCAATTTTGGATAATAGGGTGATGTGGACTTGGCACGGGAGGTTTCGACCTGGTTTTGGTCACTTCAACAGAATAAAGGAAGAAGTGAACACGGAGATGCATACTGATGTTGTTATCAATTGTTGTCATGATTTCATCAGCGAGGAAGCATTATCGGAAGAAGCCAAAGAGGTTGTCACATACATGGGTAATACAGGGCCTTTCATGGATGATATGATAGTTGAGAAGTGCTTCGAGTACGCATATGAACTGGAATCTGTCTGGGGAATCTGGCCCATGCTTCAAACTACTTGGTATGCGATGGGATTATACAAGGGCAAGGTGATACATCAGCATGGGGAGTTGCCGATGCTCTAATGAGAAACATGCGTTTGGAATGGCTTCTGCAGTCCACAGATGTTGACATTCGTCGTCACCTTCAGCGCAGGCTTCATGACCGCTGGGTTTTGGTGGAACACAAGAAGGGCCTGCTACCTGATGAGGTTGGCATGGCGCTTTCTGAGATGACATCCTTCTTCGTTGTACCTGCATGGATTTTTACTAGAGACTACCAGATGAGGGCGGCATTACCAGATGGCATATTCCAACATACACATAGCAGCAAGCTGCGTGTGTTGCATCTATCTTCGTGCAGCTTCAGTTTTGAATCACCTCCCTTCGTTTGTTGCAGCCAGCTAAGATTCCTCCTGCTAGAAAGATGCATGAATATCTCATCTGATAAGCATCCAAACCACAACGAAGGCATGCCATGCTTTCAGAAGCTATGGGTGCTGCACCTGAGCCGTACAAACTAGTATCGGTTACTATCAGAAGAGATGATGAATTTTACGGCTGACCTCAGGGAGTTGCATAAGTGATTTACGTAGGAGGGTTCATTACCTTGTCAAGGTCCACGTAAAGGAAGAATACCACTTCCCAACCATCGAACAAGGCTACAACTTGCCCGACCTGTCTAATGCAAGCTTCCTTAAGAAAGTCATCCTTGTCAACTGTGAATTTGTGAAACAGGTTGTCCCTGGCATGCTGCCCCCATCGCTCGAGTCATTCACCTTCTTTTGTGACGATTATCTTACTCGTGACCCCATGGTATCTAGAATTTAGTTCCAAGGTTGTTCTCAGTTGAAGAGTATACAACTGGAAGGACATCTATGGAGACTCGAGGAGCTAGACCTCTCAGGCATAACAGTGAAAACTCTGGACCTCAGAAAAGCAAAAGCTCCAAACCTCAAAAGTCTCATCTTGCTGGCATGCGAGAAGCTGTGTGCAATATTATGGCCACCAGAATAAGAAAGGACAAAGTTTTGGTGGAGCTACACATCATGACCATACGATCTACATCACCTGGCCATGCTAGTTGGGAAGAAAAACCCCGGAACCCTGTTGCAGCTATAGAATCATCATCTAGTGTTGCGGCTACTGCGACAGAACAGGGCGTCAGTCGACATGCGTCCTTTTACTTTAAGTGGTACATCTGTACAAGGGATAGAAGGATCCTTAGGCCACTTCAACCGGTTAAAGGATATATTGAGCACAGTTTTGTATATATAGAAATGGATTCATCTCCTGTAAGTAGTGCTACTGTTGGTGCCAGTGTGGTTGCTCATGGAATCCGGAGTCGATGTCAGCCTGATAATTATTCATATGCAAGGGGTGTCTTCTTTTAGAGCGACCTACAGGCTGGCTCTGACAATGAAGGTGGGATTGCCCAGCTAGTCCTACTCCAAGGGCCCAAGACTTGTATGTTCACATACAAGATAAGTAGGAGATGAAGAGGGGATTACTACAGCAACAACAGAGCGACACAGAAGGAAGTGATACTGCTACTGATTTACCCCCTAGTTTCTTAGTTAACAATGCTCGCTTGCTTCATGTTCATGACAACTCGTCCATCACTTATATCACATGCCCACAAGGTTCATACTAGAGGAGCCTTGAATGGTGTCGAGTCGAGAGGTGCCCCGAGCTATGCACTGTCTTTTGTACTCCCCAAAGAATGAGGGTGGTAACTTCTGTCATGTGTTGGCCACATTATGGGCATCTGAACTTCCAAAGGCATGCTACATCTGGGATTGGAGTGCAACACGCGTGTTTTCATCTGTATCTGTACACATAGTACTGTTGCACGTAGACAATTGCCCTAGGCTCATACATGTGCTTCCCTTATCCGAGTTTGTGGACACTTTGCCTCATCTGGATACCCTAGAAATTGTGTGTTGCGGCGATCTAAGGGATGTCTTTACTCTGGACCCTAAGCAGAAGGAGCAGAAAGTTATAAATTTTCTCGATCTAAGGCGCATCCACCTGCACGAGCTCCCCAGCCTGCAGCACATCTGTGGGAGCAGGATGTCCGCACCCAACTTGAAGACTGTCAAGATCAGGGGCTGCTGGAGCCTTAGGAGCCTACCACCCGTGAGCAGAAACAACGAGAAGCTGCCTAGTGTGGACTGCGAGAAGGATTGGTGGGATAATCTGGAGTGGGACGGGGTGGAGGCGAACCACCACCCTTCACTCTATGAGCATAACCACTCGTCATACTACAAGGCCCAGCAGCAAAGAGGCACAGTACTAAGGTGAGATACATATGGCCTGGCTCTCTTTTCACCGCTGACTCTATTGTTGCGCCACTGCCAACCAGCATGTTTCACCATTCTAATTTCTACTCCTCTAGTTCCGATACTATGTACTCCTATGTGTAGTGAACCAATCATCCCGTTGACGATTTGTTTTCGCTACAATGTAGCTAATCAGTTCCTTCCATGGGACATGAGCGTCGATCCTGTCATCCTGTGGTTCTCCCTACGCAGCGGAAGTCTTTGCTGCAGTGTATCATTTCGTGTTGCTTTCCCTACTTCATGTTGTTTTGAATGGTTTGGTTATGCCTTTGCATCTGCAATGCAGAGGCGCGGGAGCCTCTGCAGTTGCATGGATCTGCATTGCCATGGTGTGGCGGTGCCAGGGCGGAGCCAGGATTTGAACATAGAGGGGGCCGAGTCTAGTTGATAAAAAAATCGGTTTGGCCCAACTATCATGATATTGTAATAACGTGTCACTTTGTTGCTATAAAACATTCTTACGTTTGTATTAGTTTGAAATTGTCGATTGCCAATAAGAAACAGTTAATAAGATATCAATAATTTTGCCGAAGAGGAACTTAGCTGCTATTTCACTTTCAATCTACTCTCTCCGTCGTAAATATAAGACATTTTAGAGATTTCACGATGGACTAAATATGGAGCAAAATAAGTGAATCTAAACTCTAAAATAAGTCTATATACATCCATATGTAGTTGATAGATAGTGAAATCTCTAAAATTTCTTATATTTAGGAACTGAGGGAGTAAATGATATCATGCAGTGCTGAAGCAAGTCGCATCCCCTTTTATACCGAATTAATTTTGACGGTGTTTAGTTGCACTTTCTCTTCATAACTGCAAGTTTCATACTACCTCCTTTCCGGTTTATAAGCAACGAAACAAATAGCGCGCTATAACGACGCTATAGCGCCGTTATAGCGTATTCAGAAGGAAACGCTATATTTTAGCAAATTCAGCCGCTATGGCGCTATTCACGTAATTAGCGCGCTACAGGGCGTTATAACGTTGTAGCATATAGCGTTATAGCATTCAAGTGATGAAAAAAAGACTGAAAAATAGGAAAGCACACGTTTATTTTGTGGTTATTGCACGATAGATGTAGGCTAGGCGCTAATTTTTCATAGTTACTATACGTTAAACAGAATGACTATAGTTTGACATTCAGTTTAAAATTTATGCTTCCTATCTGACTAGATTATGTCTCTACGATGGTGTCTTAAGGTAATGAAATACTTTATTTGTGGATATATTTGGCATTTTTTGCAAACGCTATTTTGAAATATAGCACGCTATTAGCACGCTATAACTTGTGTAGCATTTTGAGAAGGGGCTCGCTATATTTTGTAGCGCGCTATCAACATAACATGAGTTGTATAATCTAAAAATTATACCATTAGAAAGTATACGGTTTGAAGTTTCTAATGATGTATTTTTTGAGATATATAATTTGTATTACGCTGGTCTATTTGTTAACCTAGAGATACGCACAAACTTTATAAACCGGAAAGGAGGTAGTATTTCGCATCACGGATCACAAGCATCAAAAGAATTTAAATATGACGTATGACTTTGATAAGACAATATTTGAGAGAATTTATTAGTACACAAGTGGTCAATAGTGCAAACATTGGCTAGTTTTTTTTTTAGGGGAAACATTAATTGGCTAGTTGGATGGAGGATTGACGACCAGGACAGCCCCGGCACCAGCCGTTGCCGTTCCTTCATGACGTTGCCGGCCGCAGCCGCGGCCGCGAGGCACTTTCGGACAGCTCCAGCATCCTTTTTGATATAGGCATTCCAATCGATTGATCAACTTGCTTCGCCGCACGACTGAGGCTTCGCCGTGATCTTGCATGAATCGATCGTCAGAAACTGCACAAAGGGCAGGAGGCGGCTGGATGGCAACTCTAATCGTCAAATCCATTGATAGTTAATCATGGGAAAGGATGCTTAATGCCACGACCTAGGAACGGATGAGACCATGCATGGGCTTTATTACGGGCCTTCTCTATTTTTTAGACATTCGTTCGAGTTGGAGGGGGCCGAGTATACTATTCCTCTTGCGTTCTCGCTAATTACTGCTACCTGGTAGTCTGTTTTGTCGATCGTTAGGGGGGCCAGGCCCCTGCTCGCCCCCCTTGGCTCCGCCACTGGGCGGTGCCATCCTCAGAGTTTGATTTGGTTAGTTTGGCCAGCTCCGCTCGATTAAGCCACGTATGATGTGTCAAAGTAAGCATCCATCATCTGGTTTGATAAATGATGCTTGTTACACGTTTTCAGCAAGATGGAGAAATAAATGGGAGTGCATTCATCCTGAGAGCATGAGCGACCTGCCTGCTCATGTTGCTTACCCGCATGCTGCTCCTGTGTGTGTTGTGTTGTGGTGCGTGATTTGTCAGCTATGGACTGATTGTTGTAATAATAATTGAACTATACTCCGACTTCTTGCATGAATGTTGTCGATGATTTTTGTTAACAGTTCCATTGTATGATGCATGTGTGTAGCATTCATTTACTGTACTTGGTTGTAGCAACCTGCTTGTCTTTCGGTTTGGTCACCGCCCAAGAAAGGAGATACTTGTGTAGTATTCATCTAGGCTAGTTGGCTACTTGGGTTGTGAATTTTTTGTCGTTTTAACTATCCATGGAGATTCAAGGCCATAAATAATCACACGAACGCTTATTGTTAGTTAGAAACTGGATACTAAGAAAGTTTCTCAAAAGAACTAAAGGGGATACTAACTGGGTGCTGCTGTTGTTCTGTTTTTCCTTGCTGGTAGGAATAGCAATACGGTTCTCCTCCTTCCTCTCTCCCTATATCCAATCCAAGGAGATAAACAGAGAATCGGAGTTTCAGAGAAACATCCTCCCACCTTATTCTCTATTTCTCTGTTTATCTCCTTCAAATTTCCCATCTCCTTTTGACGATTTCAGCTGTGTTGTTTGGGAAAGAAATGAGATTTGTTTTTCCATACTGAAATATAGCACAGTTTTTTTCTCTCTCTCATAGGCTGCTGCCAATATTAAGAAATCACCTCCTTTTTCTTGGTGCCTCTCTTTTCAGAAAGCGAGAATAACTCCATTCTGTTTGAATATTACCAATATGAAACTGAAAATGAAATTAGCCTGCCTTGTGTATGCCAGCAAGAAGCAGATCACTCGTAGCTATGTTGTGGTCCGAGTCTGACTATGCATGATCTGAACTTCAGTTCTGACCTATGTTTGGCTTATTTTAATTTTCTAGTAATCACACAACTTCTAAGAAGTCTAGGCTTGAATAAGTATTGGACTTCAGCTTGCATCTTATCGTTTGCTTATTTTACTTCCATAGAAAATTATAAGAACTCTCTGCATGAATGAAAATTGGTAGTACTGCACACATTGTCTGTCTGATCCTTCAGTCTGTGTTCTCTTTCTCTCACCATCCAGAAACCCACAATGCTCCATTCGGGCTACGTCTGTGAATACTGTCATCACCTCGTCGACCAGCATTAATTGTCACCGTCTATTACGTCAGCTGTCATCACCAAGCATCACTGCCTGTGGACCCAAACCGTCACCGCAAGCAGCTGCAACATGCAAAGCAAACGACCAAACGAGTGCTTGGCTGCTTGCTTGGCGGCTATACTGGACGTGATCGGGCTAGAGTCGTTGGCACCAGCCTCCCTCGGGGGCCTGATGACTGCGAGCAGCAGCAGGTTCTCATTGCACGCCTGCTGAGCACAGTGAGCATGCACAATTGCACAACCTCTGCTTTACCTATCTCACCCGCGATCACTATCTCCAGGTACTGTCTTATCTTGGAGTGCATATAGGTTTGTGCTGCGAGCGTCACTTGTGTCCTTCTCTTTGCCCTTCATTTCACTTTTTTTTTGCTCAGTCTGTTGTAGTCACTCTGGAAACTAACATAAGAGCGTTTAGATAACTACTTTAGTTATCAAAACGCTCTTATATCTTATATTAGTTTACAGAGGGAGTAGCTTTTAAGTACACATAATTTATCCCTGAAATACAAATTGTTGCATTCTGGAGCATATGCATGTAGATGGGAAGTGACAAGCTAGTTAGGCAAATCTTTACATTGTTGGCCTTTTTCCTATGAAGTGGCCGGTTCATAAAACTGAAAACCGAAATGTTCCGTCCTGGATTATATGCACTCCAGAAGTAGTTTGCTTGTTAAATAAATCTGTAAATATTCATGATAACACACGCTAATTACGACCAGACTATGAGCTTTCCTACCTACCTACTTATAGAGGTTGGTAACTCATTTTCATGCTATTCATAGATAACATTAATTAGTTCATCTGTATAATTTTTTTTATCAAAGTTCAACCATCTTTTTAGGATGAAAATTTTGGATAAAATATATTATTTTAATGATATTTCAGTTTTAGTATAGAAGCAAATTAATCCAAATAAGTGTTATCTACATGGTCGAATAACTAGCAGCAAAAAGTACAAAATATAAAATGTGAATGAATCTATCGACCCAAAGGCGCGGATCACCATGCAGATGAGAGTACAATGATAAACTATGTGTGCATATATTTGTAATGATCATGTAAAATTTACATGCCGTTTACACTAGCAGAAAAGTAGGAAACCCTATTATCCTAACCATAACAAGGTCACAACAACATTACGCCGAACAGAACAAAAAATGCAAACACCTGCCAGAGAAGGAACTTTAATCTAGCAATGGATTAATATAATATGCTGCATATGGGACCTTAATCAAGCAGTGGATTAACACAAATCATCACTAACATTTATGCGCCAGTCGGAGCAAGAATTCTCAATTATTATTACAATTAACAGTCTGTAGCTGAAAAATCACACACCACACCACAGCATGTAAGCAGCTTGATCAGGAAGAGTGCTCATCGTCACTCTGCCCAGGCTGAATGCACTCTCTTATTCATTTCTATCTTGCTCAAAGCTTGTAACATACATCATCTATCCAAACGGATGACGGATGCTTACTTTGATGCGTAATGGCTCAGTTGAGCGGAGCCGACCAAACCAATCAAATCAAATCAAACCAAACTCGTGGATGCACCACGCACACCATGGCAATGCAGATCCACGTTGTGGCAGAGGCGCCGCACCTCGGCAGTGCAGACACAAAACACAAACCAAGAAGCACCACAGAATGACAGGATCGACGCTTGCGTAGAAATCGACCCATGAAAGGAACTGATTACCTATAGTGCCGCAAAAACAAATCGCCGGTGAGATGATTGATTCACCACAAACACATAATATAAGAACTAGAGTAGTGTAGATTGGACGCTAACTTATGTTGGCTCGCACTCTTATCGAGCTATCGATGAAAAGAGAGATGGGCTATATGTATCTCACCTTAGAACCGTGCCCCTTGGTAGCTGGGACTTGTAGTATGACGAGTGGCTATGCTCATAGAGTGAAGAGTGGTGGTTCGCCTCCACCCCATCCCACTCCAAGTTATCCCACCATTCCTTCTCGCAGTCCACACTAGGCAGCTTCTCGTTGTTTCCGCTGACAGCAGGAAGGAACCTGAGGCTCCAGCAGCCCCTAATCTTGATGGTCTCCAAGTTGGGGGCAGACATTTTGCTCCCGCAGATGCGCCGCAGGCTGGGGAGCTCATACAGGTGGATGCGCCTTAGCTTGGGAAACTGTACAACTTTCTGCTCCTTTTGCTTAGGGTCCAAAGCGAAGACCTCCCTAAGATCACCACAACACACAATTTCCAGGGTATCCAGGCAAGGCAAAGTGTCCACAGAATCAGACAAGGGAAGCACATGTATGAGCCTCGGGCAATAGTCCAGGTGCAACAGTACTATGTTTACAGAGGAAAACACACGCATTGCACTCCAATACCAGATGTAGCGTGCCTTCAGGAGTTGAGATGCCCAGAATGTGCTCAACTGATGACAGAAGCGATCACCCTCACTTTGTTGGGCAGTACGAAAGACAGTACGCAGCTCGGGGCACCTCTCGACTCGGCACCATTCAAGGCTCCTCCAGTATGAACCTTGTGGGCATGTGATGCAAGTGATGGACGAACTATCATGCACGTGAAGCATGCAAGCCTTGTTAAATACGCAGCGAGAGGGTGAATCAGCACTAATATTAATTCCTTTGATGTTGCTCTGCTGTTGCTGCAGTAATCCCCTCTTCATCTCCTGATTATCTTTTAAGTGAACATACAAGTCTTGAGTCGTTGGAGTAGGAATAGCTGGGCAATCCCACATCCAGCTGATTGCACCTTCATTATCAGTGCCAACCTGTAGGTCGCTCTGAAACAAGGCATCACTTGCATATAAATACTTATCAGGCTTACACAGACTACGGATTTGTTGAGCAGCTTCACTGTCACCAACCGTAGCACCACTTGTAGGAGATGAAACCATTTCCATATATACATCAGTGTGCTCAATATTTTTAACTGGTTCAAGCGACCTAAAGATCCTTGTATCCCTTGGAGAGATGTACCATTTAAAGTCAAAGGACGCATGTGCACTGATGCCCAGTTCAGTAGCAGTAGCAACATGAATAGATGATGATCCCACACATACAATAGGGTCCCTGGGTTTTTCTTCCCAATCAGCATGTCCAGTTGATGTAGATTGTATGGTGTTGATTTGCAGCACCTCCAAATCCTTTGTCCCTTCATATTTTGGTGGCCATAATATTGCACAGAGCTTCTCGCAGCCCAGCAAGATGACACGTTTGAGCTTTGGAGCACTTCCTTTTCTGAGGTCCAGAGTTTTCACAGCTGTGCCTGAGAGGTCCAGCTCCTCAAGGCTCTCTAGATATCCTCTTAGTCGAATAGTCTTCAACCGAGAACAACCCCGGAAGGAAATGCTAGATATCTTGGCGCCATAAAATCTACCCATGAAGGTGAATGACTCGAGCGATGGGGGCAGCACACCAGGGACGACTTGTTCCAGTCCAGCACAACTGGAAAGTTTGATTGTCTTAAGGAAGCTTGCGCTAGAGAGGTCAGGCATGGTTAGCGGGAAAAGCCTGTGTTCTTCCTTATTGGCTGAGAAGTAGTCAACTTCTACTTGGACCTTGACAAGGGAAGGAAACCTGCCACGTAAATTACCAATGCTCCAACCCTCCACTTCCTCCACATACAACTCCCTGAGCTCAGCCATAAAGTTCATCATCTCTTCTGATAGTAATCGATGCCAGTTTGTACGCCTCAGGTGCAGCACCCATAGCTTCTGGAAGCATGGTATGTCTTCGTTGTGGCTTGGATGCTTATCAGATGGGATATTTCTGCAGTAGTTCAGCTGGAGGAGTCTTATCTGGCTGCAACACAGGAAGGGAGGCGATTCAAAACTGAAGCCGCACCAAGAGAGATGTAACACACGCAGCTTGCTGCTGTGTGAATGTTGGAATATCCCATCTGGTAATGTTGACATCGGCCAATGTGCCGAATCAGGTAAAACGAAGATGGATGTCGCCTCAGAAAGTGCCATGCCAATCTTATCATGTAGCAGGTCCTTGTGATTCACCAAAACCCAGCGGTCACGAGGCATGCACTGGCGCATGTGACTACGAACGTAAAGATTACCAATAATGCCCTTATGCATGTTTCTTAGTAGAGAGTCGGCAACTCCCCATGCCGATGTATCCCCTTGCCCCTGTATAATCCCATCGCATACCAAGTAGTTTGAATAACGGCTCTTCCACATGATGTGACAAAGAGATCCCAAGTACTGGATGCACTTCTCAACTATGGTATGGTTCATGTAAGGCTCTGGAATACCCATATATGTGACAACCTCCTTGGCCTCTTCCAATAGTGCTTCATCTCGGATGCAATCATCAACATAACTTATAGCAACATCAGTATGCCCACTCATCCAGCCTTCGAGAGATGAATAGTGTTCAGACGGCCCATGCCAGGTCCACATCACCTTATTATTCAAAACTGGTATCACTGGGATACCACAAGACTCGCACAGATCAATGTATTTGACAGCCCCATTTTGAAATATCACCACAAATCTACTGTTAGAAAGATTTCGGAAGATTTCTGTTCTGATATCTGGTATTACCCCTCGATAGTCTTCGGCTATCCCACTGAAATCATCCTCCTCGTCCTGCCGATTGAAGATGGCCATCACTGACGGCGGAAGCTTCAGCTCCTCCGCGACTGCCTTCTGCAGGGCCCTCATGCTTTTCCACAACGAGCAATCCACATGAACAACGGATAAAACTTGCCTGCTCCCTCCTTATGCTCCCATCCGTGCTCCCACTTCATCCTATGGCTGTCCTTCTTCCTTTTTCTTTTCTAATCTAACCATCTCCCCCCCTGATTTTAAGGGGGTGGGGTCGGGCCTTATTTTGCTCCAATCAAATCTAGCCACGTACGCGGGAGCATGGATGGGCACACGTGAGGGGAGCAGGCAAGTCTCGTCCATGAACAACCCTGTCAAAATTTGATGATGATTTCAGTCGTTGCGCTACTGCCTTGATTGTCGCTGATGCCCCAAAGCCTTGCCAACCACGGACGAATATCACATTTCCTTTGCTTGTATCATCTAAAATGCCAATTATCTCTCCTGCTGCAGCATCGATATTTTTTGGTCGGATCTCTATCTTCTGCAATGTTCAGTCAACAATAAGAATATCGATTGAGGATAATTACTTTAGCCTTATTTTTAATTATTTTCATTTTAAACTACAAGGTGCATCATCACTAAAAATGAAAAAGCTCCTATGGAGGAACACAACTAATTAAGGAAGATCTTTGTCGGGTGAGCTCACTATCTAAAGGAATCAAGTAAGTCACAAATCTGCAGCATTAAACACTGAGGATTGAAGTGCATGTGTGGACCATGTACCTCCATTTTAGGCATGACGAGCCAATCCTTCAAATGTCAGCAGTTCCGTTCGGAATCTCTAACCCATAGATCGGTCTACAGCATTCTCTGGATCCAATTTCTATTCTTTCCTCAAACACACGAGATGATTTGAGAAATTTAGAGAAATCATAACATGATGCTTTGTTCAAGGAAGTGATAAATTTGGAGAAGCAATCAATTAATCTACAGATATGCATATATATATATAT